>CM066965.1:10959722-11669682 GCA_033971965.1 Cucurbita ficifolia | reverse complement strand
GGTGTTGGCGCCAAATGTTTAGGCGCGGTGTCGATGGTTTTTAATTTTTGTTTATGGATTTTGTTTTTTTAAGTTATTTTAATAGCACTCCTTTTACTTTTTTTATACACTCTGTTTCTTCGACATTCTATTCTAAATCATCAAGCATTCCCCACAAAAGTTTCGAAAAACGTCGACCGTTACTCATTTTTTTTGGCATGTGCTTCAAACGTCTCGATTTAGGGTTTCCAAATTAGGGTTTCGATTTTAAGCACTCTTTTACTTTTTTTATACAATTCGTTTCTTAGACATTCTATTCTAAATCATCAAGCCTGAAGATTCCCGAAAAAAATTCAAAAAACGTCGACCGTTACTCGGTTTTTTTAACACGTGCTTCAAACGTCCCGATTTAGGATTTCCAAATTAGGGTTTCGATTTTAAGCACTCTTTTACTGTTTTCAATGTAACAACCCAAAATTTTCTACTTAATTTAAGGTCGCTACTGTATACATATCGTAAACATTGAATGCGGAAGACTCCATTTAAATTCATAAATACGACTACCCTATGCATGTGTCATGGTCTCGAGTTGCGACGCCGTCGTCAGCCGTATAGGAATGCCTTGGCTTAACCTGAAAAATGTAGTAGCACATGGCTTGAGTATTTAAAGAAATACTCAGTAAGTGACCCCACAATTGGGGTTAAATGCAACAATCACATGCAATGAAATGATGGGACCTATCTTTCGTTTCGTTTCGTTTCGTTTCGTTTCGTTTCGTTTTTCCTACGGTGTTGTCCTAACGAGTAAACTTTGGACGTGTACCATATACTCTACACACAGCCCATATGTGCGAGTATGGGCTCACCAGCTAGTTCGCACACTGCTGGGCCACTTTCATTACCCGGTGGGCATACTCTGGGAGCCCCTTATGCTGGGACCCGTTAGAACTAGTAACCGTCACGGCAGCGCTATGCAAAGCATAACGATCGTTGTCCTGCCATTGGATGTACGCGTCCGTACCCTCGTAATGGAATTGGGGTATCCCCCAAATGCATGAACACACATAATGCATGTGGTCCCCATGTTTCTACTTTTATCATTAATGAATATAACCCCGCTATCATCTGTCATTCGTATCATATCCTTTCTCATATCATTTCGCATATCGTTCATCATTCATATCGGGGTTACATTTCATTTCATTAATTGTGATATCATGTCATTCATAACATACTGTATACATACAATTTAGAAAGCATAACAAAACGCTCCATGCTTTTAACATGTCATTTCATAACGTGCAATTCATACAACAATTACCTCAATGATCACACAAAACAATTTAAACATAACATATCACATCACAATATATCGTATCATAATATGTCATATCGTAAACACTTCGTGGTCATATCATTCCCTAACTTATCATAGCCTTAACGTTCTTATACCTATCATAGTCATATCGTTACGTGAATGTACCTTAGTCATATCATCACAGGAACGTATCCTAACGCTATCGTTCTATCAGTCTATCACAAACCTATCCCTTTCTACCCATGTCCTAACCATATTCTTTCATCAATCTCTCCTATCCATAGCACTCTGGTATGTAACCTAACCCTAACGTTTCATGAACGTATCTTACTCCTATCGTTACATTTCGTTTTGTGCATCCTTCTTGAATCATATCTCAAACATACCCTTAAACACATCGTATCACAATTATTATCATACAATTCACATATTATAACATAACATAAACATAATATAAGCATACTGATTCACAGATAATTCACACATACCAGAACACATGACACGTGCAGAACCACAGGCACGTGTCAACATCAAATATAACCATGCCGATAGTAAGGCCACTTACCTGGTTAACTTAAGTCGTTGTCACGAATATATCTTTGATGAAAGTTCGATTTTTGTTCTTTGTATTCAAGTCAACCTATAGGAACCATGACATCAATATCAAGTTCAATTCTCTATATTATACCATGCTTCACGTGTTATACTTCGTGCGAGCATCAGAGACTTTGTTTATATTTATAATTTTATTTTTATTAAAGATTTCATTTTCTATTATTACTGTTTTAGAAATGATATGGTTACTGTTAAAGAATTTGATGAGTTTATTGGTGTATGATATTTCTTGTTTTATTTACTCTGTTAAATTTAATTTATGTATTGGTCGTTAGGCTTTTTCTTTTAATTGATTATTGTGTTGATTTACTGTAATTAGGGTGATTTCCTATCACAAATACAATGCTATCTAAAATCTAAATAATTGGATAAGGAAAAAGGAGAAATCTGATTTATTTCTTTTTCTTGTAACAAATTAGATTAAAGAACAGGAGATCTGAAATATAAGGAGATCTGAAAATAACTTACACCTAAATCTCTTTCAAGATAAATCTGCACCCTCACTTGTAAATCATTGACATTTTAGTTTTTCCTTTTTTTTTTTTTTCTCTTTTTGTTGCAGGAATTTCTTGAGATGGTTTGAGAGATTGTTCAGATCTGACAGGGAGATGTAACCGTTCTCTCCCTCTTCTCTTAATTAATTAATTAATCTATTTTTTTTTAAATTATTATTATTATTTATTTATTTATTTATCTATTTATCTATTTTTGTTATTATTATTATTATTATTTTATTATTATTATTATTATTTTATTATTATTTATTATTAATAATTATTATTATTATTATTTAGGGTTGTTACATCATATACCTCTAATAAAAACTTTCGTCCTCGAAAGTGCTTTAATCTTGGAATCATCGGGTCCTTATTCTAAGAGTGCTTTCTTAAGTCTTGAAGTACCACTAAGGAAAAACTCTTAAGTATGCCCTCATTCGTATGAGTCATAAACATTTCTTTATATGCATAAATCCTATCTAAAGTCTTTCATAAGTTCTTAACAAGTATAAGTCTTTCATAACCATCTAGTTGTTAAGAATAAAAATCATGAAAATGGTGGAAAAGTTTTATAGATACTATACAAAGGGAGGTGTGAAGTGACGTACCGCTTTCCAAGATTCTTCTACATCCTTGAAGATTGTCCTATTTCGTTTTAACTAGATGTTCCAAATGATATAAAATAATGTTGCATAGATAAGTTTACTTCTATTTCGAAAGGGTTTTACAAGGCAACATCTCATCAAGTTCTGACAACTTTGCTGGGAGCCAAACTCACACTAAATTTTTTGAATAATCTCTCATAAACCTTTGTAGCAAAGAGATATCTCCATGAAACATGATCCTTGTCTTCTAACCAACGTCCTTGACAAGAAATGTACCGTGAGTTTCAGAAACTAAGGATGAAGATCGCTGGACAAAAACCATTGTATTAATCCTCTTCAAGGAACCAACTTGTAATAATTTTATGCCAAAGTCTTTAGTAAAGGAAATATCTTAATTAGGGCCAACATCCTTCTCTTCATTTTGTTAACATTTTATTTATTTGAAGTGCATGACAACTCATGCCTTTCCTATATGTTGTATTTCCAATTCCATAACATATAAGTTATTAATGTTCGATTTCGCATTAAAATATCAGTGAGAATACTACTATCCTTATATATGTTTACTGATGACATTGGTGATTATCCATTGTCGGAGGAATACTACTATCCTTATATCTTTTCCTCTTGATTTATATCTCAAAGTTGTCCTAATCTCTTTAAGATCTTCCATACTCATCCTTAATATCGTATGAGTCTCGTATAAATTTTTGTAGTATTTTGAGTCTTTCAAGGTCTTAAAAACGTCATAGAATTTTCATAAGGGTCTTTTTGTCATTTACCACCCCAAATCTTGGTTTAATTCTTCAACATATTCCAATGGTCTTGTAACATTGTGTAATCCCATTACACCATGACATAAGGCTCCTCATTAAATTTTATGTCATTTAGAGGTCACTTTGGTCATAAACTAGTGGTACACAATTATAGGGGCATTTTAGTCATTTTACAACTATACTTGGTTTAGCCCGTTATTATAACCTAATGGTCACCAAATTTCGTACATAACATTATCATGTCATATTGAGCCTTCTTCTAAAATTTCATGGGCAACATAATTTATCTAAGGTTTGTGGCTCAGGCACTTCATTGAAATAAATGTTCATGCGTACAATAAGGTTGGCAAACTTACATAGTTCCTCACTTCTTTTTTTTTTTTTTCTCTATGATTCCATTTACTGGATCAATAGTTTTACTAGTTTATGCTTTACCTTGTTCTCCAAATCAGAATCTCTAAACTTAGCTAAAGGTTCACTAATTGACCTGTTTGTCCATATATCTTCAAAATCTCATTTTAAGATACGTGATCTCACCCTACACAAGAAAATTGTTGATAAAACTCCAAAATGGCACTTTCTTTTGATATTTTTTTTTTCTCTCCTTATCTAAAGAAAGACAAAGAAAAATTTCAGGGTAAAACATTCTCGAGAATTTCTCTTAAGATTCAAACCCATAGCTGATGATAGAACTAGAATAGATATTTTATGTTTCCTACTCACATGCACTCATATCTTTGCCTCTCGATCAATCTCTAATTCCAATCTTCTTCCCTAATCAGATATTATGGTGCCGGTATAGACCGAAATTTCGTTATAGTCAATTCTGACCGGTAATAGATACCGGGGCTTTGCAATATTTGATTGATCAAAATTCTGTATAGTCCATCTACTAAAGAAGTTCTCAGGGAATTCATTAGATGAATGTTTCCAATTAAAATTGTTCGTTCTCTATATTTTTAAATAAAAAGAATTGTTTTCCTTTCCTCATTTTTGTTTGTATTTGAATTGTTTGTAAGTGTCCACCTGATTTGGTTCATCACTAATGTCTCATCTTTGTAGATGAATTCCATATACAATTTTGCCTATTTTCTCATAAAAATAAAGAAATTTATAACATTTCTTCTCTTTCGTCTACCTACCCCAAATCTCGTAAATTTTTGGAGTCAAAATCATGACATGAAGCTGGTTAAAAACTCCACCCTAATCCAATGCAAATCGAGTGCATTCTATTCTAAATCATCAAGCCTTATCATTCCCCACAAAAATTTCGAAAAACGTCGACCGTTACTCTTTTTTTTTAGCACGTGCTTCAAACGTCCCAATTTAGGGTTTCCAAATTAGGGTTTCGATTTTAAGCACTCTTTTACTGTTTTATACACTCCGTTTCTTCGACATTCTATTCTAAATCATCAAGCCTGATCATTCCCCACAAAAATTTCGAAAAAAACGTCGACCGTTACTCGGTTTTTTTGGCATGTGCTTCAAACGTCCCGGTTTAGGGTTTCCAAATTAGGGTTTCGATTCTAAGCACTCTTTTACTATTTTATACACTCCGTTTCTTCGACATTCTATTCTTAAATCATCAAGCCTGATCATTCCCCACAAAAATTTCGAAAAACGTCGACCGTTACTCATTTTTTTTGGCATGTGCTTCAAACGTCTCGGTTTAGGGTTTCAAAATTAGGGTTTCGATTTTCAGCACTCTTTTACTGTTTTATACACTCCGTTTCTTCGACATTCTATTCTAAATCATCAAGCCTGATCATTCCCCACAAAAAATTTGAAAAACGTCGACCGTTACTCGGTTTTTTTTTTAGCATGTGCTTCAAACGTCCCGGTTTAGGGTTTCCAAATTAGGGTTTCGATTTTAAGCACTCTTTTACTGTTTTATACACTCTGTTTCTTCGACATTCTATTCTAAATCATCAAGCCTGATCATTCCCCACAAAAATTTCGAAAAACGTCGACCGTTACTCGGTTTTTTTAACACGTGCTTCAAACGTCCCGGTTTAGGGTTTCCAAATTAGGGTTTCGATTTTAGCACTCTTTTACTGTTTTATACACTCCGTTTCTTCGACATTCTATTTTAAATCAACAAGCCTGATCATTCCCCACAAAAAATTTCGAAAAAAAAAACGTCGACCGTTACTCGGTTTTTTTAGCGTGCTTCAAACGTCCCGGTTTAGGGTTTCCAAATTAGGGTTTCGATTTTAAGCACTCTTTTACTGTTTTATACACTCCGTTTCTTCGACATTCTATTCTAAATCATCAAGCCTGATCATTCCCCACGAAATTTCGAAAAACGTCGACCGTTACTCGGTTTTTTTAGCACGTGCTTCAAACGTCCCGGTTTAGGGTTTCCAAATTAGGGTTTCGATTTTAAGCACTCTTTTACTGTTTTATACACTCCCGTTTTCTTCGACATTCTATTCTAAATCATCAAGCCTGATCATTCCCACAAAAATTTCGAAAAAAATGTCGACCGTTACTTACTCGGTTTTTTTTAGCACGTGCTTCAAACGTCCCGGTTTAGGGTTTCCCAATTAGGGTTTCGATTTTAAGCACTCTTTTACTGTTTTATACACTCCGTTTCTTCGACATTCTATTCTAAATCATCAAGCCTGATCATTCCCCACAAAAATTTCAAAAAACGTCGACCGTTACTCGGTTTTTTTTAGCATGTGCTTCAAACGTCCCGGTTTAGGGTTTCCAAATTAGGGTTTCGATTTTAAGCACTCTTTTACTGTTTTATACACTCCGTTTCTTCGGCATTCTATTCTAAATCATCAAGCCTGATCATTCCCAACAAAAATTTCGAAAAAAACGTCGACCGTTACTCGGTTTTTTTTAGCATGTGCTTCAAACGTCCCGGTTTAGGGTTTCCAAATTAGGGTTTCGATTTTAAGCACTCTTTTACTGTTTTATACACTCCGTTTCTTCGACAATCTATTCCAAATCATCATCAAGCCTGATCATTCCCCACAAAAATTTTGAAAAACGTCGACCGTTACTCGGTTTTTTTTTTTGCATGTGCTTCAAACGTCCCGGTTTAGGGTTTTCAAATTAGGGTTTCGATTTTAAGCACTCTTTTACTGTTTTATACACTCCGTTTCTTCGACATTCTATTCTAAATCATCAAGCCTGATCATTCCCCACAAAAATTTCGAAAAAAACGTCGACCGTTACTCGGTTTTTTTTAGCATGTGCTTCAAACGTCCCCGTTTAGGGTTTCCAAATTAGGGTTTCGATTTTAAGCACTCTTTTACTGTTTTATACACTCCGTTTCTTCGACATTCTATTCTAAATCATCAAGCCTGATCATTCCCCACAAAAATTTCAAAAAAAACGTCGACCGTTACTCGGTTTTTTTAGCACGTGCTTCAAACGTCCCGGTTTAGGGTTTCCAAATTAGGGTTTCGATTTTAAGCACTCTTTTACTGTTTTATACACTCCGTTTCTTCGACATTCTATTCTAAAAAATCATCAAGCCTGATCATTCCCCACAAAAATTTCGAAAAACGTCGACCGTTACTCGGTTTTTTTTAGCATGTGCTTCAAACGTCCCGGTTTAGGGTTTCCAAATTAGGGTTTCGATTTTAAGCACTCTTTTACTGTTTTTTATACACTCCGTTTCTTCGACATTCTATTCTAAATCATCAAGCCTGACCATTCCCCACAAAAATTTCAAAAAACGTCGACCGTTACTCGGTTTTTTTAGCATGTGCTTCAAACGTCCCGGTTTAGGGTTTCCAAATTAGGGTTTCGATTTTAAGCACTCTTTTACTGTTTTATACACTCCGTTTCTTCGACATTCTATTCTAAATCATCAAGCCTGATCATTCCCCACCACAAAAATTTCGAAAAACGTCGACCGTTACTCGGTTTTTTTTTAGCATGTGCTTCAAACGTCCCGGTTTAGGGTTTCCAAATTAGGGTTTCGATTTTAAGCACTCTTTTACTGTTTTATACACTCCGTTTCTTCGACATTCTATTCTAAATCATCAAGCCTGATCATTCCCCACAAAAATTTCGAAAAAACGTCGACCGTTACTTCGGTTTTTTTTAACACGTGCTTCAAACGTCCCGGTTTAGGGTTTCCAAATTAGGGTTTCGATTTTAAGCACTCTTTTACTGTTTTATACACTCCGTTTCTTCGACATTCTATTCTAAATCATCAAGCCTGACATTCCCCACAAAAATTTCGAAAAACGTCGACCGTTACTCGGTTTTTTTTGGCATGTGCTTCAAACGTCCCGGTTTAGGGTTTCCCAAAATTAGGGTTTCGATTTTAAGCACTCTTTTACTGTTTTATACACTCCGTTTTTCTTCGACATTCTATTCTAAATCATCAAGCCTGATCATTCCCCACAAAAATTTCGAAAAACGTCGACCGTTACTCGGTTTTTTTTTCATGTGCTTCAAACGTCCCGGTTTAAAGTTTCCAAATTAGGGTTTCGATTTTAAGCACTCTTTTACTGTTTTATACACTCCGTTTCTTCGACATTCTATTCTAAATCATCAAGCCTGATCATTCCCCACAAAAATTTTTCAAAAACGTCGACCGTTACTCGGTTTTTTTTTTCATGTGCTTTCAAACGTCCCGGTTTAGGGTTTCCAAATTAGGGTTTCGATTTTAAGCACTCTTTTACTGTTTTATACACTCCGTTTCTTCGACATTCTATTCTAAATCATCAAGCCTGATCATTCCCCACAAAATTTCGAAAAACGTCTTTCGTTACTCAGTTTTTTTAACACGTGATTAAAACGTCCCGGTTTAGGGTTTCCAAATTAGGGTTTCGATTTTAAGCACTCTTTTACTGTTTTATATACTCCGTTTCTTCGACATTCTATTCTAAATCATCAAGCCTGATCATTCCCCACAAAAATTTCGAAAAACGTCGACCGTTACTCGGTTTTTTTTGCATGTGCTTCAAACGTCCCGGTTTAGGGTTTCCAAATTAGGGTTTCGATTTTAAGCACTCTTTTACTGTTTTATACACTCCGTTTCTTCGACATTCTATTCTAAATCATCAAGCCTGATCATTCCCCACAAAAATTTCGAAAAACGTCGACCGTTACTCTAGGTTTTTTTTTTTAGCATGTGCTTCAAAACGTCCCGGTTTAGGGTTTCCAAATTAGGGTTTCGATTTTAAGCACTCTTTTACTGTTTTATATACTCCGTTTCTTCGACATTCTATTCTAAATCATCAAGCCTGATCATTCCCTACAAAAATTTTGAAAAACCTCTTCCGTTACTCGGTTTTTTTTTCATGTGCTTCAAACGTCCCGGTTTAGGGTTTCCAAATTAGGGTTTCGATTTTAAGCACTCTTTTACTGTTTTATACACTCCGTTTCTTCGACATTCTATTCTAAATCATCAAGCCTGATCATTCCCCACAAAAATTTCGAAAAAAAAAACGTCGACCGTTACTCGGTTTTTTTTTTTGCACGTGCTTCAAACGTCCCGGTTTTAGGGTTTTCCAAATTAGGGTTTCGATTTTAAGCACTCTTTTACTGTTTTATACACTCCGTTTCTTCGACGTTCTATTCTAAATCATCAAGCCTGATCATTCCCCACAAAAAATTTCGAAAAAAAACGTCGACCGTTACTCGGTTTTTTTTTGGCATGTGCTTCAAAAACGTCCCGGTTTAGGGTTTCCAAATTAGGGTTTTCGATTTTAAGCACTCTTTTACTGTTTTTTATACACTCCGTTTCTTCGACATTCTATTCTAAATCATCAAGCCTGATCATTCCCCACAAAAATTTCTTAAAACGTCGACCGTTACTCGGTTTTTTTGGCATGTGCTTCAAACGTCCCGGTTTAGGGTTTCCAAATTAGGGTTTCGATTTTAAGCACTCTTTTACTGTTTTATACACTCCGTTTCTTCGACATTCTATTCTAAATCATCAAGCCTGATCATTCCCCACAAAAATTTTAAAAAACGTCGACCGTTACTCGGTTTTTTTTTTTTTCATGTGCTTCAAACGTCCCGGTTTAGGGTTTCCAAAATAGGGTTTCGATTTTAAGCACTCTTTTACTGTTTTTTATACACTCCGTTTCTTCGACATTCTATTCTAAATCATCAAGCCTGATCATTCCCCACAAAAATTTCGAAAAAAACGTCGACCGTTACTCGGTTTTTTTAACACGTGCTTCAAACGTCCCGGTTTAGGGTTTCCAAATTAGGGTTTCGATTTTAAGCACTCTTTTCTTGTTTTTTATACACTCCGTTTCTTCCACATTCTATTCTAAATCATCAAGCCTGATCATTCCCCACAAAAATTTAGAAAAACGTCGACCGTTACCGTTACTCGGTTTTTTTTTTACGTGCTTCAAACGTCCCGGTTAAGGGTTTCCATATTAGGGTTTCGATTTTACGCACTCTTTTACTGTTTTATACACTCCGTTTCTTCGACATTCTATTCTAAATCAACAAGCCTGATCATTCCCCACAAAAATTTCGAAAAAACGTCGACCGTTACTCGGTTTTTTTTTGCATGTGCTTCAAACGTCCCGGTTTAGGGTTTCCAAATTAGGGTTTCGATTTAAGCACTCTTTTACTGTTTTATACACTCCGTTTCTTCGACATTCTATTCTAAATCATCAAGCCTGATCATTCCCCACAAAAAATTTCGTAAAACGTCGACCGTTACTCGGTTTTTTTTATCATGTGCTTCAAACGTCCCGGTTTAGGGTTTCCAAATTAGGGTTTTCGATTTTAAGCACTCTTTTACTGTTTTTTATACACTCCGTTTCTTCGACGTTCTATTCTAAATCATCAAGCCTGATCATTCCCCACAAAAATTTCGAAAAAAAAAAAAACGACCCGTTACTCGGTTTTTTTAACACGTGCTTCAAACGTCCCGGTTTAGGGTTTCCAAAATTAGGGTTTCGATTTTAAGCACTCTTTTACTGTTTTATACCCTCCGTTTCTTCGACATTCTATTCTAAATCATCAAGCCTCATCATTCCCCACAAAAATTTTCGAAAAAAAAAAACGTCGACCGTTACTCGGTTTTTTTTTAGCACGTGCTTCAAACGTCCCGGTTTAGGGTTTCCAAATAGGGTTTCGATTTTAAGCACTCTTTTACTGTTTTATACACTCCGTTTCTTCGACATTCTATTCTAAATCAACAAGCCTGATCATTCCCCACAAAAATTTCGAAAAACGTCGACCGTTACTCGGTTTTTTTTGCATGTGCTTCAAACGTCCCGGTTTAGGGTTTCCAAATTAGGGTTTCGATTTTAAGCACTCTTTTACTGTTTTATACACTCCGTTTCTTCGACATTCTATTCTAAATCATCAAGCCTGATCATTCCCCACAAAAATTTTTAAAAACGTCTTCCGTTACTTAGTTTTTTTAACACGTGCTTCAAACGTCCCGGTTTAGGGTTTCCAAATTAGGGTTTCGATTTTAAGCACTCTTTTACTGTTTTATATACTCCGTTTATTCGACATTCTATTCTAAATCATCAAGCCTGATCATTCCCTACAAAAAATTTCGAAAAAAACGTCGACCGTTACTCGGTTTTTTTGCACGTGCTTCAAACGTCCCGGTTTAGGGTTTCCAAATTAGGGTTTCGATTCTAAGCACTCTTTTACTGTTTTATACACTCCGTTTCTTCGACATTCTATTCTTAATCATCAAGCCTGATCATTCCCCACCAAAATTTCGAAAAAAAAAACGACCGTTACTCGGTTTTTTTTTAGCACACTGCTTCAAACGTCCCGGTTTAGGGTTTCCAAATTTAGGGTTTCGATTTTAAGCACTCTTTTACTGTTTTATACACTCCGTTTCTTCGAATTCTTCTATTCTAAATCATCAAGCCTGATCATTCCCCCACAAAAATTTCGAAAAAACGTCGACCGTTACTCGGTTTTTTTTTGCATGTGCTTCAAACGTCCCGGTTTAGGGTTTCCCAAATTAGGGTTTCGATTTTAAGCACTCTTTTACTGTTTTATACACTCCGTTTCTTCGACATTCTATTCTAAACCATCAAGCCTGATCATTCCCCACGAGAATTTCGAAAAACGCCGACCGTTACTTGGTTTTTTTAGCACGTGCTTCAAACGTCCCGATTTAGGTATTCAAAATTAGGGTTTCGATTTTAAGTACTCTTTTACTCTTTCATGGACTCTGTTTCTTCCACATTCTATTCTAGATCATCAAGCCGGATCATTCCCTACGAGAATTTAAAAAAACTTCGACCATTACTCGGTATCTTTTACACTTTTATACACTCCGTTTCTCGACGTTCTATTCTTCGACATTCTATTCTAAACCATCAAACCTGATCATTCCCCATAAGAATTTCAAAAAACATCGACCGTTACTCGATTTTTTTAGCACGTGCTTCAAATGTCCCGGTTTAGGGTTTCCAAATTAGGGTTTCGATTTGAAGCACTCATTTCACTTTTATACGCTCCGTTTCTTCGACATTCTATTCTAAACCATCAAGCCTTATCATTCCCCACGAGAATTTCGAAAAATGTTGACCGTTACTCGGTTTTTTTAGCACGTGCTTCAAACGTCCCGGTTTAGGGTTTCCAAATTAGGGTTTTGATTTGAAGCACTCTTTTACTGTTTTTATACACTCCGTTTCTTCGACATTCTATTCTAAATCATCAAGCCTTATCATTCCCCAAAAAAATTTCGAAAAACGTCGACCGTTACTCGGTTTTTTTTTTTCATGTGCTTCAAACGTCCCGGTTTAGGGTTTTTCCAAATTAGGGTTTCGATTTTAAGCACTCTTTTACTGTTTTATACACTCCGTTTTTTCGACATTCTATTCTAAATCATCAAGCCTGATCATTCCCCACAAAAATTTCGAAAAACGTCGTCGAACCGTTACTCGGTTTTTTTTTTTCACGTGCTTCAAACGTCCCGGTTTAGGGTTTCCAAATTAGGGTTTCGATTTTAAGCACTCTTTTACTGTTTTATACACTCCGTTTCTTCGAACATTCTATTCTAAATCATCAAGCCTGATCATTCCCCACAAAAATTTCGAAAAACGTCGACCGTTACTCGGTTTTTTTTTCATGTGCTTCAAATGTCCCGGTTTAGGGTTTCCAAATTAGGGTTTCGATTTTAAGCACTCTTTTACTGTTTTATACACTCCGTTTTTCTTCGAATTCTATTCTAAATCAACAAGCCTGACCATTCCCCACAAAAATTTCGAAAAAAACGTCGACCGACCGTTACTCGGTTTTTTTTTGGCATGTGTGCTTCAAACGTCCCGGTTTAGGGTTTCCAAATTAGGGTTTCGATTTTAAGCACTCTTTTACTGTTTTATACACTCCGTTTCTTCGACATTCTATTCTAAATCAACAAGCCTGACCATTCCCCACAAAAATTTTTAAAAACGTCGACCGTTACTCGGTTTTTTTTTTTTTTGGCATGTGCTTCAAACGTCCCGGTTTAGGGTTTCCAAATTAGGGTTTCGATTTTAAGCACTCTTTTACTGTTTTATACACTCCGTTTCTTCGACATTCTATTCTAAATCATCAAGCCTGATCATTCCCCACAAAAATTTCGAAAAACGTCGACCGTTACTCGGTTTTTTTTTTTTTTTTACATGTGCTTCAAAAAACGTCCGGTTTAGGGTTTCCAAAATTAGGGTTTTCGATTTTAAGCACTCTTTTACTGTTTTATACACTCCATTTCTTCGACGATCTATTTTAAATCATCAAGCCTGATCATTCCCTAAAAAAATTTCGAAAAACGTCTTCCGTTACTCGGTTTTTTTAACACGTGCTTCAAATGTCCCCGTTTAGGGTTTCCAAATTAGGGTTTCGATATTAAGCACTCTTTTACCGTTTTATACACTCCGTTTCTTCGAATTCTATTCTTATTCAACAAGCCTGACCATTCCCCACAAAAATTTCTTAAAACGTCGACCGTTACTCGGTTTTTTTTGCATGTGCTTCAAACGTCCCGGTTTAGGGTTTCCAAATTAGGGTTTCGATTTTAAGCACTCTTTTACTGTTTTATACACTCCGTTTCTTCGACATTCTATTCTAAATCATCAAGCCTGACCATTCCCCACAAAAATTTAAAAAAACGTCGACCGTTACTCGGTTTTTTTTTTCATGTGCTTCAAACGTCCCGGTTTAGGGTTTCCAAATTAGGGTTTCGATTTTAAGCACTCTTTTACTGTTTTATACACTCCGTTTCTTCGACATCTATTCTAAATCATCAAGCCTGATCATTCCCCACACAAAAATTTTCAAAAAAAAACGACCGTTACTCGGTTTTTTTTTTTTTTTTTTGTGCTTCAAACGTCCCGGTTTAGGGTTTCCAAAATTAGGGTTTCGATTTTAAGCACTCTTTTACTACACACCCATTTTATACACACTCCGTTTCTTCGACGTTCTATTCTAAATCATCAAGCCAGATCATTCCCCACAAAAATTTCGAAAAAAACGTCGACCGTTACTCGGTTTTTTTTTTTTTTGTGCTTCAAATGTCCCGGTTTAGGGTTTCAAAATTAGGGTTTCGATTCTAAGCACTCTTTTACTGGTTTATACACTCCGTTTCTTCGAAATTCTATTCTTAATCAACAAGCCTGACCATTCCCCACCAAAATTTCAAAAAACGTCGACCGTTACTCGGTTTTTTTGGCATGTGCTTCAAATGTCCCGTTTAGGGTTTCCAAATTAGGGTTTCGATATTAAGCACTCTTTTAGTCTTTTATACACTCCGTTTCTTCGACATTCTATTCTTAATCAACAAGCATGACCATGACCCCCCCCACAAAAAAAAATTGCTTAAAACGTCGACCGTTACTCGTTACTCGGTTTTTTTTTTTGTGCTTCAAACGTCCCGGTTTAGGGTTTCCAAATTAGGGTTTCGATTTTAAGCACTCTTTTACTGTTTTATACACTCCGTTTCTTCGACATCTGATTCATAATCAACAAGCCTGACCATTCCCCACAAAAATTTAGAAAAACGTCGACCGTTACTCGGTTTTTTTTTTCATGTGCTTCAAACGTCCCGATTTAGGGTTTCCAAAATAGGGTTTCGATTTTAAGCACTCGTTTACTGTTTTATACACTCCATTTCTTCGACGTTCTATTCTAAATCATCAAGCCAGATCATTCCCCACAAAAATTTCGAAAAACGTCTTCCGTTACTCGGTTTTTTTAACACGTGCTTCAAATGTCCCGGTTTAGGGTTTCCAAATTAGGGTTTCGATTCTAAGCACTCTTTTACTGGTTTATACACTCCGTTTCTTCGAAATTCTATTCTTAATCAACAAGCCTGACCATTCCCCACCAAAATTTCAAAAAAAGTCGACCGTTACTCGGTATTTTTTGGCATGTGCTTCAAATGTCCCCGTTTAGGGTTTCCAAATTAGGGTTTCGATATTAAGCACTCTTTTACGGTTTTATACACTCCGTTTCGTCGAAGTTCTATTCTTAATCAACAAGCATGACCATTCCCGACAAAAATTTCTTAAAACGTCGTCCCGGTTTAGGGTTTCCAAATTAGGGTTTCGATTTTAAGCACTCTTTTACTGTTTTATACACTCCGTTTCTTCGACATCTGATTCATAATCAACAAGCCTGACCATTCCCCACAAAAATTTAGAAAAACGTCGACCGTTACTCGGTTTTTTTTTTCATGTGCTTCAAACGTCCCGATTTAGGGTTTCCAAAATAGGGTTTCGATTTTAAGCACTCGTTTACTGTTTTATACACTCCATTTCTTCGACGTTCTATTCTAAATCATCAAGCCAGATCATTCCCCACAAAAATTTCGAAAAAAGACGTCGACCGTTACTCGGTTTTTTTTTTTTTACGTGCTTCAAATGTCCCGGTTTAGGGTTTCCAAATTAGGGTTTCGATTCTAAGCACTCTTTTACTGGTTTATACACTCCGTTTCTTCGAAATTCTATTCTTAATCAACAAGCCTGACCATTCTATTAAGCACTCTTTTACGGTTTTATACACTCCGTTTCGTCGAAGTTCTATTCTTAATCAACAAGCATGACCATTCCCCACAAAAATTTCTTAAAACGTCGACCGTTACTCGGTTTTTTTGGCATGTGCTTCAAACGTCCCGGTTTTCATCAAGCCAGATCATTCCCCACAAAAATTCGAAAAAAAACGTCTCTTCCGTTACTCGGTTTTTTTTTTTTTCGTGCTTCAAATGTCCCGGTTTAGGGTTTCAAAATTAGGGTTTCGATTCTAAGCACTCTTTTACTGGTTTATACACTCCGTTTCTTCGAAATTCTATTCTTAATCAACAAGCCTGACCATTCCCCACCAAAATTTCAAAAAACGTCGACCGTTACTCGGTTTTTTTTGGCATGTGCTTCAAATGTCCCCGTTTAGGGTTTCCAAATTAGGGTTTCGATATTAAGCACTCTTTTACGGTTTTATACACTCCGTTTCGTCGAAGTTCTATTCTTAATCAACAAGCATGACCATTCCCCACAAAAAATTCTTAAAACGTCGACCGTTACTCGGTTTTTTTTTTTTTTGTGCTTCAAACGTCCCGGTTTAGGGTTTCCAAATTAGGGTTTCGATTTTAAGCACTCGTTTACTGTTTTATACACACCCGTTTTCGACATCTATTCTAAAATCAACAAGCCTGACCATTCCCCACAAAAATTTAGAAAAACGTCGACCGTTACTCGGTTTTTTTTTCATGTGCTGTGCTTCAAACGTCCCGATTTAGGTTTTCCAAAATAGGGTTTTTCGATTTTAAGCACTCTTTTTACTGTTTTATACACTCCATTTCTTCGACGTTCTATTCTAAATCATCAAGCCTGATCATTCCCCACAAAAATTTCGAAAAAAACGTCGACCGTTACTCGGTTTTTTTGGCATGTGCTTCAAACGTCCCGGTTTAGGGTTTCCAAATTAGGGTTTCGATTCTAAGCACTCTTTTACTGGTTTATACACTCCGTTTCTTCGAAATTCTATTCTTAATCAACAAGCCTGACCATTCCCCACCAAAATTTCAAAAAACGTCGACCGTTACTCGGTTTTTTTTTTTTTGGCATGTGCTTCAAATGTCCCCGTTTAGGGTTTCCAAATAAGGCTTTCGATATTAAGCACTCTTTTACGGTTTTATACACTCCGTTTCGTCGAAGTTCTATTCTTAATCAACAAGCATGACCATTCCCCACAAAAATTTCTTAAAACGTCGACCGTTACTCGGTTTTTTTGGCATGTGCTTCAAACGTCCCGGTTTAGGGTTTCCAAATTAGGGTTTCGATTTTAAGCACTCTTTTACTGTTTTATACACTCCGTTTCGTCGAAGTTCTATTCTTAATCAACAAGCATGACCATTCCCGACAAAAATTGCTTAAAACGTCGACCGTTACTCGGTTTTTTTGGCATGTGCTTCAAACGTCCCGGTTTAGGGTTTCCAAATTAGGGTTTCGATTTTAAGCACTCGTTTACTGTTTTATACACTCCATTTCTTCGACGTTCTATTCTAAATCATCAAGCCAGATCATTCCCCACAAAAATTTCGAAAAACGTCTTCCGTTACTCGGTTTTTTTAACACGTGCTTCAAATGTCCCGGTTTAGGGTTTCCAAATTAGGGTTTCGATTCTAAGCACTCTTTTACTGTTTTATACACTCCGTTTCTTCGAAATTCTATTCTTAATCAACAAGCCTGACCATTCCCCCACCAAAATTTCAAAAAAACGTCGACCGTTAAATTTTCAAAAAACGTTCGAATTTACTTTTACTCGGTTTTTTTAAGCATGTGCTTTTTTAAACTCCGTTCCCCGTTTAGGGTTTCCAAAATTAGGGTTTCGATTTTAAGCACTCTTTTACATGTGCTTTTATACACTTTCGATTTTAAGCACTCTTTTACTATTTTATACACTCCGTTTCTTCGAATCATTCTAAATCAAGCAGCCTGACCATTCCCCACAAAAAATTTCTAAAAAACGTCGACCGTTACTCGGTTTTTTTTTGGCATGTGCTTCAAACGTCCCGGTTTAGGGTTTCCAAATTAGGGTTTCGATTTTAAGCACTCTTTTACTGTTTTATACACTCCATTTCTTCGACATTCTATTCTAAATCATCAAGCCTGATCATTCCCCACAAAAATTTCGAAAAAAACGTCGACCGTTACTCGGTTTTTTTTTGCATGTGCTTCAAATGTCCCGGTTTTAGGGTTTCCAAATTAGGGTTTCGATTTTAAGCACTCTTTTACTGTTTTATATACTCCGTTTATTCGACATTCTATTCTAAATCAACAAGCCTGATCATTCCCTACAAAAATTTTGAAAAACGTCGACCGTTACTCAGTTTTTTTAACCATGTGCTTAAAACGTCCCGGTTTAGGGTTTCCAAATTAGGGTTTCGATTTTAAGCACTCTTTTACTGTTTTATACACTCCGTTTCTTCGACATTCTATTCTAAATCATCAAGCCTGATCATTCCCCAAAAAATACTCGGTTTTTTTTTTTTAACACGTGCTTCAAACGTCCCGGTTTAGGGATTCCAAATTAGGGTTTCCCTCTTTTACTGTTTTAGGGTTTCCAAAAGTTAGGATCAAAAAAAAAAAGTTCGTCGATCAGAAATCGACGAGGAAATCGAGCGAAGAAGACGAAGTCCGACACGAACGTCAGACCCCGCAACCCGAACCCAACCCAACCCACGCTGACCCAATTCGATCGACAAAACCCCCCGCAGCCCAAAACGCTTCGGCCCAACCCAGAAAACCAGTTAAGGCCCAGCCCACCTACACAGCCTCCAGCTTGGGCCGACCCATCGCTCGCGGCCAACCCAGACCCTCGCGCTCGACCCGAAAACCCGCCCCTCGACCCGGGATCATTGTACGTGTCGCTCTTTGGTTGTGCCACGTGTCACCTCAGCAGCGCGACACCCTTGGCTCGACGGCGGCTTCACGTCTCGACAGCGGCTCCTCGGCTCCCGCGGCTTATTCGGCTCGGGAAACCTGTTTTCGACCCGTTTGTCACCGTTTCGACCCTCCCGGACCTTGTTTCGGCCCTGTTTAAGGTAAAACAGACAATTTTAAGGACGTATTTCACAGTTTCAAGTTGGATATTAATTATAATTGTGAAATACTAACGAAGGTGTCGAATGATCCAATAGGAACCAATCACCCACAAAAGCGTAGGACGTTTTACGAGGAGCTAGGAGCTTACGTTATATTTTAGGGAGTACTTCGGCTAAGGCCTACCAAGTAAGTGGCTCACCCCATCGTAGGTTACGCGTTGTTGTTGTGTGATTTCGCACGTGTCATTAAATAGTGCATTAAATTGTGTGTTTAAATACGTACCTATGTGAACGTGATTGTATGCTATGTATGCTGTTTAATCTGATATGATATGTAATGCATGTGACGTTAAGTTGTTCTTGAATGGTTGTGACATGATTGTGTGGAATGTTGAATATTAACCGCATGAATTGTATGACATGAAATAAGGGAGATTCATGAAAACATAACCCCAATAGAGTTATGTATGATACGTAAATAGGAAACGAGGTTGACATGTTTGCATGGAACGTAACTGAGGGGTTATGTTCACTAATGATAACATTGTATTAATGGGGACCTCATGCATTGTGTGTGTTCATGCATCTGGGGGGATACCCCCATTCCATCACGAGGGTACGGACGCGTACACCCAATGGCAGGGCAACGATCGTTATGCCTCGCATAACGCTGCCGTGACGGTTACTCTTTCTAACGGGTCCCGGCATAAGGGGCTCCCAGAGTATGCCCATCGGGTAATGAAAGTGGCCCAGCGGTGTGCGAACTAGCTGGTGAGCCCATACTCGCACGTATGGGCTGTGTGTAGAGTATATGGTACACGTCCAGAGTTTACCCGTTAGGATAGCACCGTAGGAAAAACGAAACGAAATGAAGGATAAATCCCATCATTGCATTGCTTGTGAATGTTGCATAACCCCGATAGGGGGGTCACTTACTGAGTATTCTAGAAATACTCAAGCCTTGTGCTACCTTTTTTTTCCAGATAAGGGTAAAGCACCCATGTGAGTTCTATTCTAAACCATCAAGCCTGATCATTCCCCACAAAAATTTTCAAAAAACGTCGACCGTTACTCGGTTTTTTTTGCACGTGCTTCAAACGTCCCAGTTTAGGGTTTCTAAATTAGGGTTTCGATTTTAAGCACTCTTTTACTGTTTTATACACTCCGTTTCTTCGGCATTCTATTCTAAATCATCAAGCCTGATCATTCCCCACAGGAATTTCGAAAAACGTCGACCGTTACTCGGTTTTTTTAGCACGTGCTTCAAACGTCCCGGTTTAGGGTTTCCAAATTAGGGTTTCGATTTTAAGCACTCTTTTACTGTTTTTATACACTCCGTTTCTTCGACGTTCTATTCTAAATCATCAAAGCCTGATCATTCCCACACAAAAATTTCGAAAAAAACGTCGACCGTTACTCGGTTTTTTTAGCATGTGCTTCAAACGTCCCGGTTTAGGGTTTCCAAATTAGGGTTTCGATTTTAAGCACTCTTTTACTGTTTTATACACTCCGTTTCTTCGACATTCTATTCTAAATCATCAAGCTTGATAATTCCCCACAAAAATTTCGAAAAAAACGTCGACTGTTACTCGGTTTTTTTAGCATGTGCTTCAAACGTCCCGGTTTAGGGTTTCCAAATTAGGGTTTCGATTTTAAGCACTCTTTTACTGTTTTATACACTCCGTTTCTTCGACATTCTATTCTAAATCATCAAGCCTGATCATTCCCCACAAAAAATTTCGAAAAAAACGTCGACCGTTACTCGGTTTTTTTTTTTTTTAGCATGTGCTTCAAACGTCCCGGTTTAGGGTTTCCAAATTAGGGTTTCGATTTTAAGCACTCTTTTACTGTTTTTTATACACTCCGTTTCTTCGACATTCTATTCTAAATCATCAAGCCTGATCATTCCCCACAAG
The DNA here is from genome assembly GCA_033971965.1 of Cucurbita ficifolia. Classification (NCBI taxonomy): domain Eukaryota; kingdom Viridiplantae; phylum Streptophyta; class Magnoliopsida; order Cucurbitales; family Cucurbitaceae; genus Cucurbita; species Cucurbita ficifolia. Next base: position 11,648,981 of record CM066965.1, on the reverse strand, counting down.
AATTTTCGAAAAACGTCGACCGTTACTCGGTTTTTTTAGCATGTGCTTCAAACGTCCCGGTTTAGGGTTTCCAAATTAGGGTTTCGATTTTAAGCACTCTTTTACTGTTTTATACACTCCGTTTCTTCGGACTTCTATTCTAAATCATCAAGCCTAATCATTCCCCACAAGAATTTCGAAAAAAAACGTCGACCGTTACTCGGTTTTTTTGAGCATGTGCTTCAAACGTCCCGGTTTTAGGGTTTCCAAATTAGGGTTTCGATTTTAAGCACTTTTTACTGCACTCTCCGTTTCTTCGACATTCTACTTGTTTCCCCACAATACACTCCGTTTCTTCGGGTTTCGATTTTAAGCACTCTTTTACTATTTTATACACTCCGTTTCACATTCTATTCTATCATTCAAGCCTGATCATTCCCCACAGGAATTTTCGAAAAACGTCGACCGTTACTCGGTTTTTTTTTTTAGCATGTGCTTCAAACGTCCCGGTTTAGGGTTTTCCAAATTAGGGTTTCGATTTTAAGCACTCTTTTACTGTTTTATACACTCCGTTTCTTCGGCGTTTCTATTCTAAATCATCAAGCCTGATCATTCCCCACAAAAAATTCGAAAAAACGTCGACCGTTACTCGGTTTTTTTAGAACGTGCTTCAAACTTCCCAGTTTAGGGTTTCCAGATTAGCGTTTCGATTTTCAGCACTCTTTTTCTGTTTTATACACTCCGTTTCTTTGGTGTTCTATTCTAAATCATCAAGCCTGATGATTCCCCACAGCTTTTTCGAAAAACGTCGACCGTTACCCAGTTTGTTTAGCACATGCTTCAAACGTCCCGGTTTAAGGTTTCCAAATTAGGGTTTCGATTTTAAGCACTCTTTTACTGTTTTATACACTCCGTTTCTTCGACGTTCTATTCTAAATCATCAAGCCTGATCATTCCCCACAGGAATTTTGAAAAACGTCGACCGTTACTCGGTTTTTTTTAGCACGTGCTTCAAACGTCCCGGTTTAGGGTTTCCAAATTAGGGTTTCGATTTTAAGCACTCTTTTACTGTTTTATACACTCCGTTTCTTCGACATTCTATTCTAAATCATCAAGCCTGATCATTCCCCACAAAAATTTCGAAAAAAACGTCGACCCGTTACTCGGTTTTTTTTTAGCACGTGCTTTCAAACGTCCCGGTTTAGGGTTTCCAAATTAGGGTTTCGATTTTAAGCACTCTTTTACTGTTTTATACACTCCGTTTCTTCGACATTCTATTCTAAATCATCAAGCCTGATCATTCCCCACAAAAATTTCGAAAAAAAACGTCGACCGTTACTCGGTTTTTTTTTTTTAGCGTGCTTCAAACGTCCCGGTTTAGGGTTTCCAAATTAGGGTTTCGATTTTAAGCACTCTTTTACTGTTTTATACACTCCGTTTCTTCGACGTTCTATTCTAAATCATCAAGCCTGATCATTCCCCACAAAAAAAATTTCGAAAAAAACGTCGACCGTTACTCGGTTTTTTTTAGCATGTGCTTCAAACGTCCCGGTTTAGGGTTTCCAAATTAGGGTTTCGATTTTAAGCACTCTTTTACTGTTTTATACACTCCGTTTCTTCGGCGTTCTATTCTAAATCATCAAGCCATCAAGCCTGATCATTCCCCACAGGAATTTTAGAAAACGTCGACCGTTACTCGGTTTTTTTTAGCACGTGCTTCAAACGTCCCGGTTTAGGGTTTCCAAATTAGGGTTTCGATTTTAAGCACTCTTTTACTATTTTATACACTCCGTTTCTTCGACATTCTATTCTAAATCATCAAGCCTGATCATTCCCCACAAAAATTTAAAAAAACGTCGACCGTTACTCGGTTTTTTTAGCATGTGCTTCAAACGTCCCGGTTTAGGGTTTCCAAATTAGGGTTTCGATTTTAAGCACTCTTTTACTGTTTTATACACTCCCGTTTCTTCGGCGTTTCTATTCTAAATCATCAAGCCTGATCATTCCCCACAAGAATTTTGAAAAAACGTCGACCGTTACTCGGTTTTTTTTTTTAGCACGTGCTTCAAACGTCCCGGTTTAGGGTTTCCAAATTAGGGTTTCGATTTTAAGCACTCTTTTACTGTTTTATACACTCCGTTTCTTCGACATTCTATTCTAAATCATCAAGCCTGATCATTCCCCACAGGAATTTCGAAAAAAAACTCGACCGTTACTCTCGGTTTTTTTTTTTTAGCACGTGCTTCAAACGTCCCGGTTTAGGGTTTCCAAATTAGGGTTTCGATTTTAAGCACTCTTTTACTTTTTACTCTTTTTATACACTCCGTTTCTTCGGCGTTCTATTCTAAATCATCAAGCCTGATCATTCCCCACAGAATTTCGAAAAAACGTCGACCGTTACGTTACTCGGTTTTTTTTTAGCATGTGCTTCAAACGTCCCGGTTTAGGGTTTCCAAATTAGGGTTTCGATTTTAAGCACTCTTTTACTGTTTTTATACACTCCGTTTCTTCGGCGTTCTATTCTAAATCATCAAGCCTGATCATTCCCCACAGGAATTTCAAAAAAACGTCGACCGTTACTCGGTTTTTTTTAGCATGTGCTTCAAACGTCCCGGTTTAGGGTTTCCAAATTAGGGTTTCGATTTTAAGCACTCTTTTACTGTTTTCTACACTCCGTTTCTTCGGCGTTCTATTCTAAATCATCAAGCCTGATCATTCCCCACAGGAATTTCAAAAAACGTCGACCGTTACTCGGTTTTTTTTTAGCATGTGCTTCAAACGTCCCGGTTTAGGGTTTCCAAATTAGGGTTTCGATTTTAAGCACTCTTTTACTGTTTTATACACTCCGTTTCTTCGGCGTTCTATTCTAAATCATCAAGCCTGATCATTCCCCACAACAATTTTCGAAAAAAACGTCGACCGTTACTCGGTTTTTTTTTAGCACGTGCTTCAAACGTCCCGGTTTAGGGTTTCCAAATTAGGGTTTCGATTTTAAGCACTCTTTTACTGTTTTTTACACTCCGTTTCTTCGACATTCTATTCTAAACCATCAAGCCTGATCATTCCCCACAGGAATTTCGAAAAAAACGTCGACCGTTACTCGGTTTTTTTTTAGCACGTGCTTCAAACGTCCCGGTTTTAGGGTTTCCAAATTAGGGTTTCGATTTTAAGCACTCTTTTACTGTTTTATACACTCCGTTTCTTCGACGTTCTATTCTAAATCATCAAGCCTGATCATTCCCCACAGGAATTTCGAAAAACGTCGACCGTTACTCGGTTTTTTTTTTGCATGTGCTTCAAACGTCCCAGTTTAGGGTTTCAAAATTAGGGTTTCGATTTTAAGCACTCTTTTACTGTTTTATACACTCCGTTTCTTCGGCGTTCTATTCTAAATCATCAAGCCTGATCATTCCCCACAAGGAATTTCGAAAAAACGTCGACCGTTACTCGGTTTTTTTAGCACGTGCTTCAAACGTCCCGGTTTAGGGTTTCCAAATTAGGGTTTCGATTTTAAGCACTCTTTTACTGTTTTATACACTCCGTTTCTTCGGCGTTCTATTCTAAATCATCAAGCCTGATGATTCCCCACAGCTTTTTCGAAAAACGTCGACCGTTACTCGGTTTTTTTTAGCACGTGCTTTCAAACGTCCCGGTTTAGGGTTTCCAAATTAGGGTTTCGATTTTAAGCACTCTTTTACTGTTTTATACACTCCGTTTCTTCGACGTTCTATTCTAAATCATCAAGCCTGATCATTCCCCACAACAATTTCGAAAAACGTCGACCGTTACTCGGTTTTTTTTTTTTTATGTGCTTCAAACGTCCCGGTTTAGGGTTTCCAAATTAGGGTTTCGATTTTAAGCACTCTTTTACTGTTTTATACACTCCGTTTTTTCGGCGTTCTATTCTAAATCATCAAGCCTGATCATTCCCCACAAAAAATTTTTTGGAAAAAAAAACGTCGACCGTTACTCGGTTTTTTTAGCATGTGCTTCAAACGTCCCGGTTTAGGGTTTCCAAAATTAGGGTTTCGATTTTAAGCACTCTTTTACTGTTTTATACACTCTGTTTCTTCGGCGTTCTATTCTAAATCATCAAGCCTGATCATTCCCCACAACAATTTTTCGAAAAAAAATCGACCGTTACTCGGTTTTTTTAGCATGTGCTTCAAAACGTCCCGGTTTAGGGTTTCCAAATTAGGGTTTCGATTTTAAGCACTCTTTTACTGTTTTATACACTCCGTTTCTTCGACATTCTATTCTAAACCATCAAGCCTGATCATTCCCCACGAGAATTTCGAAAAAAAACGTCGACCGTTACTCGGTTTTTTTAGCACGTGCTTCAAACGTCCCGGTTTAGGGTTTCCAAATTAGGGTTTCGATTTTAAGCACTCTTTTACTGTTTTATACACTCCGTTTCTTCGGCATTCTATTCTAAATCATCAAGCCTGATCATTCCCCACAACAATTTTCGAAAAACGTCGACGTTACGTTTACTCGGTTTTTTTTTTAGCACGTGCTTCAAACGTCCCGGTTTAGGGTTTCCAAATTAGGGTTTCGATTTTAAGCACTCTTTTACTGTTTTATACACTCCTCCGTTTTTCGACGTTCTATTCTAAATCATCAAGCCTGATCATTCCCCACAAAAGATTTCGAAAAAACGTCGACCGTTACTCTACTCGGTTTTTTTTTAGCACGTGCTTCAAACGTCCCGGTTTAGGGTTTCCAAATTAGGGTTTCGATTTTAAGCACTCTTTTACTGTTTTATACACTCCGTTTCTTCGGCGTTCTATTCTAAATCATCAAGCCTGATCATTCCCCACAACAATTTTCAAAAAAACGTCGACCGTTACTCGGTTTTTTTATTACGTGCTTCAAACGTCCCGGTTTAGGGTTTCCAAATTTGGGTTTTTGGATTTTTAAGCACTCTTTTACTGTTTTACACACTCCGTTTCTTTTCGGCGTTCTATTCTAAATCATCAAGCCTGATCATTCCCCACAGGAATTTCGAAAAACGTCGACCGTTACTCGGTTTTTTTAGCATGTGCTTCAAACGTCCCGGTTTAGGGTTTCCAAATTAGGGTTTCGATTTTAAGCACTCTTTTACTGTTTTATACACTCCGTTTCTTCGGCGTTCTATTCTAAATCATCAAGCCTGATCATTCCCAACAGGAATTTCGAAAAACGTCGACCATTACTGGTTTTTTTTAGCACGTGCTTCAAACGTCGCTGTTTAGGGTTTCCAAATTAGGGTTTCGATTTTAAGCACTCTTTTACTGTTTTATACACTACGTTTCTTCGACGTTCTATTCTAAATCATCAAGCCTGATCATTCCCCACAGGAATTTCGAAAAAACGTCGACCGTTACTCGGTTTTTTTTAGCATGTGCTTCAAACGTCCCGGTTTAGGGTTTCCAAATTAGGGTTTCGATTTTAAGCACTCTTTTACTGTTTTATACACTCCGTTTCTTCGGCGTTCTATTCTAAATCATCAAGCCTGATCATTCCCACAAGAGTTTGGAAAAATGTCGACCGTTACTCGGTTTTTTTTTTAGCACGTGCTTCAAACGTCCCGGTTTAGGGTTTCCAAATTAGGGTTTCGATTTTAAGCACTCTTTTACTGTTTTATACACTCCGTTTCTTCGGCGTTCTATTCTAAATCATCAAGCCTGATCATTCCCCACAAGAATTTCGAAAAACGTCGACCGTTACTCGGTTTTTTTTTTTTAGCATGTGCTTCAAACGTCCCGGTTTAGGGTTTCCAAATTAGGGTTTCGATTTTAAGCACTCTTTTACTGTTTTATACACTCCGTTTCTTCGACGTTCTATTCTAAATCATCAAGCCTGATCATTCCCCACAGGAAATTAAAAAAACGTCGACCGTTACTCGGTTTTTTTAGCACGTGCTTCAAACGTCCCGGTTTAGGGTTTCCAAATTAGGGTTTCGATTTTAAGCACTCTTTTACTGTTTTACTGTTTTATACACTCCGTTTCTTCGGCGTTCTATTCTAAATCATCAAGCCTGATCATTCCCCACAAAAATTTCGAAAAAAAACGTCGACCGTTACTCGGTTTTTTTTTTTTTATGTGCTTTCAAACGTCCCGGTTTAGGGTTTTCCCAAATTAGGGTTTCGATTTTAGCAGCACTTTTTTACTGTTTTATACACGCCGTTTCTTCGGCATTCTATTCTAAATCATCAAGCCTGATCATTCCCCACAAAAATTTTCGAAAAAACGTCGACCGTTTACTCGGTTATTTTAGCATGTGCTTCGATCGTCCTGGTTCAGGGTTTCCAAATTAGGGTTTCGATTCTAAGCACTCTTTTACTGTTTTACACACGCCGTTGCTTTGAACATTCTATTCTAAATCATCAAGCCTGATCATTCCCCACAGGAATTTCGAAAAACGTCGACCGTTACTCGGTTTTTTTTAGCATGTGCTTCAAACGTCCCGGTTTAGGGTTTCCAAATTAGGGTTTCGATTTTAAGCACTCTTTTACTGTTTTATACACTCCGTTTCTTCGGCATTCTATTCTAAATCATCAAGCCTGATCATTCCCCACAAAAATTTCGAAAAAAAACGTCGACCGTTACTCGGTTTTTTTTTTTTTTTAGCATGTGCTTCAAACGTCCCGGTTTAGGGTTTCCAAATTAGGGTTTCGATTTTAAGCACTCTTTTACTGTTTTATACACTTCGTTTCTTCGACATTCTATTCTAAATCATCAAGCCTGTTCATTCCCCACAAAAATTTTAAAAAACGTCTTCCGTTACTTAGAGTTTTTTACACGTGCTTCAAACGTCCCGGTTTAGGGTTTCCAAATTAGGGTTTCGATTCTAAGCACTCTTTTACTGTTTTATACACTTCGTTTCTTCGACATTCTATTCTAAATCATCAAGCCTGATTATTCTCCACAAAAATTTCAAAAAACGTTGACCGTTACTCGGTTATTTTAGCATGTGCTTCGATCGTCCCGGTTCAGGGTTTCCAAATTAGGGTTTCGATTCTAAGCACTCTTTTACTGTTTTATACACTCCGTTTCTTCGACATTCTATTCTAAATCATCAAGCCTGTTCATTCCCCACAGGAATTTCGAAAAAACGTCGACCGTTACTCGGTTTTTTTAGCATGTGCTTCAAAAATCCCGGTTTAGGGTTTCCAAATTAGGGTTTCGATTTTAAGCACTCTTTTACTGTTTTATACACACTCCGTTTCTTCGGCGTTCTATTCTAAATCATCAAGCCTGATCATTCATTCCCACAGGAATTTTCGAAAAAAACGTCGACCGTTACTCGGTTTTTTTTTTTTTTAGCATGTGCTTCAAACGTCCCGGTTTAGGGTTTCCAAATTAGGGTTTCGATTTTAAGCACTCTTTTACTGTTTTATACACTCCGTTTCTTCGGCGTTCTATTCTAAATCATCAAGCCTGATCATTCCCCACAGGAATTTCGAAAAAAACGTCGACCGTTACTCGGTTTTTTTAGCATGTGCTTCAAACGTCCCGGTTTAGGGTTTCCAAATTAGGGTTTCGATTTTAAGCACTCTTTTACTGTTTTATACACTCCGTTTCTTTGGCATTCTATTCTAAATCATCAAGCCTGATCATTCCCCACAAAAATTTTCGAAAAACGTCGACCGTTACTCTCGGTTTTTTTTTAGCATGTGCTTCAAAACGTCCCGGTTTTAGGGTTTCCAAATTAGGGTTTTTCGATTTTAAGCACTCTTTTACTGTTTTTATACACTCCGTTTCTTCGACGTTCTATTCTAAATCATCAAGCCTGATCATTCCCCACAAAAATTTCGAAAAACGTCGACCGTTACTCGGTTTTTTTAGCACGTGCTTCAAACGTCCCGGTTTAGGGTTTCCAAATTAGGGTTTCGATTTTAAGCACTCTTTTACTGTTTTATACACTCCGTTTCTTCGGCGTTCTATTCTAAATCATCAAGCCTGATCATTCCCCACAGGAATTTCGAAAAAAACGTCGACCGTTACTCGGTTTTTTTAGCACGTGCTTCAAACGTCCCGATTTAGGGTTTCCAAATTAGGGTTTCGATTTTAAGCACTCTTTTACTGTTTTATACACTCCGTTTCTTCGACGTTCTATTCTAAATCATCAAGCCTGATCATTCCCCACAGGAATTTCGAAAAACGTCGACCGTTACTCGGTTTTTTTTTAGCAGGTGCTTCAAACGTCCCGGTTTAGGGTTTCCAAATTAGGGTTTCGATTTTAAGCACTCTTTTACTGTTTTATACACTCCGTTTCTTCGGCGTTCTATTCTAAATCATCAAGCCTGATCATTCCCCACAACAATTTCGAAAAACGTCGACCGTTACTCGGTTTTTTTAGCAAGTGCTTCAAACGTCCCGGTTTAGGGTTTCCAAATTAGGGTTTCGATTTTAAGCACTCTTTTACTGTTTTATACACTCCGTTTCTTCGGCGTTCTATTCTAAATCATCAAGCCTGATCATTCCCCACAAAAATTTTCGAAAAAAACGTCGACCGTTACTCGTTACTTTTTTTTTAGCATGTGCTTCAAAACGTCCCGGTTTAGGGTTTCCAAATTAGGGTTTCGATTTTAAGCACTCTTTTACTGTTTTATACACTCCGTTTTCTTTCGGCGTTCTATTCTAAATCATCAAGCCTGATCATTCCCCACAGGAATTTCCAAAAATAACTACCGTTACTCGGTTTTTTTTAGCATGTGCTTCAAACGTCCCAGTTTAGGGTTTCCAAATTAGGGTTTCGATTTTAAGCACTCTTTTACTGTTTTATACACTCCGTTTCTTCGACATTCTATTCTAAATCATCAAGCCTGATCATTCCCCACAGGAATTTCGAAAAAAACGTCGACCGTTACTCGGTTTTTTTAGCATGTGCTTCAAACGTCCCCGGTTTAGGGTTTCCAAATTAGGGTTTCGATTTTAAGCACTCTTTTACTGTTTTATACACTCCGTTTCTTCGACATTCTATTCTAAATCATCAAGCCTGATCATTCCCCACAGGAATTTAAAAAAACGTCGACCGTTACTCGGTTTTTTTTTTAGCATGTGCTTCAAACGTCCCGGTTTAGGGTTTCCAAATTAGGGTTTCGATTTTAAGCACTCTTTTACTGTTTTATACACTCCGTTTCTTCGGCGTCTATTCTAAATCATCAAGCCTGATCATTCCCCACAGGAATTTTGAAAAACATCGACCGTTACTCGGTTTTTTTTTTAGCACGTGCTTCAAACGTCCCGGTTTAGGGTTTCCAAATTAGGGTTTCGATTTTAAGCACTCTTTTACTGTTTTATACACTCCGTTTCTTTCGGCGTTCTATTCTAAATCATCAAGCCTGATCATTCCCCACAAAATTTCGAAAAAACGTCGACCGTTACTCGGTTTTTTTTTTTAGCATGTGCTTCAAACGTCCCGGTTTAGGGTTTCAAAATTAGGGTTTCGATTTTAAGCACTCTTTTACTGTTTTATACACTCCGTTTCTTCGACGTTCTATTCTAAATCATCAAGCCTGATCATTCCCCACAAAATTTCGAAAAAAAAAAACGACCGTTACCGTTACTCGGTTTTTTTTAGCATGTGCTTCAAACGTCCCGGTTTAGGGTTTTCCAAATTAGGGTTTCGATTTTAAGCACTCTTTTACTGTTTTATACACTCCGTTTCTTCGGCGTTCTATTCTAAATCATCAAGCCTGATCATTCCCCACAGGAATTTCGAAAAAACGTCGACCGTTACTCGGTTTTTTTAGCATGTGCTTCAAACGTCCCGGTTTAGGGTTTCCAAATTAGGGTTTCGATTTTAAGCACTCTTTTACTGTTTTTATACACTCCGTTTTCTTCGGCGTTCTATTCTAAATCATCAAGCCTGATCATTCCCCACAAAAATTTCGAAAAAAACGTCGACCGTTACTCGGTTTTTTTTTCATGTGCTTCAAACGTCCCGGTTTAGGGTTTCCAAATTAGGGTTTCGATTTTAAGCACTCTTTTACTGTTTTATACACTCCGTTTCTTCGACATTCTATTCTAAACCATCAAGCCTGATCATTCCCCACAAGAATTTCGAAAAAAACGTCGACCGTTACTCGGTTTTTTTTAGCATGTGCTTCAAACGTCCCGGTTTAGGGTTTCCAAATTAGGGTTTCGATTTTAAGCACTCTTTTACTGTTTTATACACTCCGTTTTTTCGACGTTCTATTCTAAATCATCAAGCCTGATCATTCCCCACAAGAATTTCGAAAAACGTCGACCGTTACTCGGTTTTTTTAGCATGTGCTTCAAACGTCCCGGTTTAGGGTTTCCAAATTAGGGTTTCGATTTTAAGCACTCTTTTACTGTTTTATACACTCCGTTTCTTCGACGTTCTATTCTAAATCATCAAGCCTGATCATTCCCCACAGGAATTTCGAAAAACGTCGACCGTTACTTTTTTTTTAGCATGTGCTTCAAACGTCCCGGTTTAGGGTTTCCAAATTAGGGTTTCGATTTTAAGCACTCTTTTACTGTTTTATACACACTCCGTTTCTTCGGCGTTCTATTCTAAATCATCAAGCCTGATCATTCCCCACAAGAAATTTCGAAAAACGTCGACCGTTACTCGGTTTTTTTAGCATGTGCTTCAAACGTCCCGGTTTAGGGTTTCCAAATTAGGGTTTCGATTTTAAGCACTCTTTTACTGTTTTTATACACTCCGTTTCTTCGACGTTCTATTCTAAATCATCAAGCCTGATCATTCCCCACAAGAATTTCAAAAAATGTCGACCGTTACTCGGTTTTTTTAGCACGTGCTTCAAACGTCCCGGTTTAGGGTTTCCAAATTAGGGTTTCGATTTTAAGCACTCTTTTACTGTTTTATACACTCCGTTTCTTCGACGGCGTTCTATCTATATCTAAATCATCAAGCCTGATCATTCCCCACAGGAATTTCGAAAAACGTCGACCGTTACTCGGTTTTTTTTTTTTTTAGCAGGTGCTTCAAACGTCCCGGTTTAGGGTTTCCAAATTAGGGTTTCGATTTTAAGCACTCTTTTACTGTTTTATACACTCCGTTTCTTCGGCGTTCTATTCTAAATCATCAAGCCTGATCATTCCCCACAGGAATTTCGAAAAACGTCGACCGTTACTCGGTTTTTTTAGCACGTGCTTCAAACGTCCCGGTTTAGGGTTTCCAAATTAGGGTTTCGATTTTAAGCACTCTTTTACTGTTTTTTACACTCCGTTTCTTCGACATTCTATTCTAAATCATCAAGCCTGATCATTCCCCACAACAATTTCGAAAATGTCGACCGTTACTCGGTTTTTTTAGCAAGTGCTTCAAACGTCCCGGTTTAGGGTTTCCAAATTAGGGTTTCGATTTTAAGCACTCTTTTACTGTTTTATACACACCGTTTCTTCGGCGTTCTATTCTAAATCATCAGGCCTGATCATTCCCCACAGCAGTTTCCTAAAACGTCGACCGTTACTCAGTTTTTTTAGCACATGCTTTAAACGTCCCGATTTAGGGATTCCAAATTAGGGTTTCAATTTTAAGCACTCTTTTACTGTTTTATACACTCCGTTTCTTCGGCGTTCTATTCTAAAAATCATCAAGCCTGATCATTCCCCACAGGAATTTCGAAAAAACGTCGACCGTTACTCGGTTTTTTTTTTTAGCACGTGCTTCAAACGTCCCGGTTTAGGGTTTCCAAATTAGGGTTTCGATTTTAAGCACTCTTTTACTGTTTTATACACTCCGTTTCTTCGACGTTCTATTCTAAATCATCAAGCCTGATCATTCCCCACAACAATTTCGAAAAACGTCGACCGTTACTCGGTTTTTTTAGCACGTGCTTCAAACGTCCCGGTTTAGGGTTTCCAAATTAGGGTTTCGATTTTAAGCACTCTTTTACTGTTTTATACACTCCGTTTCTTCGGCGTTCTATTCTAAATCATCAAGCCTGATCATTCCCCACAAAATTTTCGAAAAAAACGTCGACCGTTACTCGGTTTTTTTTTTTAGCATGTGCTTCAAAACGTCGTCCGGTTTTAGGTTTTTCCAAATTAGGGTTTCGATTTTAAGCACTCTTTTACTATTTTATACACTCCGTTTCTTCGACATTCTATTCTATTCTAAATCATCAAGCCTGATCATTCCCCACAAAAATTTCAAAAAACGTCGACCGTTACTCGGTTTTTTTAGCATGTGCTTCAAACGTCCCGGTTTAGGGTTTCCAAATTAGGGTTTCGATTTTAAGCACTCTTTTACTGTTTTATACACTCCGTTTCTTCGACGTTCTATTCTAAATCATCAAGCCTGATCATTCCCCACAATAATTTCGAAAAAAAACGTCGTCGACCGTTACTCGGTTTTTTTTAGCATGTGCTTCAAACGTCCCGGTTTAGGGTTTCCAAAATTAGGGTTTCGATTTTAAGCACTCTTTTACTGTTTTATACACTCCGTTTCTTCGGAATTCTATTCTAAATCATCAAGCCTGATCATTCCCCACAAAAATTTCGAAAAAACGTCGACCGTTACTTTACTCGGTTTTTTTAGCATGTGCTTCAAAAACGTCCCGGTTTAGGGTTTCCAAATTAGGGTTTCGATTTTAAGCACTCTTTTACTGTTTTTATACACTCCGTTTCTTCGACATTCTATTCTAAATCATCAAGCCTGATCATTCCCACAAAAATTTTCGAAAAACGTCGACCGTTACTCGGTTTTTTTAGCATGTGCTTCAAACGTCCCAGTTTAGGGTTTCCAAATTAGGGAAATTTCGAAAAAAACGTCGACCGTTACTCGGTTTTTTTTAGCATGTGCTTCAAACGTCCCTGGTTTAGGGTTTCCAAATTAGGGTTTCGATTTTAAGCACTCTTTTACTGTTTTATACACTCCGTTTCTTTGAAATTCTATTCTAAATCAACAAGCCTGATCATTCCCCACAACGTTTTAGGGTTTCCAAATTAGGGTTTCGATTTTAAGCACTCTTTTACTGTTTTATACACTCCGTTTCTTCGGCGACATTCTATTCTAAACCATCATCAAGCCTGATCATTCCCCACGAGAATTTCGAAAAACGTCGACCGTTACTCGGTTTTTTTAGCATGTGCTTCAAACGTCCCGGTTTAGGGTTTCCAAATTAGGGTATCGATTTTAAGCACTCTTTTACTGTTTTGTACACTCCGTTTCTTCGACATTCTATTCTAAACCATCAAGCCTGATCATTCCCCACGACAATTTCGAAAAACGCCGACCGTTACTCAGTTTTTTTTAGCATGTGCTTCAAACGTCCCGGTTTAGGGTTTCCAAATTAGGGTCTCGCTGGCACTCGTTCCTTTAGTCAATCGATGTGGGACCGCCCCTAAATCCACCCCCCTTTGGGGCCTAGCGTCCTTACTGGCACACCGCCTCGTGTCTACCCCCCTTCGGGGAACAGCGAGAAAGCTGGCACATCGTTTGGTGACTGGCTCTGATACCATTTGTAATGACCCAGATCCACCGCTAGCAGATATTGTCCTCTTTGGGCTTTCCCTTTCGGGCTTCCCCTCAAGGTTTTAAAACACGTCTGCTAGGGGAAGGTTTCCACACCCTTTAAAGGGTGATTTGTTCTCCTCCCCATCCAATGTGGAACATCACAACCAATATCTCCAGCAACCATTATTTTAGATTCTATCAAGGCAACCATCATGTTTGGATAATTATTATACCCGAGCAATTGTCATCATTTCGAGATACTTTCAAACAATCACTTTTTTAACACCATACAAAGAAAGGAATATTAGAACAAAGAGAATATCAAATGTATTAGCCGACAACTTGTTTAACACCATACAAAGCACAGAGGCACCAAATGAAACAAAGATTCTCCAGCATCAAATAAAATAGTGATCAAAATTTACTACAAAATAAAGTTTAAAAAAAAGAAGCATAATAGCATTTCCTAGGGGAGAGTATATTAGTGATTCAATGTCTAAACATCAAACCAATTGTAGGCGCATAACAGTGAGAAGCATCAAATTAACATCCAAAACTAAGTCTAGAATTAAAAATGACTTATAACCCCAAAATATTTATAGACTTAAAAGAGATATATTTGATGGTGTTAATATCACACATACGGAAGCGATTTGAATCTTATGCACTCTAAATACATCAATTTTAGTAAATGTTTGAGTACTAACCTTTTGTAGTTCAAATTTCTTTCTTGTTTTAATTCCATTTTTCTGACGAACCGATTTTGAACTACCACTAGTGTCTTCCCTACTATTCTCCAGCCTTAGAACGGGATTGTGGCATCTGGTGAGTGGCTAAACTTAGAAGGAATTTAGTACATGTGAAGAGAGTTTTTGAGAGATTTTTTCAAAGTTTTTCAAGAACATTTTCATATACCTTAATTACTCTATTTATAGTAGTCATATTTGCATGCTCATGCAAATTTGAGATCAAAATTTCACTCAAATTTATAGGATTATGTGGCAAGCATGCAAGTTTGAGTTAGCCGAATTTTGACACTCAAAATTTCACTCAAATTTGTGGGGTTATTTGGCAACATACAAGTTTGGTCAAATCATATATTGACACTCAATATTTTACTAACTCAAACATAGATTTTTCCGTTAAGTGAAGTCAACATTTTGACTCTCTATTTTAATTCAACAATTAATATTAAATGATTAATTAAATAATTTAATTAATATTTAACATTAAATCAAACGTAAATCTCAATCAATTTTGGCCCATAGTGATTATGAATCCCTATTCATAATTATAATATTTAAATATCTCCAATTCTCTCTTTTTGTTTAATTCGTAATTAAAACAAAATGCGCTTAAATATATCGTATATATTTAGCCCATATTCCCTAATTTGAATTTGAACACTTTGAATTCACTCATCACACTATTCTAAGGCTTAGTCCGATATGAGCTAGTAGAGGGACCTAATAGACCTACAAATCATGGACTCCAACGATCCGAGATTAACCGGCTAAACTCATTAACCTTGTTAACCAACATTCGTTAACTACCAGGTTCCAGTATAGCCTAGTAGTTGCACTCCCCTCACTATAGATATATTTTTGTCCATTTTATATAACCATGATTAGTAAGTCGATCCTTCACAGGTTGTTCATAACTAGAGCTGGGTCAATTTACCGTTTTACCTTTGAAGTTACTTCTTGTTCCTTAAGTCACATTGATCCTCTAATGAACAATTGGTTTGTGGTCCAACCACTAAACTGAATCCCTCTCGGGCCAATGAGAGGGTGGGCCCCTTGTTCAAGACCTGGAGTCAGTACTTAAGGGAACAACCTCTCTACTATCCCTAAAAGCCGGTAGGAGTGAATTCCATCTTGCACCCTATGTCCCCAGCTATTCACCCAGTCCTACCCCTAAAATGGGAGGCTTATTGAGTAGGCGAACTTGGGCCACTCTCACCCATGCAAATCTAAGGATAATTCTGAATAAACAGGAGTTCATAGGTTAACTCAGGATTTAGATCGAGTTACCTAGGTCATCGAATAAATAAATCAGTCTCAACAGTAAACGACATTAAAAAATGAGAGTGACTTTTTTCATGGTCCGATCTCATGCAATATTCATTGCATAGGATGCCCCCTCTCACATGTCTCCATATATACAATTTAGTGATCACATTGTTTATATCATATACAAAAGTGGCCCGCATCCATAGTGTCCCCAGGATAAGGTACTCAGCCTTATCCCTGTACTATAGATCATTTTGACTATATACTTAAACTTGATCTATTGTCTCTACATATAGTTCAAGTATTCATATTATAGCCAGAATGTTCTTAGTTTATTGGATTTAGATTAATGATCGTGAAATTCACTTTATTCAATAACAATATTTACTGAATAAACATCAATAATAACTTTATTTCAAATAGAATATGTTTTTGTTTACAAACTATGAGTTTTAGGACATAAAACCCAACAATATTACGTGATTCCTACCAATTGCACAGTTATTGACAACAATATTTGCACAAGTAAATTAAAATTACTTAAAATATTGACAATAATATTTAAGGAACAACCAACAGCACCGTATTTCTACGAGAAATCGGAAAAGTTAAAATTAGGGTTTCACAAGTAGAATCCTAAAGATAAAAGATAAAACCATACCAGTTTACCTCATTCCTTCTATTCATGATAATGCTCCAAAAGTATTCCACTTACTTGGCATTCGAATCACCATTGGACCCCATTTATCATCGAGATAGAAATAATGAACGAAAGTCCTGAGGATTCTGAAAGTGGCATTCGCAACCATTATCATTTCAAGATAATCATATTTTAAAATAGCATATCAAGACGACCATTATTTCTGGACAATTATTGTACCAAGGCAACCGATAGTTCGCTACAATTATCATTTAGAGACTACTAAATTTCAAAATAGCATCTTAAGGATACCATCATTTCAAGACAACTATGATTTGCAACAAATATTTCAAGACAACCAATCATATGAGACAATCGTTATTATGGATTCTAAAGGCAAACAAATTTTGAGCCAACAATCATATTAGGAGTCATGTATAAGTCATAAATAATACCAAAAACATAAATATGGCCAAAAGGCAAGATAAAATAATTTTGATATTTAGCTTGAGAGATTAAAATTGGATAAAAAGAAGGTAATCTATAAATTACTGTTTATATATTATAAACAAATTCCATTATATTAGAAAGAAAGAAATATAGAAAATATTTATTTAAAAAAAATTAATTTTTAAAGTATCAGGAAGGATAAAAAAAATGTAATTAAGAAGAAAAAAAAGGAAAAACAAACTAAGAAATAATTTCATCCGTTGAAAAGACAAATTACTCTTTATATATATTAATTCCACTCCATCCTAAGTAAATAAATAAATATATAAAATATTTATTTAAAAATTAAAATTAATTTTTAAATATCATGAAAAAAAAAAAAAAAATAGGAGAGAAAAAAAGAAAAACAAACTAAGAAATAATTTCATAAACATATAAACCTAGGTGAAACGACAAATTACTCTTTATATAACTAATTTCACTCCATCCTACGTAAGTAAATATATAAATATAAAAAATATTTATTTAAAAAATTAATTTTTAAAGTATGGAAAAAAAAAATTTGTAAAATAAAGAAGAAAAAAGAAAAACAAGCTCAGAAATAATTCCATAAACTTGAATAAGGTGAAAAAAGCGGCTCAAAACACTTTTATGAATTAATGAAAAAGCTCCACAGTAATTAACATGTCCATTAGACCTTGATATCATTTTTCACTCTAATTGAGTAGTTTTTTTTATGCATATATATAAAAACAAGCCTTTTTTTTACATACCTATTTACATGTTTACAATATTCATTTTTAATACAAGAACTCATACAAGAATTCACCCTTGAAATTGATTTATCTAGTTCTTTAATAATCCAAAACCGTTTTTAAATATCCTTTACATCTCAGGAAACCAAAAACAGTCGTGGGAATTGATGTAAGATGCTCTTGGCCATTTCATAAACATATTCTATAAAGCAAGAAATTCTATAACAAACTCAAAAATTAAAAAGAACGGTACGCCAACAAACCTGAGACATTTGATTAGGGATCCACCGCATTAATCACCCCTTTTCTTAACCAAATTGATCTGATACATGATACTCTAATATTTAGGTAGAGAAGCCATCAAATCTTCCCCTAATAAATAAAAACAACTTCTCATGGGTAACTGAACCAATAATCGTCTAAGGCAGAAACATTATAACAAATAGAACATCAAATGCATTAGCCGACAACTTGTTTAACACCATATTTGCAATCACTGTGATTTTGAGCCCTTCGATATTTCAAAATAGTAATTCGAGTCTATCAATATTTTGAGAAAACTAGACTATTGATACAACCATTTTAATGCTTACACTACCTACGCCTTTGCTTGCATTTTTGCTAATGCCTATAGCTTTTCCCTGCCTTTTGAGGGTAGTATCGCTCTCTAAATATTGAATCTACTATTGCTTAAACTACTTGCTTAGGATAAATCATAGGAACTACGGCATCTGGCTCTACTATTGATGGATCATATGTAACTCTAACCTCTACTAACTCTAACTAATCTATTTTTTCTCGATTTTCAAGCAAGGTCTGCAAGGGAGCAGAGGTTGGTATTCAAGGTAAAGCTCCTAGAAGAACTCTCTATAAAAGGCACTCGAGCAACTAACTAATGTTAAGCATGAGTTTCTTCTTCATATTGCGAGCATTATGGATCTTCTAGTCTATAAAAGGTTCAAGTCCTTCTTTGAGCCAATAAGCAAAATCCGCCACTTGGTTTAGTAGGAGGAGGATGAAAGTTTTCCACCTATCATTGTAATACGCACATAGTGGATTGAAACTCAGAGAGCCAGAAGCTTGCCTACTATCACATCGAGGCGCCAATATTTTTGGACATCCACTAAATTTCCACATACTCA
Organism: Cucurbita ficifolia; assembly: GCA_033971965.1. Lineage (NCBI taxonomy): Eukaryota > Viridiplantae > Streptophyta > Magnoliopsida > Cucurbitales > Cucurbitaceae > Cucurbita > Cucurbita ficifolia. Next base: position 11,630,565 of record CM066965.1, on the reverse strand, counting down.
GAGTCGCTACTAACGTCTCATGCTCATCTATAATGCTGAAATATAACTCTTACATGAACATCATTTATAACTTAAACTTCGAAAAATGCTTAAAACAACTTCTTCTCTAGAAAACACAGCCATGGTCTTACATGTTTAAATACGAAATACTGAAATTTATAAAAAAATAAAAGCAATACAAAATAATTTAAAACAATAAAATGCATAACAACCTATTCTAACCTAAACCTAGAAATTTAAACATTAATCTACCATATGCACGTGCCACAGTCTCTTCTCGTGATGTCACCGTCCTCCGTACAAGTGCACCTTGTCTTTACCTGAAAAATGATGTGGCACATGCCTTGGGTATTTCGAAGAATACTCAGTAACTGGCCCCACTATAGGGGGCCATGCAAATGCAAACACATGCAATCATAATTTAGGGACCTATTTCTAACATCATAAGGGTGTCCTCCAGTCTCGGACAAATTGGATGTGTAGTACTTCCCTACACACGATTCACACGTGCGAGTGTGAATCCCCAGGGCGCTCGCACACCCTTTGGACCCTCTGGTCAAGCTAATCTGTAGCGACGTCCAGAGGTCAGCGGAACCCCTGTCATGCGCCTCATGAAGACCCTCATCTGTGCACATTCAAACTCGTGCGCATTCGCACTCATCATCATACTGTGTGCGTCCGCACTCATCATCTCTAGGGGAAGTAGCCCTATGCTTATGAACATACAATATGCATGAGGTCCCTCTAAATCCATCATAATTTCTCTTCTGACACAACCCTCTAGTCTCATCTCTTTGTTACTCTAGGTAACACATACTCGTGGATATTTATATTAATATCATTTTCATGCTCTTAGGGTTGTGTCCTATGTCGATCTAACGACATGATGCAATATGACACTCATCATCATATAGCATGCTCAATATGGAAAACATCATCATATTAAGGTAAACGTCACTCAACCATCATACTCATCATATTTCCATAAAGTGGATCAAGCATATCAAGTACGACATTCATCGAAATATATATATACTACGCACATCATCAAGCATCATAACTCACACATCATCATAACTCGTACATCATCATACACTCATACATCATCATATACTAGTATACGACATCATATGATACAACTCATACATCATCATTTACTAACATACGACATCATACGTTACAACTCATAGATCATCATAACTCATACATCATCATATACTAACATACGGCATCGTACGACACAGTTCATACATCATCATAGCTCATACAATTTTTAGCCTATCCTATAGTAATGCCACTTACTTGGTTGGCCTTAGCCCAAGTACTCCCTAATTTAATTAATGTAAGCTCTCCTTCCTTGAGAGCTGCTCCAAAGGTTGTCGGGAGTTGACTCCTATTAGAACATTCATCTTATTTACGTTAATAACTCACATTTCTATCATAAGTTAACTTAAATTTAGAGGTAGGGTGCTATACTGACCTTATTTTCTTAACTAAGGTCCAAAATGAGTTCAGGAGTGTAACACCCAAAAAATAAACGGAATTAGATCAAACAAGAATAAGTCGCCCATGAAAGACTCAAAGGATCAAAAGGAAAGAAATTAAAGGATTAAGCAAGGATGAGAATCTTAAGCAAGTCAGTCCTATATCCCAACACATAATTTCAAGGAGTTAAGGCCTTTGGAAAAGGATTGGAAAGGAAAAAGTAAGGGAAAATGGCAAAAATATCATTTTTCCAATTATCAAGGATCTTTCAAGATTTTTAATTCCTTATCTACAAGGAATTTCAAGATGCTCAACAAGGGAAAAATGACCAACAAGAAATGAAGGAGTTTTAGAAAAATTATGGAGTTTTTGAAAAAATAATAATAAAATAGTTAAAAGTGCAAAATTACCAAAATACCCATGGAAGAATGGATAATTACGAAAATGCCAATTTGAGTAAAATCAGAACGTCTATCATGGCCGCCTACAAAAAAAATGCCCCGAAACTTGAATCTCAGCCGTTGCATCTCCCCCAAAATCGGATATGGTCTAGAACACGGATAGATCATCACATCCAACGACTAGTATTCAAAACCAAAGTCGGCAAGGCTCTAATCGGGGCGGATATTTTCAACGAATTATCCAGAACATTCAAACTCTAAACCATGAAGATTTTGGAGCTTTCAATGTCGGTTTAAGCTCCGCCTATAAATTCTGAAGTTGGGGCAACAATATGGAACAAGAATCGAGCAAGGTCGAGCACCCATTCGAGAGTTATGAGCGTTTAGATTGTGGGTCTCCTACTCTCGGGTTTCTTCAAAATTCGAGAGTAATTCTCTACTATTTCTCCTCAAACTTATTCATATAGTTTCTAAACAAGATTACCCACAAGTTTTATGAAGGAATCAAGAGCTGAAACGTCGTAGAACAAGATACCCAAGAGATAAAAAATCCAACTATCGGGTGAGTTGCATACCGAGAATGATTTTTCGAAATTAAGGACCCACACTCAAAGACGTTCCTCCAAACTAATTCCTATAGCTTGAGAAAAGGCTATGGAAGAGGTCCCATGAAGAAATCAGGCCTTGAAAACCCCTAGAATCGGCTACCCAACAAGAAATCCTCTGTTTTAGCTCCGACGAGAAAGATGATTTTGAACTCACTTTGGAGGCGAATATCTTAGGCTACGATCCACAAAAAGGTATGAAACCAATCTTAAGCTCTTCCTTGTAACACAATCTTTAAGTTTCATGAAGCAATTGAGGGGAGAAATAGCGAGATTGGAGTAGTGGAAGTTGATTTTCAGACGGCGGCGCAAAGAACGTGCTGTCTTCTTCCTGTCCAGAGGAAGAAGACGATGACGTGGCCGGTTTAGTTGAACCGGCCAAGTCAGCCCAAAATCTGACCTTTCCCTTGGTGTTTCTCAATTTTAACCCCCTTCCAGACCAGTTCACATGACAAACTTTATGGTTTCAGAAACTAGACACAATAAGGAGTTTGTGGAAGGAAATTGGAAGTAATTCGGATACTGAAAGCTCGAGAACGGAGGTCCTAAACGTCGGCGACGAGGTAAGTAGCCACCTTAGACTTTTCTTAAGAAATACTTGTAGGAATCGCTTGGATTTTCATATGAACCCTAAACCACACAAGGATATATGAAAGAAAAATCTAAAGAACCGTAAGTTAAGGCCCTAAACCGACCAAATTGCTCGGGATTCAAGGAACATTAGAATAACCCACTAAATGAGCTCTGATGCCTATGAAATTTTAATGAGCATATTATAGTATTTTGAGGTTATATATGAAATTTGGTGGTCATTGGATAAGGATAAGTAGGTAAACCAAGAAACGGGGCAAAATGACCATAATGCCCCTAAGTATTTCTATCTACGGTTCATGACCTAGATGACCTCCAAATGCTATGGAACTCCCTAGTAGACGTTAATTGATGATGTTTGATGATGTGGTGAAGTTTAGAAGCCATTGGAGCACGTTAAATAGCCAAACCAAGAATTAGGGGTAAAATGACCATAATGCCCCTAAGGAAGACTACCCACGGGTTAAGTCCTAAATGACCTCCCAGCATTATGAAATGTTGTATGAATCATTATCTTAGGAGGTTGTATAAGGTAATGAAGTTTGAGAGTCATTGGGAAACGTTAGGTAGCGAAACCAAGATATGGGGAAAAAAGTACATCATGATCCCCATGACTTTACCTCCTAGGATGACTAAAGAGGTATCCATGAAATAAGAGATTTCTGACAAGTACCCTTGGTTGCTAATAAGATTCTACATGCACAAGGTCACGTCGGACTATTCTTAAGAAGAACTAATAAGTTCTAAGCTTGACCCAAGACGTTATGTATAAACCTAGAATCCCCAAGAATACGAGGAAACACCTAGGTTAAAGCAAATGGCATGCTTAACAAGTTGCTAGGATTCATGCCCGAAGTAACCATTATCTCCCATCACGAAGTGTACCACGAGACCCCTATTCCTTTTTAGGTGAGATGCCCTGCTATACGTACCATGAGCAGGTTGCCATGATGGACTTATTATTTCCCTCTCCTGAATAAGATGCCTTGCATCAAGATTTGCCAGCACGATGTCATGATTATGATGATGCCATCTAATGCACTCATGGGGAGAAAATTAAGGGTTACTTTGGAAGAGTTTTCAAGGCTAAAATATGATACATGACATGACAACCTATAAGGTTTAGTTCCTGAAAATGAATCAAGGAGACATATCCTAGCTCAAGGTCTAGACATACTCCAAATTACCAACTATTTTCTACAAGGTCTATTTTATATAAGACATGAGGTTGCTCAAGATTCCAAGTTAGTTGGAGAAAGTTTGGAACCTAAACCAAGATGAAACTTAAGAAACGCCTAAAGAAAACACGTCAAGATTCAAGACCCTTCAAGAACCCTCTAAGGAATCCATTATGAATCTATGACCTTCTAAAATAATTAGACCTTCTAAAATAATTATTACGATGGATGCATATGATTACGAATGCATGTTACAACTTATGCTTCAAGAAAATAAGAACCTTAGAAACTTACAAGATCAAGAACAAAGAACATTACCAAACAAGCTTTACAACTACCAAGACAAGAAGAATGCTAGGTACCACTCAAAGATGAGGAACCAGAGTCCTCAGACACAAAAATTCAAGAATGCTAGGTAATACTCTAAGCATGTCCAATTGTGGCCCATACCTCCCACCACACGGTTGTTTCTAGGGAGGCCTTGTTTTCTCTTCTAGGTGGGATGCCATGCACCGTGTTTCCTTTGCAGGATGTCATGTTTGGACTCATTTCCCTCACCTACAAGAGATGCCCTGCACCATGATGATTTTTAGGATGCCATGTTCATGTATGCACCGATCACGCGACCTATATGGTCTATGATAGATCACGTGACTTTTATGGTCTATGCCATGTTCAGCATGCATCGATCACGTGACCTTTACGATCTATCATGAGGAGTAACCTATGGCCATGATGGAGCAAGAAAAGAGTAAGTTACCCTAGCAATGAATCATGAACCTTCTAAGACCTCCCACGATACATCATGCTTGGAACGTATGAAGCCTTGAGCATAGGTATTAAGATTGTGTCGCTTGGAACGCATGAAGCCTCAGATACAGATCGATAAGTTTATGTCTAGTACCGTAAATCCTAAAGGGAGTGTCTTGGAGAACGAATTAAGAAACATAACAAGAACTTACAACAAGAACAAGAAAAAGAAAAGAAAGAACGTGGTACCCAAGCATATCAAGGACACGATTAAGAGCCTACAAGTAAGCTGCTTACTGAGTCTTGTTTTAATTCCTTATTCTCCATTTTTTTTTCAGGAAATAAGGAGCTGGTCGAGGTGGGGAGCGGACTCTAGAGTAGGTGCCATAGACAAACCTCACCTGTCGTCCTCAACCCTTTTTGTGTCGTCCCTTAACTTGTGTTTTAACAATTGTGTTGTGTTTTAAAATACTTTGTATAAACTTTATTTTTATCTAATATAAGTATAATGTATGTTTGTAAAAAATTTACCCGTCATTTTAGAGTAATCGAGTCAACCCAGTCCTTACAAGGAGGGTCGAAAACCTATGAAACGGTATATTACATATCTATACCGAGTCGAACCACACATTAGAAGTCGCGCCACGTCGCGTCGAGCCTTGTCAAGCCGTGTCAAGTCGAAGGAGTCGACATCCACATGTGCGACACGTGTCGTTGTATGGGAGGAGGCGCGTATCGGGTGGCATTCGGGTCGAGGCGCAGACTCCAGGTCGTGTCCTCGGGTGCAGATCTTTAGGCTGGGTCGTGAGGGAACATGTGTTGGGCTGTCCGTTTAATGGGCCGTCAAATTTAATGGGTCGTGTGCATAGTGACACATGTCATGCTAGGCCGTCAGATTTAATAGACGGAAGGAGTATGGGCCGTCTGCATGAGTGACACATGTTGTGTTAGGTCGTCGAATTTAATGGTTCGCGGTTATCCGATTCGGGTCCGACCCGAATCCGACGGATCCTTTCTTCTTCGCCTAATTGTCTACGCAATTTTTGGACGATTTTCTCTCTCCTTCCTGCGACGTTTCCGACATCGTTTCTCTTCCTTTTTTTCTCTCATTTCCCTCTGTCAACTTCTCCTCCTCTCTCCCATGATGTTTCATGGTTGTTGGACGTCCATGAAGGGAGATGGGGGATTCTCCAAAAACTCAATTTTCAAACTCCTCTCTCACATGATGTTCACTTGTGGTGGACGTATTTAGGTCGGTGGTCACTTTTGCAGCATTGCTTGGTTGGTTTAGACATCGGGGGCTGACATCGGGAAAACGTGATTTCGCGACCCCCCTCTGTTCAAAATTTCTTCTTTGCAGGTGATTCGAGGCTTGGGGACGACTGAGTTTTTTTTTTTTTTTGATTCCGCGAAAAATGCTGAGTTTTTTTTTTTTCGTTACATACAATTTAGGAGACACAACATAAAATTTCATGCTTTTATCATAACATATCATGACGTGCGATTCATACAGTAATTATCTCAACGATCACATAAACATTCTAAGCATAACCCATCACGTTACATTATATCGCACATCAAATCATTACAAAACAACATACGTTCACATTGCATACTTTTACTTATTAAATTGCAACAGTCTAAACATACAATTTATAACACGTGCAAAACTACGGGCACGTGTCAACATATAGCATACATTTTACATAACCTACGATGGTAGGGCCACTTACTTGGTAGGCCTTAGCCGACATACTCCCTATAATATATACATAAGCTCCTAGCTCCTTATACGCGTCCTACACTATCGTCGGTGGTTGGTTCGTATTGAATCATTCAACATCTTTTGTTAGTATTTCACAAAGATAACTATATTCTAACTTGAAATGGTGAAATACGACCTTAAAATGACCTATTTTACCTTAAACGAGGTCAAAATCAAGTTCGAGAGGGTCGTAAAAAATTGGTTTCCCGAGCCGAATACGCCGCCTAGCCATTTAAGCGGTTGGAGCCGAGGAGACTTTGCATCAAGCTCTGACACTTGGCACAACCAGAAGCGACCGCGTGTGCAGTGTTTAAGTTGGGTCAAGGCGCGGGTCAAATCACGGGTTTTGGGCCACGATGGGCTGCAGGGCTTAAGCTGCAGGTGGGATAGGTCGTTAGCGTTGGGTATTGGGCTAGCGTCTATGGCTGCAGGTTGATTGGGCTTACGGTCTGGGTCGGTGCAGGCGATTTGTTTTTGGGCTCGAGCGGATTTGACTAAGTCACCGGTTGGTTTTGGTTTCCGGTTTTGGGTCGCGGCTGATTGGGTTAGGCCGAGGCGTGGGTTGGGTTGGGCCAAGGCATAGGTATTTTGGTCTGAGGCGATGGTTGCAGACGAGTTGGACCCTGATTCGGATTGTGGATCTGGGTCTCGGGTCGAACTTCGTCTTCCCTACCCGGTTTCCTGCATTTTTCACAGCGTCTTCCTCTCTCTTCGGTAACGTTGTATTCGACGTCCGTTTTCTCCTTTTCCTTTGGGTTTCGTGTCTCCTCCCCTTCCTCTTCCCCTTTATGGCGTTGGTTTGGTCTGTAGAAGTCCGAATCCTTAGATCCGAGGAGGTACCCACAAGGCCGAATGTGTATCCTTTTTTTTTCGAGGGTGTATGTCGAGTCTGAATCCTTAGATCCGAGGAGGTACCCACAGGGCTGAATGTGTATCCTTTTTTTTTAGGGTGTGTCGAGTCCGAAGCGCCAGAGTTTTTCCTCGGTGTATGTATGGGCTTGGGTTGTGTTTCGCGGAGTAGATCGAAGGTTTTGGCACTAATTTTCGTTCGTTCACAGTCGCCAGCGATGGGTATGCTTTTCTTTTCTTTTTTTTTCCCTCTCTCTCGTTTCTGTCTTCCTCTGCAGGTGTTTTCATGGATGAAGACTGAGGATGGAAGGTGGAGATCCATGGGAAACGTCGGGGTCGTGGGTCGTTGGGGAACAAAAACTCCAGCATTCGCCAGAGTCTTCGGGCCTCGCTGGAGACCACAGAAAGTCTCGAACTCCTAGATTAATTCGGGGTATTTTTCCTTTATTCCCTCTTCTCATTCCCACGTAGCTTCTTCGGTTTGATGATTCCGCCATAATACTTTGACAAAACCTATGTCCCTATTACGTAAGGCTTTCACTTCCCGAGCTAGGATCTTAATCGGTTTCTCTTGGTAGCTTAAGTCTTCCTCAATCTCAAGGGGTCTGTAGTCTATCACGTGTGTAGAGTCTGTAATGTACTTCCTCAACATGGACACATGGAATATGTCGTGTATGCTCGAGAGTGAAGGTGGTAAGGCTAACTCTACTTTGCCTATTCGTTCTAAGATTTCGAAAGGTTCGATAAAGCGGAGGCTTAACTTTCTCTTGCGTCTGAATCTTAGGATGCCTTTCATGGGAGCTACTTTTAGGAACACCAAGTCCCCCCTTCGAACTCTAAGTTCTTACGCCTAACATCGGCGTAGCTCTTTTTCCTACTTTATGCAGTGCGCATCCTTGCTCTAATTTTCTGTACTGCCTCCTTTGTAATGTGGACCACTCGGGTCCATTATTGCTCGTTCTCCTACTTTGTCCTAGCACAATGGGGATCTACACTGTTTTCCATATAATGCTTTAAACGGTGCCATCCAATTGTTGCTTGGAAACTATTATTGTACGAGAATTCTATTAACTGTAGTTTGGTGTCCCAACGCTTTTTAGAGTTCTCGTTCTTCTAAGATTTGGTTCAACCGTTCCGTTTGGCCATCAGTTTGTGGATGGAAGGCAGTGTTAAAGTCGAGGCAGGTACCCAACGCTTTTTGGAGTCCACGACAAAAGGCCGACGTAAAGCGTGGGTCCTGGTTCGACACATTGATACTGGGACACCGTGCAACCCCACAATTTCTTTCACATATAGTTGAGCCTAATTTTCTACTATATATGTTGCCTTACCTGGTAGGAAGTGCGCCAACTTTGCCAGTCGGTCGACGATTACCCAAATTACCGTGTAACCCTTTAGTGTTTTGGGTAAGCCTACTATGAAATTCATAGCAATATTCTCCCACTTCCACTCTGGTATACTTAGAGGTTGTAGTAGTCCGACCGTTTTCTGCCTAGGGGCTTTTACTTGTTGGCACACTAGGCATTTACTCATGTACTCCGTGATATCCTTTTTCATACTTTGCCACTAGAAGTGTTGTTTCAGGTCTTGGTACATCTTCGTACCACCTGGGTGTATCTGGATGAGTTGTGTGCCTCTGTTAGGATTTCGTTCTTTATTTCACTCGCAACTGAGACACATAAACGTCCTTGACATAACAATCCATCGTCTGTTGACTTATAAAAACTATTCACTAGGCTAGCTATCAATTGATCTAGAATTTTATTTAGGCTAGGGTCCTCTCGTTGTGAGTCTATAATCTTCTGTATGAGCGTGGGTCGCACTGTAAGTTTGGCTATTTGAGCTATCACCTCCTCGATTACTACCGCTATGTCAGCTCGTTTGCAGTTCGCTCGCACTTGTGGCTCTCTTGTGATGAGGGCCAATGAGTGTACCATTTTTCGACTTAGTGCATCTGCGACTATGTTTGCTTTTCCAAGGTTGTACTGAATGTCTATATCGTAATCTTTTACTAGTTCTAACCACCTTTCGTTGTCTCATGTTCAGTTCTTTTTGGGTGAAGAAGTGTTTTAAACTTTTATGGTCGGTGTAAATTTGGGTCATTTCTCCATACAAGTAGTGTCGCCAAATTTTTAATGCAAACACTACGCTGTTAGTTCTAGGTCAAGCGTAGGATAGTTTTTCTCGTAATCCTTTAATTGGCATGATGAGTACGCAACAACCTTGTCATGATGCATTAATACGCAGCCTAGCTCCTTCATGGATGCGTCGATATACATTACGTAACCCGCCTAGCTTTTTGGAACGGTGAGCACTGGGGCGGACACTAGCCTTTGTTTTAAATCCTGAAAACTGGCCTAACAGGCATCGTCCCACGAAAAAGGGACGCCCTTTTTTGTTAGTTGGGTGAGAGCCGAGGCTATCCTAGAAACTACGTACCTCCATGACCAACATAACATTTAGGAGACATAACATAACATTTCATGCTTTTATCATATATCATGACGTGAGATTCATACAATGATCACATAAACATTCTAAGCATAACCCATCACGTTACATTATATCGCACATCAAATCATTACAAAACAACATATGTTCACATTGCATACTTTTACGTCTTAAATTGCAACAGTCTAAACATACAATTTATAACACGTGCAAAACTACGGGCACGTGTCAACATATAGCATACATTTTACATAACCTACGATGGTAGGGCCACTTACTTGGTAGGCCTTAGCCGACATACTCCCTATAATATATACATAAGCTCCTAGCTCCTTGTACACGTCCTACACTATCGTCGGTGGTTGGTTCGTATTGAATCATTCAACACCTTTTGTTAGTATTTCACAAAGATAACTATATTCTAACTTGAAATGGTGAAATACGACGTTAAAATGACCTATTTTGCCTTAAATGAGGTCGAAATCAAGTTCGAGAGGGTTGGAACAGTGCAGGATTGGTCGGAAATGGGTTTCCCAAGTCGAATATGCCGCCGAACCGTTTAAGCCACCGGAGCCGAGGAGACTTTGCGTTAGGCGCTGACACGTGGTGCGACTAGAAGTAGCTGCATGTGCAGTGTTAAAGTTGGGTCGAGGTGCAGGTCATTAGGCAGGTTGGGCTTTGGTCACGGGTTCTAGGCCGCGATGGGCTGCATGTGGGCTAGGTCGTCAGCGTCGGGTATTGGGCTGGTGTCTGTGGCTGCAGGTGGATTGGGCTTACGGGTCCAGGTCAGTGCAGACGATTTATTTATGGGCTGGAGCGGATTTGACTAGGTCACGGATTGGTTTTGGTTTTCGGTTTCGGGTCACGTCTGATTGGGTTAGGCCAAGGTGTGGGTTGGGCTGGGCTGAGATCCATTTTGGCCCGAGGCGGGTTGCAGACGGGTTTGACCCCGGTTTGGATCGTGGATCTGGGTCTCGAGTCGGACTTCGTCTTCCCTACCCGATTTCCTACATTTTTCACCGGTGTCTTCCTCTATCTTCGGTAATGTCGTTTTCGACGTCCGTTTTCCTCCTTTTCTATTGGGTTTTGTGTCTCCTCCCCTTCCTCTTCCCCTTTATGGCGCTGGTTTGGTTCGTAGAAGTCCGAATCCTTAGATCTGAGGAGGTACCCACAAGGTTGAATGTGAATCCTTCATTTCCAAGGATGTAGGTCGAGCTCGAAGCGCCGGAGTTCATCCCCAATGTACGTATGGGCCTCTGGGTTGTGTTTCGAGAATTAGATCGAAGTTTTGGCTCTGGTTTTCATCCGTTCATGGTCGCCGACGATGGGTATGTTTTTCTTTTCTTTTTTTTCCTCTCTCTCGTTTCTTTCTTCCTCTGCAGGTGTTCTGATGGCTGAAGACTGAGGACGGGAGGTGGAGATCTGTGGGAAATGTCAGGGTCGTGGGTCGTTGGGAAACGAAAACTTCGACGTTCGCCAGAGATCACGAAAAATATTTTTCGAATTTTTTTTAATCTGATTCGTTACAAATACCGTTAGACTATATTTAACAAACAAAAAACTAAATATAAAAAAAAGTTTTAGAATTAGTGCATTGCAACATAACATAATACTATTTCTTTAAAAATTTAAACGTTAGAATTAGGAGAAAAAAACAACAAATGAGAATAAAATAAAAATTTGTTCAAGCATATACAATGATCCGGTTTACGCGAGTAATTTTTACCCGTTTATTATATATTAAGTAGGATGGGGGATGGAGATGAGGATGGAACGGGACAAGGAATATGATCTTATTCCCAACTCCATTTATCCAACTTAAAAAAATATTTTCACGCCTTCTCCATTTCTCGTCTAAACGGTTTGTAAATGTAAGGTTTATATGATGGTGATAAGTCAAAATATCTTGAATAAGCCACTTTTATTTTTTATATTTTCATACCCTTTCTTAAAGAAGATTAGAGATTGGATCAAACAACTAATAGAATTTTATAATAAACAACTATAAGATCAGTTCCTTCCCTCACGAAAATATAAAAAAATTTAAAATATAGTTACATATATTTTATGAAAAGACATAAATAGCTAAAATAAAAAAGTTATGATTTAAAAATTTTAAATGGTGAAAACTCACCTTCACATTGTGTTTTTTTTTATATATATATTATGACTTTATTACTTTTATCTTAGTTATTTTTTTTTAACTCATTTTAATAGTTTAAATTGAATTTTGAATTCTTTTTCTCATTTTTGTCTATGGTATTTTTTACACCAACATTTACAAATTTAAATCCTCCATTTTTTTTCTATTTTTTATACCAATATTTAAAATAAAATTTTAAACTCTTCGAAAATTCAAAATTGATCCTCCAAATTTTATTTATAATATTTTATTCTGGTTCTTCATTTTAGTTAAAATCAAAATCAACCTAGAGAAATTAAGTAAATACCACCCTTTTTATTTTTATTTTTAATAAATAAATCTTTCTTAAATAATATAAAATATAGATAATATGAATTAAGATTATCTCTAATTTTTTAATTAAAAAAAATTAAGTATTAGAGGACTATATTGTAATATTAAAATTTGAATCAGTAGAAATTATGTTGATAGAATATTATATTATATTTTTTTATTAATAAAAAGTAAAAATTATGTTGATATAACATTATATTATATTTTTTTATTAATAAAAATAAAAATTATATTAATAATGAAGATGAATAATTTTTAAAATATATATAAGTTTCCAAATCCAAACTAAGATTTGGAAGAACTTTATCTCAAATCCAAATTTGGACATATTCCAATTTCATTTTAAATTAAAATTTCACAAATTTTGTATTAAGTATATTTTTCAAATTCCAACCTAAGATTTGATACAACTTTTATCCCGAATCAAAATTTTGAGATATTTTAAATCTTATCTTAAACTTAAGCCAATCAACAATCAACAAGTCAAAAGTTAATCTAAGTTGATTCACAGTTAGAAGGATGATAAAAAAAATATCAATAACTTTACGAATTAAAATTTACATACTCAAGAGAGAAAATTAGATGTCCAAACATTCAAGATTGTACTACTCCTAAATATAAGTAACGTCATTTTAAAAAAAAAATCAGATATTATCATTTGTGGTTAATGGCATTTTTCTAAAACCGAGTTCGTTAATTCCTCTTACTAGTTGGACATAGTTTAATTAGTTTAAAATAAATACGGTTCAAATTACTAGTATTTATTTAAAAAATAACTTAAAAAGTTTTATTAACCCTCTTAAAATTTTTTCTTAAATTTTAAAAATATCTTAAAATATTTTTAAAAATTTCAAAAATATCTTTTTCATTAAAGCTTAAATAAAAATTATTATTGATAATAGATGAAAACTGTTTATCTTCCCTTTATAAGTATCTCACTTTTCGATTTCTTCTCCCTCCTTCACTCAACAAATTTTTAATTTCTCGTTTCTTTTACTTGTTTTTTTGAATACCTTTTTAATTTTTTTATTTCTCTAAATTTTTTTTGCAATTCTATCATTTTTTAGCTCTCTCATTTACTATCATTTTAAGACTTAAATATAACTCCTTTCAATGCCTAAATAGGTAATTTACTTTTAAAAATAGTGGACTAATTTATTTTTTAAAATAGTTGAAGGGTTGAAATTTTTTATAGAGGGAGAACTTATATTCTTCTTAAATATGCTGCAAAAGGAGAGAAAAGGAGAGAACTTTATAATATAAATAATAAAACATATTAAGACATTTTATTATAATATCTAATATTTTTCTTTCACCTCATTAAAATTAATCCAAAATCAGGTAAAGAAACAATACTGATAGTTAATTAGAATTATGAGGGATAATTTTAGATTAATTTAATATCAACACTAAGAATACAATTTTCATATATATATATATATATATATATATATATATATATATATATATATTTTGTATGGATGTCATGATAGGAATAAGATGTCAATAGCTTATGACAATTTATTACTCTTTTTTTTTCATCCATCTTATCTTCCATAGAATGCTTGAATATAATTTTTTTTTAAAAAGGGCTCTGTGTTTTTCATCTCGGATGTTGGAAAAATCCTATCAATCTCCTAGAGCAACGTATACAATATCTAATCATGCGTCCAAGTTTATTAGGGAGATATCCTGTCAATCAACTAAAGCACTAAAATATTTGTGCTACAAAAGACTCTAAATATGAAAATAGACTGACGCTCTGGAACGACACTCCTCTGTGACAATGCAGCTCTAGAACACCTCCCCGCCTCGACTAATACTTGAAAAAAAAAGGGAAAAATTGGTGAGTATAAAAATATACTCAGTAAGCAACCTATTTGTAGGCTTTTTTCGCATCCTTAGCTTAGTAGGTATCCACGATCTTATCTCTGGGTTCTAGTGAGTGCGAATCACGCTACAACTCTTTTTTCTATATCTTAGGAGGTTTGCCCATCTTATGCAGTGGAATGCTTAGTGTCCTGAGGTGAGGTGCAACCTCACAAGTAAATCTGAGGGGATCGTATGACTGGATCTGAATAAGTAACTCTGTCTGAACATCATCCGTGGAGGTTAGTTGACAACCCTCCGGTGTTGCGACCCTCGGTGTGCTGGTCAGCTACTAAGTCATCCTACGTGGTTCCACATTCCCCCGCTCAGGGACGAATTTCTACGGCCCAGGAGTCTTGTTTAGTAGACCCTTCAGTTCTCACCATTAGGTCGGGGCACCTGTCACATTTCCCTGTCCGGATCTACCTAGCTCAACGATCTTAGTACCGGAGTTCTGTCTCGACGGTACCGTATCGAAGCAAAGAGGGAAGTGGAGGTTCTAGTGCACTATCCACACTGCTCAACTCTAGTGAGCTACCTACAGTTACCATGGTGTCCTACTATTCTTTCTAGGGCGGACTCTTGGTGGCTTAGACTTGGATTTATTCATTTCTAGGATTCTCGTGCAAGGTCTCACAAACTTGTCGTAGTTTGGAATTTTGAGTTCTAGATCTGCTGGTAATCATTTCGCGGGTCTAAATGCACGGTATTCTAGAGGTATCCCATTTGCGGGTCTAAATGCACGGTATTCTAGAGGTATCCCATTCGCGGGTCTACATTGTCGTGTTTTTAGCATTTTTCAATCCATTTTCTTCCAATTTTGTTATCTTCCAATCCTTAATCTGAATCAACAAGTTTTCTTCACGAATATTATAGATCTCATGTTCTACTTCTACAATATATTTTTCCTATATTTTTTGTGAAAAACACAAGTCTTATTATTTGAGTTTGAATTTGGAGAAAAACACGAGTTCTTACCGAAAATCGCATTTTCTTGAAACTTCGATTTGAACGCAAATATTGACCGCTTTCACTCCGAAACTTGCGAAGATCAACTCCTAAGGGTAAAAGTCCAAGAATTACTCAAAAATGCCACTAGCACACAAAAATCTCGATAAACATCTCGATTTAGACATTCACGGGCTAACCTTGAGTTCTTGGACGTTTTTGACGAAATAGGAAGGTGCAATTCGTGAAAGCACCTTGCCTCAGACTATTGAAGGTCTAGGTCGAGGATTCTTAGGTCTCCAGCGTCCGTTTTCGATCAGATCTTCTCCTCCAACCTTAAAACCTTAATCTCCTTTCTCTCTTCTTTCTCCTCTTTCGCTCCCCTCTCCTCTTTCTCTTTTTCTGATTATGACCCAACCAACAAGACCCCTCAAGTAAGAGTAGGGAAAAAATGACCACTTTGCCCCTATGTGGACCTTAACCATTTTTATTTTTATTTTTTATTTATTTAGAAACTCGGGTATTACAATAAATGTGGCCAATGTTGAAAGCTCTCTATGGGAAATACTCGCACTCTTTATTAAGACCAATCGAGAAGAGATTACGAGACATTTTGTAGTACTATTTCTCTATATTTCTTTAACATCATAACCTAAGTAGGGTGGACGAGTATTTATAGTAGAGGCTAGAAAATTTATTCCTAACATTTCTCTAACCTTTTTCCTAAAATATCAACTCTTTTTTCCTAAAATATTTAGGTATGTTTATTCCTAAAATACATAAATCATTTTCTTAAATTTATTCCTAAAATTCTTAAATCATTTTCATAACATAAATATACGATGACTCACACAATTGTTGGGCTTAACTCTATTGTGCTAGTGATGCTATTTTAAAACTCTCCCTTAGCGCTAATCCTCATCCGCTACACCATGTTGAGCTGACAACGAAAGCTCTCATATTAGCCCTTTTGTAAACAAGTCTGTTGCTTGGTCTTCTGTCTTGATCTACTGTAGCTTGATTTCTTCCTTTGAAACTTTATCTCTAATGAAATGGTAGTGCACCTCCACATGCTTTGTTCTAGCATGAAACAATGGAATTTCTGCTAGGCAAATCGCAGATTGGTTGTCGCAATAAAGTGATATTGGATAGTCAATTTTCTGGTGTCAATCTTCCACCAAGATTTTCAGGCATATACTTTCCTGAGCTGCTCTAGCTGCTACTCTGTACTCTGCTTCTCTAGTTGACAATGATACTGTTGGTTGTCTTTTGCTACACCAAAAAATTGTTCTCGAACCAAGCTTGAACACATACCCAGTTCTTGATCTTCGGGTATCGTGATATCCTTTGACATATCTCAAGATTTGGCGAGCCACATCCAAATGAAGCATCTTTGAATTTTTCATGTACTGACCCATGAATCCAACTACATTCTCAAATTTCTTCGGTTGGTCCATGTAGATCTCTCTGTTTAACTCTCCGTGCAAGAAAGCATTCTTCATATTCATCTGCCATAATTTCCAATCTTTACTTACCGCAAGTACTGGAGGAACCTATACGTTAGTGATCTTTGTGTAACGGATCCAAAAAAAAAAAAAAAAAAAAACCGCGAGTCGTCGGCAGGACCGAAAACTCCGGCGAACGCCGGAGTTTTCGTTCGCACACGACCCACAAAGGGCGGGCGAAGTCGGGATCGCGGAGGAAACACGAACCCGACCTTCAGCCACCCCGAGAGCACCTGCAAGGAAGGAAAAAGGAAAAGGAAAAAGGGAAAAACGAAGGAAGAGGAAAAAGCCGACGAAACTCCGGCGAGGCCCAAACCTTACGAAATCGACGTCAAACTTCAATTTCACGTAACGAAAGTAATCCCAGAGCCTTTTACATACACCGGGGATAGATTTAGGCGAGTCCTACACGTTGTACACCGCCGACAAGGAAGATAGAGCGTCGGATCCCCAAACCCTCTCAGATCCGGGAGTGTTAGGCCGTTACGTTCCAAACCAATCCCAAAAACGAGATTAGGGGAAGAAGGAGACTCGGAAACGGAGAAAAGGGAGGGAAAAAGGATGGCGAAGCGACGTCACGGAGGGAGAAGACAGTCGCCGGAAATCGGCGAGGAAGCCGGGCGAAGAAGACGAAGTCCGACCCGAACGTCGGACCCCGCGACCCGAACCGAACCCAACCCACGCTGACCCAATTCGGTCGACGAAACCTCCCGCAGCCCAAAACGATTCGGCCCAGCCCAGAAAAACCAGTTAAGGCCCAGCCCACCTACACAGTCTCCAGCTTGGGCCGACCCGTCGCTCGCAGCCAACCCAGACCCGCGCGCTCGACTCGAAAACCCGCGCCTCGACCCGGACTGTTGTACGTGTCGCTCTCTGGTTGTGCCACGTGTCACCTCGGCAGCGTGACACCCCTCGACTCGACGGCGGCTTCTCGGCTCCGGCGGCTTATCCGGCTCGGGAAACCTGTTTCCGACCCGTTGGTCACTGTTCCGACCCTCCCGGGCGTGGTTTCGGCCCCGTTTAAGGTAAATTAGACCATTTTAAGGACGTATGTCACAATTTCAAGTTGGATATTTATGATAATTGTGAAATACTAACGAAGGTGTCGAATGATCCAATAGGAACCAACCACCCACGGAAGCGTAGGACGTTTTACGAGGAGCTAGAAGCTTACGTTATATTTTAGGGAGTACTTCGGCTAAGGCCTACCAAGTAAGTGGCTCACCCCGTCGTAGGATTACGCGTTGTTGTTGTGTGATGACACGTGCCCGTGGTTTCGCACGTGTCATTAAATAGTGCATTGAATTGTGTGTTTAAATACGTACCTATGTGAACGTAATTGTATGCTATGTATGCTATGTATGCTTTGTAATCTGATACGATATGTAATGCATGTGACGTTAAGTTGTTCTTGAATGGTTGTGACATGATTGTGTGGAATGTAGAATATTAACTGCATGAATTGTATGACATGAAACAAGGTAGATTCATGAGAACAAAACCCCAATAGAGTTATGTATGGTACGTAAATAGGGAACGAGGTTGACATGTTTGCATGGAACGTAACTGAGGGGTTATGTTCACTAATGATAATATAGTATTAATGGGGACCTCATGCATTGTGTGTGTTCATGCATCTGGGGGGATACCCCCATTCCATCACGAGGGTACGGACGCGTACACCCAAATGGCAGGGCAACGATCGTTATGCCTCGCATAACGCTGCCGTGACGGTTACTAGTTCTAACGGGTCCCGGCATAAGGGGCTCCCAGAGTATGCCCACCGGGTAATGAAAGTGGCCCAGCGGTGTGCGAAACTAGCTGGTGAGCCCATACTCGCACGTATGGGCTGTGTGTAGAGTATATGGTACACGTCCAGAGTTACCTGTTAGGACAGCACCGTAGGAAAAAAAAAAAACGAAATGAAACGAAAGATAGGTCCCATCATTTCATTGCTTGTGATTGTTGCATAACCCCGATAGGGGAGTCACTTACTGAGTATTCTAGAAATACTCAAGCCTCGTGCTATATCTTTTTTTTCCAGATATGGGTAAGGCACCCATGTGAGATCGTCGGCGGCATCTTTCACCCCGGGACCTTGGCACATGCATAGGGCAGTCATCTTTCTTTTTGTCCCTTCATAGTATAGGTTAGTATAAGTTGAATTCGTTTTGGGTGATTAGTCTAGGCTAGTATAGGTTGAATTGTATTTGCATAATAAACTTTAGGGTAGGATAAGAGATTTATTTCAGTTTTGTTCTTTTTCCTTTCTTTCCCTTGTATTTTTCTTTCACGAGGTAATAAAAGGTGAGTGTAAGCCGCATTAATGATACAGGGCCCACTTAATGTTTATTCCGCATTTCAAAGTGTACTAACGACCTTAGACAAAATAGGTAAAATATTAGGGTCGTTACAGTTGGTATCAGAGCTCTAGGTTATAGATCTTGTAGACTAGCCTACAAAGTAGGCTTGGCATGTTCCATGGTCCAACTATCGATGCACCGTCGTTGTCAGGTACACCTTACATAGCATTAGGGATGTATAGCTTTTGGTAGTATATTTAATGTGGTTGGCTTTAAATGTTGAAGAATATGATGTTGTATGGTTTCGTGTTGTGATGTGATCTGGTGTTAATGCATGCCTTTATGTCATGATATTCATGCTTTCTGCTATGTGAGTTACACGGTAGGATGTAGAGAATATTATAAGTAAATCTTAAACTTAGCCAGGGTCATTATTTTGGTTTCTAGAACCATGCCGAACAGAGGACGTAGACGAGGTAGGAGAGGGAGAGGACGACCTCCCATTAGGAGAGGCGGAAGAGGGGAAGCCGAAAGAAGCGCTTCCCAAGAAGGGTCGACTACTGGACCCTATGCGTTTGTACCACCGACTGAACATATACCTCCCCCACAAATTGTACCACCTACTAAAAACGTACCTCCCCCACAAGCTTTACCCCCTCCTGAATACGTACCGCCCCCTCAAGCTGCACCACAGGCCGGGTTAGACCCCGCCACAAGGATAATGTTGGAATCACTCCAAACGACCATGCAGACCATGCTGGCCACACAAACAGGCCACGTTATTAGCTACGCAACAAGTCGCGGCAATGGCCACGCAACCGGCCAACGCGGCGGCCACGCGACCGGTGGGTGCGGAAGCTATACAACCGGCCAACAACTCGCAACCGGACAGAGGTGCGAATTGGTTAAAGGATTTCAGACGATATAACCCCCGTCCATTTGTTGGTTCAAAGGAAGATCCCACAGCAGCCCAGATGTGGATCGCAAACATGGAGACGACCTTTGAATCAATGAGATGTCCTGACGAACATAAGGTGGCATGTGCGACGTATGTTTTACAAAAAGATGCAGAAGTGTGGTGGTCAGATAATAAACAGAGTATCAACCCGAGTGGGGGGATCACAACGTGGGGAACCTTTAAGGAAGCCTTCCTAAAGTATTATTACCCAAAGAAAACCCGTATAAAGAAACAACAAGAGTTTAACCACTTAACTCAAGGTGATGGCACGGTGGATCAGTATGACTAGGAATTCATGAGGTTAAGAAGGTTTGCACCGTCATTAGCCGACACAGAAGAGAAACAGACGGAGAAGTTTGTGCTGGGGTTGAACCCGAAGACCCGCCGCATGTTAGAGGCTTTTAACCCAAAAACTTACGAAGAGGCCCTAAGGACGGCCAAGGCCCTAGAGGAACCCCCAGAAGAGAAAAAACAAGAGCCTACTGTCGTCACAGGAAGGAAACGCCCTGTCGAGGTCGGGATTACAGAGTTCCAGCCACCACCTCAGAGACCTCGATATCATAATAGGTCACCTGCTCCACCCTCAATAGCCCGATTCCTACCATCGGAGAAACCCCTATGTTGTGACTGTGGGAAACAACATGTTGGGAGGTGTCTGGCGGGCTCAGGTATGTGCTATATCTGTGGACATGCAGGTCATTTGGCTAGGACTTGTCCTACAAGGGGCACAGGGAACCCAAGAGAACCCCTTAGAGGGCCGGTCATTCGGGAACCCACCGTACAAACTCGCCCACAGATTAAGGCATACGCAACGACTGGCAAAGAGGAAGGGACGTCTGGCACCGTGGTGATTGGTACGCTTTCTATACTAGGACACTTTGCCTTGACATTGTTTGATTCTGGCTCTACTCATTCGTTTGTCTCCTTATCGTTTGTCGAACAAGCGGGGTTCGTAGTAGAACCCTTAAAGCATGTATTGTCGGTTGGTACCCCAGCGGGGGTAGACCTAGTTACGAAAACTAGAATAAAGGATGGACAAGTAGTAGTAGTTGGACAAACCCTCCACGTGGACTTAAAAGTAGTGGACATGACGAATTTTGACGTCATACTAGGAATGGACTGGCTAGCCGAAAACTTTGCTAACATTTACTGCCATAAGAAAGAAGTGATATTCACACCGCCAAACAGACCCACCTTTAAGTTTAAAGGAAACTTCATAGGTACCATCCCAAAAATAGTATCGATGATGAAAGCTAGACGCTTGGTACAACAAGGGGGGTGGGCGTTTCTAGCCTGTGTAGTAAACACAAAAGGAAAGGAAAAACCAATAGATACAGTACCCATAGTAAACGAATATAGGGACGTCTTCCCAGAGGACCTCCCGGGGATCCCTCCATCACGAGAGGTAGATTTTGGAATAGAGCTGGAACCAGGAACGGGACCCATCTCTAAGGCCCCATATCGCATGGCACCAGCAGAACTAAAAGAACTTAAATTGCAACTGCAAGACCTATTGGATAAAGGCTTCATTCGACCTAGCGTGTCCCCTTGGGGTGCGCCGGTGTTGTTTGTCAAAAAGAAAGACGGCTCTATGCGTTTATGCATTGATTATAGGGAATTAAACAAGAGGACAGTAAAGAACAAATACCCACTACCCCGCATCGAGGACCTATTTGACCAACTTCGAGAGGCGACAGTGTTTTCCAAAATAGATCTTCGATCAGGATACCATCAAATTAAGATTAAAAATGAAGATATACCGAAAACAGCCTTTCGAACCAGATATGGCCACTATGAGTTTGTGGTAATGTCTTTTGGTCTCACAAATGCCCCAGCGGTATTCATGGAATTAATGAACCGAGTATTTAAGGAGTGCTTAGACGCGTTTGTGATCGTGTTCATAGACGACATCCTGATTTACTCGAAAACGGACCTAGAACACCAAGACAACCTTCGCAAAGCCCTAACTATCTTAAGGAAGAACAAGTTGTTTGCCAAATTCTCCAAGTGCGAATTTTGGTTACGACAGGTGTCGTTCTTGGGTCACGTAGTGTCAAAGGAAGGAATTTTGGTAGATCCCAGTAAGATAGAAGCTGTTACAAAATGGAAACGCCCAACTACGGTCACTGAAATACGAAGCTTCTTGGGATTGGCGGGTTACTATCGAAGATTTGTTCAAGACTTTGCTAGGATAGCCACGCCCCTCACCCAATTGACAAAAAAAGGTGTACCCTTCATCTGGGACGATACTTGTGAGGCAAGCTTTCAAGAACTAAAACAGAGACTAGTGTCCGCCCCAGTGCTCAAGGTTCCTGAAAGTTCTGCGGGATACGTAGTTTACAGTGATGCATCCAAAAAGGGGTTGGGTTGTGTATTGATGCAACATGGCAAGGTTGTTGCGTATGCGTCGCGTCAACTAAAGGATTATGAGAAAAACTATCCTACACACGATTTAGAGTTGGCGGCAGTGGTGTTCGCATTAAAAATATGGCGACATTACCTATATGGTGAAAAAACCCAAATTTATACGGACCATAAAAGCCTAAAATACTTGTTCACACAAAAAGAATTGAATATGAGACAATGTAGGTGGCTAGAGCTGGTAAAGGATTACGATATTGATATTCAGTACCACCCCGGAAAGCAAATATAGTCACTGATGCACTAAGTCGACAAGCAGTACACTCGTCGGCCCTCATCACCAGGGAGCCACGAGTGCGAGCCGATTTCGAACATGCTGGCATAGCGGTAGTAACCAAGGAGGTGGCAGCTCAAATGGCCCGACTGACAGTGCGTCCCACGCTCAGACAGATGATCATAGATTCACAACGTGAGGATCCAAGTCTAAATAAAATCTTAAACCAGTTGAGAGCCGGCCCCGTGGACAGTTTTACTAAGTCAACAGACGACGGGCTATTATGTCAAGGACGTTTGTGTGTCTCACCGGTGAGTGAAAAAAAGAAAGAAATCCTGACTGAGGTGCACAACTCACCCTTCTCGATACATCCAGGTGGAACAAAGATGTATCAAGATTTGAAACAACACTTCTGGTGGCGAAATATGAAAAAGGATATCGCGGAGTACGGTAGTAGATGTCTAGTGTGCCAACAGGTGAAAGCCCTCAGGCAGAAAACCGCCGGGTTACTACAACCTCTAAGTATACCGGAATGGAAATGGGAAAACATTGTGATGGATTTCATAGTGGGCCTATCCAAAACACTAAAGGGCTACACGGTAATTTAGGTGATTGTCGATCGTCTGACAAAGTCAGCTCACTTCCTACCAGGTAAGGCAACGTATACAGTAGATAACTGGGCTCAACTATATGTCAAAGAAGTTGTGAGGTTGCATGGAGTCCCGGTCTCGATTGTGTCGGATCGGGACCCGCGTTTTACGTCAGCCTTTTGGCGCGGCCTCCAAAAAGCGTTGGGTACCCGCCTCGACTTCAGTACCGCCTTTCACCCACAAATTGATGGCTAGACTGAGCGATTAAACCAAATCCTGGAAGACATGCTCCGGGCGTGTGTGATGGATTTCACAGGGAGTTGGGACACTAAGCTACACTTAATGGAATTCTCTTACAACAATAGTTTCCAAGCAACCATTGGGATGGCACCGTTTGAAGCATTGTATGGGAAAAGGTGTAGATCCCCATTGTGCTGGGACGAAGTAGGAGAAAGAGAACTAGTAGGACCCGAGCTGGTCCGCATCACCAACGAGGCGGTACAAAAGATTAGAACAAGGATGTGCACCGCACAAAGTAGACAAAAGAGCTCACCGACGTTAGGCGTAGGAATTTAGAGTTCGAAGAGGGAGACCTGATGTTCTTAAAAGTAGCTCCTATGAAAGGCATTCTAAGATTCGGACGAAAGGGGAAGCTAAGTCCCCGATTTATCGGACCGTTCGAAATATTAGAGAGAATAGGTTCAGTAGCTTATAAGCTAGCCTTACCCCCTTCACTCTCGAGCGTACATGACGTGTTTCATGTATCCATGTTAAGGAAATACATTGCGGATCCCACGCACATAATAGATTACAAACCCCTCGAGATCGAGAAAAATTTAAGTTATCAGGAGAAACCGGTTAAAATTCTAGCCAGAGAGGTGAAGGCGTTACGTAATAGAAACATAAGATTCGTCAAGGTATTGTGGCGTAATCACCAAATGGAGGAAGCAACGTGGGAACGAGAGGAGGAAATAAAAGAACGATATCCTGAGTTGATCCGGGAGTCCGAAACTTTCGAGGACGAAAGTTCTCTTTAGGGGTGGATAATGTAACGGATCAAAAAAAAAAAAAAAAAACGAGTCGAAGACCGAAACTTTCGAGGATGAAAGTTTTCGTTCGCACATGATCCACAAAGGGCGGGCGAAGTCGGGATCGCGGAAGAAACACGAACCCGACCTTCAGCCACCCCGAGAGCACCTGCAAGGAAGGAAAAAGGAAAAGGAAAAAGGAAAAAATGAAGGAAGAGGAAAAAGCCGACGAAACTCTGGCGAGGCCCAAACCTTACGAAATCGACGTCAAACTTCAATTTCACGTAACGAAAGTAATCCCAGAGCCTTTTACATACACCGGGGATAGATTTAGGCGAGTCCTACACGTTGTACACCGCCGGCAAGGAAGATAGAGCGTCAGATCCCCAAACCCTCTCAGATCCGGGAGTGTTAGGCCGTTACGTTCCAAACCAATCCCAAAAACGAGATTAGGGGAAGAAGGAGACTCGGAAACGGAGAAAAGGGAGGGAAAAAGGACGGCGAAGCGACGTCACGGAGGGAGAAGACAGTCGCCGGAAATCGGCGAGGAAGCCGGGCGAAGAAGACGAAGTCTGACCCGAATGTCGGACCCCGCGACCCAAACCGAACCCAACCCACGCTGACTCAATTCGGTCGACGAAACCTCCCGCAGCCCAAAACGATTCGGCCCAGCCCAGAAAAACCAGTTAAGGCCCAGCCCACCTACACAGTCTCCAGCTTGGGCCGACCCGTCGCTCGCGGCCAACCCAGACCCGCGCGCTCGACCCGAAAACCCGTGCCTCGACCTGGATCGTTGTACGTGTCGCTCTCTGGTTGTGCCACGTGTCACCTCGGCAGCGCGACACCCCTCGGCTCGACGGCGGCTTCTCGGCTCCACGGTGGCTTCTCGGCCGGCGGCTTATCCAGCTCGGGAAACCTGTTTCCGACCCGTTGGTCACTGTTCCGACCCTTTCGGGCGTGGTTTCGGCCCCGTTTAAGGTAAATTAGACCATTTTAAGGACGTATGTCACAATTTCAAGTTGGATATTTATGATAATTGTGAAATACTAACGAAGGTGTCGAATGATCCAATAGGAACCAACCACCCACGGAAGCGTAGGACGTTTTACGAGGAGCTAGGAGCTTACCTTATATTTTAGGGAGTACTTCGGCTAAGGCCTACCAAGTAAGTGGCTCACCTCGTCGTAGGATTACGCGTTGTTGTTGTGTGATGACACGTTCCCGTGGTTTCGCACGTGTCATTAAATAGTGCATTGAATTGTGTGTTTAAATACGTACCTATGTGAACGTAATTGTATGCTATGTATGCTATGTATGCTTTGTAATCTGATACGATATGTAATGCATGTGACGTTAAGTTGTTCTTGAATGGTTGTGACATGATTGTGTGGAATGTAGAATATTAACTGCATGAATTGTATGACATGAAACAAGGTAGATTCATGAGAACAAAACCCCAATAGAGTTATGTATGGTACGTAAATAGGGAACGAGGTTGACATGTTTGCATGGAACGTAACTGAGGGGTTATGTTCACTAATGATAATATAGTATTAATGGGGACCTCATGCATTGTGTGTGTTCATGCATCTGGGGGGATACCCCCATTCCATCACGAGGGTACGGACGCGTACACCCAATGGCAGGGCAACGATCGTTATGCCTCGCATAACGCTGCCGTGACGGTTACTAGTTCTAACGGGTCCCGGCATAAGGGGCTCCCAGAGTATGCCCACCGGGTAATGAAAGTGGCCCAGCGGTGTGCGAACTAGCTGGTGAGCCCATACTCGCACGTATGGGCTGTGTGTAGAGTATATGGTACACGTCCAGAGTTACCTGTTAGGACAGCACCGTAGGAAAAAAAACGAAACGAAACGAAAGATAGGTCCCATCATTTCATTGCTTGTGATTGTTGCATAACCCCGATAGGGGAGTCACTTACTGAGTATTCTAGAAATACTCAAGCCTCGTGCTATATCTTTTTTTTCCAGATAAGGGTAAGGCACCCATGTGAGATCGTCGGCGGCATCTTTCACCCCGGGACCGTGGCACATGCATAGGGCAGTCATCTTTCTTTTTGTCCCTTCATAGTATACGTTAGTATAAGTTGAATTCGTTTTGGGTGATTAGTCTAGGCTAGTATAGGTTGAATTGTATTTGCATAATAAACCTTAGGGTAGGATAGAAGATTTATTTCAGTTTTGTTCTTTTTCCTTTCTTTCCCTTGTATTTTTCTTTCACGAGGTAATAAAAGGTGAGTGTAAGCCGCATTAATGATACAGGGCCCACTTAATGTTTATTCCGCATTTCAAAGTGTACTAACGACCTTAGACAAAATAGGTAAAATATTAGGGTCGTTACACTTTGTCACTAGACTAAATGTTTCATCATAGTCTAGTTCATATTGTGAGAGAACCCTGGATCTACAGTCTGAGCTTTGTATCTCACGATTGATCCATCCGGGGTACACTTTATTTTGTAAATCCACTTGCAAAAGATAGATTTAACATCTCCCGATCTTGACACTAGTTCCTAAAATTGATTTTTCTCCAAGGCTATAGTTTCTTCCTCCCTTGCCTGTTGCCAAGCCATAATTTGTTATGTTTTGTAGGGACCTGGCTTACTCGATGACTCTAAAAGACGGGTAAATTTTTCTCGAAATAAAAGAAAAGAATTTAAAACATTATGTTTACATTATATCAAAATAAAGTTTATACATAAGTATTTAAAACGCAACACAGCAGTTAAAAGGTAAAATAAGGGACGACACAGACATTTTAAGACAAAAGGGTTGAGGACGACGGGTGAGGTTTGTCTATGACACATGCTCCAGAGTCTGCTCCCGACCTCGACCAGCTCCTTATTACCTGAAAAAAATGGAGAATAAGGAATGAGTACAAGACTCTGTAAGCAGCCTACTTTTAGGCTCTTAATCTTGTCCTTGATATGCTAGGGTACCACACTTTTTCTTTTCTTGTTCTCATTCTTGTTCTTGTTCTTGTCGTAAGTTCTTGTTATATTTCTTAATTCGTTCTCCAAGACACTCCCCTTAGAATTTACGGTACTAGACATAAACTTGTCAACCTGTGTCCGAGGATTCATGCATTCCAAGCGACACAGTCGTAATACCTACGCTCAAGGCTTCATGCGTTCCAAGCAGCGTAGTCTAAGTCATAAGCATGATGTACCGTGGGAGGTCTTAGGAGGTTCATGATTCATGGCTAGGGTAACTTACTCTTTTCTTGCTCCATCGTGGCCATAGGTTACTCCCTATGATAGATCGTAAAGGTCACGTGATCGATGCATGCATGAACATGGCATAGGGCATAGACCATATAGGTCGTGTGATCGGTGCATATATGAACATGGCATCCTGCAAATCATTATGGCGCAGGGCATCCCACCTAGAAGAGGAAACAAGGCCTCCTTAGAAAGCACCGCGTGGTGGGAGGTATAGGCCACAATTGGACATGCTTAGAGTATTACCTAGCAATCTTGAATTTTCATGTCAAGGACTTTGGTCCCTCATCTTTGAGTGGTACCTAGCATTCTTCTTTTCTTTGTAGTTTTAAAGTTCATTCTTGATTCTTAATCTTGTAAGTTTCTAAGGTTCTTATTTTCTTGAGGCGTAAGATCTAACATGCCTTCGTAATCATATGAACCCATCGTAATAACTAGCATGAGTTATTCTAGAAAGTCATGGATTCCATAGAGGGTTCTAGAAGGGTCTTGAATCTTGATGTATTTTCTTTAGGCGTTTCTTACGTTCCATCTTGGTTTAGGTTCCAAACTTGCTCCAATCATTTTGTAATCTTGTACTTATCCTCATGTCATATAGAATAAGCCTTAAAGAGAATGTTGGTAATTTGGAGCATGTCTAGACCTTGAGCTAGGATATGACTTCTTGTTTCGTTTTCAGGAACTAAACCTTAGAGATTGTCATGTCATGTATCATGTTATAGCCCTCAAAACTCTTCCAAAGTAACCCTAAATTTTCTCCCCATGAGTGTATAGATGGCATCATCATAATTGTGACATCCTGCTGGCAAATCTTGACGCAGGACATCTCATTCAAGTGAGGGAAATAATAAGTCCATCATGGCAACCTGCTCATGGTACATATAGCAGGGCATCTCACCTAAAGTGGAATAGGGGTCTCGTGGTACACTTCGTGATGGGAGATAATGGTTACTTCGGGCATGGATCCTAGCAACTTGTTAAGCATGTCATTTGCTTTAACCTAGGTGTTTCCTCGTAATCTTGGAGATCCTAGGTTTGTGCATAACGTCTTGGGTCAAGTTTGGAACTTATAAGTTCTTCTTCAGAATAGCCCAATGTGACCTTGTGCACTTAGAATCTTATTAGCAACCAAGGGTACTTGTGGGAAATCTCTTATTTCATGGGTACCTCATTAGTCATCCTAGGAGGTAAAGTCATGTGGATCGTGATGTACGTTTTTTCCCATATCTTGGTTTTGCTATCTAACGTTTCCCAATGACTCCCAAACTTCATTACTTTATACAAAATCCTAAGATAAGGATTCATACAACATTTCATAATGTTGGGAGGTCATTTAGGGCTTAACCCGTAGGTAGTCTTCCTTGGGGGCATTTGTTAGGTAAATCCCTAGGTTAAAAATTCATTCCTAGGTTTTAGGTAACGTGTTTTCTATTCAACCCACACAATGAAAGTAGTGGGAAGTCCACGTCCAGTGGAAGGCCTTTAAATTAGCTTTTCACTTCTTTCCATTTTTAGGATAGATTTGTTATTTAAATGCCGTCAACTGAATCAAATAAAATATCGTATCAAGTCTTCAGCAAAATCTCTCTCTCCTTTATTTTTTTTTATTTTTCTTCTGCCGTTGTTTTTTCGTCGACGCTTCTCCCAATTGCCAGAAGCCAACAAGTGGTATCAGAGCCAGGTTTATTCCATCACTGGTATATCATTCCGGAGGAGCCAACTTTATTAACATCAAGTTGAATAGCTCAAGTGGTTAGAGTGTCGACCTAATAACACACAGGTCTCAGGTTCAAGTAGAAGAAAATGCAAAGTGCAAAAATACACACATCGTGGGGTCCATCTCGAGCAGGCTCGCTCACCCCTCCACGTCGCCGCCAAGTGCCGGCATCTCCATCACCGCCACAAAGAGGCCGACGCCACGATGGAGGACATCGAGTTGTCGTCGAGCGAGTGATCAGGGAGGCAACTGCCACCGTGCAGTACCCGATGTTGACAAGGTCCAACTACAATGAGTGGGCCTTGTTGATGCGAGTCAACCTATAGGCGCAAGGGTTATGGCACGCTGTCGAGCCAGAAGAAGGAGAAACGATCGAGTACCGGGAGGATCGGCTGGCATTTGCCGCCATATTACGGTCTGTGCCTCCAGAGATGCTGGCGTCTCTCTCCACCAAGCGCACCGCGCAATCGGCCTGGGAGGGAATTAGATCCCGTCGGGTTGGTGTGCAACGGGTGCGAGAATCCAACATTGAGCAGCTGCGGAAGGGCTTCAGCTGTCGACAAGGAGGGTCGTCTACTCCTCACGGAGGAGGAATGGCTTGCACGCCTAAAGCTCCGCGACAACACCGACGAGAGCAATGGGTCCTCCAGCCGCAAAGGCAGTAAGAAGCCATGGAAATCCCGCTGGCGCACGCGCGGGAAAGATGGGGATCAAAAGAAGGAGTCGATCAATGTCGGGCCGATCCAGTGCTCGAACTGTGGGAAGAGAGGTCACCTGAGCAAGAATTGCTGGAGCAAGCTCAGGACCAAGGAGAAGGCCGAGAAGGCCCATGTGGCTCAATCCGAAGAGGACGAGCCAGCTCTTTTCATGGTAAGTGAATCGATCTTATCCAAAGTCCCCAATTTCGATTCCAAATCCATGGAAGTGGAGGTAATCGACAACGGCGTAACTACTCCTCTGGTGAGCGGCGAACCCGAGGAAGAGCTCCAGCTGGGCGTAGCAAAGGCACCAGCTGAGGAGTCAATTCAACTGAAGGAGGAGCGAGTGTTCGCTCATATCGGCGAGAGGGACGAGCAGCATGAGCACCGGCGATGGGTCCTCGACACAGGGGCAACAAACCATATGACCGGGGCTAGATCTGCGTTCTCCGAGCTCGACCCGGGGATTCGCGGGACGGTGAAATTCGGCGACGGCTCCGTCGTCGAGATCGAAGGGCGCGGCACCATCCTATTCATCAGCAAGGGAGGTGAGCACCGCAAGTTGGCCGGTGTCTACTTCATCCCGAGGCTCAAGGCTAATCTTGTGAGCCTAGGTCAACTCGATGAGGCCGGTTGCTGTATTACCATCGAGCGCGGGGCTACTCAAAATCTGCGATGAGCGACGACGACTGCTCACGCAAGTTCGGCGCACGACAAACCGTCTTTATATCCTGGAGTTGGAGATAGAGCAACCCGTCAGCCTCTCAGCCAAGACCAAAGAGGTATCTTGGAAGTGGCACGCAAGGTACGGCACTTAAACTTTCCTGCTCTACAAAAATTACACCGGGAGGAGATGGTGCACGGTTTGCCGGCAATCAAAGGCGTGAACAAGCTGTGCGACGGGTGCCTCATCGGCAAACAGAGACGCACTCCCTTTCCGTCTCAGGCATCCTACCGCGCCGGTGAACCATTGGAGCTCGTGCACGGCGATATCTGCGGGCCCATCAAGCCCACGACCC
This sequence comes from Cucurbita ficifolia, assembly GCA_033971965.1. Lineage (NCBI taxonomy): Eukaryota > Viridiplantae > Streptophyta > Magnoliopsida > Cucurbitales > Cucurbitaceae > Cucurbita > Cucurbita ficifolia. The sequence goes on along the minus strand of CM066965.1, from coordinate 11,599,504 downwards.
CAGGCGGCAAGACCTTTTTTCTCTTGTTGGTTGATGACAAAAGCCGCTTTATGTGGCTGACACTGCTGCAAGCAAAAAGTGAGGCGACAGAGGCGATTAAGCGCATTCAAGCGCGAGCGGAGGCCGAATGCGGGAAGAAGATGCGAGTGCTACGCACGGACCGAGGTGGAGAATTCACCTCAGAGAGCTTCGGTAAGTACTGTGATGAGCTCGGCATGCAACGGCAACTAACGGCGCCCTACTCCCCCCAACAGAACGGAGTGGTGGAGCGCCAAAATCAGACCATCGTCGGGACAGCGAGGTCATTGCTGATGACGGCCGGGATGCCCGGGAGATTTTGGGGAGAGGCGGTGATGACGGCCGCCTATCTCCTCAATCGGTCGCCAACGCGAAGTCTCGACGGGAAGACGCCACACGAGGCCTGGTTCAACAAGAAGCCAGCGGTACGTCATCTCCGAGTGTTCGGCTGTATTGCATACATGAAGGTAGCACGTCCCCACCTCGCGAAGCTTGATCCCAGGGGGCTGAAAGTCGTCTTCATCGGCTACGAACCCAGGAGCAAGGCATACAGACTCTATGATCCTGCGGGGGGGCGAGCTCACGTGTCTCGCGACGTCATCTTCGACGAAAGCACCTTCTGGCAGTGGAACGATGTGATCGTAGCAGATCACAACCCAAATCAATTCACGGTGGAGTACCTCGTCACCGAGCCGGAAGAAGGAGGAGCCCAGCATCAAGAACGGTCCCCCGCCGCCAGCAGCTGCCTGCACCTCCTGAACCAGTGGAGTTCGCAACACCACGGACTGCGGATTCGACGCTGGATGTCGATCACGATGATGATCTGGTGGCCAGGTACCGAAGGATGGACGACCTAGTGGGAGGAGGTGAACCACCTGGACTGGCGGCTCGCGAACTTGAGCAAGAGGTGGCCGAACTACATGCCATCAGCGCAGATGAACCGGACACCTTCGCCGAAGCAGAAAGAAACCCGTGCTGGCTGAAGGCAATGCAGGAGGAGATGACATCCATCATCGAGAACCAAACGTGGAGTCTAGAGGATATGCCGCCGGGACACCGAGCCATAGGGCTCAAATGGGTCTTCAAAACTGAAGCGCAACGAAAAGGGAGAAGTTGTGAAGCACAAGGCCCGTTTGGTAGCGAAGGGCTACGTCCAGAAGCAAGGAGTGGACTTCGAAGAGGTGTTTGCGCCAGTGGCAAGGTTAGAATCCGTCCGCCTTTTGCTGGCAATCGCGGCACATTGCTCTTGGGAGGTCCACCACATGGACGTGAAGTCCGCTTTCCTTAATGGAGAGCTGAAGGAGACCGTATACGTCCGACAACCACCTGGCTTCCTGGACAACGACAACCCAGGTAAGGTACTGCGCCTGCACAAGGCACTCTACGGGCTTCGGCAAGCACCACGAGCCTGGAACGCGAAGCTCGACAGTACCCTACTGTCACTGAAGTTCAAGCGCTGTGCCTCTGAGCATGGCATGTACACGCACGGCCATGGTGAGCAGCGACTGATTGTGGGAGTGTACGTCGACGACCTCATAATCACTGGAGGCGACATGGAAGTCCTCGAAAGGTTCAAGAGGGAGATGTCAAAGAACTTCAAGATGAGCGATCTCGGCATACTCAGCTACTACCTCGGCATCGAAGTGCAACAGAGTACTGCCGGCATCACCATCTGCCAAAGTGCGTACGCGAAAAAGGTGCTGGACACAACTGGGCTTGCGGAGAGTAACCCTACAAGGACGCCAATGGAGGCCCGACTTCAGCTAAGGAAGGCCGGCACTACAACGACGGTCGACGCCACCAATTACCGCAGCATTGTCGGGAGCCTGCGCTATCTGGTAAATACACGCCCTGACCTTGCTTACTCAGTTGGATATGTGAGTAGATTCATGGAAGCACCTCGGGAGGAGCATCTTGTAGCTGTCAAGCGCATCCTGCGCTATGTGACTGGAACCAGAGGCTGGGGTGTGAGATACAGCGCAGGGAAAGGAACGACGAAGCTTGAGCTGGTCGGCTACAGTGATAGTGACATGGCCGGTGATGTTGATGATCGTAAGAGCACTAGCGGGATGATCTACTTTCTCTCAGGCGGCGCGATCTGCTGGCAATCTACAAAACAAAAGGTAGTTGCTTTGTCTTCCTGCGAAGCAGAATACATCGCCGCTTCGACGGCGACAACACAGGGGGTCTGGCTTGCGCGACTGATGGAAGAACTCATCGGAAGAGAAAGTGATCCACCAATGCTATACGTGGACAACAAAGCTACGATCTCCCTGATAAAAAATCCAGTTTTGCACGACCGGAGCAAGCACATAGAAATCAGATTCCACTACATCCGAGAATGTGCAGATCGAGGGCTCATCAAGATTGATTTCATCCGAACCGAGGAACAGCTTGGAGACATTTTCACCAAGTCCCTGGCGCGGGTAAAATTTGAAGAACTACGCTCAAAGATCGGAGTTCAAACAATATGGTAGACATATACCATAGGGCTTTAGGAGGAGATTGTTAGGTAAATCCCTTGGTTAAAAATTCATTCCTAGGTTTTAGGTAACGTGTTTTCTATTCAACCCACACAATGAAAGTAGTGGGAAGTCCACGTCCAGTGGAAGGCCTTTAAATTAGCTTTTCACTTCTTTCCATTTTTAGGATAGATTTGTTATTTAAATGCCGTCAACTGAATCAAATAAAATATCGTATCGAGTCTTCAGCAAAATCTCTCTCTCCTTTATTTTTTTTTATTTTTCTTCTGCCGTTGTTTTTTCGTCGACGCTTCTCCCAATTGCCAGAAGCCAACAGCATTATGGTCATTTTACCCCTAATTCTTGGTTTTTCTACTTAACGAGTGCCAAATGGCTTTCAAACTTCACCACCTCATCAAGTATCATAAAGTAAGATCTACTATAGAGTTTCATAGCATTTGGAGGTCATCTAGGTCATGAACCGTAGGTAGATATCCTTAAGGGCATTATGGTCATTTTGCCCCATTTCTTGGTTTACCTACTTATCCTTATCCAATGACCATTACATTACATATATAACCTAACCTCAACATGCTCTAATATGCTAAGCATTAAAATTTTATAGGCATCAGGGTTCATTTAGTGGGTTATTTGAATGTTCCTTAAATCCCGAGTAATTTGGTCGGTTTAGGGCCTTAACTCACGATTCTTTGGATTTTTCTTTCATATATCCTTGTTTCATACTTTTTTTAGGATTCATATGAAAATTCAAGCGATTTCTACAAGTATTTCTTAAAAAAAGTCCAAGGTGGCTACTTACCTCTTCGTCGACGTTTGGGACCTCCGTTCTTGAGCTTCCAGTATCCGAATTACTTAAAATTTCCTTCCACAGACTCCTTATTGTATCTAGTTTCTGGAACCATAAAGATGTTCGTTAGAAACATCAAAATTTCATACCAATGACCATTACATTTCATATATAACCTCAACATGCTATAATATGCTCAACATTAAAATTTCATAGGCATCAGGGTTCATTTAGTGGGTTATTTTAATGTTCCTTAAATCCCGAGCAATTTGGTTGGTTTAGGGCCTTAACTCATGATTCTTTGGATTTTTCTTTCATATATCCTTGTTTCATACTTGTTTTAGGATTCATATGAAAATCCAAGCGATTCCTACAAATATTTCTTAAGAAAGTCCAAGGTGGCTACTTACCTCTTCGTCGACGTTCGGGATCTCCGTTCTTGAGCTTCTAGTATCCAAATTACTTCAAATTTCCTTCCATAGACTCCTTATTGTATCTAGTTTCTGGAACCATAAAGATGTTCGTAAGAACCAATCTAGAAGGGGTTAAAATTAAGAAAATCTAAGGGAAGGTCGAATTTTAGGCTGACTTGGCCGGTTCAACTAAACCGGCCACATCATCGTCTTCTTCTTCTGGATAGGAAGAAGACGTGCGCGTCCTTTGCGTCGTCGTCTAAAAATCGACTTCCACCACTCCGATCTTGCCGTTTCTCCCCTCGATTTTTTCATGAAACTTAAAGATGGTGTTACAAGGAAGAGCTTGTGATTGGTTTCATACCATTTTGTGAATCATAGCCTAAAATATTCGCCTCCAAAGTTCGTCCAAAATCATATTTATTGCCGGAGCTAAAACAGGAGATTCTTTGTTGGGCAGCCGATTCTAGGAGTTTTCAAGGCCCGATTTCTTCATGGGACCTCTTCCATATCCTTTCCTCAAGCTATAGAAATTGGTTTGGAAGAACGTTTTTGAGCGTGTATCCTCAATTTTAAAGAATTGTTCTTGGTCTGCAAGTTAGCCGAAACGCCGAAAATATATGTATATGAAAATGGGCGTCAATATAACATTCTTACTTCGAAATCAAGGAAAATGTAGTAAGTATTAGTTATTCTTTTATTATACATATATTTTCATATTTATATTAAAATTTATTTTACATTTTAATAATTAAAATTATGTTTTTTTTTCTTTCGATTAGACTATTGTTAGGCCATAGCAAGCATTGTCGCCATAGAATCTCTTTACAACCTCGTTTATAATTATTTTATCTAATTTTAAATAATTTTTTTTAGCATATTAATTTTGTAACAAGATCTTTTAACTCTCAGTTTTTTCAAAGTATTTAATTCATTTTCTTCCCGCAATTTAATTTTAAACATTTAATTTTATTAATTTTTTTAATATAATAATATAATATAAAAATAATAAAAACTAATGAGATAAAATTTTGACAAAATTTAAAATTTATTAGGAATATAATAATATAAAAATAATAAAATAATAAAATAATAAAAACCGAATTGAGTAAGTATTAAAATTCAAATTTCAAAATTTATTATAAATATAATAATATAATAATAATAAATAGTATGTAGTAAAAATAAAATTTTAAAATATAATAATATAATATAACAATAATAAAGATTATGAGAGTAAATTTTTTTTATTTAATTCAAATATATATTATGTAATATTATATATAATTAAAAAATTCCCCCTTTCTTGTCTTCCCAAAATTTTAGGTGTCATATTTTGATTTGTCTAATTTAATTGCCACATCATCTAGTGTATCTATCTAGTGTATCTCGATAACTTTTTCGTTTTAGCTCTGATTTGAGTGATTGAAATGGCATTGCATTTGTTATTCCCTGCTTTATACAGTAGATAGTTCAAAATATTGATAATTGTTAATAATTAAAGGTAGGCTTGTTATCATCAAAATATCAATTATTTAATTTGAGATTAAGGGGCAAAAAGCAAACATGGAGGGCCACAAACCCAAAGTTCGTCATTCCTAGAGTTCATCTTGAAGTTCGTGCCAAAGTTCCTCCAAACTTGGACCCGTCGGAGTTTTGGAAGAAGGCTAGAGACCTGAAGTTCGTTGCCTTCAGAGTTCGCCAAAACCTGGGCCTAGAAGTCTTTAGAGGTTTTTGAAACCAAAAGTTCGTCCTTTCCAGAGCGTCTCGATATTTGTGCCGAAGTTTGTCGAAACATGGGCTCGTTAGAGTCCAGGAGCCAAAAGTTCATTTTTCCGAAGCTTGTCTTGATGTTTAGACCAAATTTCTTACAAACTTTTACCAACTAGAGCTTTAGAGAGTTAGAAACCCAAAGTTCGTCCATCCCTCACATTATCTCGATGTTTGGTCCAAAGTTCATCCAAACTTTTACCAACTAGAGCTTTAGGGAGTTAGAAACCCAAAGTTTGTTCATCCCTCATATTGTCTCGATGTTTGGTCCAAAGTTCATCCAAACTTTGATCCGTTAGGTTTAGAAAAAGTTGAACTTCGTTGTTTGAAGAGCCCGTTTCGTCTGAACTGACCTGTTAGAGCTTTGGAGAGTTATTAGGAACCCAAAGTTCGTTCTTTCTAGAGCTTGTCTCGACGCTTGTGTACACTTGTTAGTCCATTTTAGAGTTTGGACAAAATGATAAGCACCAACAATGCTGAATTTTGGAAAGCTAGAGGTCCTTCTAGGATCCTTGCAAAATTTCACAAATAAAGCTAACCCTTCTAGGATCCTTGCAAAATTTCACAAATAAAGCTAACTTAACGAATGATTCCAACCAAGAGCTAGCTAGAAGGATGAATAACTCTTGGATCGAACTTGGAATCTATAATAGTCACTCTTAGATCCCAAGACAACTCACTCCAGAATTAGATTGATCAAGAGTAATCCAATGAATCGCTTTACTTCAAACCTAAACCAAGGTTTGAAAAACATAACACCCATAAGGTTTCAAGAAAACACAAGGTTTTTGTATTCCACCATAGTTTCAAACTTGAATATTACATGCCTCTAAATAGGCCAAAAGTTCAACTACCAATTACAAACAACCAATAAAAGCTATTAAATAAAAATTGAAGTCGAAGAAAATAAGGCAGGATATAAATAGTTTTCAATGGTAGTTCAACTACCAAAGACAAAATCTTCAAATCACTTCCCAATGTTGGTATTTATTGTCACTCCCTTCTTTTCTTGATTTGATACTTAAATCTTCTTTGACTTGCTTCTTGTAATTGCTCCTTCGGGTTCATGCAATTGATCAGTGGTTGGATTCATATCACAAATGTTCGCCCAAATTCCTTTTCGAGAGCTTTGGAATGTTAGAAACCCAAAGTTCGTCCTTTTTGAAGCTCGTCTCAGCGTTTGGACCAAACATTGACCCATTAAACGTTTTGAGGGCCACAAACCCAAAGTTCGTCCTTCCTAGAGTTTGTCTCAAAGTTCGTGCCAAAGTTCATCCAAACTTGGACTTGTCAAAGCTTTGGAGGAGGGCTAGAGACCCGTAGTTTGCTGCCTTAAGAGTTCGCCAATACCTGGACCTGGTAAGTCTTCGGAAGTTTTTGAAACTAAAAGTTCGACCTTTCCAGAGTTCGTCTTGACATTTATGGTGAAGTTCGTCGAAACATGGGTTGGTTAGAGCTCGGTTGCCAAAAGTTCATTTTTTCCAGAGCCTATCTTGATGTTTGGACGAAAGTTCTTCCAAACTTTTACCAACTAGAGCTTTAGAGAGTTAGAAACCAAAAGTTCATCCATCTTTCACACTGTCTCGACGTTTGGTCCAAAGTTCGTCCAAACTTTAATCCGTTAGGCTTAGAAAAACTTGAATTTTGTAGTTTGAAGAGCCCGTTTCGTCTGGACTTTGGAACCCAAAGTTCTTCCTTTCCAGAGCTTTTTTGAAACTTGTGTACGCTTCTTAGTCCATTCCAGAGTTCGGCCAAAAGTTCGTCAAAACTCCTTTTCGAGAGTATTGGAGAGTTAGAAACCCAAAGTTCGTTCTTTTTAGAGCCCGTCTCAACGTTTGGACCAAACTTTGACCCATTAGAGGTTTGTAGGGCCACAAACCCAAAGTTCGTCCTTCACAGAGTTTGTCTCGAAGTTCATACCAAAGTTCGTCCAAACTTGGACCCGTCGGAGCTTTGGAGGAGGGCTAGAGACCTGAAGTTCACCAAAAATATGGGCCGGGTAAGTCTTCAGAGGGTTTTGAAACCAAAATTTCATCCTTTTTAGAGTTTGTCTCGATATTTGTGCCGAAGTTCGTCGAAACATGGGCTGATTAGAGCCCAGGAGCCAAAAGTTCATTTTTTTTCGAAGTCTATCTTGATGTTTGGACCAAAGTTCCTCCAAACTTTTACCAACTAGAGCTTTCGAGAGTTAGAAACCCAAAGTTTGTCCATCCCTCACACTATCTCGACATTTGGTCCAAAGTTCGTCCAAACTTTGATCCGTTAGTCTTAGAAACCTGAACTTTGTAGTTTGAATAGCCCGTGTCATCTTGACCTTCACCTGTAAGAGCCTTGGAGAGTTAGTCCAAAGTTCATCCTTTCCAGAGCTTGTCTGGATAGTTATGTCTGGACAACTAGTGTACCAAGGTAACCATTATGTTTGGATAGCTAGTGTACCAAGGCAACCATTATGTCGAGACAGCTTATGTACCAAGGCAACCATGTCTGGAGGCAACCGTTACGCTTGGACAACTAGTGTACCAAATCAACCGTTACATCTGGACATTGAGTGTACCAAGGCAACCGTTACGTCTAGACAGCTAGTGTAACGACCCAAAATTTTCTACTTAATTTAAGGTCGCCACTGTATACATATCATGAACATTTAATGCAGAAATACTTCAAACTTTCATAAAATATCACCTTAATCTTAAAACACAGCCATGGGAGGGTCAAAAACCTAGGAAGGAAACGATATATTACATGTCTATACCGAGCCGAATGATACATTTTTTAGCCGAGAAGTCGCGACATGCCAAGATGAGCTGCGTTAAGCTGAAGGAGTCGGATCTACATGCACGACACATATCGTTGTGGAAGATTAGGAGGGTTCAGGTGGCGTTCCGAGTCAAGGCGCGGACCTCGGGTGGAGTTCCAGGTCGAGGTGGGATGTGGATGGGCTTTGGAGCTATTGGCCGCGACCTTTGGCCTTTGGTTCGTCGGTAGAGGTTTGGTTCGCTGTTGTATGTGGGCTGCCTGGCTTTGAGGGTTCGTGTGGTCGTACACGTAGACCATCTGCAAGGGGTTGGGCCACAAGAGTGTTTGGGCCGATCATACCGAGTGGGTCTTAACCGTGGACTTGACGCCGACCTAACTCGAAACTCCATCTTCTTCGCCCGAATCCCTCGCGTTTTTCAAAGGTTTCTCTCTCTCATCTCGAGCGTCTCCGGCGATGCTCCCCTCACTATTTCTATGCAGATCTGAGTTGTCTTTGACTTCCAGACCATCCTCCCTTCACTTACATAGGGTCTTAAGGTCCTAACTTAATAGCCCAAAAAAAAAAAAAAAAAAAAAAAAAAAATAAATAAACAAACGAATAAATAAAATAAAATGATAAAACAAAATAAGTTAATTAAAAAAATGATAAATAAAATAAAATAAGTTAATCAATTAAGGAGAGAGAGCCGTTTCATCTCTCAGATCTCAACCAATCTTCTCAAACCCGCATTAGCTCCTACACCAACAAAAAAAAAAAAAAGAAGAAAAACAGAAATGCTTCACGAGGAACTAGAATGACAAGGTGATGTTGGAGATTTACATGGAAGAGATTTGTCCTGTAAGTTATATTTTAGATCTCTCTTTTTTACTTTATCCATTACAAAAAATCACGAATCAGATCTCCTTTTCCTTATATAGAATCAAAAGATTTTAGTTCCAGTAAATTTCTATTAGTAGCCAAATAATCTATAAAAGAATTGACAAGAATACCGGTTGTAATAATTAAACAATACCTGTAGTAATAATTAAACTAAAATAAAACAACTTAATAGTAATATTTTGGAACTAAGAAAGCAAGAGGAAAGAAAAAGGGAAATTTTGGAGGTAAGAATCTACAACAATATTGGCCAATAATATAGGTTTATAGAATTAAAATAAATAAAGGGAATAGGGAAAGATTTGATGAACAGAATGATAAAGCAGTAAATAGAAAGAAACTCCATAAATGAATACAGAGGGGAAGAGGGAAAGATTTGTTGAACAGAATGATAAAATAGTGGATAGGCAAGAAACTCCACCAAATGTTGCCAGTGACAATATCTTCCCATAAGAATATAAAATAAATACTTCATGAAATAGAATTATATACATATCCAAGACTCTACTCATATAAAGTGTCTAATGCTCACGTGAAGTCTAACACATAGATCGTCGTAAAATTTAGATAATTGAAATTTAAATTGATGTCATTGTTCATATAGGTTGATTTGGATACAAGGAACGAAATCGAACTTTCTTAAGGATAAATTGGTGACACCAGCCTAAGCTAATAAGGTAAGTGGCCTTACTATCGGCACGGTTATATTTGATGTTGACACGTGCCTGTGGTTCTGCACGTGTGATATGTTCTGATATGTGTGAATTATCTGTAAATCGGTATGCTTATATTATGTTTATGTTATGTTATAATATGTGAATTGTATGATAATAATTGTGACGTGATATGTTATGTTTAAATTATTTTGTGTGACCATTGAGGTAATTGTTGTATGAATTGCACGTTATGAAATGACATGTTAAAAGCATGGAGCGTTTTGTTATGCTTTCTAAATTGTATATATACAGTATGTTATGAATGACATGATATCACGATAAATGAATTGAAATGTAACCCCAATATGAATGATGAATGATATGTGAAATGATATGAGAAAGGATATGATACGAATGAAAGATGATAGCGGGGTTATATTCATTAATGATAAAAGTAGAAATATTGGGACCTCATGCATTATGTGTGTTCATGCATTTGGGGGATACCCCTATTCTATCACGAGGGTACGGACGCGTACATCCAATGGCAGGACAACGATCGTTATGCTTTGCATAGCGCTGCCGTGACGGTTACTAGTTCTAACAGGTTCCGGCATAAGGGGCTCCTAGAGTATGCCCACCGGATAAGGAAAGTGGCCCAGCGATGTGCGAACTAGCTGGTGAGCCCATACTCGCACGTATGGGCTGTGTGTAGAGTATATGGTACACGTCCAAAGTTTACCCGTTAGGACAGCACCGTAGGGAAAACGAAACGAAACGAAACGAAACGAAACGAAAGATAGGTCCCATTATTTCATTGCATGTGATTGTTGCATTTAACCCCAATAGTGGGGTCACTTGCTAAGTATTTTTTTAAATACTCAAGCCGTGTCCTACTACATTTTTCAGGTTAAGGCAAGACATTCCTGTACGGCTGACGACGGCATCGCAACTCGAGACCATGGCACATGCATAGGATAGTGGTATTTATTTCCTTAGACTTAGGCTAGAATAGGATGTTTTTAACTTAAATGTTTATTTATTTTATTTACTTTTTTGTAGTGTCGTTTTAAAGATTTTTTTGAAACACGTAAGTCCATGGCTGTGTTTTCAAGATAAAAGTTATGTTTTATGGAATTTAAATGAAGTCTTCCGCATGCAATGTTTATGATATGTATACCGTTGCGACCTTAAATTAAGTAGAAAATTTCGGGTCGTTACAGTTGGTATCAGAGCTCTAGGTTATAGATCTTGTAGACTAGCCTACGATGTAGGCTTGGCATGTTTCATGGTCCCACCGTCGATGCCCCGTCTCCGTCATGTATGTCTTGCATAAGATAAGAAAATGAAATGTCGTTCATTGTGTATGTTGTTATTGCTTGGTCATTATAAAATATAACTCATAATTGGACTTTTACTCCATTGATTGTATTATAATTTACTGCATTATTGTTAGCTTAATTCTATATTTATTATAATGTAGAATATGTTATGTTTTACCTTGCATGGAATGTGAATGTGAATTGTTGTATTGATGATGTTTTGATTTACTGAGGTTGGTACTGTGAATGGGTAGCTATAGTTTTAGTAAGCTACTAAATGTTAGTGTATGCATGAAAATAATTTTGCTAGGGAATGTCATATGCTTCAGTTAGACGTCTCGAACATAGATAAATTACTTAGTGTATGACCATAGAGATGGAAAGGAGTGTACAAACGTATAATGACGTGTAAGTAATTCCAAATGAAATGAAAATTACCTAGGAAGCTTGATAAATGGCAATATCTTATAGTATGCTATAAAAACTTAAGTTGAGACCATAAAAGTTTAAAACATTGTATACTTAAATTGATTGGTGAATGACATAAATGATTTTAGTGGAAGCTGAGTTTCGTAAGTAGTGAGATTCCTGCCTTAATACGAATTGAAAATTTTTTAAGAATACAACTGCAAGTATGAAAGTTATGAGATGATTTAAAAGTATCGAGCCACAGTTTGGATGAGGCATTACGATCATGGTCAAAATTTTAGAGATATATGGAGAGGGACTACAGTATGAGATTGTCAAGGTACCTTAAATTTAAGAAACCATGATTTAAGATGGACTTGGGTGGGGGATACACAAGGATGACAGTGGGACATTGTCTCTAAATCAACCAGAAGTTTTGTGGTAATCCTCCTCATGGTACACGAACGCACTCCAGGAAGCTTAGCATAAACAAATTGTTGTAGAAAATTATCGATGATTTTTTCCTAGCAATGTCAACCTTAAATAAAAAGGTTGTGGTGCCTTCCCGTTATGGTTATAGAAACGTTAGTTTGGTGTTGTGCTAGATAAGGTATACCAAGAGAAAAGCCTATTTGACCATGTTTACCATGAAAGTTACCAAATTCTCAAACTTTAACTAGCTTGGCCACAAATCAAATACAGTAAGTCGTTCATAGATCCATGTGATTTACTAGTGCATTCGATTTGCATTGGGTTTGGTGGAGTTTTTAGCCGGTGTCATGTCATGATTTTGACTCCAAAAATTTACTAGAATTGGGGTAGGTAGCCCAAAGAGAGGAAGTATTACAAATTTCTTGATTTTGTATGGAAAAATAGGCAAATTTGCCTATGTAATTCAACTACAAAGATGAGACATTAATGATGAACCAAATCAAGTGGACAGTTACAAACAATAATGAGGAAAGGAAAACATTTCTCTTTTTTTTTTAATTATTAAAAAGATAGAGAACTAACAATTTTTATTGGAAACATTCATCTAATGAATTCCCTATGAACTTCTATAGTAAATGGACTACACAGAATTGTGATAAGTCAAATATTGCAAGCCTCGGGATCTATTACCGGTCAGAATTGGACCATAACGGAATTTCGGTCTATACCGGCACCATAATTTCTGATTGGGGAGGAAGATTAGAATTAGAAATTGATCGAAAAGTAAAGATATGGGCTGGTGTGAGTAGGAAACATAAAATATCTATTCTAGTTCTATCATCAGCTATGGATTCGAATCTAAGAGAACTTCTCGAGAATGTTTGCTACCTTGGAATTTTTTGTCTTTCCTGAATGATAAGGAGGAAAAAAAAAGGATTAAAAGGAAACTCCATTTTGGAGTTTATCAACAATTTTCTTGTGTAGGCGGAGATCGGTTATTGTAAAATGAGACTTTGAGGATGTATGGACAAAATGTTCAATTAGTGAACCTTTAGCTAAGTTTAGAGAGTTTGATTTGGAGAACAATGCAAAGCAGAAACTAGTAAAACTATTGATCCAGTAGATGGAATCATAGTGAAAGAAAAAATAAAAAAAAAGAAAAAAAAAAGGTGAGGAACTATTCAGATTGAGTAAGTTTGCCAACCTTATTGTACACATGAACATTGATTTCAATGAAGCGTCCGAGCCACAAACCTACTAAATGAGTTCTATTGCTCATGAAATTTATGAGAAGAATCAATATGACGCGATAAGGTTATTTATAAAATTTTGGTGACCATTAGAATATGGTAATTGGCTAAACCAAGGGTATGTGTAAAATGACTAAAATGCCCCTATAATTATGTACCACTCGCTTATGACCAAAGTGATCTCTAAATAGCATGAAAGTTGATGAGGAGTCTTATGTCATGGTATGAAGGGATTATACAAAGTTACAAGGCCATTGGAATATGTTGAGGAATTAAACCAAGATTTGGGGTGGTAAATGACCAAAATACCCTTATAAGAATTCTAAGATGTTTTTAAGACCTTGAAAGACTCAAAATATTACGAAAATTTATTTATGTGGGACTCATACGATATTAAGGATAAGTGTAGAAGATCTTAAGGATATTAGGACAACTTTGGGATATGAATCAAGAGGAAAAGTTATAAGGATAGCAGTAATCTCTCCGATAATTGATAACAACCAATGTCATCAGGAAACAGATATAAGGATAGTAGTATTCTCACTGATATTCTAATGCGAAATCGAACATTAATAAACTTAGATATTGTGGAATTGGAAATACAGCATATATGGAAGACATGAGTTGTCATGGACTTCAAATAAATAAAATGTTAACAAAATGAGCAGATGAATGTTGGCACTAATTAAGATATTTTCTTTACTAGAGACTAATTTTGGCATAAGATTATTGCAAGCTGGTTCTTTGAGGAGGATTAATACAATGGTTTTTGTCCAGCGATCTTCATCCTTAGTTTCGAAAACTCACGATACATTTCTTGCCAAGGACGTTGGTTAGAAGACAAGGATCACATTTCATGGAGATATCTCTTTACTACAAAGTTTTTGGGGAGATTTTTCAAAAATTTTGGTGTCAGTTTCGCTCAAAGCAAAGTTGTCAAAACTTGAAGAGATGTTGCTTTGTAAAACCCTTTCAAAATAGAAGTAAACTTATCTAACCTGCAACATTCTTTTATATCATTTGGAACATCTAGTTACAATGAAATAGGACAGCATTCAAGGATGTACAAGGATCTTGGAAAATGGTACGCTGTGCTGCTCACTTCAAACCTCCCTTTGGGTAGTATCTATAAAAATTTTCCACCATTTTCATAATTTTTGTTCTTAACAACTAGATGCTTATGAAAGACTTATGTATGTAAAGAAATCAAGATTTTTATGATCTATGTGGATGAGGGCATACTTGTTAAGAATTTATGAAAGACTTTATGGAGGATTTATGCATGTAAAGAAATGTTTATGGTCCATACGAATGAGGTGCGTACTTGTTAAGAATTTTTCCTTAGTGGTACTTCAAGACTTAACAAAGAACTCTTAGGATAAGGACCCGGGTTATTCTAGGATTAAAACACTTTGAGGACGAAAGTTTCTTTTAGAGGTATATGAGGTAATAGTAAAAAAAAAATATAATAAATAAATAAATAAACAAACGAATAAATAAAATAAAATGATAAAACAAAATAAGTTAATTAAAAAAATGATAAATAAAATAAAATAAGTTAATTAATTAAGGAGAGAGAGCGGTTTCATCTCTCAGATCTCAACCAATCTTCTCAAACCCTCATTAGCTCCTACAACAACAAATAAAAAAAAGGGAAGAAGAAAAATAGAAATGCTTCACGAGGAACTAGAATGACAAGGTGATGTTGGAGATTTACCTGGAAGAGATTTGTCTAAGTTATATTTTAGATCTCTCTTTTTTACTTTATCCATTACAAAAAATCACGAATCAGATCTCCTTTTCCTTACATAGAATCAAAAGATTTTAGTTAGTTCCAGTAAATCTCTATTAGTAGCCAAATAATCTATAAAAGAATTGCCAAGAATACCGGTTGTAATAATTAAACAATACCTGTAGTAATAATTAAACTAAAATAAAACAACTTAATAGTAATATTTTGGAAGTAAGAAAGTAAGGAGGAAAGAAAAAGGGAAATTTTGGAGGTAAGAATCTACAACAATAATGGCCAATAATATATGTTTATAGAATTAAAATAAATACAGAGAATAGGGAAAGATTAGGGAAAGATTTGATGAACAAAATGATAAAGCAGTAAATAGAAAGAAACTCCATAAATGAATACAGGGGAAAGAGAGAAAGATTTGTTCAACAGAATGATAAAATAGTGAATAGGCAAGAAACTCCACCAAATGTTGCCAGTGACAATATCTTCCCGTAAGAATATAAAATAAATACTTCATGAAATAGAATTATATACATATCCAAGACTCTACTCATATAAAGTGTCTAATGCTCACGTGAAGTCTAACACATAGATCGTCTTAAAATTTAGATAATTGAAATTTAAATTGATGTCATTGTTCATATAGGTTGATGTGGATTCAAGGAACGAAATCGAACTTTCTTAAGGATAAATTGGTGACACCAGCCTAAGCTAATAAGGTAAGTGGCCTTACTATCGGCATGGTTATATTTGATGTTGACACGTGCCTGTGGTTCTGCACGTGTCATATGTTCTGATATGTGTGAATTATCTGTGAATCGGTATGCTTATATTATGTTTATGTTATGTTATAATATGTGAATTGTATAATAATAATTGTGATGTGATAGGTTATGTTTAAATTGTTTTGTGTGAGCATTGAGGTAATTGTTGTATGAATTGCACGTTATGAAATGACATGTTAAAAGCATGGAGCGTTTTGTTATGCTTTCTAAATTGTATGTATACAGTATGTTATGAATGACATGATATCACGATAAATGAAATGAAATGTAACCCCGATATGAATGATGAATGATATGTGAAATGATATGAGAAAGGATATGATAGGAATGAAAGATGATAGCGGAGTTATATTCATTAATGATAAAAGTAGAAATATTGGGACCTCATGCATTATGTGTGTTCATGCATTTGGGAGATACTCCTATTCCATCACGAGGGTACGGACGCGTACATCCAATGGCAGGACAACGATCGTTATGCTTTGCATAGCGCTGCCGTGACGGTTACTAGTTCTAACAGGTTCCGGCATAAGGGACTCCCAGAGTATGCCCACTAGATAAGAAAAGTGGCCCAGCGGTGTGCGAACTAGCTAGTGAGCCCATACTCGCACGCATGGGCTGTGTGTAGAGTATGTGGTACACGTCCAAAGTTTACCCGTTAGGACAACACCGTAGGGAAAACGAAACGAAACGAAAGATAGGTCCCATTATTTTATTGCATGTGATTGTTGCATTTAACCCCAATAGTGGGGTCACTTACTAAGTATTTCTTCAAATACTCAAGCCATGTCCTACTACATTTTTCACGTTAAGGCAAGGCATTCCTGTACGGTTGACGATGGCATCGCAACTCGAGACCATGACACATGCATAGGATAGTGGTATTTATTTTCTTAGACTATGGCTAGAATAGGATGTTTTTAACTTAAATGTTTATTTATTTTATTTACTCTTTTGTAGTGTCGTTTTAAAGATGTTTTTGAAACACGTAAGTCCATGGCTGTGTTTTCAAGATAAAGGTTATGTTTTATGGAATTTAAATGAAGTCTTCCGCATGCAATGTTTATGATATGTATACAGTAGCGACCTTAAATTAAGTAGAAAATTTCGGGTCGTTACACTAACACCCATGTAATGCCAGTTTTTCAAGTTGATGATTTTCTTCAAAAAAAGAAACCCACCCTCGCCGACGACGTCTTCCATTGATTAAACTAATCCTTCCGCACCGTTATCTCACCACTGATTGGTTGGCGGTTGTTTGCCAGCCTCCCTTCGTGTGACACGCTCTCCCTAGACGTCCACTTCGAGTTTTCCAACCTCACCGAAAAGTCTCCGGTTTACCCTTACCCTTTCCTTCTCTCCCTGTTATTCTCACTCTCTTTTCTCTTGCACGGTCTTCTAGGGTGTGCACCACTGAGTGGGGCACGTATGTGGGCTGAATTTTCATGTATTGGCTAAAGACACGAAAATTTCGGCCACTCGCCGGAATTTTTGCATCTTTTCCGGCGACTTGTCAAATTATTTTTTTTTATTGAGTCCTTACATTATATACCCCTAAAAGGAACTTTCGTCCTCGATAGTTTTAAATTCTGCGTCCACTTGAGGTATTCCCAATTATCTTATCTTCCCGTTCCTACGTGGTCGCTTTTGTGTGACGGTCTCGTCTCCGTATTTTGACGAAGGCAATATCCTTCTTGCATAAGGGTTTCAATTCACGGATTAAGATTTTCCTAGGCTTCTCTTCGTAACTTAAGTCCTCATTAATTTGACGGGTTCATAGTCCATTAGTAAATGAGGTCCATCGTACATTGGGTGGTAGTGATAGTCTATATGTCACTAGACTCTATTAATTTGTCTTGAAGTCTTATCTAGACTAGACTAGGGTCCTTATATTCCGTTCTCTAAAATCGATGCTCCATTGCATCGAGTCATTTTTCTTCTTGACACCTAACGTTGGCGCACCTTAAGGAGGTACGCTAGGACAAATATAGCCTTTTCCGAGTAAGTGTTATAATTTCGCCTTAAATTCCTTTAATCCTACTTGTACCACTCTATAAGGACTTAGGTGAAGTGGTATTCTTGATAGGTCATTTAGAAAGGCGTTTGAAAGTACGCTCACTATGGGTACCGTGTCTAAGGTCTCTTACTTTTCTCTCGCATTCACGATACCTCCTAATGTGGTCCACTTCCTTTCTTGGATCAGTCTCTACGCTTTTACCTTTGAGATTACCCTTGAGGTAACCTCAACTCCAGTACCTTGAATTTAAAGTTTGGTACAACGGTGGTGAGAATATCATTTCTTTTAATAGGGGTCGTTCCCTTCCTCGATGTCCTCTACTAGGCTTTCCATGCAACATGATTCTAAACTAGCATGTAACCTTTCTTAAATCTACTACGTCTAGGTAACTCCTCTCACATTACATATCATCATAAGCATAAAATTTAGTAGCATAACATATCATAAGCTTACAATTTAGCAACATAACATATTAATAACATACAACTAGGTCAATCATCCTACTACACTCAATAGTATAATAAGGACTATAAAATTTTCATGGTAAGTTACATTTAACATAGTATGTGATCATAGCATAATCAATCAATAAAATTTTCGTTTTCTTATCTTATGCTAGACATACTTGGCGGTGATAGAGCATCGATGGTGGGACCATGGAACATGTCAAGCCTACATCATAGGCTAGTCTACAATATCTATAACCTAGAGCTTTGATACCAATTGTAACGACAAAAAAATTTCTACTTAATTTAAAGTCGCCACTGTATACATATCATGAACATCTTATTCTAGCCTAAGTCTAAGAAAATAAATGCAACTACCCTATGCATGTGCCATGGTCTCGAGTTGCAATGCCATCGTCAGCCGTACAAGAATCCCTGTCTTAACCTGAAATAGAAGTAGCACGTGACTTGAGTATTTAAAGAAATACTCAGTAAATGACCCCACTATTGGGGTTAAATGCAAGAACATGCAAATGCAATGATAGGATCTATCATAACAGTCTATTTTCCTACGGTACTCTCCTAACGGACAGCTTGAATGTGTACCATATACTCTACACACAACCCACACGTGCGAGTGTGGACCCACCAGTCGGTTCGCACACCGGTGGGCCCCTTTCCTTGTCGGGTGAGCATGATCTGGTAGCTCTATGTGCCGGACACCAGTTAGAAGTAGTAGTCGTCACGACAGTATTATGTAAAACATAATGGTCGTTCTCCTGCCTAGTAGTGTACGCGCCTGTACCATCGTGAAGGAATAAGGGTATTCCCAATGCATGAGCACACATTAATGCACGAGGTCCCAATATTTTTCCATTTTCATTATTGTTTAATACAACCCCGCTGGCGTTTCGTACATATCATATCGTTTTTCATATCATTTCTCATATTTTTCATGCATATGTCGGGGTTGTATTTCATGCTAGTTCGTCATTTTGCATGTCAATCATATCATATAATTCAAATTACATAAATATGTCATATCATAACGTTTCATGCTTCCAGACATAACGACTTTCATCATATACATATCATACCATAACATATCGCATCACAATATATCATATCATAAACATGTCAATTTATCACATATCTCGTATAATAACATATTTCATATCATTTTCATATCATATCACAATATATATATATATATATACACGTCATTCACATGTCGTATCATAATCATATCATTTCGTAAACACTTCGTAGTCAAATTGTTTCCATATCATGTCTTAACCATATCGTTTCCTAAACTTGTCATAGTCTTATCGTCCTTATACATCTCAGAGTCGTATCATTTCATGAACATACCTTAGTCATATCATTCTCCAAGATATCCTAAATCATATCGTTTCATGAACGTATCCTAGTCTTATCGTTACAGGAACACATCCTAACCATATTGTTTCTCGAACGTATCCTAGTCAAACCATTATAGAAATGTAGCTTAACCATGTCGTTCTATCAATCTATCATAATCATATCATTTTCTACACATATCCTAACCATATCGCTATGTCAATTATATCTTAGTCATATCGTTACATTACGTTTATCACATCCTTGTCGTATCCTATCTCACACATATCATTGAACACATCATAACGTAAGAGTTATCATTTCATAACACGTACATAACATATCACAGTCCTATTGATTCATAAACAATTCACACATATCAATATATATGACACGTACAGAACCACGAGGCACGTTTCAACATCAAATATAACCATGCCAATAGTAAGACCACTTACTTGGTTGGCCTTAGCCGGCGTTCTCCCTAAACTCGAGTATGAATTCCGTCCCTCAAGGTCGCTCCAAGTATCGTCAGGAGTTGCCTCCTATAAGAACGTTAATCTTATTGACGTTAATAACTCATGTTTCTATCATAAATTAACTTAAGTTTAGAGATAGGGCATTATAGTGACCTTATTTGCCTTAAATAAGGACAAAAATGGGTTCATGAGGGTTGAAAACCTAGGCAACAATATATTACATGTTTATACCGAGTCGAATGACACGTTTTTAAGCCGAGAAGTCGCGTCATGCCGAGCTGAGCCATGTTAAGCCGAAGGAGTCGGCGTCTGTATGTGCGACACGTGTCATTGTGGGGGGAGGAGGAGCGTGTCGCGTAGCATTTCGGGTCGAGATGCGGACCTCGTGTCGCGTTCTGGGTCGAGGCGGGATATGGATGTGTTTTGGTTCTTCGGTCAAGGTTTGGTTCACCGTTGTACGTGGGCTGCCTGGCTTCGAGGGTTCGTGTGGTCGTACACGCAGACCGTCTGCGAGGGGTTGAGCCGCGAGAGTGTTTGGGCCGATCGTGTCGAGTGGGTCTTAACAGTGGACTTGACGCCGACCTGACCTGAAACTCCATCTTCTTCGCCCGAATCCCTTGCTCTTTTTCAAAGGTTTCTCTCTCTCCTCTTGAGCATCTCCGACGACGCTCCCCTCGCTGTTCCTATCCAGATTTGAGTTGTCTTTGACTTCCAGATCATCCTTCCTTCACTTACATAGGGTCTTAAGGTTCTAACACCCATGAAATGCCAGTTTTCCAAGTTTATGTTTTTCTTAAAAAAAAGAACCCACCCTCGCCGACGACATTTCCCATTGATTAAACTAATCCTTCTGCATCGTTATCTCAAAGCTGAGAGGTTGGGGATTATTTGCCATCCTCCCTCCGTGTGACACGCTCTCCCTAGACACCCACTTCGAGTTTTCCAACCTCGGTGGAAAGTCTCGAGAGGGCCCCCTTTCCTTACGTCTGGACAACTAGACAGGTAGTGTACTAAGGCAACCATTACGTCTGGACAACTAGTGTAACCAAGGCAAACGTTACGTCTTGATAGCTAGGGTATCCAAGGCAACTATGACATCTAGATAGCTAGTGTAACTAAGACAACTGTTACCTCTGGATAGCTAGTGTTCGAAGGCAACCATTATGTCGAAACCATTATGTCTGGACAATTAGTGTCTCTTGCAACCATTATGTTTGGATAGCTGTACCAAGACATCCATTATGTCTGGACAGCTAGTGTACCAAGACAACCATTATATTTGGACAGTTAATGTACCAAGACCATTACATCTGGACAGTTAATGTACCAAGACCATTATATCTGGACAGTTAATGTACCAAAGAAACCAAGGAAACCATTAAGTCTGGACAGTTAATGTACCAAGGCAACCATTATGTCTAGATAGTTAGTGTACCAAGGCAACTATTATGTCTAGATAGCTAGTGTACCAAAGCAACCATTATATATGGACAATTAGTGTACAAAAGTTTCATTATGTGTGGATAGCTAGTGTACAAAGGTAATCATTATATCTAAACAGCTACTTTACCAAGGCAACCGTTAAGTCTGGACAACTAGTGTACCAAGGCAACCGTTATGTCTGGACAACTAGTGTACTAAGGCAACCATTATGTCTTGACACCTAGTGTACCAAAGCAACCATTATGTCTGGACAGCTACTATATCAAGGCAACCTTTATGTCTGAACAGCTAATGTACCAAGGATACCGTTATGTCTGGACAGCTAGTGTACCAAGGCAACAGTTATGTTTGGACAGCTAGTGTACCAAGAAAACCATTATGTCTGGACAACTACTATGCCAACGATACCATTATGTCTGAACAACTAATGTACATAGGCAACCATTATGTCTGGACAGATAATGTACCAAAGAAACCGATATTTCGCAACAATTATCATTAAAAAATAATCAATATTTCGAGCGACCATTGTTTTAGATTCTATCTAGGCAACCATTATGTTTTGACAATTATTGTACCAAGGCAACCAATAATTTGCAACAAATCATTCCAAGACAACCAATATCTCAAGAAACCATTATTTGGGATTCTCTCAAGGCAACCATTTTGGTTGGCAAATATTGTACCAAGGCAAAGAATATTTCGCAACAATTATCATTCCAAGACAACCAATGTAACGGATAAAAAAAAAAAAATCGAGTCGTCGGCAGGGCCGAAAACTCCGGCGAACACCGGAGTTTTCGTTCGCACACGACCCACAAAGGGCGGGCGAAGTCGGGGTCGCCGAGGAAACGCGAGCCCGACCTTCAGCCACCCCAAAGCACCTGCAAAGAAGGAAAAAAAAAGGAAAAAGTAAAAACGAAGAAACAGAGAAAACCCGATGAAACTCCGGCGAGGCCAAACCCTACGAAATTGACGTCAAAACTTCCATTTCACGCAACGAAAGTAATCCCAGAGACCTTTACACACACCAGGGGTAGATTTAGACGAGTTCTACACGTTGTACACCGTCGAGCAAGGAAGACAGAGCGCCGGATCCCCAAACCCTCTCAGATCCGGGAGTATTAGGCCTTTACGAACCAAACAAATTCCAAAAACAGGATTAGGGGAAAAAGGAGACTCGGAAGCAGAGAAAAAGGAGGAAAAAAGGACGTCGAAACGACGTTACTAAGGTGAGAGAGTGGTCGCCGGAAATCGGCGAGGAATCGGGCGAAGAAGATGAAGTCCGACCCGAACGCTGGACCCCCGCGACCCGAACCGAGCCCAATCCACTTCTGACCCAATTTTAGCCGACGAAACTCCCGCGGCCCAGACGCCTCAGCCCAACCCAGAAAGCCAGTTAGGGCCCAGCCAACGTACACAATCCTCTTCATCCTGGGCCGACCCGTTACTCGCGGCCAACCCAAACCCGTGCGCTCGACCCAAAATTCCACGCCTCGACCCGAGACCGTCGCACACGTGTCGCTCTCTGGTTGTGCCATGTGGCACGTCTGCAACGCGACACCCCTCGGCTCCGACAACTTAATCGGCTCGACGGCAGCTTCTTGGCTTAACGACGGCTTCTCGGCTCCAGCGGCTTATTCGGCTCGGGAAACCTGTTTTCGACCCGTTTGTCACCATTCCGACCCTCCCGAACTTGGTTTCGATCCCGTTTAAGGTAAAATAGATCATTTTAAGGTCGTATGTCACAGTTTCAAGTTGGATATTAATTATAATTGTGAAATACTAACGAAGGTGTCGACTGATCCAATAGGAACCAACCACCCCCGGAAGCGTAGGACGTTTTATGAGGAGCTAGGAGCTTACGTTATATTTCAGGGAGTACTTCGGCTAAGGCCTACCAAGTAAGTGGCTTACCCCGTCGTAGGTTACGCGTTGTTGTTGTATGATGACACGTGCTCGTGGATTCGCACGTGTCATTAAATTGTATGCTAAATTGTTGTGTTTAAATACGTAACCATGTGAACGTGAATGTATGCTATGTATGCTGTCTAGTCTAATGTGATATGTAATGCATGTGACATATGTTGTTCTTGAATAGTTGTGGCATGATTGTATAGAATGTTGAATGTAAACCGCATGGATTGTATGACATGAAATAAGATAAACTTCCTGAAAACATAACCCCAATAGAGAGATGTATGATACGTAAATAGGAAACGAGGTTGACATGTATGCATGGAACGTAACTGGGGGGTTATGTTCACTAATGATAATGTAGGAGTAATGTAGACCTCATGCATTGTGTGTGTTCATGCATCTGGGGGGATACCCCCATTCCATCAAGAGGGTACGGACGCGTACACCCAATGGCAGGGCAACGATCGTTATGCCTCGCATAACGCTGCCATGACGGTTACTAGTTCTAACGGGTCCCGACATAAGGGGCTCCCAGAGTATGCCCACCGGGTAATGAAAGTGGCCCAGCGGTGTGCGAACTAGCTGGTGAGCCCATACTCGCACGTATGGGCTGTGTGTAGAGTATATGGTACACGTCCAAAGTTTACCCGTTAGGACAGCACCGTAGGAAAAATAAAACGAAACGAAACGAAAGATAGGTCCCATCATTTCATTGCTTGTGATTGTTGCATAACCCCGATAGGGGGGGTCACTTATTGAGTATTCTAGAAATACTCAAGCCTCCACATGCATAGGGCAGTTCGTCTTTTTCTTTTCTTTTTTTTTTTTTCCTTCGTAGTATAGGTTAGTATAGGTTGAATTCGCTTTGTGTGTTTAACTTAGGCTAGTATAGGTTGAATTGTATTTGCATAATAAACCTTAGGGTAGGATAAGACATTTATTTCAGTTTTGTTCCTTTTCCTTTCTTTCCCTTGTATTCGTTTTTCTTCCACGAGGTAATAAAAGGCGAGTGTAAGTCGCATTAATGATACAGGGCCCACTTAATGTAAATTCCGCATTTCAAGGTATAGTAATGACCTTAGACGAAATAGGTAAAATTTTAGGGTCGTTACAGTTGGTATCAGAGCTCTAGGTTATAGATCTTGTAGACTAGCCTACAAAGTAGGCTTGGCATGTTCCACGGTCCAATTATCGATGCCCCGTCGTTGTCAGGTACACCTTACGTAGCATGAGGGATGTAGGATGTATAATTTTTTGTGATATATTTAATGTGGCTGGCTTTAAATGTTGAAGGATATGATACTGTATGATTTTGTTCTGTGTTGTGATGTGATCTGGTGTTAATGCATGTCTTTATGTCATGATATTCATGCTCTCTTCTATATGAGTTATATGATAGGATGTAGGGAATATTATAAGTAAATCCTAAACTTAGCCAACATCATTATTTTGGTTTTTAGAACCATGCCGCACAGAGGATGTAGAAGAGGTAGGAGAGGGAGTGGACGACCTCCCATTAGGAGAGGTGGAAGAAGGGAAGCCGAAAGAAGCTCTTCCCAAGAAGGATCGACTACTGGACCCCCACAAACTATACCACCTCCTAAACATGTACCTCCCCCACAAACTGTACCACCTCCTGAAAACGCACCTCGCCCACAAGCTGTACCCCCTCCTGAATACGTACCGCCCCCTCAAGCTGCACCACAGGCCGGGTTAGACCCCGCCACAAGGTTAATGTTGGAGTCACTCCAAACGACAATGCAAACAATGTTGGCCACACAACAGGCCACGTTATTAGCTACGCAACAAGTCGCGACAATTGCCACGTAACCAGTCAACGCGGCGGCCACGCGACCGGTGGGCGCGGTAGCTATACAACCGGCCAACAACCCGCAACCGGACAGAGGTGCGAGTTGGTTAAAGGATTTCAGACTGTATAACCCCCGTCCGTTTGTTGGTTCAAAGGAAGATCCCACAGCGGCTCAGATGTGGATCGCAAACATGGAAACGACCTTTGAATCAATGAGATGCCCTGATGAACATAAGGTGGCGTGTGCGATGTATGTATTACAAAAAGATGCAGAAGTGTGGTTGTCAGATAATAAACAAAGTATCAACCCGGGTGAGGGGACTACAACGTGGGAAACCTTTAAGGAAGCCTTCCTAAAGTATTATTACCCAAAGGAAACCCGTATAAAGAAACAACAAGAGTTTAACCACTTAACCCAAGGTGATGGCACGGTGGATCAGTATGATCAGGAATTCATGAGGTTAAGAAGGTTTGCACCGTCATTAGCTAACACTAAAGAGAAACAAACGGAGAAGTTTGTGTTATGGTTGAACCCGAAGACCCGCCGCATGTTAGAGGCTTTTAACCCAAAAACTTATGAAGAGGCCCTAAGAACGACCAAGGCCCTAGAGGAACCCCGAGAGGAGAAAAAACCAGAGCCTACGGTCGTCACAGGAAAGAAATGCCCTGTCGAGGTCGGAACCACAGAATTCCAACCACCGCTCCAGAGACCTCGGTATCATAATAGGCCACCTGCTCCACCCCCAATAGCCCGATTCCTACTACCGGAGAAACCCCTATGCCGCGACTGTGGAAAACAACATGTTGGGAGATGTCTGGCAGGCTCAGGTATGTGTTATATATGTGGTCATGCAGGTCATTTGGCTAGAACTTGTCCTACAAGGAGCACGAGAAATCCAAGGGAACCCCTTAGAGGGCCGGTCATTCGAGAACCCACCGTACAAACTCGCCCATAGACCAAGGCATATGCAACGATCGGCAAAGAGGCAGGGACATCTGGCACCGTGGTGACCGGTACGCTTTCTATACTAAGACACTTTGCATTGACATTGTTTGATTTTGGCTCTACCCATTCGTTTGTCTCTTTACCATTTGTCGAACAAGCAGGGTTCGTAGTAGAACCCTTAAAGCATGTATTGTCGGTCGGTACCCCAGCAGGGGCAGACCTAGTTACGAAAAATAGAATAAAAGACGGACAAGTAGTAGTAGCTGGACAAACCTTCCACGTAGACTTAAAAGTAGTGGACATGACGGATTTTGACGTCATACTAGGAATGGATTGGCTAGCCGAAAACTTTGCTAGCATAGACTGCCATAAGAAAGAGGTGATATTCACACCGCCAAACGGACCTACCTTTAAGTTTAAAGGAACGTTCACAGGTACTACCCAAAAATAATATCGATGATGAAAGCGAGACGCTTGGTACAACAAGGGGGGTGGGCGTTTCTAGCCTGTGCAGTAAACACAAAAGGAAAGGAAAAACCAATAGATACAGTACCCATAGTAAACGAATTTATGGATGTCTTCCCGGAGGACCTCCCGGGAATCCCTCCATCAGGAGAGGTAGATTTTGGAATTGAGCTGGAACCAGGAACGGGACCCATCTCTAAGGCCCCATATCGCATGGCACCAGCAGAAGTAAAAGAACTTAAATTACAACTGCAAGACCTACTAGATAAAGGCTTCATTCGACCTAGCGTGTCCCCTTGGGGTGCCAGTGTTGTTTGTCAAAAAGAAAGACGACTCTATGCGTTTATGCATTGATTATAGGGAATTAAACAAGAGGACGATAAAGAACAAATACCCACTATCCCGCATCGAGGACCTATTTGACTAACTTCGAGAGGCGACAGTGTTTTCCAAAATAGATCTTCAATCAGGATACCATCAAATTAATTTTAAAAATGAAGATATACCGAAAACAGCCTTTCGAACCAGATATGGCCACTATGAGTTTGCGGTAATGTCTTTTGGTCTCACAAATGCCCCAGCGGTATTCATGGAATTAATGAACCGAGTATTTAAGGAGTGCTTAGACTCGTTTGTGATCGTGTTCATAGACGACATCCTGATATACTCGAAAACGAACCTAGAACACCAAGACCACCTTCGCAAAGCCCTAACTATCTTAAGGGAGAACAAGTTGTTTGCCAAATTCTCCAAGTGCGAATTTTGGCTACGACAGGTTTCGTTCTTGGGTCACGTAGTGTCAAAAGATGGAATTTTCGTAGATCCCAACAAGATAGAAGCTGTCACGAAATGGAAACGCCCAACTACGGTCACCGAAATAGGAAGTTTCTTGGGATTGGCGGGTTACTATCGAAGGTTTGTTCAAGACTTTGCTAGGATAGCCACGCCTCTCACCCAATTGACAAAAAAAGGTGTACCCTTCGTTTGGAACGATACTTGTGAGGCCAGCTTTCAAGAACTAAAACAAAGACTAGTGTCCGCCCCAGTGCTCACGGTTCCAGAAAGTTCTTCGGGATACGTAGTTTACAGTGATGAATCCAAAAAGGGGTTGGGTTGTGTAGTGATGCAACATGACAAGGTTGTTGCGTATGAGTCATGTCAACTAATTATGAGAAAAACTATCCTACACATGATTTGGAGTTGGCGGTAGTGGTGTTCGCGTTAAAAATTTGGCGACATTACCTGTATGGCGAAAGGACCCAAATTTATACGGACCATAAAAGCCTAAAATACTTGTTCACACAAAAAGAATTGAACATGAGACAACATAGGTGGCTAGAGCTGGTAAAGGATTACGACATAGATATCCAGTACCACCCCGAAAAAGCAAATATAGTCGCTGATGCACTAAGTCGAAAAGCAGTACACTCGTTGGCCCTCATCACAAGGGAGCCATGAGTGCGAGCTGATTTTGAACAGGCTGACATAGCGGTAGTAACCAAAAGGGTGGCAGCTCAAATGGCTCGACTGACAGTGCGTCCCATGCTCAGACAGAGGATCATAGACTCACAACGTGAGGATCCAAGCCTAAACAAAATCCTAAACCAGTTGAAAGCAGGCCCCGTGGACAGTTTTTCTAAGTCAACAGATGACGGGCTATTATGTCAAGGGCGTTTATGTGTCCCACCGATGAGCGAAATAAAGAACGAAATCCTAACTGAGGCACACAACTCACCCTTCTCGATACATCCAGGTGGAACAAAGATGTATCAAGACTTAAAACAACACTTTTGGTGGCGGAATATGAAAAAGGATATCACGGAGTACGTGAGTAAATGTCTGGTGTGCTAACAAGTAAAAGCCCCTAGGTAGAAAACCGTCGGGCTACTACAACCTCTAAGTATACCGGAATGGAAATGGGAAAACATTGCTATGGATTTCATAGTAGGCCTACCCAAAACACTAAAGGGCTACACGGTAATTTGGGTGGTTGTCGATCGTCTGACAAAATCAGCTCATTTCCTACCAAGTAAGGCAACGTATACGGTAGACAACTGGGCTCAACTGTATGTCAAAGAAATTGTGAGGTTGCATGGAGTTCCAGTGTCTATTGTGTTGGATCGAGACCCGCGTTTTACGTCGGCCTTTTGGCGCGAACTCCAAAAAGCGTTGGGTACCGCCTCGACTTCAGCACCGCCTTTCACCCACAAACTGATAGCCAAACGGAACGATTAAACCATATCCTGGAAGACATGCTCCGGGCATGTGTGATGGATTTCACAGGGAGTTGGGACACTAAGCTACACTTAATGGAATTCTCTTACAATATTAGTTTCCAAGCAACCATCGTGATGGCACCTTTTGAAGCATTGTATGGAAAACAGTGTAGATCCCCATTGTGCTAGGATGAAGTAGGAGAAAGAGAACTAGTAGGACCCGAGCTGGTCCGCATCACCAATGAGGCGGTACAAAAGATTAGAGTAAGGATGCGCACCGCACAGAGTAGACAAAAGAGCTACGCCGACGTTAGGCGTAGAAATTTAGAGTATGAAGAGGGAGACCTAGTGTTCCTAAAAGTAGCTTCTATGAAAGGCATTCTAAGATTCGGACGAAAGGGGAAGCTAAGTCCCCGATTTATCGGACGGTTCAAAATTTTAGAGAGAATAGGTTCAGTAGCTTATAAACTAGCCTTACCTTCTTCACTCTCGAGCGTACACGATGTGTTTCATGTATCCATGTTAAGGAAATATATTGCAGACCCTACACACGTAATAGACTACAAACCCCTCGAGATCGAGAAAAATTTAAGTTATCGGGAGAAATCGGTTAAAATTCTAGCCAGAGAGGTGAAAGCGTTACGTAATAGAAACATAGGATTCGTCAAGGTATTGTCGCGTGACCACCAAATTGAGGAAGCGACGTGGGAACGAGAGGAGGAAATAAAAGAAAGATATCCTGAGTTGATCCAGGAGTTCGAGACTTTCGAGGACGAAAGTTCTTTTTAGGGGTAGATAATGTAACGGATAAAAAAAAAAAAAAAAAAAAATCGAGTCGTCGGCAGGGGAACGCCGAAGTTTTCGTTCGCACACGACCCACAAAGGGCGGGCGAAGTCGGGGTCACCGAGGAAACGCGAGCCCGACCTTCAGCCACCCCAAAGCACCTGCAAAGAAGGAAAAAAAAAAAGGGAAAAGTGAAAACGAAGAAACAGAGAAAACCTGATGAAATCCGGCAAGGCCAATCCATACGAAATCGACGTCAAAACTTCCATTTCACGCAACGAAAGTAATCCCAGAGACCTTTACACACATCAGGGGTAGATTTAGACGAGTTCTACACGTTGTACACTGTCGGGCAAGGAAGACAGAGCGCTGGATCCCCAAACCCTCTCAGATCCGGGAGTATTAGGCCTTTACGAACCAAACAAATTCCAAAAACGGGATTAGGGGAAAAAGGAGACTCGAAAACAGAGAAAAAGGAGGAAAAAAGGACGTCGAAACGACGTTACCGAGGTAAGAGAGTGGTCGCCGGAAATCGGCGACAAACCAGGCGAAGAAGATGAAGTCCAACCTGAACGTCGGACCCCCGCGACTCGAACCGAGCCCAATCCACTTCTGACCCAATTTTGGCCGATGAAACTCCCGCGGCCCAGAAGCCTCTGCCCAACCCAGAAAGCCAGTTAGGGCCCAACCCACCTACACAATCCTCTTCAGCCTAGGCTGACCCGTTACTCGCGACCAACCCAAACCCGCGCGCTCGACCCAAAAACCCGTGCCTCGACCCAAGACCGTTGCACACGTGTCACTCTCTAGTTATGCCACATGGCACGTCTGCAGCGAGACACCTCTCGGCTCTGGAAGCTTAATCGGATCGATGGCGGCTTCTTGGCTCCGACGGCTTATTCAGCTCGGGAAACCTGTTT
Organism: Cucurbita ficifolia; assembly: GCA_033971965.1. Classification (NCBI taxonomy): domain Eukaryota; kingdom Viridiplantae; phylum Streptophyta; class Magnoliopsida; order Cucurbitales; family Cucurbitaceae; genus Cucurbita; species Cucurbita ficifolia. Next base: position 11,568,997 of record CM066965.1, on the reverse strand, counting down.
GTGACACGTTTGTCACCGTTTTGACCCTCCTAGACTTGGTTTCGGCCCCGTTTAAGGTAAAATAGATCATTTTAAGGTCGTATGTCACAATTTCAAGTTGGATATTAATTATAATTGTGAAATACTAACGAAGGTGTCGAATGATCCAATAGGAACCAACCACCCACAGAAGCGTAGGACGTTTTACGAGGAGCTAGGAGCTTACGTTATATTTCAGGGAGTACTTCGGCTAAGGCCTACCAAGTAAGTGGCTTACCCCGTCGTAGGTTACGCGTTGTTGTTGTATGATGACACGTGCCCGTGGATTCGCACGTGTCATTAAATTGTATGCTAAATTGTTGTGTTTAAATACGTAACCATGTGAACGTGAATGTATGCTATGTATGCTGTCTAGTCTTATGTGATATGTAATGCATGTGACGTTATGTTGTTCTTGAATAGTTGTTGCATGATTGTATGGAATGTTGAATGTGAACCGCATGGATTGTATGACATGAAATAAGATAAACTTCTTGAAAACATAACCCCAATAGAGACATGTATGATACATAAATAGGAAACGAGGTTGACATGTATGCATGGAACGTAACTGGGGGGTTATGTTCACTAATGATAATGTAGGAGTAATGGGGACCACATGCATTGTGTGTGTTCATGCATCTAGGGGGATACCCCGATTCCATCACGAGGGTACGGACGCGTACACCCAATGGCAGGGCAACGATCGTTATGCCTCGCATAACGCTGCCGAGATGGTTACTAGTTCTAACGGGTCCCGGCATAAGGGGCTCCTAGAGTATGCCCATCGGGTAATGAAAGTGGCCCAGCGGTGTGCGAACTAGCTGGTGAGGCCATACTCGCACGTATGAGCTGTGTGTAGAGTATATGGTACACGTCCAAAGTTTACCCGTTAGGACAGCACCGTAGGAAAAACAAAACGAAACGAAACGAAAGATAAGTCCCATCATTTCATTGCTTGTGATTGTTGCATAACCCCGATAGGGGGGTCACTTACTGAGTATTCTAGAAATACTCAAGCCTCGTGCTACTCTATTTTTCCAGATAAGGGTAAAGCACCCATGTGAGATCGTCGGCGGCATCGTACACACCCCGGGACCGTTGCACATGCATAGGGCAGTCGTCTTTTCTTTTCTTTCTTTTTTTCCTTCGTAGTATAGGTTAGTATAGGTTGAATTCGGTTTGTGTGTTTAACTTAGGCTAGTATAGGTTGAATTGTATTTGCATAATAAACCTTAGTGTAGGATAAGACATTTATTTCAGTTTTGTTCCTTTTTCTTTCTTTCCCTTGTATTCGTTTTTCTTCCACGAGGTAATAAACGGCGAGTGTAAGTCGCATTAATGATACAGGGCCCACTTAATGTAAATTCCACATTTCAAGGTATAGTAATGACCTTAGACGAAATAGGTAAAATTTTATGGTCGTTACATTTATACACTTCGTTTCTTCGACATTCTATTCTAAATCATCAAGGCTGATCATTCCTCAAAAAAATTTTGAAAAACGTCGACCGTTACTCAGTTTTTTTAGCATGTACTTCAAACGTCTCAGTTTAGGGTTTCCAAATTAGGGTTTCGATTTTAACCACACTTTAACTGTTTAATAAATATTGTTTCTTCAACATTCTATTCTAAATCATCAAGCCTGATCGCATGTGCTTCAAACGTCCCGGTTTAGGGTTTCCAAATTAGGGTATCGATTTTAAGCAATCTTTTACTGTTTTATACACTCTGTTTCTTCGACATGCCTAATCATTCACCACAAAAATTTCGAAAAACGTCGACCGTTACTCGATTTTTTTAGCATGTGCTTCAAACGTCCCGTTTTAGTGTTTCTAAATTAGGGTTCCGATTCTAAGCACTCTTTTACTGTTTTAAACACTCCGTTTCTTCGACATTCTATTCTAAATCATCAAGTCTGATCATTCCCCAAAAAAATTTTGAAAAAACGTCGACCGTTACTCTGTTTTTTTAGCATGTGCCTCAAACGTCCCGGTTTTGGGTTTCTAGATTAGGGTTCAATTTTAACCACACTTTTACTGTTTTATACACTCTGTTTCTTCGACATTCTATTCTAAATCATCATCATCAAGCATGATCATTCCACACAAAAATTTCAAAAAACGTCGACCGTTACTCGTTGTTTTTAGCATGTGCTTCAAACGTCCCGATTTAGGGTTTCCAAATTTGGGTTTCGATTTTAAGCACTCTTTTACTGTTTTATACACTCCATTTCTTCGACATTCTATTCTAAATCATCAAGCTCGATCTTTCCTCACAAAATTTCGAAAAACGTCGACCGTTACTCAGTTTTTTAGCATGTGCTTCAAACGTCCCAGTTTAGGGTTTCCAAATTATGGTTTCGATTGTAAGTACTCTTTTACTATTTGATACACTCCGTTTCTTCTTAAGAAAGAAAGAGAGATAACTAACTCCTGCCCCCTAGTACGATATTGATTCCCGGACCTGTAAGACGAAACTCAAGATTCATTAGAGTTTACGGAACTTGCTTTCTTGAACTCTTTTAGGCTGGATGAGAGAGAAAGTGTTTCACTGAAAGACTCAACTAAAGATGCATGAGAGTTTACGGGACAGGCAGGGTTGGAAGGAACATGCATGCAGTAAGACTAAACTCAAGATTCATTAGAGTGAACTGGCAACTCAACTCCTTATTCATTAGAGTTTACGTAACAGGTTGGGTTGGAAAACTCAATCACTTGTCCTCAACTCTCGATTCATTCTTCTATCCTTCCCCTAGTTTTAGGGCGATTTTCCCTAATTGAACTCTTTTACTCTCTTGTAAAGACTCAAGCAAGACAAGATGAATGAGATTGAATCTATCCTTCCCTTATTTTTTGAGGTAAATAGGCTTAACTATCCTATCCTTCCCTTATTTTTGGGGCTAAAACAGCTAATGAATTTACTCTTGAACTGCCAACTAGCTACTTACTCATGAACCTTCTTGAACAGTAAACAAGGGCACGAACAGTAAACAAGGGAAATAGGCTGGATGAGAAGAAGGTCAAGCTCCGTAACCTTTGACTCTATTACCTTACTTCAGGAGGTAAACTCGGTCTCACTGCTTCGCTACTTCTCTTTGGTTTTTTCTCCTTCACCTATCCTTCCCTTATTTTTTGAGGTAAATAGGCTAGATGGATGAGAAGCTCCGGACCCTTTACAGGAGAGGAGAGTAAATTCATGAAATCAGGGAGACAAGACAAAGACTCCGGATCCTCCTGATCCTATTTATTCACTCTTTTTCGTGTAAAGACCATTTATTATGAATTCAATCCCCTCCCTATTTTTAGGGATGTTTTTGCCCATTTTCCCTTATTTTAGGAGGTAAATAGGATAGTAGTCTTTCTCGTTCACTCAATAACTTGTCCCTTCTTGAACTCGGTAATTAGGAAGGAATTGTAAACACTCAACACAAAAATTTCAAAAAACGTTAACCGTTACTCGGTTTTTTTACCATGTGCTTCAAATGTCCCGATTTAGGGTTTCCAAATTAGGGGTTCGATTTTATAGACACCATTTCTTCGACATTCTATTCTAAATCATCAAGCCTGATCATTCCTCATAAAAATTTCGAAAAATGTCGACCGTTACTCAGTTCTTTTAACATGTGCTTCAAACGTCTCGGTTTAGGGTTTCTAAATTATGGTTTCGATTTTAACAACTCTTTTACTGTTTTAGGGTTTCCAAATTAGGGTTTCGTTCGATTTTATAGACACCATTTCTTCGACATTCTATTCTAAATCATCAAGCCTGATCATTCCTCATAAAAATTTCGAAAAATGTCGACCGTTACTCAGTTCTTTTAACATGTGCTTCAAACGTCTCGGTTTAGGGTTTCTAAATTATGGTTTCGATTTTAACAACTCTTTTACTGTTTTATACACACCGTTTTTTCGACATTCTATTCTAAATCATCAAGTCTGATCATTCCCCATAAAAATTTCAAAAAATGTCGACTGTTACTCGGTTTTTATAGTATGTGCTTCAAACGTCCCGGTTTAGGGTTTCCAAATTAGGATTTCGATTTTAACCACTCTTTTGCTGTTTTATACACTCTATTTCTTCGACATTCTATTCTAAATCATCAAGCCTGATCATTCCTCACAAAAATTTCGAAAAACGTCGATCGTTACTTGGTTTTTTTAGCATGTGTTTCAAACGTCCTAGTTTAGTGTTTCCAAATAGGGTTTCGATTTTAACAACTCCTTTATAGTTTTATACACTCTGTTTCGTCGACATTCTATTCTAAATCATCAAGCCTGATAATTCGCCAAAAAATTGTGAAAAACGTCGACCGTTACTCGGTTTTTTTAGCATGTGCTTCAAACGTCTCGGTTTAGGGTTTCTAAATTAGGGTTTCGATTTTAACAACTCTTTTACTATTTATACACTACGTTTCTTCAACATTCTATTCTAAATTATGAAGCTTGATCATTCCCCAAAAAAATTCGAAAAACATCGACCGTTTGACTCGATTTTTTTAGCATGTGCTTCAAACGTCTCGGTTTAGGAATTCCAAATTTGGATTTCGATTTTAAGCACTCCATATCTTTAACATTCTATTCTAAATCATCAAACCTGATCATTCCTGACAAAAATTTCGAAAAACCTGAACATGTGCTTCAAACGTCCCGGTTTAGGATTTTCAAAGTAGGGTTTCGAGTTTAACCACACATTTACTATTTTATACACTCTGTTTCTTTGACATTATATTCTAAATCATCAAGCCTCATCATTCCCAAAAATTTTTTTGAAAAACGTCCACCGTGACTCGGTTTTTTTAGCATCTACTTCAAACGTCCTAGTTTAGGGTTTCTAAATTAGGGTTTCGATTCTAAGCAATCTGTTACTGTTTTATACACTTCGTTTCTTTGACATTCTATTCTAAATCATCAAGCCTGATCATTCCCAACAAAAATTTCGAAAAACGTCAACCGTTACTTAGTTTTTTTTGCAAGTGCAATAAACGTCCCGGTTTAGGGTTTCCAAATTAGGGTTTCGATTTTAAGCACTCTTTTACTGTTTTATACACTCCGTTTCTAAAACATTCTATTCTACATCATCAAGCCTGATCATTCCCCACAAAAATTTCGAAAAACGTCGACCGTTACTCAATTTTTTTAGCATGTGCTTCAAACGTCTCGGTTTAGGGTACCAAATTAGGGTTTCAATTCTAAGCACTCGTTTACTGTTTTATACACTCCGTTTCTTTGACATTCTATTCTAAATCATCAAGCCTCATCATTCCCCACAAAAAATTCGAAAAAGGTTGACCGTTACTCGGTTTTTTTTGCATGTGCTTCAAACGTCCCTATTTAGGGTTTCGATTCTAACAACACCTTTACTTTTTTATACACTTTGTTTCTTCGACATTCTATTTTAAATCATCAAGCCTGATCCTTCCCCATAAAAATTTCAAAAAACGTCGACCGTTACTCGATTTTTTTAACATGTGCTTCGAACGTCCCAGTTTAGGGTTTCTTAATTAGGGTTTCGATTCTAAGCACTCTTTTAATGTTTTATACACTCCATTTCTTTGACATTCTATTCTAAATCATAAAGCCTGATCATTCCACACAAAAAATTCGAAAAACGTCTACAGTTACTCGATTTTTTTGCATGTGTTTCAAACGTCCCGGTTTAGGTTTTCTAAATTAGGGTTTCGATTCTGAGCACTCTTTTTCTGTTTTATATACTACGTTTCTTCGACATTCTATTCTAAATAATCAAGCCTGATCATTCCCCACAAAAATTTCGAAAAACGTCGACCGTTACTCGGTTTTTTTTTTGCATGTGCTTCAAACGTCCCTATTTAGGGTTTCGATTTTAACCACACTTTTACTTTTTTATACACTCTGTTTCTTCGACATTCTATTCTAAATCATCAAGCCTGATCATTCCCCACAAAAACTTCAAAAAACGTCGACCGTTACTCAGTTTTTTTAGCATGTGCTTCGAACGTCCCGGTTTAGGGTTTCTTAATAAGGGTTTCGATTCTAAGCACTCTTTTACTGTTTTATACACTCCGTTTCTTCGACATTCTATTCTAAATTATCAAGCCTTATAATTCGCCAAAAAAATTGTGAAAAACGTCGACCGTTACTCGGCTTTTTAAGAATGTGCTTCAAACGTCTCTGTTTATGGTTTCTAAATTAGGGTTTCGATTTTAGCAACTCTTTTACTATTTATACACTACGTTTCTTCAACATTCTATTCTAAATTATGAAGCCTGATCATTCCCCACAAAAATTTTGAAAAACGTCTACCATTACTCGATTTTTTTGCATGTGTTTCAAACGTCTCGGTTTAGGTTTTGGAAATTAGGGTTTCGATTCTGAGCACTCTTTTACTGTTTTATATACTCCGTTTCTTTGACATTCTATTCTAAATCAACAAGCCTGATCATTCCCCACAAAAATTTCGAAAAACGTCTACCGTTACTCGATTTTTTTGCATGTGTTTCAAACGTCCCAGTTTAGGTTTTCTAAATTAGGGTTTCGATTCAGAGCACTCTTTTACTGTTTTATATACTCCGTTTCTTCGACATTCTATTCTAAATCATAAAGCCTGATCATTCCCAACAAAAATTTTGAAAAACATCGACCGTTACACGGTTTTTTTAATATGTCCTTCAAACTTCCCGTTTTACGGTTTCTAAATTAGGGTTTCGATTTTAACCACACTTTTACTGTTTTATACACTCAGTTTCTTCGACATTCTATTCTAAATCATCAAGCCTGATCATTTCCAACAAAAATTTCGAAAAACGTCGATCGTTACACGGTTTTTTTTGCATGTGCTTCAAACGTCCCTGTTTAGTATTTCCAAATTACGGTTTCGATTCTAAGCACCCTGTTACTGTTTTATACACTTCGTTTCTTCGACATTCTATTCTAAATCATCAAGCCTGATCATTCCCCACAAAAATTTTAAAAAATGTCGACTGTTACACGGTTTTTGTAATATTTCCTTCAATCGTCCCGTTTTACGGTTTCTAAATTAGGGTTTCGATTTTAAGCACTCTTTTACTGTTTTATACACTCCGTTTCTTCAACATTCTATTCTAAATCATCAAGCCTGATCATTCTCCACAAAAATTTCGAAAAACATCGACCGTTACACGGTTTTTTTAATATGTCCTTCAAACTTCCCGTTTTACGGTTTCTAAATTAGGGTTTCGATTTTAACCACACTTTTACTGTTTTATACACTCAGTTTCTTCGACATTCTATTCTAAATCATCAAGCCTGATCATTTCCAACAAAAATTTCGAAAAACGTCGATCGTTACACGGTTTTTTTTGCATGTGCTTCAAACGTCCCTGTTTAGTATTTCCAAATTACGGTTTCGATTCTAAGCACCCTGTTACTGTTTTATACACTTCGTTTCTTCGACATTCTATTCTAAATCATCAAGTCTGATCATTCCCAACAAAAATTTCAAAAAACGTCAACCGTTACTCGTTTTTTTTGCATGTGCTTCAAACGTCCCGGTTTAGGGTTTCCAAATTAGGGTTTCGATTTTAAGCACTCTTTTACTGTTTTATACACTCCGGTTACTCGGTTTTTTTAGCATGTGCTTCAAACGTCCCGATTTAGTGTTTCCAAATTAGGGTTTCGATTTTAAGCACTCTTTTACTGTTTTATACTCGACATTCTATTCTAAAATCATCAAGCCTGATCATTCCCCACAAAAATTTCGAAAAACCGGACGTTTTGAAGCACATGCTAAAAAAACCGAGTAACGGTCGACGTTTTTTGAAATTTTTGTGGGGAATGATCAGGCTTGATGATTTAGAATAGAATGTCGAAGAAACAGAGTGTATAAAACAGTAAAAGAGTGCTTAAAATCGAAACCCTAATTTGGAAACCCTAAACCGGGACGTTTGAAGCACATGCTAAAAAAACCGAGTAACGGTCGACGTTTTTCGAAATTTTTGTGGGGAATGATCAGGCTTGATGATTTAGAATAGAATGTCGAAGAAACAGAGTGTATAAAACAGTAAAAGAGTGCTTAAATCGAAACCCTAATTTGGAAACCCTAAACCGGGTCGTTTGAAGCACATGCTAAAAAAACCGAGTAACGGTCGACGTTTTTCGAAATTTTTGTGGGGAATGATCAGGCTTGATGATTTAGAATAGAATGTCGAAGAAACAGAGTGTATAAAACAGTAAAAGAGTGCTTAAAATCGAAACCATAATTTGGAAACCCTAAACCGGGACGTTTGAAGCACATGCTAAAAAAAAACCGAGTAACGGTCGACGTTTTTCGAAATTTTGTGGGGAATGATCAGGCTTGATGATTTAGAATAGAATGTCGAAGAAACGAGTGTATAAAACAGTAAAAGAGTGCTTAAAATCGAAACCCTAATTTGGAAACCCTAAACCGGGACGTTTGAAGCACATGCTAAAAAAACGAGTAACGGTCGACGTTTTTTTCGAAATTTTTGTGGGGAATGATCAGGCTTGATGATTTAGAATAGAATGTCGAAGAAACGGAGTGTATAAAACAGTAAAAGAGTGCTTAAAATCGAAACCCTAATTTGGAAACCCTAAACCGGGACGTTTGAAGCACATGCTAAAAAAACCGAGTAACGGTCGACGTTTTTCGAAATTCTTGTGGGGAATGATCAGGCTTGATGGTTTAGAATAGAATGTCGAAGAAACGGAGTGTATAAAACAGTAAAAGAGTGCTTAAAATCGAAACCCTAATTTGGAAACCCTAAACCGGGACGTTTGAAGCACATGCTAAAAAAAACGAGTAACGGTCGAACGTTTTTTTTTGAAATTCTTGTGGGGGGAATGATCAGGCTTGATGATTTAGAATAGAATGTCGAAGAAACGGAGTGTATAAAAAAGAAAAGAGAGTGTAAAATCGAAACCCTAATTTGGAAGTAAAAGAGAGACGTTTTTGAAGCACATGCTAAAAAAAAAACCCTAATTTTTTTCGAAATTTTGTGAAATGATCAACCTTGATGTTTAGAATAGAATGTCGAAGAAACGGAGTGTATAAAACAGTAAAAGAGTGCTTAAAATCGAAACCCTAATTTGGAAACCCTAAACCGGGACGTTTGAAGCACATGCTAAAAAAAACCGAGTAACGGTCGACGTTTTTTTCGAAAATTTTGTGGGGAATGATCAGGCTTGATGATTTTAGAAAAGAATGCTTAAAATCGAACCCTAATTTGGAAACCCTAAACGAAATGTTTGAAGCACATGCTAAAAAAATGGAGTAACGGTCGACGTTTTTCGAAATTCCTGTGGGGGAATGATCAGGCTTGATGATTTAGAATAGAACGCCGAAGAAACGGAGTGTATAAAATACAGTAAAAGAGTGCTTAAAATCGAAACCCTAATTTGGAAACCCTAAACCGGGACGTTTGAAGCACATGCTAAAAAAAACCGAGTAACGGTCGACGTTTTTTTCGAAATTTTGTGGGGGAATGATCAGGCTTGATGATTTAGAATAGAATGTCGAAGAAACGGAGTGTATAAAACAGTAAAAGAGTGCTTAAAATCGAAACCCTAATTTGGAAACCCTAAACCGGGACGTTTGAAGCACATGCTAAAAAAACCGAGTAACGGTCGACGTTTTTTTTTCGAAATTTGTGGGGAATGATCAGTTGATGGTTTAGAATAGAATGTCGAAGAAACGGAGTGTATAAAAAACAGTAAAAGAGTGCTTAAAATCGAAACCCTAATTTGGAAACCCTAAACCGGGACGTTTGAAGCACATGCTAAAAAAACCGAGTAACGGTCGACGTTTTTTTTTTGAAATAAAACAGTAAAAGAGTGCTTAAAATCGAAACCCTAATTTGGAAACCCTAAACCGGGGACGTTTGAAGCACATGCTAAAAAAAAACCGAGTAACGGTCGACGTTTTTTTTCGAATTTTTGTGTGGGGATGATCAGGCTTGATGGTTTAGAATAGAATGTCGAAGAAACGTAGTGTATAAAACAGTAAAAGAGTGCTTAAAATCGAAACCCTAATTTTGAAACCCTAAACCGGGACGTTTGAAGCACATGCTAAAAAAACCGAGTAACGGTCGACGTTTTTTGAAATTCCTGTGGGGAATGATCTGGCTTGATGATTCAGAATTGAACGCCGAAGAAACAAATTGTGTAAAACAGTAAAAGAGTACTTAAAATCGATACCCTAATTTGGAAACCCTAAACCGGGACGTTTGAAGCACATGCTAAAAAAAAAAACCGAGTAGGAAATGATCAGGCTTGATGATTTAGAATAGAACTTCGAAGAAATGGAGTGTATAAAACAGTAAAAGAGTGCTTAAAATCGAAACCTGGGGAATGATCAGGCTTGATGGTTTAGAATAGAATGTCGAAGAAACGGAGTGTATAAAACAGTAAAAGAGTGCTTAAAATCGAAACCCTAATTTGGAAACCCTAAACCGAGACGTTTGAAGCACATGCTAAAAAAACCGAGTAACGGTCGACGTTTTTCGAAATTTTTGTGGGGAATGATCAGGCTTGATGATTTAGAATAGAATGTTGAAGAAACAGAGTGTATAAAAAAGTAAAAGAGTGCTTAAAATCGAAACCCTAATTTGGAAACCCTAAACCGGGACGTTTGAAGCACATGCTAAAAAAACCGAGTAACGGTCGACGTTTTTCGAATTTTTTGTGGGGAATGATCAGGCTTGATGATTTAGAATAGAATGTCGAAGAAACGGAGTGTATAAAACAGTAAAAGAGTGCTTAAAATCGAAACCCTAATTTGGAAACCCTAAACCGGGACGTTTGAAGCACATGCTAAAAAAACAAAGTAACGGTCGACGTTTTTCGAAATTTTTGTGGGGAATGATCAGGCTTGATGATTTAGAATAGAATGTCAACCAAACGGAGTGTATAAAACAGTAAAAGAGTGCTTAAAATCGAAACCCTAATTTGGAAACCCTAAAAAAAGACGTTTGAAGCACGTGCTAAAAAAAACCGAGTAACGGTCGACGTTTTTTTCGAAATTCTCGTGGGGAATGATCAGGCTTGATGATTTAGAATAGAATGTCGAAGAAACGGAGTGTATAAAACAGTAAAAGAGTGCTTAAAATCGAAACCCTAATTTGGAAACCTAAACCGGGACGTTTGAAGCACATGCTAAAAAAACCAAGTAACGGTCGACGTTTTTCGAAATTTTTCGAGGGAATGATCAGGCTTGATGATTTAGAATAGAATGTCGAAGAAACGGAGTGTATAAAACAGTAAAAGAGTGCTTAAAATCGAAACCCTAATTTGGAAACCCTAAACCGGGACGTTTGAAGCACATGCTAAAAAAAAACGTAGTAACGGTCGACGTTTTTTGAAATTTTTGTGGGGAATGATCAGGCTTGATGATTTAGAATAGAATGTCGAAGAAACGGAGTGTATAAAACAGTAAAAGAGTGCTTAAAATCGAAACCCTAATTTGGAAACCCTAAATTGGGACGTTTGAAGCACATGCTAAAAAAACCGAGTAACGGTCGACGTTTTTTGAAATTTTTGTGGGGAATGATCAGGCTTGATGATTTAGAATAGAATGTCGAAGAAACGGAGTGTATAAAACAGTAAAAGAGTGCTTAAAATCGAAACCCTAATTTGGAAACCCTAAACCAGGACGTTTGAAGCACATGCTAAAAAAACTGAGTAACGGTCGACGTTTTTCGAAATTTTTTTTGGGGATTGATCAGGCTTGATGATTTAAAGTAGAATGTCGATTTTTCGAAATTTTTGTGAAGAATGATTTGGCTTGATGTTTTAGAATAGAATGTCGAATAGACGGAATGTATAAAACAGTAAAAGAGTGCGTAAAGTCGAAACCCTAAATTGCAGAACTGTATAAAACAGTTGGATGATTTATAATAGAATGTCGAAGAAAATGAGTGTATAAAATAGTAAATAGGTGCTTAAAATCGAAACCCTAATATGGGACGTTTGAAGCACGTGCTAAAAAAATAGAGTAATGGTCAGAATTTTTCGAAACTTTTGTGGGGAATGATCAAGCTTTACGATTTAGAATAGAATGTTGAAGAAAAGGAGTGTATAAAACTGTAAAAAGGTGCTTAAAATCGAAACCCTAATTTGCAAACCCTAATCTGGGACGTTTGAAGCAAGTGCTAACAAAACTGAGTAATGGTCGAGGTTTTTCAAAATTTTTGTTGGGAATGATCAAGCTGGATTATTTAGAATAGAATGTCGAAGAAAAGGAGTGTATAAAACAGTTAATAGGTGCTTAAAATCGAAACCCTAATTTGCAAACCTAATCCGGGACGTTTGGAATAAGTGCTAACAAAAGTGAGTAACGGTCGAGGTTTTTTTAAACTTTTGTGGGAATTGATCAAGCTGGATGATTTAGAATAGAATTTCGAATAAAATGAGTGTATAAAAAAGTAAATAGATGCTTAAAATCGAAACCCTAATTTGCAAACCCTAATCTGGGACGTTTGAAGCACGTGCTAAAAAAACTGAGTAATGGTCGAGGTTTTTCAAAATTTTTGTTGTGAATGATCAAGCTGGATTATTTAGAATAGAATGTCGAAGAAAAGGAGTGTATAAAACAGTTAATAGGTGCTTAAAATCGAAACCCTAATTTGCAAACCAAAAGGAGTGTATAAAACAATAAATAGGTGCTTAAAATCGAAACCCTAATCTGGGACGTTTGAAGCACGTGCTAAAAAAACTGAGTAATCGTCATAGTTTTTCGAAACTTTTGTGGGGAATGATCAAGCTTGACGTTTTAGAATAGAATTTTGAAGAAAAGGAGTATAAATGTCACGACCCGATTTTCGAGGCTTCGAAATTCGAACCGTGACCCAAAAGACAAAATCGAAAACAAAGAAAAGGAAAAGAAAATAAAAAGAAGAGTAAAATAAAAAGATGAAAATCCAATTAAATTAAAATAGAAGAAAGCGGAGTGTAATTTTCAAATGTTTCAAAAGAGGATTTAAATTTAAAAAAAGGAAATACAATACAAATATAAAAGGAATTTACAAAAGACTTCGAAAGATCGAAAAGGGACTGATGCTCCGGAACGACCCCCTCTATGACCGCACAGCTCTCGAACGCTCCTCCACCTTGACCGGCACCTGAAAAAAAAAGGTGGAAAGGAATGAGTATAAAAATTATACTCAGTAAGCCACCTACTTGTGTAGGTTCTCTTTGCATTCTAACTTAACAGGTTCCCACGGTCTCTTAATTCAGTTCTAGGACATCTGGTTCTAATCTTAGTCCCTTGGAGCTTGCCCCTTGGGTTTCACCGGTTCATCGTCCTTTCATTAGACACCTAGAGGTTCCTTACACCAAGCTGATATGGTTAGTATCTCTCTATGAGGCGCTACCCCTACATGGCTATCTGGGACTACATTGTATCTAGCCTAGGGGTGTGCTGAATACCTCCTAAGCCCATGTAGTCCCCCTATGAGGGGCGCTACCCAACCCGTTCCCATGCAGCTAATGGGTTGTACGACGTGGAGACACATTTCCCATGCAAAATGGCTAAGAGCAGTAAGAACTGGTCAAGAACCCTTGGTCCTCCCATGAAGCTATATATACCGTTCTCACACTAGCAATCTATGAACACTCCTGAGGCACCTTGTTGCTGTGGTAATCCGCTAAGTTCCTAGGGGAAGGATAAGTCTGGGTTAGAGTGACTTATCGCTCCTAACAGCAATTCCCTAGGCTTATCATAAAATTGGGCCACAGAAGATATCAGAGTGTGCATACAACCATCTTCTAACATCATAATGTATAATTCATGCAAACTAGGCACGCGGGCTCAAAGGGGCGATGGCCTCCATCAAGCACCCAGAACACGAAGTTCGCGCTCAATGGGGCGAAGTCATCCATCAAGCACCCGGAACGCGGAATACACAATAACAACATAAATTAAACGCATGCATACGTACAGCGGAAGCTTAGAGCATACAAGCAACACTCAGATAATTCACCCAATACATTTATAACAATCAATCTGCCTACTCTCATTCCTATAAAGCTAATCTAAGGCAAAGGTACTAGCATGCATGCAATCCATGCATCCCTAAGCTTATCATTAGTAACGGGTCATGGAAAATAATAGAGTGTGCAAGTAACCGCCGTCTAACATCATCACACATGATTCATGCAAATTAGACATGCAAACTCAACGGGGCGATGGCCTCCATCAGGCACCCGAAAAGCGGAGTTTGCGCTCAGCGGGACGATGTCATCCCTCAAGTGCCCGAAGCGCGGAGTTTACCTATTCAACATGAATTAAACATGTGCATCCGTATAGCAGAAGCTTAAACATACAAGCAACACCCAGGTAATTCTCCCAATACGTCTGTAACAATCGACTTGCCTAATCTCATTCATGGGAAGCTAATCTAAGGCAAATATACTAGCATGCATGCAACCCAAGCGAATCCTACAAGTATTTCTTCCTAAATATCGGGTGGTGACTTACTTGTTGACGCGTGCCCTTTCGCTAGCGCTCCTACACAAATAGGTTTTTTGAAATTTTTGTGGGGAATGATCAAGATGGATTATTTAGAATAGAATGTCGAAGAAAAGGAGTGTATAAAACAGTAAATAGGTACTTAAAATCGAAACCTTAATTTGCAAACACAAATCTGGGACGTTTGAAGCATGTGCTAAAAAAACTGAGTAATGGTCAGAGTTTTTTGAAAATTTTGTGGGGAATGATCAACCTTTTCGATTTAAAATAGAATGTTGAAGAAAAAGAGTGTATAAAACAGTAAAAAGGTGCTTAAAATTGAAACCCAAATTCGCAAACCCTAATCCGGAACGTTTGAAGCAAGTGCTAACAAAACTGAGTTTTGCGAGGTTTTTCGAAATTTCTGTGGGGAATTATCAAGATGGATGATTGAGAATAGAATGTCGAAGAAAATGAGTGTATAAAACAGTAAATAGGTGCTTCAAATCGAAACCCTAATTTGTTAACCCTAATCTGGGACATTTGAAGCACGTGCTAAAAAAACTGAGTAATGGTTCGAGTTTTTCGAAACTTTTGTGGGGAATGATCAACCTTTATGATTTAGAATAGAATGTTGAAGAAAATGAGTGTTTAAAACAGTAAAAATGTGCTTAAAATCAAAACCTTTATTTGTAAACCCTAATCAAGGACGTTTGAAGTAAGTGCTTAGAAAACTAAGTAACGGTCGAGGTTTTTCGAAATTTTTGTGAAGAAAGATCAAGCTGGATGATTTAGAATAGAATGTCGAAGAAAAGAAGTTTATAAAACAGTAAATAGGTGCATAAAATCGAAACCCAAATTTGCAAACCCAAATCTGGGACGTTTGAAGCACGTGTTAAAACCACTGAATAATGGTTAGAGTTTTTCGAAACTTTTGTGAGGAATGATCAAGCTTGACGATTTAGAATAGAATGCGAAGAAAAAAAGTGTATAGAATAGTAAATACGTGCTTAAAATCGAAACCGTAATTTGCAAACCCTAATCCGGGACGTTTGGAGCAAGTGCTAACAAAACTGAGTAACGGTCGAGGTTTTTCGAAATTTTTGTGGGGAAATACCAAGCGGGATGATTTAGAAAAAAATGTCAAAGAAAAGGGGTGTATAAAACACTAAATAGGTGCATAAAGTCGAAATACTAATTTGCAAACCCTAATCTTGGACGTTTGAAGCACGTGCTTAAAAAACTAAGTAATGGTCAAAGTTTTTTGAAACTTTTGTGGGGAATGATCAAGCTTGACAATTTAGAATAGAATGTTGAAGAAAATGAATGTATAAAACAGTAAAAATGTGCTTGAAATCAAAACTCTAATTTGCAAACCCTAATCCGGGACGTTTGAAGCAAGTGCTAACAAAACTGAGTTTTGTCGAGGTTTTTTGAAATTCTTATAGGGAATGATCAAGAAGGATGATTTAGAATAGAATGTCGAAGAAAAAAGAGTGTATAAAACAGTAAATAGGTGTTTAAAATCGAAACCCTAATTTGTTAACTCTAATCTGGGACATTTGAAGCACGTGCTAAAAAAACTGAGCTATGGTCAGAGTTTTTCGAAACTTTTGTGGGAAATGACCAACCTTTACCATTTAGAATAGAGTGTTGAAGAAAAGGAGTGTATAAAACAGTAAAAAGGTGCTTCAAATAAAAACCCTAATTTGCAAACACTAATCCAGGACATTTGAAGCAAGTGCTAATAAAACTAAGTAAAGGTCGAGGTTTTTCGAAATTTTTGTGGGGAAAGATCAAGCGGGATGATTTAGAATAGAATGTGGTAGAAAAGGAGTGTATAAAACAGTAAATAGGTGCATAAAATCGAAACCCTAATTTGCAAACCCTAATCTGGGACGTTTGAAGCACGTGCTAAAACAACTGAGTAATGGTCAGAGTTTTTCGAAACTTTTGTGGGGAATGATCAAGCTTGACGATTTAGAATAGAATGTTGAAGAAAAGAAGTGTATAAAACAACAAAAAGGTGCTTAAAATCGAAACCCTAATTTGCAAACCCTAATCTGTGAGGTTTGATGCAAGTGCTTATAAAACTAAGTTTTGTTGAGGTTTTTCGAAATTTTTTTTGGGAATCATCAAGACGGATGATTTAAAATAGAATGTCGAAGGAAAGGAGTGTATAAAACAGTTAATAGGTGCTTAAAATCGAAACCCTAACTTGCAAACCCTAATCAGGTACGTTTGAAGCACGTGCTAAAAAAACTGAGTAATGGTCAGAGTTTTTCGAAACTTTTGTGGGGAATGGTCAAGCTTGATGATTTAGAAAAGAATGTTGATGAAAAAAAGTGTATAAAATAGTAAATGGGTGCTTAAAATCGAAACAGTAATTTGAAAACCCTAATCCGGGACGTTAGAAACATGTGCTAACAATAGTGAGTAACGGTTGATGTTTTTCGAAATTTTTGTGGGGAAAGATCAAGCGGGATGATTTAGAATAGAAGGACGAAGAAAGGGAGTGTATAAAACAGTAAAAAGGTGCATAAAGTCGAATCCTATTTTGCAAACCCTAATCTGGGACGTTTGAAGCAAGTGCTAACAAAACTGAGTTTTGTCGAGGTTTTTTGAAATTTTTATAGGGAATGATCAAGAAGGATGATTTAGAATAGACTGTCGAAGAAAAAATAGTGTATAAAACAATAAATAGGTGTTTAAAATTGAAACCCTAATTTGTTAACCCTAATCTGGGATGTTTGAAGCACGTGCTAAAAAAATTGAGTAATGGTTAGAGTTTTTTGAAACTTTTGTGGGGAATGATCAAGCTTGACGATTTAGAATAGAATGTTGAAGAAAAGGAGTGTATAAAACAGTAAAAAGATGCTTAAAATCGAAACTCGAATTTGTAAACCCTAATCCAGGACGTTTGAAGCAAGTGCTTACAAAACTAAGTTTTGTCGAGGTTTAGGGTTTAGGGTTTAGGGTTTAGAATAGAATGTTTTAGAAAATGAGTGTATAAAACAATAAAAAAGTGCTTAAAATCAAAACCCTAATTTCTAAACCCTAATCCAGGACGTTCGAAGCAAGTGCTAACAAAACTGAGTAACGGTCGAGGTTTTTAAAAAAATTTTTTGGGAAAGATCAAGCTGGATGATTTAGAATAGAATGTCGAAGAAAAGGATTGTAAAAAAAAAGTAAATAGGTGCATAAAATCGAAACCCTAATTTGCAAACCTTAATCTAGGACGTTTGAAGCACGTGCTAAAAAAACTGAGTAATGGTCTGAGTTTTTCGAAACTTTTGTGGGGAATGATCAAGCTTGACGATTTAGAATAGAATATTGAAGAAAAGGAATGTATAAAACAGTAAATAGGTGCTTAAAATTAAAACCATAATTTGCAAACCCTAATAGGGACGTTTGAAGCAAGTGCTAACAAAACTGAGTATTGTCGAGGTTTTTCGAAATTTTTGTGGGAATGATCAAGCTGGATGATTTAGAATAGAATGTCGAAGAAAAGGTGTGTATAAAACAGTAAATAGGTGCTTAAAATCGAAACCCTAATTTGTTAACCCTAATCTGGGACATTTGAAGCACGTACTAAAAAAACTGAGTAATGGTAAGAGTTTTTCGAAATTTCTTGGGGAATGATTAATCTTGTCGACTTAGAATAGAATGTTGAAAAATATGAGTGAATAAAACAGTAAAAAAGGTGCTTAAAATCAAAACCCTAATCCACGACGTTTGAAGCAAGTGTTAACAAAACTGAGTTACGATCGATGTTTTTCGAAATTTTTGTGGGGAAAGATCAAGCAGGATGATTTAGAATAGAATGTCGAAGAAAAGAAGTGTATAAAACAGTAAATAGGTGCTTAAAATCGAAACTCTAATTCGCAAACCCTAATCCTAGACGTTTGAATCAAGTGCTAACAAAACTGAGTAACGATCGATGTTTTTCTAAATTTTTGTGGGGAAAGATCAAGCTGTATGATTTAGAATAGAATGTTGAAGAAAAGAAGTGTATAAAACAGTAAATAGGTGCATAAAATCAAAACTCTAATCTGGGACATTTGAAGCACGTGCTAAAAAAACTGAGTTTGCAAATTAGGGTTTAAAATCGAAACTGTAAAAAAAAGCTTAAAATTGAAACCCTAATTTGCAAACCCTAATCTAGGACGTTAGAAGCACGTGCTAAAAAAATTGAGTAATGGTCATAGTGTTTCGAAACTTTTCTGACGAATGATCAAGCTTGACGATTTAGAATAGAATTTCGAAGAAAAAAAGTGTATAAAAAAGTAAATAGGTGCTTAAAATCGAAACCGTAATTTGCCAACCATAATCCGGGACGTTTGAAGCAAGTTCTAACAAAACTTAGTAACGGTCGAGGTTTTTTGTAATTTTTGTGGGGAATGATCAAGCTGGATGATTTAGAATAGAATGTCGAAGAAAAGGAGTGTATAAAACAGTACATAGGTGCATAAAATCGAAACCCTAATTTGGAAACCCTAATCTGGGACGTTTAAAGCACGTGCTAAAAAAACTGAGTAATGGTCAGAGTTTTTCGAAACTTTTGTGGTGAATGATCAAGCTTGACGATTTAGAGTAGAATGTTAAAGAAAAGGAGAGTATAAAACAGTAAAAAGGTGCTTAAAATCGAAACCCTAATTTAGAAACCCTAATCCGAAACGTTTGAAGCAAGTGCTTACGAAACTAAGTTTTGTCGAGGTTTTTCGAAATTTTTTTGGGGAATGATCAAGATGGATGATTTCGAATAGAATGTCGAAGAAAAGGAGTGTATAAAACAGTAAATAGGTTCTTAAAATCGAAACCCTAATTTGTAAACCCTAATCTGGGACATTTGAAGCGCGCTAAAAAAACAGAGAAATTGTCAGAGTTTTCCGAAACTTTTGTGGGGAATGATCAAGCTTGAAGATTTAAAATAGAATGTTGAAGGAAAGGAGTGTATAAAACAGTAAAAAGGTGCTCAAAATAAAAACCCTACTTTGCAAACCCTAATCCGGAACGTTTAAAGCAAGTGCTAACAAAACTGAGTAACGATCGATGTTTTTCGAAATTTTTTAGGGGAAAGACCAAGTGGAATGATTTAGAATAGAATGTCGAAGAAAAAAACTGTATCAAACAGTAAATAGGTGCTTAAACTCGAAACCGTAATTTGCAAACCATAATCTGGGAAGTTTGAAGCAAGTGCTAACAAAATTGAGTTTTGTTGATGTTTTTCCAATTTTTTTGGGGAATGATCAAGATGGATGATTAAGAATAGAATGTCGAAGAAAAGGAGTGTATAAAACAGTAAATAGGTCCTAAAAATCGAAACCGTAATTTACAAACCTTAATTTGGGACGTTTGAAGCAAGTTCTAACAAAACTGAGTAACGGTCGAGGTTTTTCAAAATTTTTGTTGGGAATGATCAAGCTTGAAGATTTAGAATTGAATGTCGAAGAAAAGGAGTGTATAAAACAGTAAATAGGTGCTTAAAATCGAAACCCTAATTGGGAAACCCTAATCTGGGATGTTTGAAGCAAGTGCTAACAAAATTGAGTAACGGTCGAGGTTTTTCGAAATTTTTGTGGGGAATGATCAAGCTTGATAATTTATAATAGAATGTCGAAGAAAATGAGTGTATAAAACAATAAATTGGTGCTTAAAATCGAAACCCTTATTTGCAAACCCTAATCTGGGACGTTTGAAGCACGTGCTAAAAAACTGAGGAATGGTCACAGTTTTTCGAAACTTTTGGGGGGAATGATCAAACTTGACGATTTAGAATAGAATATCACAGAAAAGGAGTGTATAAAATAGTAAATAGGTGCTTAAAATCGAAACCCTAATTCGCAAACCTTAATCCGAGACGTTTGAAGCAAGTGCTAACTAAATTGAGTAACGGTCGAGGTTTTTTAAATTTTTTGTGGCGAATGATCAAGCTTGATGATTTAGAATAGAATGTTGAAGAAAATAAGTGTATAAAACAGTAAAAAGGTGCTTAAAATCGAACCCTAATTTGCAAACCCTAATCTGGGACGTTTGAAGCACGTGCTAAAAAAACTGAGTAATGGTCAAAGTTTTTCGAAACTTTTGTGGGGAAAGATCAAGCTTGACGATTTAGAATAGAATGTTGAAGAAATGGTGTGTATAAAACAGTATAAAGGTGCTTAAAATCTAACCCTAATTTGGAAACCCTAATCTTGGACGTTTGAAGCACGTGCTAAAAAAACTTTGTAATAGTTAAAGTTTTTCGAAACTTTTGTGGGGAATGATTAAGCTTGACGATTTAGAATTGAATGTTGAAGAAAAGGAGTGTATAAAACAGTAAAACGGTGCTTAAAATTGAAACCCTAATTTGAAAACCCTAATCCGGGATGTTTGAAGCACGTGCTAAAAAAACTGAATAATGGTCAAAGTTTTTCGAAACTTTTGTGGGGAATGATCAAGCTGGACGATTGAGAATAGAATGTTGAAGAAAAGGAGTGTATGAAACAGTAAAAAGGTGCTTAAAATCGATCCCTAATTTGCAAACCGTAATCTTGGACGTTAGAAGCACGTGCTAAAAAAACTGAGTAATGGTCAGAGTTTTCCGAAACTTTTGTGGGGATTGATCAAGCTTGATAATTTAAAATAGAATGTCAAAGAAAAGGAGTGTATAAAGTAGTAAATAGGTGCTTAAAATCGAAGCCCTAATTCACAAACCCTAATATGAGACGTTTGAAGCAAGTGCTAACTAAATTGACTAACGGTCGAGATTGTTCAAATTTTTTGTAGGGAATGATCAAGCTGGATGATTTAGAATAGAATGTCAAAGAAAAGGAGTGTATACAACAGTAAAACGGTGCATAAAATCGAAATCCTAATTTGGAAACCCTAATCTGGGACGTTTGAAGAACGTGCTAAAAAAAACTTTGTAATGGTTAGAGTTTTTCGAAACTTTTGTGGGGAATGATTAAGCTTGACGATTTAGAATAGAATGTGGAAGAAAAGAAGTGTATAAAACAGTAAAAAGGTTCTTAAAATCGAAACCCTAATTTGCAAACCCTAATCTGGGACGTTTGAAGTACGTGCTAAAAAAACTGAGTAATGGTCAAAGTTTTTCGAAACTTTTGTGGGGAATGATCAAGCTTGATTATTTAGAATAAAATGTTGAAGAAAATAAGTGTATAAAACAGTAAAAAGGTGCTTAAAATCGAACCCTAATTTGCAAACCCTAATCTGGGACGTTTGAAGCACGTGCTAAAAAAACTGAGTAATGGTCAAAGTTTTTCGAAACTTTTGTGGGGAATGATCAAGCTTGACGATTTAGAATAGAATGTTGAAGAAAAGAAGTGTATAAAACAGTAAAAAGGTGCTTAAAATCGAACCCTAATTTGCAAACCCTAATCTGAGACGTTTGAAGCATGTGCTAAAAAAATTGAGTAATGGTTAGAGTTTTTCGAAACTTTTGTGTGGAATGATCAAGCATGACGACTTAGAATAGAATGTCGAAAAAAAGGAATGTATAAAACAGTAAATAGGTCCTGAAAATCGAAACCGTAATTTACAAACCCTAATTTGGGACGTTTGAAGAAAGTGCTAACAAAACTGAGTAACTGTCGAGGGTTTTCGAATTTTTGTTGGGATTGATCAATCTTGATGATTTAGAATAGAATGTCAAAGAAAAGGAGTGTATACAACAGTAAAACGATGCATAAAATCGAAATCCTAATTTGTAAACCCTAATCTGGGACGTTTGAAGAACGTGATAAAAAAACTTCGTAATGGTTAGAGTTTTTCG
Source organism: Cucurbita ficifolia (assembly GCA_033971965.1). Classification (NCBI taxonomy): domain Eukaryota; kingdom Viridiplantae; phylum Streptophyta; class Magnoliopsida; order Cucurbitales; family Cucurbitaceae; genus Cucurbita; species Cucurbita ficifolia. The sequence goes on along the minus strand of CM066965.1, from coordinate 11,546,784 downwards.
AAACTTTTGTGGGGAATGTTTAAGCTTGACGATTTAGAATAGAATGTGGAAGAAAAAGAGTGTATAAAACAGTTAAAAGGTGCTTAAAATCGAAACCCTAATTTGCAAACCCTAATCTGAGACGTTTAAAGCACGTGCTAAAAAAATTGAGTAATGGTCAGAGTTTTTCGAAACTTTTGTTGGGCATGATCAAGCATGACGATTTAGAATAGAATGTCGAAAAAAAAAATGTATAAAACAGTAAATAGGTCCTGAAAATCGAAACCGTAATTTACAAACCCTAATCCAGGATGTTTGAAGAAAGTGCTAACAAAACTGAGTAACGGTCGAGGTTTTTCAAATTTTTGTTGGGAATGATCAAGCTTGATGATTTAGAATAGAATGTCGAAGAAGAGGACTGTATAAAATAGTAAATATGTGCTTAAAATCGAAACCCTAATTTGGGACGTTTGAAGCATGTGCCAAGAAAATTGAGTAACGGTCGAGGTTTTTCGAAACTTTTGTGGGGAATGATCAAGCTGGACGACTTAGAATAGAATGTCGAAGAAAAGGAGTGTATAGAACAGTAAATAGGTGCTTAAAATCGAAACTCTTATTTGCAAACCCAAATCTGGGACGTTTGAAGCACGTGCTAGAAAAACTGAGTAATGGTTAGAGTTTTTCGAAACTTTTGTTGGGAATGATCAAGTTGGATTATTTAGAATTCAATATCGAAGAAAAGGAGTGTATAAAACAGTAAATAGGTTCTTAAAATTGAAACCCTAGTTTGTAAACCCTAATCCGATACATTTGAAGCAAGTGCTAACAAAACTGAGTAACGGTCAAGGTTTTTCGAAATTTTTGTTGGGAATGATCAAGCTGGATGATTTAGAATAAAATATCGAAGAAAAGGAGTGTATAAAACAGTAAATAGGTGCTTAAAATCGAAACCCTAATTCTGGACGTTTGAAGCACGTGCTAAGAAAAGGAGTTTTTCGAAACTTTTGTGGGGAATGATCAAGCTTGACGATTTAGAATAGAATGTTGAAGAAAAGAAGTGTATAAAGTAGTAAATAGGTGCTTAAAATCGAAACCCTAATTCTCAAACCCTAATCCGGGACGTTTGAAGCAAGTGCTAACTAAATTGAGTAACGTCGAGGTTTTTCAAACTTTTTGTGGGGAATGATCATGTTGGATGATTTAGAATAGAATGTCGAAGAAAAGAAGCGTATGAAACAGTAAATCGGTGCTTAAAATCGAAAACCTAATTGGCAAACCCTAATCTTGGACGTTTGAAGCACGTGCTAAAAAAATTGAGTAATGGGAAACCCTAATTTGGAAACCCTAAACCGGGACGTTTGAAGCACGTGCTAAAAAAACCGAGTAACGGTCGAAGTTTTTCGAAATTTTTGTGGGGAATGATCAGGCTTGATGATTTAGAATAGAATGCAAATTGAGTAATGGTTAGAGTTTTTCGAAACTTTTGTGGGGAATGATCAAGCTTGACAATTTAAAATAGAATGTTGAAGAAAAGGAGTGTATAAAACAGTAAATAGGTGTTTAAAAACGAAACCCTACTTTGCAAACCCTAATCTAGGACGTTTGAAGCATGTGCTAAAAAAACTGAGTAATGGTCAGAGTTTTTCGGAACTTTTGTGGGGAATGATCAAGCATGACGATTTAGAATAGAATGTCGAAGAAAAGGAGTGTATAAAACAGTAAATAGGTGCTGAAAATCGAAACCGTAATTTACAAACCCAATTTGGGACGTTTGAAGCAAGTGCTAACAAAACTGTGTAACGGTCGAGGTTTTTCGAATTTTTGTTGGGAATGATTAAGCTTGATGATTTAGAATAGAATGTCGAAGAAAAGGAGTGTATAAAATAGTAAATAGGTGCTCAAAATCAAATCCCTAATTGGCAAACCATATTCTGGGACGTTTGAAGCACGTGCTAACAAAACTGAGTAACGATCGAGGTTTTTCAAAATTTTTGTGGGGAATGATCAAGCTGGATGATTTAGAATAGAATGTCGAAGAAAAGAAGTGTATAAAACAGTAAATAGGTGCTTAAAATCGAAACCCTTATTTGCAAACCCAAATCTAGGACGTTTGAAGCACGTGCTAGAAAAACTGAGTAATGGCCTGAGTTTTTCGAAACTTTTGTTGGGAATGATCAAGCTGGATGATCTAGAATAAAATATCGAAGAAAAAGAGTGTATAAAACAGTAAATAGGTCCTTAAAATTGAAACCCTAGTTTGTAAAACCCAATCTGATACGTTTGAAGCAAGTGCTTACAAAACTTTGTAACGGTCATGGTTTTTCGTAATTTTTGTTGGGAATGTTCAAGCTGGATGATTTAGAATAAAAAATCAAAGAAAAGGAGTGTATAAAACAGTAAATAGGTGCTTAAAATCGAAACCCGAATTTAGGACGTTTGAAGCACGTGCTAATAAAACTGAGTAATGGTCAAAGTTTTTCGAAACTTTTGTGGGGAATCATCAAGCTGGATGATGTAGAATAGAATGTCGAAGAAAAGGGGTGTATAAAATAGTAAATAGGTGCTTAAAATCGAAACCCTTATTTGAAAACCCTAATCTAGAATGTTTGAAGCACGTGTTAAAAAAACTTTGTAATGGTCAAAGTTTTTCGAAACTTTTGTTGGGAATGATCAAGTTTGTTTATTTTGAATAGAATTTTGAAGAAACGAAGTGTTATAAAACAGTAAAACGGTGCTTAAAATCAAAACCCTAATTTGCAAACCGTAATCTAGGACGTTTGAAGCACGTGCTAAAAACACTGAGTAATGTTCACAGTTTTTCGAAACTTTTGTTGGGAATGATCAAGCTCGGCAATTTATCATAGAATGTTGAAGAAAAGGAGTGTATAAAACAGTAAAAAGGTTCTTAAAAGCGAAACCCTAATTCGGGACGTTTGAAGCAAGTGCTAACAAAACTGAGTAACGGTCAAGGTTTTCCAAAATTTTTGTGCTGAATGATCAAGCTTGATGATTTAGAATAGAATGTCAAAGAAAAGGAGTGTATAAAATAGTAAATAGGTGCTTAAAATCGAAACCCTAATAGACAAACCCTAATCTAGGACGTTTGAAGCAAGTGCTAACAAAACTGAGTAACGGTCAAGGTTTTCCAAAATTTTTATGCTGAATGATCAAGCTTGATGATTTAGAATAGAATGTCAAAGAAAAGGAGTGTATAAAATAGTAAATAGGTGCTTAAAATCGAAACCCTAATAGACAAATCCTAATCTTGGACGTTTAAAGCAAGTGCTAACAAAACTGAGTAACGGTCAAGGTTTTTCGAAATTTTTGTGGGGAATGATCAAGGTGGATGATTTATTATAGAATGTCGAAGAAAAGGAGTGTAAAACAGTAAATAGGTGCTTAAAATCGAAACCCTAATTTGCAAACCCTAATCTTGGATGTTTGTAGCACGTGCTAAAAAAACTAAGTAATGGTTATTGTTTTTCGAAACATTTTTTGGGGAATGATAAAGCTTGACGATTTAGAATATAATGGTTAAGAAAAGGAGTGTATAAAAAAGTAAAACGGTGCTTAAAATCAAAACCCTAATTTGCAAACCTTAATCTGGGACGTTTGAAGCACGTGCTAAAAAAACTGAGTAATGTTTAGAGTTTTTCCAACTTTTGTTGGGAATGATGAAGCTTGATGATTTAAAATAGAATATTGAAGAAAAAAAGTGTATAAAACAGTAAATAGGTGCTTAAAATCGAAATCGTAATTTGCCAACCCTAATCCGGGACGTTAGAAGCAAGTACTAACAATACTGAGTAACGGTCGATGTTTTTCGAAGCTTTTATGGGGAATGATCAAGCTGGATGATGTAGAATAGAATGTCGAAGAAAAGGAGTGTATAAAACAGTAAATAGGTGCTTAAAATCGAAACCCTTATTTGCAAACCCTAATCTGGGATGTTTGAAGCACGTACTAAAAAAACTTAGTAATGGCCAAAGTTTTTAGAAACTTTTGTTGGGAATGATCAAGTTTGTTTATTTAGAATAGAATTTTGAAGAAAAGTATTGTATAAAACTGTAAAAAGGTGCTTAAAATCGAACCCTAATTTCCAAACCCTAATCTGAGATTTTTGAAGCACGTGCTAAAAAAACTGAGTAATGGTCAGAGTTTTTCGAAAGTGGGGAATGATCAAGCATGACGATTTAGAATCGAATGTCGAAGAAAAGGAATGTATAAAACAGTAAATAGGTCCTGAAAATCGAAACCGTAATTTACAAACCCAATATGGTACGTTTGAAGCAAGTGCTAACAAAACTGAGTAACGGTCGAGGTTTTTCAAATTTTTGTGGGGAATGATCAAGCTTGATGATTTAGAATAGAATGTCGAAGAAAAGAAGTGTATAAAATAGTAAATAGGTGCTTAAAATCAAAACCCTAATTGGCAAACCCTAATCTGGGACGTTTGAAGCACGTGCTAACAAAACTGAGTGACGGTCGAGGTTTTTCAAAATTTTTATGAGGAATGATCAAGCTGGATGATTTAGAATAGAATATCAAAGAAAAGAAGTGTATAAAACAGTAAATAGAGTCTTAAAATTGAAACCCTTATTTGCAAACCCAAATCTGGGACGTTTGAAGCACGTGCTACAAAAACTGAGTAATGGCCAGAGTTTTTCGAAACTTTTGTTGGCAATGATCAAGCTGGATGATTTAAAATAAAATATTGAAGAAAAGGAGTGTATAAAACAGTAAATAGGTGATTAAAATTGAAACCCTAGTTTGTAAACCCTAATCCGATACGTTTGAAGCAAGGGCTAACAAAACTAAGTAACGGTCAAGGTTTTTCGAAATTTTTGTTGGGAATGATCAAGCTGGATGATTTAGAATAAAATATCGAAGAAAAGGAGTGTATAAAACAGTAAATAGGTGCTTAAAATCGAAACCCTAATTTGGGACTTCTGAAGCACGTGCTAATAAAACTGAGTAATGGTCAGAGTTTTTCGAAACTTTTGTGGGGAATGATCAAGCTTGACGATTTAGCATAGAACGTTGAACAAAAGGATTGTATAAAACGGTATCAAGGTGCTTAAAATCTAAACCCTAATTCGGGACGTTTGAAGCAAGTGCTAACAAAACTGAGTAACGGTCGAGGTTTTTCACAATTTGAGTGGGGAATGATAAGGGTGGATGATTTAGAATTGAATGTAGAAGAAAATGAATGTATATAACAATAAAAAGATGCTTAAAATCGAAACCCCAATTTGCAAACCCTAATCTTGGACGTTTGAAGCGCGCGCTAAAAAAACTGAGTAATGGTAAGAGTTTTTCGAAACTTTTGTAGGGAATGATCAAGCTTGACGATTTAGAATAGAATGTTGAAGAAAAGGATTGTATAAAACAGTAAAAAGGTGCTGAAAATCGAAACCCTAATTTCCAAACCCAAAACTGGGACGTTTGAAATTTTTGTGGGGAATGATAAAGCTTGACGATTGAGAATAAAATGTTGAAGAAAAGGAGTGTATAAAACAGTAAAAAGATGGTTAGAACTGAAACCCTAAATTGCAAACCTTAATTTGGGACAGTTGAAGCAAATGCTAAAAAGACTGAGTAACAGTCGAAGTTTGTCGAAATTTTTGTGGGGAATGATCAAGCTGGATGATGTAGAATAGAATGTAGAAGAAAAGGAATGTATATAACAATAAAAAGGTTGTTAAAATTGAAACCCTAATTTGGGACGTCTGAAGCACGTTCTAAAAAAACTGAGTAATGGTCAGAGTTTTTCAAAATTTTTGTGGGGAATGATAAAGGTTGATGATTTAGAATAGAATGTCGAAGAAAAATAGTGTATAAAACAGTAAAAAAGAGTTTTAAAACCGAAACCCTAATTTGTAAACCTTATCGGGGACGTTTGAAGCGAGTGCAAACAAAACTGAGTAACGGTCGAGGTTTTTCGAAATTTTTGTGGGGAATGATCAAGCTAGATATTTTAGAATAAAATGTATGAGAAAAATAATGTATATAACAATAAAAAAGATTCTTAAAATCGAAACTCTAATTTGCAAACCCTAATCTGGGACGTTTGAAGCAAGTGTTAACAATAATGAGTAACGTGCGAGATTTTTCGAATTTTTTGTGTAGAATGATCAACCTGGATAATTTAGAATAGAATGTAGATGAAAAGTAATGTATATAAAAATAAAAAAGTGCTTAAAATCGAAACCCTAATTTCTAAACGCTAATTTGGGACGTTTGAAGCACGTGCTAAAAAAACTGAGTAATGGTAAGAGTTTTTCGAAATTTTTGTGGGGAATGATCAAGCTTGACGATTTAGAATAAAATGTCTAAGAAAAAGAGTGTATAAAAAATTAAAAAGGTGGTTAGAACTAAAACCCTAAATTGCAAACCGTAATCTGGGGCATTTGAAGCAATTCTAACAAAACTAAGTAACCGTCGAGGTTTTTCGAAATTATTGTGGGGAATGATCAAGCTGGATGATTTAAAATAGAATGTATAAGAAAAGTAATGTATATTACAATAAAAAGGTGCTTAAAATTGAACTCTAATTTGCAAACCCTAATCCAGGACGTTTGAAGTAAGTGCTAACAAAACTGAGTAACGGTCGAGGTTTGTCGAAATTTTTGTGAGGAATGATCAAGCTGGATGATTTAGAATAGAATGTAGAAGAAAAGGAATAAATATAACAATAAAAAGTTGCTTAAAATCGAAACACTAATTTGCAAACCCTAATCTGGGACGTTTGAAGCACGTGCTAAAAAAACTGAGTAATGGTCAAAGTTTTTCAAAATTTTTGTGGGGAATGATCAAGCTTGACGATTTAGAATAGAATGTCGAAGAAAAGGAGTGTATAAATTAGTAAAAAGGGTCTTAAAACTGAAATCTTTATTTGCAAACCCTAATCTGGGACGTTCGAAGCGAGTGCAAACAAAACTGAGTAACGGTCGAGGTTTTTAGAAATTTTTGGGGGTGAATGATCAAGCTGGATTATTTAGAATAGAATGTAGAACAACAGTAATGTATATAACAATAAAAAGATGCTTAAAATCGAAACCCTAATCTCCAAACCCTAATTTGGGACGTTTGAAGCACGTGCTAAAAAAACTTAGTAATGGTTAGAGTTTTTCAATGGGGAATGATCAAGTTTGACGATTTAGAATAGAATTTTGAAGAAAAGGAGTCTATAAAACAGTAAAAATGTGCTTAAAACCATAACCCTAATTTGCAAACCCTAATCCGGGACGTTTGAAGCAAGTGCTAACAAAACTGAGTAACGGTCGAGGATTTCAAAAAATTTTGTGGGGATTAATCAAGCTGGATTATTTAGAACAGAATGTAGAAGAAAATTAATGTATATAACAATAAAAAGGTGCTTAAAATCGAATCACTAATTTGCAAACACTAATTTGGGACGTCTAAAGCACATGCAAAAAAAACTGAGTAATGGTAAGAGTTTTTCGAAATTTTTGTGGGGAATGATCAAGCTTGACGACATAGAATATAACGTTGAAGAAAAATAGTGTATAAAACAGTAAAAAGGAGCTTAAAACCGAAACCGTAATTTGCAAACCCTAATCCGGGACGTTTGAAGCGAGTGCTAACAAAATAATCAAGATGGATGATTTAGAAAAAAATGTAGGGAAAACGTTATGTATATAACAATAAAAAGGTGCCTCAAATCGAACCCTAATTTGCAAACCCTAATCTGGAACGTTTGAAGCAAGTGCAAACAAAACTGAGTAACGTTCGAGGTTTTATGAAATGTTTGTGTGGAATGATCAACCTGGATGATTTAGAATAGAATGTAGAAAAAAAGTAATGTATTTAACAATAAAAAGGTGGTTAAAATCGAAACCCTAATTTGGGAAGTTTGAAGCACGTGCTAAAAAAACTGAGTAATGGTCAGAGTTTTTCAAAATTTTTGTTGGGAATGATCAAGCTTGACGATTTAGAATAAAATGTCGAAGAAAAGGAGTGTATAAAACAGTAAATAGGTGCTTAAAACTGAAACCCTAAATTGCAAACCTTAATCTGGGATGTTTGAAGCAAGTGCTAACAAAACTGAGTAACGGTCGAGGTTTTTCAAAATTTTTGTGTGGAATGATGAACCTGGATGGTTTAGAATAGAATGTAGAAGAAAAGTAATGTATATAACAATAAAAAGATGCTTAAAATCGAAACCGCAATCTAGGACGTTTGAAGCATTTGCTTAAAAAACTAAGTAACGGTCAGAGTTTTTTGAAATTTTTGTGGGGAATAATCAAGCTTAATGATTTAGAATAGGATTTCAAAGAAAAGAAGTGTATAAAAAAGTAAAAAGGTACTTAAAATCGAACCCTAATTTGCAAACCCTAATCCGGGACGTTTGAAGCAACTGCTAACAAAACTGAGTAACGGTCAAGGTTTTTCAAAATTTTTGTGGGGAATGATCAAGCTGGATGATTTAGAATAGAATGTAGAAGAAAAGTAATGTATATAACAATAAAAAGGTGCTTAAAATCGAAACCCTAATTTCCAAACTCTAATCTGGGACGTTTGAAGCACGTGCTAAAAAAACTGAGTAATGGTCAGAGTTTTTCCGAAATTTTTGTGGGGAATGATCAAGCTTGACGATTTAGAATAGATTGTCGAAGAAAAGGAGTGTATATAACAGTAAAAAGGTGCTTAAAACTGAAACCCTAATTTGCAAACCCTAATCTGGGACGTTTGAAGCGAGGGCTAACAAAATTTAGTAACAGTTGAGGTTTTCTGAAATTTTTGCGTTGATCAAGCTTGATGATTTAGAACATAGAATTTTAAAACAGTAAAAAGGTGAAATGATCAAGCTTGATGATGGGACGTTTGAAGCACGTGCTAAAAGAACTGAGTAATGGTCAGAGTTTTTCGAAATTTTTATGGGGAATGATCAAGCTTGATGATTTAGAATAGAATTTCGAAGAAAAGGGGTGTATAAAAAAGTAAAAAAGTGCTTAAAACCGAAACCCTAATTTGCAAACCCTAATCCGAGATGTTTGAAGCAAGTGCTAACAAAACTGAGTAACGGTCGAGGTTTTTTGAAATTTTTAATGGGGAATGATCAAGCTGGATGATTTAGAATAGAATGTAGAAGAAAAGTAATGTATATAACAATAAAAAGGTGCTTAAAATCGAAACCCTAATTTGCAAACCCTAATCTGGGATGTTTGAAGAACGTGCTATAAGAACTGAGTAATGGTAAGAGTTTTTCAAAAATTTTGTGGGGAATGATCAAGCTTGACGATTTAGAATAGAATGTCGAAGAAAAGGAGTGTATAAAATAGTAAAAAGGTGCTTAAAACCGAAACCCTAATCTGGGACGTTTATAGCAAGTGCTAACAAAACTGAGTAACAGTCGAGGTTTTTCGAAATTTTTGTGGGGAATGATCAAACTGGATGATTTAGAACACGAGTGAAAACACGTCGATGAGCGAAACCAGTTATCGATGCACCTCACAACAACCAACAAATTGGAGAACCCCTCAACAATGTGGAAACAAAACGACCACGACTCAGTTTTATTTTTTTTTTTGCATGAGTGCAAATAAATCGAACTAATGTTTCAAAACTAGGGTTCCAATTTTATGCTCTTCCTTTTTTAAATCAAGTACAAGCGCTGTTTCCCAGGGAAATATTGAGATATTTGAAAGAAAGAAAAGCTTTTCGGAACCGACCTAAATGCGAGCTAAAACACGTTGATGAGCGAAACTACTCTTGGTTCTCCTCACAATAATCATCGAATTGATGCATTTTCACAACTATGTCGAAAAATGTCGACCGCGACTCAGTTTGTTCAAACACGTTTGAAAATCTGAACTGGATTCCCGTTTTAGGCTCTTTCTCGAAATACAAGTCCCAGTGTTATTTCCACTAGAATATTGAGATATTTTAAGAAAGCAGCTTCTCGAAACCGCCTTAGAACGCGAGCAGAAACCTGCCGTTGTACGAAACCTTTTTTTTTTTTTTTTTTTGCTCCTCACCATAATAATCGAATTGGAGCAATGTCGAAAAATATCGACCTCGACTCCACTTTTTTCGAACGTGTGCAAAAAAGCCGAACTAAGGTTTTCACACTAAGGTTCCCATTTTAGGTTATTTCGATTAGAAATCCTAGTCCCCATGAAATTTCCTTGGGGAATATTGAAATAATGGAAGAAAAAAGCAGCTTTTCGGAACTGTCCTAGAACGCGAACGAACTCGCCGATGAGAAAAACCATTTTCGAACGCGAATCTAGTTTTTTCAAACACATGCAAAAAAAATCGAACTAGGGTTTCTAAACTAGGGTTCCCATTTCAATGCTTTTTCTTTTTGAAATCCAAGTTCTAGTGCTTTTTCCACGGGACTTTATTGAGATAGTGGAAGGAGAAAGTAGCATTTTGAAACCACCCTAGAAAGTCAATGAAAACCCGTTGATGAGCTATACCATTTTTCGGTGCTCCTCACACAAAAATTGTCGAATTGGAGCATTTCAAACCAAAATGTCGAAAAATATCGACCGCAACTCGATTTTTTTCGCACGGGTGTGAAAAAATTGAACTAGGGTACACATTTTAGGCTTTTTCTTGTTGAAGTCCAAGTCCAAGTGTTGTTTTAGGCTCTTTCTCTTTAAAATCCTTCCAATATCTCAAGTGTTGTTTTGGACTTTGATTTTCTAGTGGAAATCGTGCTGATGAGAGAAACCACTTTTCGTTGCTCCTCACAACAATCATCGAATGCTAGCATTCCTCATAACATTGTCGAAAAAATATCTACTGCGACTCGTTTTTCGCACGCATGCGAAAAAATCGATTAAGGGTTCCCGTTTTAGGCTCGTTCCCTTCGAAATTCAAGTCCTAGTGCTGTTTCCCAAGGGAATATTGAGATATTGGAAGAAAAAAGAAGCTTTTTGAAACCGCCCTAGAACGCGAGCAAAAACCCGCCCATGAGCACAACCACTTTTCAATGCTCCTCACAACAATGTTAAAAAAATATCGACCTTGACTCAATTTTTTTCGCATGCATGCAAAAAACTGAACTAGGGTTTCTATTTTAGGTTCTTTCTCTTCGAAATCCAAGACCGAATCCTGTTTCCCAGGGGCATATTGTGATATTGGAAGTGCCCTACAATGCCAGCAAAAACCCATCATTGAGCGAAAAAACTTTCTAGTGCTCCTCACACTAATCATCGAATTGCAGAATTCCTCACAACAATGTTAAAAAATGTCCACTACGACTAAGTTTTTTTGCATGCGTGAGAAAAAACCGAACTAGGGTTCCCGTTTTAGGCTCTTTCACTTCAAATCAAACTCTGTGTCCCAGGGGAATATTGAGATAATTGAAGGAGAAAGCAGCTTTTCGTAACCACCGTAGAATGAAAGTGAAAACCCGCCGATGAGTGAAGCCACTTTCCAGTGTGCCTCACAATGATCATCGAATTTGAGCATTTCTCACAACAATGTCGAAAAATTATCGACCACGACTCGTTTTTTTTTTTTTTTTTTTTTTTTTTTTTTTGCATGCGTGTGAATAAACTGAACTAGGGTTTCCAAACAAGGGTTCTCGTTTTAGGCTATTTCTCTTCGAAATCCAAGTCCCAGTGTTGTTTCCCAGCGGAATATATTGAGATATTGGAAGGAGAAATAAGCTTTTCAAAATCGCCCAAAAACATGAGCGAAAACCCACCGATGAGCGAAACCACTTTCTTGTGCTCCTCACAACAATCATCGAATGTGAGCATTTCTCACAACAAGTCCCAGAATCATCGAAACCACTTTATTGAGACTTGGGTTGTTTTTTGCATGCGTGTAGAGAAATCGAACTGTGGCTTCCAAACAAGTGTGCCCATTTTAGGCTCTTTCTCATTGAAAAACAAGTCCCAGTGCTGTTTCTTAGAGGAATATTGAGATATTGGAAGGAGAAAACAGTTTTTCGGCACTTCTCTAGTACGCGAGTGAAAACCCGCTGATGAGCGAAACAAATTTTTGATGAGTCTCACAAACATCATCGAATTGGTGAATTCCTCACAACAATGTCGAAAAATATCGACTGTGACTCAAGTTTTTTTTTCAAGCGTGCAGAAAAACAAAATTGTGGCTTCCAAACTAAAGTTACATTTTAGGTTTTTCTCTTCGAAATCCATGTCCCAGTGTTGTTTCCCAAGGGAATATTTAGATATGGGAAACAGAAAGCAGCTTTTCGGAGCTGCCCTAAAACACTAGCGCCTCAAAATCATCATCGAATTGGAGTATTCCTCATAAAAATGTCAAAATAATATTGATCATGACTTGGGTTTTTTTCTCACGCATGAGAAAAAAACTGAATCGTGGCTTCCAAACTAGGGTCCCCGTTTTAGGCTCTTTCATTTAAAAATCCAATTTCCTGTGCTATTTTATAGGAAATTATTGAGATATTGAAACGAGAAAGTAGCTTTCGGAACCGACCTAGATCGCGAGTGAAAATATGTCGATGAGCGAAAACACATTCCGGTGCACCTCACAACCATCATCGAATTGGATCATTAACTTGTGACTAACTTGCACTTTTTTGACATTGTTGCATTGATTATTCAAATTCCATGATTCAACCAAAATTTCAAAAAAAAAAGAAAAGGCCTATAAAAGTTCACGTACGTGCTTAAAGCTAAAATCCTAATTTGGTCGTTCGAAGCACGCGCATAAAAAAATCGAGTCACGGTAGATATTTTCAACATTGTTGAGGGAAATTTAATATTCGAGTATTTCAACTAAAACTTCAAAGAAGTAACTTAGTGGCCGGATTAAAATCGAGACCCTAATTTAAAAACCCTAGTTTGGCAATTTGAAGCACTCACGTGAAACAACCTAGTCGCGGTCGATATTTTTCGGCATTGTTGCGTGGAATGTTCAAAATCCACTAATTCAACCAAAATTTCAAAGAAGTTTAGGCTATAAAAGTGCACGTTCGTTCGTAAAACCGAAAAACCTAATTTCAAAACTCTAATTGGGTCTTTCAATGCTCGTGCATAAAAAAAAAAAAAACACAGTCGATGAAAAAGTGCGAAAAGCAATGTAAGTACGGGCTTAGAATCGAAACACTAATTTAGAAACCCTAGTTTTGCCATTTGAAGCAATTGCGTGAAAAATTTGAGTCGAGGTTGATATTTTCTAACATTGTTGCGAGGAATGTTTAAATTCCATGATTTTGACCAAAATTTTGAAGAAATAAAGCATATTAAAGTGCACGTATGTGTTTAAAACCGAATTCCTAATTTGGTTCTTTGAAGCACACGCATAAAAACGGACAAAGAACTCTAAAAGACCGACAAGGGACTGATGCTCCGAAACAACACCCCTCTGTGACAGTGCAGCTCTCGAACACCTCCCCGTATCGACTGGTACCTGAAAAAAAAGGGGACAAAGGGGTGAGTATAAAAATATACTCAGTAAGCAACCTACTTGTAGGCTCTTTTCGCATCCTTATCTTAGTAGGTATACACTGTCTTATCAATGGGTTTTAGTGAGTGCGAATCACGCTACAACTCTCTTTTCTGTATCTTAGGAGGCTTGCCCATCTTATGTAGTGGAATGATCAGTATCCTAAGGTGAGGCGCGACCTCATAAGTAAATCTGAGGGGATCATATGGCTAGATCTGAATACATAACTCTCTCTGAACATCATTCATGGAGGTTAGCTGACAACCATCACACGGGACCATACATCCACTAAATTTGAGGTGCGACCCCCTGTGTGCCGGTCAGCTACTAAGTCATCCTAGTGGTTCCACGTCCCCCACTCAGGGACGGGTTTCTACGGCCCAGGGGTCCTATTTAGAAGACCCCTTATCTATCACCACTAGGTCTGGGCACCTGTCACACTTTCCTGTCCGGATCTGCCAGGCTCAACGATCTCCGTACCGGAGCTCTGTCTCAACGGTACTATATCGGAGAAGAGAGGGAAGTGGAGGTTCTCATGACACTATCCACACTGCTCACTCTAGAAGGCTACCTACAGTTAATGTGGTGTCTTACTATTCTTTCTAGGGTGGAACTTGGTGGCTTAGACTTGGATTCATGCATCTCTAGAGTTCTCGTGCAAGGTCTCACAAACCTATTGGGTTTGGAATTCTAGGCTCTGGATCCGCTGGTAATCGTTTTGCGGGTCTAAATGCACGGTATTCTAGAGGTCTCCCAATCTAGGGTCTCGTCTAGCCTACTTATTCACAAGCACCCTAATCCAAGCTCATAATTTCTTCCTATTCAACAAGAAAGGAAACACAAGCAATCATCACGTATAAGAGCTCACACGTAACAGTTCATGCAATATTAACAAACATGCTCAATGGGAAGATAACGTCCATCTTCACCCTGAGCACAGATTTCACAAGTTTCCCATCCTCCTCATGCATACATATATTATCAGAATCTCAATCTAAACAGATTACATAATCATTCGTATCTAGAAGTCATAGATTTTCTTGTTTATTTCAATTTCATGGTTTCCATACTAATATGCTAGGTTCGGCTAGCTAAGTTTATGGGTATGATAGCATGCATGCTTATTCCAAGCAGTTCCTACAAGTACTGCTCGTGGGAATCCAAATGGCTACTTACTTGGTTGACGCGTGCCTTCCCATGCTCGAGTTTTCTTGATGGGAAGGGTTCTAAAAATTATGGAATTTCCTTGACAGGTCCTAATTCACATAATAATAGGGTCAGTATCAAAATCGGGACGAACAACAAGCAAACGGAGACTGAACGGAAAGAAAACAGTGACTCACGCGCCTACACGCGCGTCACACACGCCTTGGAGGGATTCTACGCGAGGCTTCCCGAGTAGTCGCAGGTCAGAGGCACCAGGTCAGGGCAGTTTACGGGCAGAGCGGTTCACGTGCGGAGACGGGTCAGGCCGGCCCGGATCCGCGTGTCTGATGCGTGTCTGCTGTCGGGTGAGGACGCGTTTCACCAGTCGGTGACCGTCACGTGTCGATCACCAGTTCCACCGTGCTCCACCGTTCGCCGGTTGACGCGTGGTGGTCTCTCTCTCTTTCCTGCGTGTGTTTCAAATTTCTAGATTTTAGCGTTTTCGCGTTTTCGATCTATTTTCTTCGAATTTTCTTTTTTTTCAATCCGTAATCCATATCAACAAGGTTTCTTCACGAAAATTGTAGATCTCATATTCTACTTCTACAATATATTTTTCCTTTATTTTTTCCTTGAGCATAGGATGAGTTAAGGCCGTCCAAAAATATGGAAAAACTCACATTTTCTGTTTTCGATCGGTTTACCTAAAGTCCGACTAAACTCCGATTTTCGTCCAGGAACTGCAAGAAACCTGTGTGAATCTTATTTTAGTTACATACCTCAAAAAACTCCAGATCTAACGCTCAAGGAACTCCTCAGATCTAGATAGAATGGAAACAAGAAGTTTAGAACCTTACTTTGTCAGTTCTCGAATTTTCTTGCCGGAATGAGTGAATCCACCACCTAAACTCCTTTTCCAGCACCGAGAGAAGTATTGCTTCGAAGTTTCTTGCCTTGGATTTGATCTCCAACGGCGGTTTGTCTTCTCTACTCGTCCTCTCTCCCAAACCCTAACTTCTTCTCCTTTCTCCATTCTCTCTCTCTCTCTCTCTCTCTCTCTCTTTTCTTTTCTTTCTCTTTCTTCTCAGAGCCCAAACAACTAGACCCCTTAGGTAAGAGTAGGGGCAAAATGACCCTTTTGCCCCTATGTTGTTATTTTTATTTTTTTATTTTTTTATCTAAAAATTCAGGTATTACAAAATCGAATCCCTAATTTGCAAACACTAATTTGGGACGTTTAAAGCATGTGCTAAAAACACTGAGTAACGATCGAGGTTTTTCGAAATTTTTGTTGGGAATGATCAAGCCTCATGATTTACAATAGAATGTCAAAGGAAATGAGTGTATAAAACAGTAAAAAGGTGCTTAAAATCTAAACCCTAATTTCTAAACACTAATCTGGGACGTTTGAAGCAAGTGCTAACAAAAATTGAGTAACGGTCGAGGTTCTTTGAAATTTTTGTGGGGAATAATCAAGCTTGATGATTTAGAATAGAATGTCGATGGAATGGAGTATATAAAAGAGTAAAAGCATGCTATAAATCGAATCCCTAATTTTTAAACCCTAATTTGGGACGTTTAAAGCATGTGCTAAAAACACTGAGTAACGATCGAGGTTTTTCGAAATTTTTCTTGGGAATGATCAAGCCTCATGATTTACAATAGAAGGTCAAAGGAAATGAGTGTATAAAAATGTAAAAAGGTGCTTCAAATCTAAACCCTAATTTTTGAACACTAATCTGGGACGTTTGAAGCAAGTGCTAACAAATATGAATAATGGACGAGGTTTTTTGAAATTTTTGTGGGGAATGATCAAGCTTGAAGCAAGTGCTAACAAAATTGAGTAACGATCGAGGTTTTTCAAAATTTTTGTTAGTTATGATCAAGTTGGATGATTTAGAATATAATGTATTAGAAAAGTAATGTATATAAAAATAAAAAGGTGCTGAAAATCGAAACCCTAATTTGCAACCCTAATTAGAGACGTTTGAAGCACGTGCTAAAAAAACTTGAGTAACGGTCAGGGTTTTTCAAAATTTTTGTGGGAAATGATCAAGCTTGACGATTTAGAATAGAATGTCGAAGAAAAAAAGTGTCTAAAAAAGTAAAAAAGTGCCTAAAATCGAAATCCTAATTTGTAAACACTAATCTGGGACGTTTGAAGAAAGTGCTAACAAAACTGAGTAACGGTCGAGGTTTTTCGAAACTTTTGTGGGGAATGCTCAAGCTTGATTATTTAGCATAGAATGTTGAAGTAAAGGAGTGTATAAAACAGTAAAAATGTGCTTAACATCCAAACACTAATTTGAAACCTTAATGAAGGATGTTTGAAGCACGTGCTAAAAACATGGAGCAACGGTTAAGGTTCTTCGAAAATTTTGTGGGGAATGCTTAATCTTGATGATTTACAATAGAATGTCGAAGGAATTGAGTATATAAAACAGTAAAAAGGTGCTTCAAATCGTAACCCTAATTTGCAAACCCTAATCCGGGACGTTTGACGCACGTGCTAACAAAACTGAGTAATGGTCGAAGTTTTTCGAAATTTTGTTGGGAATGATCAAGCCTCATGATTTAAAATAGAATGCGGAAGGAAAGGAGTGTATAAAACAGTAAAAAGGTGCTTAATTTAAACCCTAGTTTGCAAACATTAATCCGGGACGACTGTTGCACGTTCTAAAAAAATGAGTATCGGTCGAGGTTTTTCGAAATTATTGTGGAAAATGATTAGGCCTCATGATTTAGAATAGTATGTCGAAGGAAAGGAGTGTATAAAACAGTAAAAAGGTTCTTAAAATCGAAACCCTAATCTGGGACGTTTGAAGCACGTGCTAAAAAAACTATGTACGATCGAAGCTTTTCGAAATTTTTGTTTAGAATGTTCAAGCCTCATGATTTACAATAAAATGTCGAAGGAAGGAAGTTTATAAAAGAGTAAAAAGGTGCTTAAATTCGAAACCCTAATTTGTAAACACTAATCCGGGACGTTTGAAGCAAATGCTAACAAAACTAAGTAACAGTCGAGGTTTTCCAAAATTTTTGTTGGGAATGATAAAGCTTGATGATTTGGAATAGAATGTAGAAGAAAATGAGTGTTTAAAACAGTAAAAAGATGCTTAAAATCGAAACCCGAATTTGCTACCCTAATCCGTGACGTTTGAAGGACGTGCTAAAAAAACTGAGTAACTATCAAGGTTTTTCGAAATTTTTGTTGGGAATGATCAAGCCTCATGATTTACAATAGAATGTCGAAAGAAAGGAGTGTATAAAATAGTAAAAAGTTGCTTAAAATCAAAATCCTAATTTGCAATCATTAATCTGAGACTTTTGCTGCACGTGCTAAAAAAACTGAGTAATGGTCGAGGTTTTTTAAAATTTTTGTGGGAAATGATCAAACTTGATGATTTAGAATAGAATTCAAAGTGAAGGACTGTATAAAACACTTAAAAGGTGCTTAAATTCGAAACCCTAATCTAGGACGTTTGACGAATGTGCTAAAAAAAACTGAGTAACGGTGGATGTTTTTTGAAATTTTTGGGAGGAATCATCAAGCTTGATGATTTAGAATAGAATGTCGAAGAAAATAAGTGTATAAAAAAGTTAAAAAGTGCTTAACATCGATACCTTAATTTGAAAACCCTAATCCGGGAAGTTTGAAGCACTTATTTCACTCAAGCGTCGATGAGCAAAACAATTTTTCAATGCGTCTAAAAAAAATCATGGAATTGGTGCATTCTTCGCAATTCTGTCAAAAAATATCGACCGTGACTTAATTATTTTCGAACGTGTTTGAGAAAACTGAACTAGGGTTTCCAAAGTTTGCTCTTTCTCTTCGAAATCTAAGTCCAAGTGTTTTTTCCCGGGGGAAGATTGAAATATTTGAAGGAGAAAGCCGTTTTTCGAAACCTCCCTAGAACAGGAGTGAAAACCCGTCGATGAGCGAAACCAGTTATCGATGCACCTAACAACAATCAACAAATTGGAGAATACCTCACAGCAATGTTGAAACAAATCGACCACGATGCAGTTTTTTTTTTTTTTTTTTGCACGAGCGCAAATAAATCAAACTAGGGTTCCCATTTTAGGCTCTTTCTTTTCGGAACCGACCTGAAATGCAAGCTAAAACACGTTGATGAGCGAAACTACTCTTGGTTCTCCTCACAATAATCATCGAATTGATGCATTTTCACAACTATGTCGAAAAATGTCGAGCGCGAATCATTTTCTTCAAACGCGTTTGAAAAAACTAAACTGGATTCCCGTTTTAGGCTCTTTCTCGAAATACAAGTCCCTGTGCTATTACCACTAGAATATTGAGATATTTTAAGAAAGCAGCTTCTCGAAACCGCCTTAGAAAGCGAGCAAAAACTCACAAATGTACAAAACCATTTTTTCTTTTTGCTCCAAACCATAATAATCGAATTGGAGCAATGTCGAAAAATATCGACCCCGACTCCATTTTTTTCGAACGCGTGCAAAAAGCCGAACTAGGGTTTTCAAACTAAGGTTCCCGTTTTAGGTTATTTCTATTAGAAATCCTAGTCCCCATGAAATTTCCCAGGGGAATATTGAAATAATGGAAGAAAAAAGCAGCTTTTCGGAACTGCCCTAGAACGCGAACGAAAACTCGCCGATGAGCAAAACCATTTTCGAACGCGAATCTGGTTTTTTCAAACACATGCAAAAAAATCGAACTAGGGTTTCAAAACTAGGGTTCCCATTTTAATGCTTTTTATTTTCGAAATCCCAGAAAGCAGCTTTTTGAAACCTCCCTAGATAGTCAATGAAAACCCGCCGATGAGCTATAACATTTTTCGGAGCTCCTCACACAAAAATTGTCGAAGTGGGGCATTCCAAAAAAAAATGTTGAAAAATATTGACCGCAACTCGATTTTTCTCGCACGGGTGTGAAAAAATTGAACTTGGGTACACATTTTAGGCCTTTTCTTGTAGAAATCCAAGTTCAAGCGTTGTTTTAGGCTCTTTCTCTTTAAAATCCTTCCAATATCTCAAGTGTTGTTTTGGACTTTGATTTTCTAGTGGAAATCGTGCTGATGAGAGAAACCACTTTTCGTTGCTCCTCACAACAATCATCGAATGCTAGCATTCCTCATAACATTGTCGAAAAATATCTACTGTGACTCGTTTTTCGCACGCATGCGAAAAAATCGATCAAGGGTTCCCGTTTTAGGCTCGTTCCCTTCGAAATCCAAGTCCTAGTGCTGTTTCCCAAGGGAATATTGAGATATTGGAAGAAGAAAGAAGCTTTTTGAAACCACCCTAGAACGCGAGCAAAAACCTGCCCATGAGCAAAACAACTTCTCGATGCTCCTCACAACAATGTTAAAAAATATCGACCTTGACTCCATTTTTTTCGCACGCATGCAAAAAACCGAACTCGAGTTTCTGTTTTAGGTTCTTTCTCTTCAAAATCCAAGACCCAATCCTGTTTCCTATGGGCATATTGTGATATTCGAAGTGCCCTAAAACGCTAGCGAAAACCCATCATTGAGCGAAAAAACTTTCTAGTGCTCCTTACACTAATCATCGAATTGCAGAATTCCACACAACAATGTCAAACAATGTCCACTGCGACTAAGATTTTTTTTGCATGTGTGCGAAAAAATCGAACTAAGGTTCCCGTTTTAGGCTCTTACACTTCAAATTAAAGTCCGTGTCCCTGGGAATTATTGAGATAATTGAAGGAGAAAGCAGCTTTTCGTAACCACCGCAAAATGAAAGCGAAAACCCGCCGATGAGCGAAGCCTCTTTCCTGTGCGCCTCACAATGATCATCGACTTATAGCATTTCTCACAACAATGTCGAAAAAATATCGACCGCGACTCGTTATTTTTTTTTTTTTTTTTTTTTGCATGCGTGTGAATAAACTGAACCAAGGTTTCCAACAATGGTTCTTGTTTTAGGCTATTTCTCTTCGAAATCCAAGTCCCAGTGTTGTTTCCCAGCGGAATATATTGAGATATTGGAAGGAGAAATAAGCTTTTCAAAATCGCCCAAAAACATGAGCGAAAACCCACCGATGAGCGAAACCACTTTCTTGTGCTCCTCACAACAATCATCGAATGTGAGCATTCCTCACAAGTCCCAGAATCATCGAAACCACTTTATTGAGACTTGGGTTGTTTTTTTGCAAGCATGTAAAGAAACCGAACTGTGGCTTCCAAACAAGTGTTCCCGTTTAAGGCTCTTTCTCATTGAAAAACAAGTCCCAGTGCTGTTTCCCAGGGGAATATTGAGATATTGGAAGGAGAAAGTAGTTTTTCGGTACTTCTCTAGTACGCGAGCGAAAACCCGCTGATGAGCGAAACAAATTTTCGATGAGTCTCACAAACATCATGGAATTGGAGAATTCCTCACAACAATGTCGAAAAATATCGACTGTGACTCAAGTTTTTTTTTCAAGCGTGCAGAAAAACAAAATTGTGGCTTCCAAACTAAAGTTACATTTTAGGCTTTTTCTCTTCGAAATCCATGTCCCAGTGTTGTTTCCCAAGGGAATATTTAGATATTGGAAACAGAAAGCAGCTTTTCAGAGCCGCCCTAGAACACGAGCGCCTCAAAACCATCATCGAATTGGACTATTCCTCATAAAAATTTCAAAATAATATTGATCATGACTTGGGTTTTTTTCTCACGCGTGCGAAAAAAACCGAATTGTGGCTTCCAAACTAGGGTCCCCGTTTTAGGCTCTTTCGTTTCAAAAACCAATTACCTGTGCTATTTCCAAGGAAAATATTGAGATATTGAAACGAGAAAGCAGCTTTTTGGAACCGTCCTAGAACGCGAGCGAAAATCTGCCGATGAGCGAAAACACATTCCGGTGCACCTCACAACCATCATCAAATTGGATCATTAACTTGTGACGAACTTGTGCACTTTTTCAACATTGTTGCATTGATTATTTAAATTCCATGATTTCAACCAAAATTTCAAAAAAAAGAAAAAAGTCCTATAAAAGTTCACGTACATGCTTAAAGCTAAAATCCTAATTTGGTCGTCCGAAGCACGCGCATAAAAAAATCGAGTCACGGTAGATATTTTTGACATTGTTGAGGGAAATTTAATATTCGAGTATTTCAACTCAAACTACAAAGAAGTAACCTAGTCGCCAGATTAAAATCGAGACCCTAATTTAGAAACCCTAGTTTGGCCATTTGAAGCACTCATGTGAAACAACCTAGTCGCGGTCGATAGTTTTCGGCATTGTTGCGTGGAATATTCAAAATCCACTAATTCAACCAAAATTTCAAAGAAGTTTAGGCTATAAAAGTGCACGTACGTTCTTAAAACCGAAAACCTAGTTTCAAAACTCTAATTGGGTCTTTCGATGCTCGTGCGTAAAAGAAAATAACATGATCGATGAAAAAGTGCAAAAAGCAATGTACGTACGGGCTTAGAATCGAAACACTAGTTTAGAAACCCTAGTTTTGCCATTTGAAGCAATCGCATGAAAAAACTGAGTCGAGGTTGATATTTTCTAACATTGTTGCGTGGAATGTTTAAATTCCATGATTTTGACCAATTTTTTTTAGAAATAAAGCATATTAAAGTGCACGTATGTGCTTAAAACCAAATTCCTAATTTTGTTCTTTGAAGCACACACAAAAAAAAATCAAGTCACAGTCGATATTTTTCGACAATGCTGTGAGAAATGTTAACATTTGAGTATTTTGACTAAAATTTCAAAGAAAAAGAGCCTAAAGCAATGTACATAGGGCTTAAAATCGAAACCCTTATTTAGAAACCAAAGTTTGGCCATTTGATAGAAGGCGCATGAAAAAACTAAGTGAGGTCGATATTTCTTGACATTGTTGCGTGGAATGTTCAAATTCTATTATTTTGACCCAAATTTCGTATAAATATAACCTATGACACTGCACGTTCGTGCTTAAAGTCGAAACCCTAATTTGGTCTTTTGAAGCACGCGAGTAAGAAAAGCGAGTCATGGTTGATATTTTTCGATATTGTTTTGGGAAATGTTAATATTCGAGTATTTCGACTCAAATTGAAAAGAAAATTGCCTAAAGCAATGTACATATGCGCTTAAAATCGAAACCCTAGTTTGGTCATTTGAAGTACAAGTGTGATAAAAATTGAATGGCGATCGATATTTTTTGACATTGTTGCGTGGAATGTTCAAATTCCATGATTTCGACAATAATTTTTAAGAAATGTAGCCTATGAAAGTGCACTTACGTGCTTAAAACAGAAACCCTAATTTGGTTGTTCGAAGAACGTGGGTAATAAAATCGAGTCATTGTCGATATTTTTCAACATTTTATGGGGAATGTTAATATTTGAGTATTTTGATTCAAATTTCAAAGAAAAGAGCCAAAAGTAATGTACGTGCGTGCTTAAAATCAAAAACCCTAATTTAGAAACCATAGTTTTGCCATTTGAAGCAAATGCGTCAAAAAACTGAATCGCGATCGATATTTTTCATTATTGTTGTGTGGAATGTTCAATTTCCATGATTTCAACCCACATTTCAAAGAAATATAACTTAAAAGTGCATGTGGTTGCTTAAAACTGAAAGCCTAATTTTGAAACCCTAATTTGGTTGTTCGAAGAATGTGGGTAAAAAAAATTGAGTCATAGTCGATATTTTTCGACATTCTTGTGGGGAATGTTAATATTAGAGTCTTTCAACTCAAATTTCAAAGAAAAAGAGCAAAAAACATTGTACACACGGGCTTAAAATCGAAACCCTAGTTATGCCATTTGAAGCACGTGCGTTAAAAAACTAAGTCGAGGTCGATATTTTCTGACATTGTTGCATGGAAAGTTTGAATTCCATGATTTTGATAATTTTTTTTAAGAAATATAGCATATAAAAGTGCACGTATGTGCTTAAAACTGAAACCTTAATTTGGTCCTTCAAAGCACACGCGTAAAAAAATCGAGTCACAGTCGATATTTTTCGACATTGCTGTGGGAAATGTTAATGTTCGAATATTTCGACACAAATTTCAATGAAAATAGGTTGCTTGGAATTTCAGATTACGTCGCTTGGAACGCATGAAGACTTGGACATAGGTTAAGACTTTGTCACTTAGAACGTATGAAGCATTAGACACAGGTTGTCAAGTTCATGACTCGTATCATAAGTCCTAGGGGGAGTGTCTTGAAGAATGAACCAAGAGTCAAACAAGAACCTAGAAAGTATCAAGAACAAGGAAAAGATCAAAGACTTGTACATGGATCAAGATCAAAGTTCTAAGGACAAGAACCATAGTACTAAGGTCCTTAGGTCAGAACAAAGGTTTGAGAATCCAAGAACCAAGGTCCTCAAGACAAAATCATGACAAAAACCCACAAGTCAAGAAAAAGAACAAGAAAAGAAAGAGTGTGGTACCCTAGCATATTAAAGACATGATTAAGAGCTTACAAGTAGACTACTTACTGAGTCTTTGTACTCATTTCATGTTTCCATGTTTATCAGGTGAACAAGTAGCTAGTCAAGGTCGGGAGCGGACTCTAAAGCAGGTGTCATAGCCAAGCCTCACACGTCGTCCTCCACACCCTTTTGTTTTAAAATGTTTTGTATTTATTCCTCATTTTTTGTTTTAACTATTACGTTGTGTTTTAACTACTTATGTATGAATACTATTCTGTTAAAATATAAATATAAAGAATATTATGTTTTAAATTTTATTTGTTTTACTTTGCAAAATATTTTCCCATCTTTTTAGAGTCATCGAGTCAGCCTAGTTCTTATACAGTGGTATCAGAGTCAGGTTTCTCTATGGTGCAACTCAAGAGGATGCCCTACCAATAAGTATGCCCTTAAGACTCTAAGTTTAAGTATGCCTAAGACTTATGTTATTGGGTGCTTAAAATCAAAACACTAATTTGAAACCTTAATGCAGGATGTTTGAAGCACGTGCTACAAACATTGAGCAATGGTTGAGGTTTTTCGAAACTTTTGTGTGGAATGCTCAAGCTTGATAATTTAGAATAGAATCTGGAAGGAATTGAGTATATAAAACAGTAAAAAGGTGCTTAAAATCGAATCCCTAATTTGCAAACCCTAATCTTGGATGTTTGAAGCACGTGCTAAAAATATAGAGTAACGATCGAGGTTTTTCAAAATTTTTGTGGGGAATGATCAAGCCTCATGATTTACAATAGAATGTCGAAGGAAATGAGTGTATAAAATAGTAAAAATGTGCTTAAAATCGAAACTCTAATTTGAAAACCCTAATCCAAGACGTTTGAAGAAAGTGCAAAAAAAACTGAGTAACGGTCGAGGTTTTTTGAAATTTTTGTGGGGAATGATCAAGCCTAATGATTTAGAATACAATATCGAAAAAAAGGAGTGTATAAAACAGTAAAAAGGTGCTTAAAATTGAAACCCTAATTTGTAAACCCTAATCTGGAACGTTTTAAGCAAGTGCTAAAAAAAACTGAGAAACGATCGAAGTTTTTCGAAAATTTTTTAGGAATAATCAAGCCGCATGATTTACAATAGAATATTGAAGAAAGGAGTATATAAAAAAGTGAAAAGGTGCTTAAAATCGAAACCCTAATTTGCAAACATTAATCCGGGACGTTTGATGCACTTGCTAATAAAACTGCGTAACGGTCGAGGTTTTTCAAAATTTTTATGGAAAATGATCAAGCTTGATGATTTAGAATAGAATGTCGAAAAAAAAGAGTGTATAAAATAGTAAAAATGTTCTTAAAATCGAAACTCTAATTTGCTAACTCTAATCCGAGACGTTTGAAGCAAGTGCTAACAAAACTGAGTAACGATTGAGGTTTTTCGAAATTCTAGTGGTAAATCATAAAGCCTCATGATTTCGAATAGAATGTCGAAGGAAAGGAGTGTATACAACAGTAATAAACTACTTAAAATTGAAACCCTAATTTGTAAACACTAATCCGGGACGTTTGAAGCAAGTGCTAACAAAACTTGGTAACGGTCGAGATATTTCGAATTTTTTGTGGGCAATGATCAAGCCTCTTGATTTAGAATAGAATGTCGAAGGAAAAGAGTGTATAAAATAGTAAAAAGGTGGTTAAAATCGAAACCCTAATTTGTAAATACTTACCCGAGACGTTCAAAGCAAGTGCTAACAAAACTAAGTAACGATCGAGGTTTTTCAAATTTTTTGTGGGGAATGATCAAGCTTTATGATTTAGAATAGAATGTCGAAGAAAAGGAGTGTATAAAAAAGTAAAAATGTGCTTAAAATCGAAACTCTAATTTGCAAACCCTAATCCGGGACGTTTAAAGCACGTGCTAAAACCACCATGCAACGGTCGAGGTTTTTCAAAATTTTTGTGGGGAATGATCAAGCTTGATGATATTTTATAGAATGTCGAAGGAAAGGAGTGTATAAAACAGTAAAATGGTGCTTAAAATCGAAACTGTAATTTGTAAACCCTAAATTGGGACGTTTGCTGCACGTGCTAACAAAACTGAGTAACAGTCGAGGTTTTTCGAAATTATTGTGGGGAATGATCAAACTTTATGATTTAGAATAGAATATCGAAGGAAATGAGTGTATAAAATAGTAAAAAGGTGCTTAAAATCGAACCCTAATTTCTAAACCTTAATCTGGGACGTTTGAAGCACGAGCTAAAAAAAACTAAGTAACGATTGAAGTTTTTCGAAATTTTTATTGGGAGTGATCAAGCTTCATGATTTCGAATAGAATGTCGAAGGAAAGGAGTGTATAAAACAGTAAAAAAGGTGTTTAAAATCGAACCCTAATTTGCAAACATTAAGTCGAGACGTTTGCTGCATATGCTAAAAAAATTGAGTAACGGTCGAGGTTTTTTAAAATTTGTGTGGGGAATGATCAAGCTTAATTTTTAAGAATAGAATTTCGATGAAAAGGAGTGTATAATACAGTAAAAATGTGCTTAAAATCGAAACCCTAATTTGGAAACCCTAATCCGGGACGTTTGACGCACGTGTTAACAAAACTGAGTAACGGTCGAGGTTTTTCGAAATTTTTGTTGGGAATGATCAAGTCACATTATTTTTAATAGAACATCGTAGAAAAGGAGTGTATAAAATAGTAAAAAGATGTTTAAAATCGAATCCATAATTTGGAAACCATAATCTAGAACGTTTGAAGCACGTGCTAAAAAAACACAGTAACGAACGAAGTTTTTCGAAATTTTGTTGGGAATGATCAAGCCTCATGATTTACAATAGAATGTGGAAAAAAGGAGTGTATAAAACAGTAAAAAGGTGCTTAAAGTTGAACCCTAATTTCCAAACATTAATCTGGGACGTTTGCTGCACACGCTAAAAAACTTGGGTAACGGTCAAGGTTTTTTGAAATTTTTGTAGGTAATGATCAAGCTTCATTTTTTAGAATAGAATTTCGATGAAAAGGAGTGTATAAAACACTAAAAATGTGCTTAAAATTGAAACCCTAATTTGCAAACTCCAATCTGAGACGTTTGATGCATGTGCTAACAAAACTGAGTAACGGTCGAAGTTTTTCGAAATTTTTGTTGGGAATGATCAAGTCTCATGATTTACAATAGAATGTCGAAGGAAAGGAGTTTATAAAACAGTAAAAAGATGCTTAAAATCGAATCCTTAATTTGGAAACCCTAATCTGGGACATTTGAAGTACGTGCTAAAAAAACTGAGTAACAAACGAAGTTTCTCGAAATTTTGTTGGGAATGATCAATCCTCATGATTTACAATAGAATGTGGAAAGAAATGAGTGTATAAAACTGTAAAAAATGTGCTTAAAATTGAAGCCCTAATTTGCAACCATTAATCCGGGACGTTTGTTATACGTGGTAAAAAAATGAGTTTCGGTCGAGGTTTTTCAAAATTATTGTGGGGAATGATCAAGACTCATTATTTAGAATAGAATGTCGAAGGAAAGGAGTGTATAAAACAGTAAAAAGGTTCTTAAAATCGAAACCCTAATCTTGGACGTTTGAAGCACGTGCTAAAAAAACTGTGTATGATCGAAGTTTTTCGAAATTTTTATTGGGAATGATCAAGCCTCATGATTTACAAGAGAATGTCGAAGGAAAGGAGTGTATAAAACAGTAAAAAGGTGCTTAAAATTGAAACCATAATTTTTAAACACTAATCTGGGACATTTGAAGCAAGTGCTAACATAACTGAGTAACGGTCGAGGTCTTTTGAAATTTTTGTGAGGAATGATCAAGCCTAATGATTTAGAATACAATATCGAAGGAAAGGAGTGTATAAAACAGTAGAAAGGTGCTTAAAATTGAAACCCTAATTTATAAACCCTAATCTAGAACGTTTGAAGCAAAACTGAGAAACGATCGAAGTTTTTTGAAATTTTTGTTGAGAATGTTGATAAGCCCCTACATTATTAGATTTTGCAAAGCTAGAGGTCCTTCTAGAATCCTTGCAAACGTTCACGAAGAAAGCTAACTTAACGAATTGATTCCAACCAAAAACTGGTTAGAAGATGAATGGCTCTTAGATCGAACATGGAATCTATGATGGTCACACTTAGATTCCAAGACGACTCACTCCAGAATTAGCTTGATCAAAACTAATTCAATGAATCAGTTTAAACATCAAACCTAAAGCAAGGTTTGAAAGAAACATAACACCCAAAGGGTTTCAACCACAAGATTTTTGTATTCCACTATTATTTCAAAATTGAATATTACATGCGTTTAAATAGGCCAACAAGATAATTTAGACATAATGTAGTTCAACTACCAACTACAAATTACTAATAAAAGCTATTAAATAAAAATTGAAGCAAATAAGATAGAAAATAAATAATCTTAATTGGTAGTTCAACTACCAAATACCAAAATTCTTCAAATCACTTTCCAATGTCAAGTGATATTTTATTGCCACTCAATTCTTTTATTGATTTGATACTTGAATCTTCTTTCTATTGCTTCTTGTAATTGCTCCTTCGGGTACATGCAAATGATCAGTTGTTGGATTCGTATCATGTGATCAAGCCGCATGATTTACAATAGAATGTCAAAGGAAAGGAGTGTATAAAACAGTAAAAAGGTGCTTAAAATCGAAACCCTAATTCGCAAACA
The DNA here is from genome assembly GCA_033971965.1 of Cucurbita ficifolia. Taxonomy (NCBI): domain Eukaryota; kingdom Viridiplantae; phylum Streptophyta; class Magnoliopsida; order Cucurbitales; family Cucurbitaceae; genus Cucurbita; species Cucurbita ficifolia. The sequence continues at coordinate 11,518,199 of CM066965.1, read as the reverse complement.
TTAATTCGGAACGTTTGATGCACTGGCTCATAAAACTGCGTAACGGTTGAAGTTTTTCGAAATTCTAGTGGTAAATGATAAAGGCACATGATTTAGAATAGACTGTCGAAGGAAATGAGTGTATTAAAATAGTAAGAAACTGCTTAAAATCAAAACCTTAATTTGTACATACTAATCCGGGATGTTTGAAGCAAGTGTTAACAAAACTTAGTAACGGTCGAGATTTTTCAAAATTTTTGTGGGCAATGATCAAGCCTCATGATTTAGAATAGAATGTCGAAGGAAAAGAGTGTATAAAACAGTAAAAAGGTTGTTAAAATCAAAACCCTAATTTGTAAACACTTATCTGGGACGTTCAAAGAGTGTGCTAACAAAACTAAGTAATGATCGAGGTTTTTCAAAAATTTTGTGGGGAATGATCAAGCTTGATGATTTAGAATAGAATGTGAAAGAAAAAAAGTGTATAAAAAATTTTAAATGTGCTTAAAATCGAAACTCTAATTTTCAAACCCTAATTCGGGACGTTTGAAGCACGTGCTAAAAACACCGTGCAACGGTCGAGGTTTTTCAAAATTTTTGTGGGGAATGATCAAGCTTGATGATTTTTTATAGAATGTCGAAGGAAAGGAGTGTATAAAACAGTAAAAAGGTGCTTAAAATCGAAACCCAAATTTGTAAACACTAAACTGGGACGTTTGCTGCACATGCTAACAAAACTGAGTAACGGTCGAGGTTTTTTGAAATTATTGTGGGGAATGATCAAGCCTCATGATTAGAATAGAATGTCGAAGGAAAGGAGTGTATAAAACAGTAAAAAGGTGCTTCAAATTGAACCCTAATTTGTAAACGCTAATCTGGGACGTTTGAAGCACATGTTAAAAAAAACTTAGTAGCGATCGAAGTTTTTTGAAATTTTTATTGGGAGTAATCAAGCCTCATGATTTGAAATAGAATGTCGAAGGAAAGGAATGTATAAAACGGTAAAAAGGTGTTTAAAATCGAACCCTAATTTGCAAACATTAATCCAGGACGTTTGCTGCACGTGCTAAAAAAATTGAGTAACAGTCAAGGTTTTTTGAAATTTGTGTAGGAAATGATCAAGCTTCATTTTTAAGAATAGAATGTCGATGAACAGGAATGTATAAAACACTAAAATTGTGCTTAAAATCAAAACCCTAATTTGCAAACCCTAATCCGGGACGTTTGACGCACGTGCTAACAAAACTAAGTAACGGTCGAGGTTTTTCGAAATTCTTGTCGGAATGATCAAGTCTCATGATTTAGAATATAATATCGTAAGAAAGGTGTGTATAAAATAGTAAAAAGGTGCTTAAAATCGAACCCTAATTTGTAAACCCTAATCTGGGACGTTTGAAGCACAGGCTAAAAAAACTGAGTAACAATCGAAGTTTTTCGAAATTTTTATTGGGAATGATCAAGCGTCATGATTTGAAATAGAATGTCGAAGGAAAGGAGTTTATAAAACTGTAACGACCCGAAATTTTCTACTTAATTTAAGGTCACTACTGTATACATATCATAAACATTGCATGCAGAAGACTTCATTTAAATTCCATAAAACATAACTTTTATCTTGAAAACACAGCCATGGACTTGTGTGTTTCAAAAACATCTTTAAAACGACACAACAAAAGAGTAAATAAAATAAATAAACATTTAAGTTAAAAACATCATATTCTAGCCTAAGTCTAAGAAAATAAATATCACTATCCTATGCATGTGCCATGGTCTCGAGTTGCGATGCCGTCGTCAGCCGTACAGGAATGCCTTGCCTTAACCTGAAAAATGTAGTAGCACATGACTTGAGTATTTAAAGAAATACTCAGTAAGTGACCCCACTATTGGGGTTAAATGCAACAATCACATGCAATGAAATGATAGGACCTATCTCTCGTTTCGTTTCATTTTTCCTACGGTGCTGCCCTAACGGGTAAACTTTGGACGTGTACCATATACTCTACACACAGCCCATACATGCGAGTATGGGCTCACCAGCTAGTTCGCACACCGCTGAGCCACGTTCCTTATCCGGTGGGCATACTCTGGGAGCCCCTTATGCCGGAACCCATTAGAACTAGTAACCGTCACGGCAGCGCTATGCAAAGCATAACGATCGTTGTTCTGCCATTGGATGTACGCGTCCGTACCCTCGTGATGGAATAGGGGTATCCCCCAAATGCATGAACACACATAATGCATGAGGTCCCAATATTTCTACTTTTATCATTAATGAATATAACCCCGCTATCATCTTTCATTCGTATCATATCCTTTCTCATATCATTTCACATATCGTTCATCATTCATATCGGGGTTACATTTCATTTCATTTATCGTGATATCATGTCATTCATAACATACTGTATACATACAATTTAGAAAGCATAACAAAACGCTCCATGCTTTTAACATGTCATTTCATAAGGTGCAATTCATACAACAATTACCTCAATGGTCACACAAAACAATTTAAACATAACATATCACATCACAATATATCGTTACGTGAACATACCTTAGTCATGTCATCACAAGAACGTATCCTAACGCTATCGTTCTATCAGTCTATTATAAACCTATCCCTTTCTACCCATATCCTAACCATATTCTTTCATCAATCTCTCCTATCCATAGCACTCCGGTATGTAACCTAACCTTAACGTTTCGTGAACGTATCTTACGCCTATCGTTACATTTCGTTTTGTGCATCCTTCTCGTATCCTTTCTCAAACATATCCTTAAACACATCGTACCACAATTATTATCATACAATTCACATATTATAACATAACATAAACATAATATAAGCATACCGATTCACAGATAATTCACACATATCAGAACATATGACACGTGCAGAACCACAAGCACGTGTCAACATCAAATATAACCATGTCGATAGTAAGGCCACTTACCTGGATGACCTTAGCCGAAGTTCATCCAACTCCAAACTAACTTGCTTTCGTCCCTTGAATTCGTTCCCACTTATATCAAGGCGCTCCACCCTATTAGAGATATCACCAAATTACTTTAGTAATTCTAATTCCTAAATTTTGTTAACTATTTAACAAAGGGTTAAATTTCTCAATCTAGATTTAATATTTCTTGGGATATAAATATTTTTAACCATACCGTGCCTATTGACATACTTTATATAAGAGAATATATTTAAGAATTACTTTATAAATGAAAATATATGGTTGTTGTTATTCAAGGGTATCAACCATTTAATACTTTTAAGATCTTCCATGCATTTTCCTTCTTTTATTCTTTTATTCGGTTAGCTGTATTCTGGGTCTTTCTTATAATTCCCTTTCTCTCTGTTCTCATTGTGTTGATAAATATTATTGCCAATTCCCTTTTTCTTTTTCATTGTGCGATAAATATTCTTGCCGAATTTTTAATCCTTCTTCCTCCCAAATCCTCTCTTTAATTTCCTCTGTGTAATTCTATTTTTCTCTTTCTTTAATTTCCTCTATGTAATTCTATTTTTCTCTTTCTTTATTTTTAGTGTGTTGATATTTATTCATTCTTACCCAAATCTTCCCTTGTTAGGCAAGACCAATTTTATTCCGTTCACAGTTATTCATAGATATTCTTGGTTTTTAATTTAATCGATTCATTTGTCCACCCATCTACATAATTACCATAATTACCATAATTCATATAAAATTATTGACCAACATTTCAGATCTAAAACAATCTAAAATATAATTGGTTGTGATTTCCTATAAATGAAATTAGAATAAAAGAAAAGAAAGTTTAATATAATTGGTTGTGATTTCCTATAAATGAAATTAGAATAAAAGAAAAGTAGGTTTAATATATACCTAACAAACTAACGAGATCTTTCTTCACAGCGTCTACCTCTCTTCTTCATGTAAATCTGCCTCTATAGTTGAAGAACTTTTCTTTTTTTAGTTTTTCTCAAATCTGAGATATTTGTTGTTTTTCTGTTTTGCAGTAACTTGAGATTTGGACGTAAGAGTTGGGTTGATGAGAGATGATGGAAAAATGATGAGAGATTAGTGGAGAAGAGTGGGGAAGGGTTGTTTTTATTTTTTTTTAATATTAATTTATTATTATTATTATTATTTTTAAACGGAATAATAATTTTTCTTTATTTATTTATTTATTTTTGGGCTATTACAAAAACGGTAAAAATATGCTTAAAAGGTTTTCAAATCGAAATTTTATTGGGGAATGATCTGGCTTGATGATTTAGAATAGAACGTCGAAGAAATGGAGTGTATAAAACAGTAAACGAGTGCTTAAAATCGAAACCCTATGATTTAGAATAGATTGAAGCAAGTATTTCACTCACGCGTCGATGAGCAAAACAATTTTTCGGTTCGTCTAAAAAAAATCATGGAATTGGTGCATTCTTCGCAATTCTGTCAAAAAATATCGACCGTGACTTAATTATTCTCGAACGTGTTTAAGAAAACTGAACTAGGGTTTCCAAAGTTTGCTCTTTCTATTCGAAATCCAAGTCCAAGTGTTGTTTCCTAGGGGAAGATTGAAATATTTGAAGGAGAAAGCCGTTTTTCGAAACCGCCCTAGAACACTAGTGAAAACCTGTCGATGAGCGAAACCCGTTATCGATGCACCTCACAATAATCAACAAATTGGAGAATACCTCACAACAATGTCGAAACAAATCGACCAAGACTCAGTTTTTTTGTTTTTTTTTTTTTTGCACGAGTGCAAATAAATCAAACTAGGGTTCCCGTTTTAGGCTCTTTCTTTTTGAAATCCAAGTACAAACGCTGTTCCCCAGGGAAATATTGAGATTTTTGAAGGAAAGAAAAGCTTTTCGGAACCGACATAAAATGCGAGCTAAAACACGTTGATGAGCGAAACTACTCTTAGTTCTCCTCAAAATAATCATCCAAATTGATGCATTTTCACAACTATGTCGAAAAAAGTCGATCGCGACTCATTTTTTCAAACGCGTTTGAAAAAACTGAACTGGTTCCCGTTTTAGGCTCTTTCTCGAAATACAAGTCTCGGTGCTATTTCCACTAGAATATTGAGATATTTTAAGAAAGAAGTTTCTCGAAACCACCTTAGAACGCGAGCAAAAACCCGCCGATGTACGAAACCATTTTTTTTTTTTTTGCTCCTCACCATAATAATCGAATTGGAGCAATGTCGAAAAATATCGACCCCGACTCCATTTTTTTCGGACGTGTGCGAAAAAGCCGAACTAGGGTTTTGAAACTAAGGTTCCTGTTTTAGGTTATTTCTATTAGAAATCCTAGTCCCCATGAAATTTCCCAGGGGAATATTGAAATAATGGAAGAAGAAAGCAGCTTTTAGGAACTGCCCTAGAACGCGAACGAAAACTCGCTGATGAGCAAAACCATTTTCGAACATGAATCTTGTTTTTTTAAACACATGCAAAAAAATCGAACTAGGGTTCCCGTTTTAATGCCTTTTCTTTTCAAAATCCAAGTTCTAGTGCTTTTTCCACGGGACTATATTGAGATATTGGAAGGAGAAAGCAGCTTTTTGAAACCGCCCTAGAAAGTCAATGAGAACCCGTCGATGAGCTATACCATTTTTCGGTGCTCCTCACACAAAAATTGTCGAATTGGAGCCTTCCAGACAAAAATGTCAAAAAATATCGATCGCAACTTGAATTTTTTCGCACGGGTGTGAAAAAATTGAACTAGGGTACACATTTTAGGCTTTTTCTTGTGGAAATCCAAGTACAAGTGTTGTTTTAGGCTCTTTCTCTTTAAAATCCTTCCAATATCTCAAGTGTTGTTTTGGACTTTGATTTTCTAGTGGAAATCATGCTGATGAGAGAAACCACTTTTCGTTGCTCCTCACAACAATCATCGAATGCTAGCATTCCTCATAACATTGTCGAAAAAAATATCTACTACGACTCGTTTTTCGCACGCGTGCAAAAAAATTGATCAAGGGTTCCTGTTTTAGGCTCGTTCCCTTCGAAATCCTAGTCCTAGTGTTGTTTCCCAAGGGAATATTGAGATATTGGAACAAGAAAGAAGCTTTTGGAAACCGCCCTAGAACGCGAGCAAAAATCCGCCCATGATCAAAACCACTTTTCGATGCTCATCACAACAATGTTAAAAAAATATCGACCTTGACTCAATTTTTTTCGCACGCATGCAAAAAACCGAACTAGGGTTTCTTTTTTAGGTTCTTTCTCTTCGAAATCCAAGACCCAATCCTATTTCCTAGGGGCATATTTTGATATTCGAAGTGCCTTAAAACGCCAGCGAAAACCCATCATTGAGCGAAAAAACTTTCTAGTGCTCCTCACACTAATCATCGAATTGCAGAATTCCTCACAATAATGTCAAAAAATATCCATTGCGACTAAGTTTTTTTGCATGCGTGCAAAAAAATCGAACTAGGGTTCCCATTTTAGGCTCTTTCTCATCAAATCAAAGTCCGTGTCCCAGGGAATATTGAGATAATTGAATGAGAAAGCAGCTTTTCTTATCCACCGTAGAATGAAAGCGAAAACCCGCTGATGAGCGAAGCCACTTTCCAGTGCGCCTAACAATGATCATCGAATTTGAGCATTTCTCACAACAATGTCGACAACATATCGACCACAACTCGTTTTTTTTTTTTTTTATATATTTTTTTTTTGCTTGAGTATGAAGAAACTGAACTAGGGTTTCCAAACAAGGGTTCTCGTTTTAGGCTATTTCTCTTCGAAATCCAAGTCCCAATGTTGTTTTCCAGCAGAATATATTGAGATATTGGAAGAAGAAATAAGCTTTTCAAAATCGCCCAAAAACATGAGCGAAAACCCACCGATGAGCGAAACCACTTTCTTGTGCTCCTCACAACAATCATCGAATGTGAGCATTCCTCACAACAAGTCCCAGAATCATCGAAACCACTTTATTGAGACTTGGGTTGTTTTTTGCACGCGTGTAGAGAAACCGAACTGTGGCTTCCAAACAAGTGTTTCCGTTTTAGGCTCTTTCTCATTTAAAAACAAGTCTCAATGTTGTTTCCTAGGGGAATATTGAGATATTGGAAGGAGAAAGCAGTTTTTCGGCACTTCTCTAGTATGCGAGCGAAATCCCGCTGATGAGCGAAACAAATTTTCGATTCGTCTCACAAACATCCTCGAATTGGAGAATTCCTCACAACAATATTGAAAAATATTGACTGTGACTCAAGTTTTTTTTTCAAGCGTGCGGAAAAACAAAATTGTGGCTTCCAAACTAAAGTTACATTTTAGGCTTTTTCTCTTCGAAATCCATGTCCCAGTGTTGTTTTCCAATGGAATATTTAGATATTGGAAGCAGAAAGAAGCTTTTCGGAGCCGCCCTAGAACACGAGCGCCTCAAAACCATCATGGAGTTGGAGTATTCCTCATAAAAATGTCAATATAATATCGATCATGACTTGGGTTTTTTTCTTACGCGTGCGAAAAAAACCGAATTGTGGATTCCAAACTAGGGTCCCCGTTTTAGGCTCTTTCGTTTCAAAATCCAATTCCCTGTGCTATTTCCAAGGAAAATATTGAGATATTGAAACGAGAAAGCAGCTTTTTGGAACCGTCCTAGAACGCGAACGAAAATCTACCGATGAGCGAAAACACATTCTAGTGCACCTCACAACCATCATCGAATTGGATCATTAACTTGTGACGAACTTGTGCACTTTTTCGACATTGTTGCATTGATTATTTAAATTCCATGATTTCAACCAAAATTTCAAAAAAAAGAAAAAAGTCCTATAAAAGTTCACGTACGTGCTTAAAGCTAAAATCCTAATTTGGTCGTCCGAAGCACGCGCATAAAAAAATCGAGTCACGGTAGATATTTTTGACATTGTTGAGGGAAATTTAATATTCGAGTATTTCAACTCAAACTACAAAGAAGTAACCTAGTTGCCAGATTAAAATCGAGACCCTAATTTAGAAACCCTAGTTTGGGCATTTGAAGCACTCACGTGAAACAACGTACTCGCGGTCGATATTTTTCAGCATTGTTGCATGGAATGTTCAAAATCCACTAATTCAACCAAAATTTCAAAGAAGTTTAGGCTATAAAAGTGCACGTACGTTCTTAAAACCGAAAACCTAATTTCAAAACTCTAATTGGGTCTTTCGATGCTCGCGCGTAAAAGAAAAAAACACGGTCGATGAAAAAGTGCCAAAAGCAATGTATGTACGGGATTAGAATCGAAACACTAGTTTAGAAACCCTAGTTTTTCCATTTGAAGCAATCGCATGAAAAAATTGAGTCGAGGTTTATACCTTCCGACATTGTTGCGGGGAATGTTTAAATTCCATGTTTTTTACCAAAATTTTGAAGAAATAAAGCATATTAAAGTGCACGTATGTGCTTAAAACCGAATTCCTAATTTGTTTCTTCGAAGCACACGCATAAAAAAATCAAGTCAGTCGATATTTTTCGACATTGCTGTGGGATTGAAAAAACTGAAACCCTTATTTAGAAACCATAGTTTGGTCATTTGATAGCAGGCGCATAAAAAAACTGAGTGAGGTCGATATTTCTTGACATTGTTGCGTGGAATGTTCAAATTCTATTATTTTGACCCAAATTTCGTATAAATAAAGCCTATGACACCGCACGTTCATGCTTAAAACCGAAACCCTAATTTGGTCGTTTGAAGCACGCGATAAGAAAAGCGAGTCATGGTTGATATTTTTCGATATTGTTGTTGAAAATGTCAATATTCGAGTATTTCGACTCAAATTTAAAAGAAAATTGCCTAAAGAAATGTACATGCCCGCTTAAAATCGAAACCCTAGTTTGGTCATTTGAAGAACAAGCGTGATAAAGATTGAGTGGCGATTGATATTTTTTGACATTGTTGTGGGGAATGTTCAAATTCCATGATTTTTACCCAAATTTTTAAGAAATGTAGCCTATGAAAGTGCACGTACGTGCTTAAAACAGAAACCCTAATTTGGTCGTTCGAAGAACATGGGTAATAAAATCTAGTCATTGTCGATATTTTTCAACATTTTATGGGGAATGTTAATATTTGAGTATTTTGATTCAAATTTCAAAGAAAACCGCCAAAAGTAATGTACGTGCGTGCTTAAAATCAAAAACCCTAATTTAGAAACCCTAGTTTTTCCATATCGCGGTCGATATTTTTCATTATTGTTGTGTGGAATGTTCAATTTTCATGCGTATATATCAAAAGTTAAGTGTGAAATCTGAATGAGATAGATTATTTCAAATATTTCAACCCACATTTCAAAGAAATATAACTTAAAAGTGCACGTGGTTGCTTAAAACTGAAAGCCCAATTTTGAAACCCTAATTTCGTTTTCGAAGAATGTGGGTAAAAAAAATTGAATCACAGTCGATATTTTTAAACATTCTTGGGGGAATGTTAATATTAGAGTCTTTCAACTCAAATTTCGAAGAAAGAGCAAAAAGCATTGTACGCACGGGCTTAAAATCGAAACCCTAATTTAGAAACCCTAGTTTGGCCATTTGAAGCACGCACGTTAAAAAACTAAGTCGAGGTTGATATTTGCTGATATTGTTGCATGGAAAGTTCGAATTCCATGATTTTGATAAATTGTTTTAAGAAATATAGTGTATAAAAGTGCACGTCCGTGCTTAAAACTGAAACCTTAATTTGGTCCTTCAAAGCACACGCGTAAAAAAATCGAGTCACAGTCGATATTTTTCGACATTGCTGTGGGAAATGTTAATGTTCGAATATTTTGACACAAATTTCAATGAAAATAGGTTGCTTGGAATGTTCAGATTACGTCGCTGGGAACGCATGAAGCCTTGGACGTAGGTTAAGACTTTGTCACTTGGAACGTATGAAGCATTGGACACAGGTTGTCAGGTTCATGACTCGTACCTTAAGTCCTAGGGGGAGTGTTTTGAAGAACGAACCAAGAGTCGAACAAGAACCTAGAAAGTATCAAGAACAAGAAAAAGATCAAGGACTTGTACATGGATCAAGATCCAAGTTCTAAGGACAAGAACCAAGAACTAAAAACCATAGTACTAAAGTCCTTAGGTCAGAACAAAGGTTTCAAAATCCAAGGACCAAGGTCCTCAAGATAAAATCATAATAAAAACCCACAAGTCAAGAAAAATAACAAGAAAAGAAAGAGTGTACCCTAGCATATTAAAGACATAATTAAGAGCTTACAAGTAGACTACTTACTGAATTTTTATTCTCATTCCATGTTTCCATGTTTATCAAGTAAACAAGGAACTGGTCAAGGTCGGGAGCGGGCTCTAAAGCAGGTATCATAGACAAGCCTCGCACATCGTCCTCCACACCCTTTTGTTTTAAAATGTTTTGTATTTATTCCTCATTTTTTGTTTAACTATTACGTTGTGTTTTTAACTACTTATGTATGAATACTATTTTTTGTTAAAATATAAGTATAAAGCATATTATGTTTAAAATTTTATTTGTTTTACTTTGCATAAAAATGTCCCATCTTTTTAGAGTCATCGAGTCAGCTCGGTTCTTACAGAGTGTATCAGAGTCAGGTTTCTCTATGGTGCAACTCAAGAGGATGCCCTGCCTATAAGTATGCCCTTTAGACTCTAAGTTTAAGGCATTTAAGTGAGGAAAAAAGTAACCCAACGAAGCCAAGAAAAGGAATTAAGGCATCTAAGCAAGGGCAAAGGTCTTAAGATATTTCTATACTCTAAGAAATAATTTAAGGAATAAAGGCCTTTGGAAAAGGATCGTAAACAAAAAGGCTAGCGGAAAGATGAAAAAGGAAAATTTTCCAATTTCTATGCAACTCTCCAAATTTTTTAATTCTTTGTCATGAAGAAATTTAAAGGGGCCCAAGAAGATAAAAATGACCGGAAAAGGAAGAAAAATTTCTAGAAATTTTTTTGATTTTTCGAGAAAAATAATAATACAATAATAAAAAGTGGCAAATTACCAAAATACCCCTAAACTTCTAGATAATTACAAAAATGCAACAGATCATAAAATAATCCGAGATAGTGAGATATCCTAAGAAAATCCATCGAATCATGAAATCCAACCATTGGATCTTTCCCAAATTTGAGTATGTTCTAGAGAAATCACAACTCATCACATCCAACGACCAGAATTCAAATTAGAGTCGGTAGCCGTTGATCGGAGAGGATATTTTCGACGAATTATCTAAAAAATCATTCTTCAAATCACAAAGATTCATGAGGTTTCAATGTCGGTGGAAGTTTCCCCTATAAAGTCTGAAGTTGGGGCAATAGAATGGAACAAGAATAAGCGTTTAGATTTTTGGTCTCCTACGCTCGAATTATTTCCAAATTCGAGAGCAGCTCTTCACCATTTCCCTTCAAACTTGTTCATATAGTCTCTAAACAAGGTTACCCACAAGTTTTATGAAGAAAACGAGTGCTAAATGTGCATAGAAACCATCCCCCAATCCAATCCGCCATTGAAGAACTTCAATGAAAACTAAAAAATTCAATCTGAGACTACACACAAATTCGTCGAGCAAGGAAAATCTCAATCAATTTTTGCACCTCCAAAGAGTATTTCCATAGAAGACCACAAACAGAAATAACTTCAAGAACATGCCCAATTGAAGGAATTTGTTTCGGGCTTAAATTGGGGGTAAGTATCAAATTTCTATCTACGATCCATTTTCCTTCAAATTGAGAATTTCTTTAGCTTCAGAGGATCAAGTTGAGTAACTTTGATGAAGGGGTCGAGAGTTGAAACATCGTAGAACGAGCTATCCAAAAATCAGACCTTCCCTCAGTTTTTCTCAAGTGTAACCCCCTTCTAGACCGGTTCTTATGAAAACTTTTATGATTCTAGAAACTCAATAAGGAGTTTGTGGAAGAAAATTTGAAGTAATTTAGATACAGAAAGGTCGGAAACAAAGGTTCCGAACGTCGACGACGAGGTAAGTAACCACCCTAGAATTTTCTTAAGAAATACTTGTAGGAATCACTTGGATTTTTGTATGAACCTTAAACCAAGTATGAATTAAGGATATATGAAAGAAAAACTAAAGAACTGAGAGTTAAGATCCTGAACCGATCAAATTGTTTAGGATGTATGTTACATTAAAATAACCCGCTAAATGAACTCTACTGCCTATGAAATTTTAATGCTAAGCATATTATAGCATGTTGAGATTATATTTGAAATGTTGTTGTCATTGGATAAGGTTAAGTAGGTAAACCAAGAAACGGTGTACAATGACCATAATGCCCCTAAGGTAATTTGCCTTCGGTTCATGACCTATATGACCTCCAAATGCTATGAAATTCTGTAGTAGATCTTATTTTATGACGTTTGATGATGTTGTGAAGAGTGAAAGTCATTGAAACACGTTAAGTAGCAAAACCAAGAGATTTGGGATAAAATGACCAAAATGCCCCTAGGATTACTTACGATATTTCAAGGTCTATACATGCTCCAAAGGACCTACTACTTTCTATAAGGTCTATTCTTAAGGACATGAATATATTTTTGAGATTTCAAGTTGACTAGAGCAAGTTTGGAACCTAAACCAAGTTAGGACCCAAGAAATACCTAAAGAAAACACTTCAAGACTCAAGACTCTTTTAGAACCCTCTAATGAATTCATTATGACTCTATGACTTTCTAGATTAACTCATGCTTGTTATTATGACGGGTTCATATGTTTATGAATGCATGTTACAACTTATTGCCTCAAGAAATTATGAACCTTAAAAACTTACAAGATTGAGAACCAAGAATAATATCAGACAAGCTCTACGACTACCAAGGTAAGAAGAATGCTAGGTACCACTCAAGGATAAGGGACCAAGGTCCTGAAACTCAGAAACTCGAGAAAATTACTAAGACCTCTCATGGTACAACATGTTCATGACTCAGACTACGCTGCTTGGAACGTATGAAGTCTTGAGTGTAAGTATTCAGACTATGCCGCTTGGAATGTATGAAGCCTTGGGCATAGGTATTCAGGATGTACCATAGGGCAAACTCTAGGTGCAGAATTTTAGACTACGCTACTTAGAACACATGAAGCCTTGAACGTAGGTATTAAGACTATGCCCCTTCGAACATATGAAGCCTTGGGCATAAGTATTTAGGCTATCATAGGGCAAGCCCTAGATGCAAGATTAGACTATATCGCTTGGAATGTAAGAAGCCTTGGATGTAGGTTTTCAGACTATCCCCTTTGGAATGCATGAAGACTTAGGCATAGGTTTTCAGATCCTATCGAAGGGCAAGCCCTAAGATGCGCGTTCAGACTACATCACTTGGAACACATGAAGCCTTAGACGTAGGTTAAGACTGTATCGGTTGGAACATATGAAGCCTTGGACATAGGATGTCAGGTTCATGACTTGTACCGTAAATCCTAGGGGGAATGTCTTGGAGAATGAAATAAGAACAGAAGAAGAACCTAGAAAGTACCTATAACAAGACAACGTTCAAGTACTAGTACATGGATCAAGATCCAAGTTCTAAGGATAAGAACCAAAAATTGGAACCATAGTACTAAGGCCCTTAGATCAAAACAAAGGTTTCAGAATCCATGGATCAAGGTCCTTAGGATAGAATCATGATAAGAACCCACAAGTCAAGAACAGAACTAAAGGACCTAATTACTTACAACATAAACAAGAACAAGAAAAGAAAGAGTCTGGTACCCTTGCATATCAAGAACACAGTTAAGAGCTTACAAATAGGCTACTTACTGAGTCTTTGTACTCATTCCATGTTTTTCATGATTTTTAGGTGAACAAGGAGCTGGTTGAGGTCAGAAATGGACTTTGGAGCAGGTGCCATAGACAAGCCTCACCCATCGTCCTCCACACCCTTTTGTTTTAAAATGTTTTGTATCTGTTTCTCACTTTGTGCTTTAAATATTATGTTGTGTTTTAACTACTTATATACGATTACTATTTTGTTAAAATATAAATATAAAGTATATTATGTTCAAATTTTATTTGTTTTACTTCGCGAAAATTTTGCCCACCTTTTTAGAGTCATCGAGTCCGCCCAGTTCTTACATCTAGTTTCACCATTTGAAGCACGCACTTGAAAAAATAAATTCCATGATTTTGACCCGAATTTCGAAGAAATATAACCTATAAAAGTGCACGTATGTGCTTAAAAACGAAACTCTAATTGGATCGTTTGATGCACACTCGTAAAAAATTGAGTCACAATCGATATTTTTCGACACTGTTGCAAGGAATGTTAATACTCGAGTATTTCGACTAAAATTTTGAATAAAAAGTGTCAAAAGCAATGTATGTACGAGCCTAAAATTGAAACCCTAATTTGAAAAATTCAAGCACGCGCGTGAAAAAACAGAGTCGCGGTCAATTTTTTTCGACATTTATGCATGAAATGTTCAAATTCCATGATTTCGACCAAAATTTCAAAGAAATATAGCCTATAAAAATGCACATACATGCTTAAAACCGAAATCCTAATTGAGTCGTTCAGAGCACGCGAGTAAAAAATCGAGTCATGGTCGATATTTTTTGACATTGTTGTGGGGAATGTTAATATTCTAGTATTTCGACTCAAATTTCAAAGAAATGAGCCAAAAGTAATGTACGTATGGGCTTAAAATAGAAACAATAATTTAGAAACCTAGTTTGGCCAGTTAAAGCACGCCCATGAAAACATGGGTCGTTATCGATATTTTTCAACATTGTTGCATGGAATGTTTAAATTCTATGATTTTTACCCAAATTTCGAAGAAATATAGCTTATAAAAGTACAAGTATATGCTTCAAACCAAAACCCTAATTTTGAAACTCTTATTGGGTCGTTTGAAGCACACATATAAAAAAATCGAGTCACGATCGACATTGTTGTGGGGAATGTTAATATTCGAGTATTTTGACCCAAATTCGGAAGAAAAAGTGCCAAAAGCAATGTACATACGACCTTAAAATTTAAACCCTAATTTATAATTTCAAGCACGCACATGAAAAAAATGAGTTGCGGTTGATATTTTTCAACATTTTTGCGTGGAATGTTCAAATTCCATGATTTATAAAAAAATTCAAAGAAATATAGCCTATAAAGTTGCACATATGTGCTTAAAATCGAAACCTTAATTGGGTCATTCAAAGCACGCGCATAAAAAAATTGAGTCACAGTCGATATTTTTTTCACTTTGTTGTGGGGAATGTTAATATTCGAGTATTGAATGTGATGTAAGTGGTTTGGGCATAGGTGCTGTTTTGATGCAAGATGGAAAACACTTGATGTATTTTAGTGAAAAACTAAATGGGGCAGCATTGAACTATCCTACCTATGATAAAGAATTGTTTGCTTTAGTTCATACATTGTAGGTGTGGCAACACTACTTATGACCTAGAGAATTTGTGACTCACTTTGATCATGAAAGCTTGAAGTATCTTAAGGGTCAAAGCATACTAAAACATAGATATGCAATGTGGGTGGAGTTTATTGAAACATTTTCGTATGTCAAAAAATATGAGCAAGGTAAGGATAATATGGTAGCTCATGCTTTATCTAGAAGGTACAATCTCTTTACTTCTCTTAGTGCAAAATTTTTTGGATTTGAGCATATTACAGAATTATATGAAGATGATCTAGACTTTACTATTTATGCATCTTGTCTTGCAAAAAAAGCTGTAGATGATTATGATGTATTTCATAAATTTTTATTTAAGAAAAGTAAGCTTTGTATTCCTAAATGCTCTATAAGAGATTTTCTTTTGAGAGAAGCACATGGTGGTGCCTTAATGCGATATTTTAGGACTAAAAAAACTTATAATATGTTGCATAAACACTTTTCTTGGACGAAGATGAAGCACGATGTTCATAATTTTTGTAGCCAATGTTTTATATGCAAAGAAGCTAAATCTAAATCACAACCAAATGGATTGTATACGCCTTTGAATATACCTAATGAACCTTGGTCTAATATATCTATGGATTTTGTTCTTGGTTTGCTCCACACAAAAAAGAGAAGAGATAGTATTCTCATCGTTGTGGTAGATAAATTTAGTAAAATGACTCATTTTATTGCATGCAACAAGACAAATGATGTAAAAATATGTTGCTGACTTATTTTTTAGGTAAGTAGTAAGATTACGTGGAATCCATAGAATAATTGTGAGTGATAGGGATGTTAAATTTTTAAGTCACTTTTGGAAATTATTGTTGGGTAAAATTGGTACAAAGTTGTTTTTTTCAACTACATGTCATCCTCAGGCTGATGGGCTAACTGAGGTGGTTAATAGAACATTAAGAGCGTTGCTTAGGGCTATTATTTCTAAGAATATTAAGTCTTGGGACGAATGTTTACCATTTGTAGAGTTTGCATATAATAGAGTAGTATCACTCATTGTTCTCCTTTTGAAGTGTTTTATGGATTTAATCCACTTACGCCTCTTGATTTGCTTCCTATTCCTTCTAATATTTTTGTGAGTGAAGTAGTCACAAGTAAAGCAGATTTGATCAAAATATTGCCCAAAGAGGTGAAGGAGAGAATTGAGAAACAAAATTTCAAAGTTTCTTCAAGAATTAACAAAGGACGGAAGGAAATCATTTTTCAACCCGGTGACTGGGTGTAACCGACCCAGATCCACCGCTAGCAGATATTGTTCTCTTTGGGCTTTCCCTTTCGGGCTTCCCCTCAAGGCTTTAAAACACGTCTGCTAGGGGAAGGTTTCCACACCCTTATAAAGGGTGATTTGTTCTCCTCCCCAACCAATGTGGAACATCACAATCCACCCCCCTTCGGGACCCAGCGTCCTCGCTGGCACTCGTTCCTTTATCCAATCGATGTGGGACCGACCTCAAATCTACCCCCCTTTGGGGTCCAACGTCCTTACTGGCACACAGCCTCGTGTCTATCCCCCTTCGGGGAACAGCGAGAAGGCTGGCACATCGTCTGGTGACTGGCTCTGATATCATTTGTAACCACCCAGATCCACCGCTAGCAGATATTGTCCTCTTTGGGCTTTCCCTTTCGGGCTTCCCCTCAAGGCTTTAAAACGCGTCTGCTAGGGGAAGGTTTCCACACCCTTATAAAGGGTGATTTGTTCTCCTCCCCAACCAATGTGGAACATCACAATCCACCCCCCTTCGGGACCCAACGTCCTCGCTGGCACTCGTTCCTTTATCCAATCGATGTGGGACCGACCTCAAATCTACCGCCCTTTGGGGTCCAACGTCCTTACTGGCACACCGCCTCGTGTCTATCCCCCTTCGGGGAACAGCGAGAAGGCTGGCACATCGTCTGGTGACTGGCTCTGATATCATTTGTAACCACCCAGACCACCGCTAGCAGATATTGTCCTCTTTGGGCTTTCCCTTTCGAGCTTCCCCTCAAGGCTTTAAAACGCGTCTGCTAGGGGAAGGTTTCCACACCCTTATAAAGGGTGATTTGTTCTCCTCCCCAACCAATCTGGGAACGAGAGAAGGAAATAAAAGAAAGATATCATGAATTGATCCAGGAGTCCGAGACTTTCGAGGACGAAAGTTCTCTTTAGGGGTGGATAATGTAACGGATCAAAAAATAAATAAATAAATAAATAAGGGAGCGAGTCGTCGGCAGGACCGAAAACTCCAGCGTTCGCCGGAGTTTTCGTTCGCACACGACCCACAAAGGGCGGGTGAAGTCAGGATCGCCGAGGAAACACGAACCCGACCTTCAGCCATCCCGTGAGCACCTGCAAAGAAGGAAAAAGAAAAGGGAAAAGGGAAAACGAAGAAAAAGGGAAAGCCAACGAAACTCCGGCAAGGCCAAACCTTACGAAATCGACGTCAAAACTTCAATCTCACGTAACGAAAGTAATCCCAGAGACTTTTACACACACCGGGGGTAGATTTAGGCGAGTCCTACACGTTGTACACTGTCGGGCAAGGAAGACAGAGCGCCGGATCCCCAAACCCTCTCAGATCCAGGAGTGTTAAGCGTTTACGATCCAAACCAATCCCAAAAACGAGATTAGGGGAAGAAGGAGACTCAGAAACGGAGAAAATGGAGGAAAAAGGGACGGCGAAGCGACGTCACGGAGGTGAGAGGGTGGTCGCCGGAAAACGGCGAGGAAACTGAGCGAAGAAGACGAAGTCCGACCCGAACGTCGGACCCCCGCAACCCGAACCGAACCCAAACCACGCTGACCCAATTCGGTCGACGAAACCCCCGCAGCCCAAACGCCTCAGCCCAACCCAGAAAATCAGTTAAGGCCCATCCCACCTACACAGCCCTTCAGCTTGGGCCGACCCATCGCTCGCGGCCAACCCAAACCCGCACGCTCGACCTGGAAACCCGCGCCTCGACCCAGGACCGTTGCACGGGTCGCTCTCTAGTTGTGCCACGTGTCACCTCGGCAGCACGACACCCCTCAGCTTGACGGCGGCTTCTCGGCTCGACAGCGTCTTCTTGGCTCGACGGCGGCTCCTCGGCTCCAGCGGCTTATTCGGCTCGGGAAACCTGTTTTTGACCTGTTTGTCACCGTTCCGACCCTCCCGGACCTGGTTTCAGCCCCGTTTAAGGTAAAATAGATCATTTTTAGGTCGTATGTCACAATTTCCAGTTGGATATTAAATATAATTGTGAAATACTAACGAAGGTGTCGAATGATTCAATAGGAACCAACCACCCACGGAAGCGTAGGACGTTTTACGAGGAGCTAGGAACTTACGTTATATTTTAGGGAGTACTTCGGTTAAGGCCTACCAAGTAAGTGGCTTACCCCGTCGTAGGTTACACGTTGTTGTTGTGTGATGACACGTGCCCGTGGTTTCGCACGTGTCATTAAATAGTGCGTTAAGTTGTGTGTTTAAATACGTACCCATGTGAACGTGATTGTATGCTATGTATGCTGTTTAATCTGATATGATATGTAACGCATGTGACGTTAAGTTGTTCTTGAATGGTTGTGACATGATTGTATGGAATGTTGAATGTTAACGGCATGAATTGTATGACATGAAATAAGATAGATTCATGAAAACATAACCCCAATAGAGATATGTATGATACGTAAATAGGAAACGAGGTTGACATGTATGCATGGAACGTAACTGAGGGGTTATGTTCACTAATGATAATATAGTATTAATGGGGACCTCATGCATTGTGTGTGTTCATGCATCTGGGGGGGGGGGGGGGGGGGGATACCCCCATTCCATCACGAGGGTACGGACGCGTACACCCAATGGCAGGGCAACGATCGTTATGCCTCGCATAACGCTGCCATGACGGTTACTAGTTCTAACGGGTCCCGGCATAAGGGGCTCCTAGAGTATGCCCACCGGGTAATAAAAGTGGCCCAGCGGTGTGCGAACTAGCTGGTGAGCCCATACTGGCACGTATGGGCTGTGTGTAGAGTATATGGTACACGTCTAGAGTTTACCTGTTAGGACAGCACCGTAGGAAAAAACAAAACGAAATGAAACAAAGGATAGGTCCCATCATTGCATTGCTTGTGAATGTTGCATAACCCCGATAGGGGGGTCACTTACTGAGTATTCTAGAAATACTCAAGCCTCGTGCTACTCTTTTTTCCTGATAAGGGTAAAGCACCCATGTGAGATCGTCGGCGGCATCGTACACCCCGGGACCGTGGCACATGCATAGGTAGTCGTCTTTCTTTTTTTCCCCTTTATAGTATATTTTAGTATAGGTTGAATTCGGTTTGGGTGTTTAGTTTAGGCTAGTATAGGTTGAATTGTATTTGCATAATAACCCTTAGGGTAGGATAAGACATTTATTTCAGTTTTGTTCTTTTTCCTTTCTTTCCCTTGTATTCGTTTTTTTCTCCCACGAGGTAATAAAAGGCGAGTGTAAGTCGCATTAATGATACAGGGCCCACTTAATGTATGTTCCGCATTTCAAGGTGTAGTAATGACCTTAGATGAAATAGGTAAAATTTTAGGGTCGTTACACTGGGTTTGGATATATTTTCACAAGGAACAATTCTCATCTCAAAGCAAGACAAAGTTACATCCAAGAGGGGATTACTCTTATCAAGTCCTTGAAAGAATTAATAATAATACCTATAAAATTGCTCTTCCTGGAGAATTTTCATTACATTCTACTTTCAATGTTGCTGACTTAAGTCCTTTTGAGGTAGGTGATGATTTTCTTGATTCGATGATGAATCCTTTTGAAGAGGGGGAAGAATACAAGGATCATGGTGTTCCAAATGTTCTAACTGGACCTATTACACAATCCAAGGCCAAGAAGATTCAACAAGCATTCATTCTTCATCTACAAAATTGGATAGGCTCAGTTCAAGCATTATTTCATGTGTTACAAGCTGATTTGATTGAAGAAGGATCATTTGAAGCTTCATAAGTGAATATTTGCACGGTTGAAATAGCCAATTTGCTTGCACTTGATTGATAAGTTGTTAGAAAACTTTATATATTTATTTTTAATTTCATAATTCTTGTAATTGGCAAAAGGGTCGGTCAAATTGACTTTTTCTTTTGTGGAGATTTAATAGGATCGGGATTAAATTATGGCCACTAACTTCTTTAGTGGGCATTTGAAGGATTGAAAGTTTCTCTGTGGGGAGACTATAAATACCCACAAATTATTATGTAAAAATGAGATTTGTGATGAATGAAATTGCTCTCAAGTTGAGACTTTTCCACTTAGAAATCCGAGCATCATCTTTTTCATTTCTAAGTTTCAAGCAATTCTTGTGGTAGATTGCATCTGAGTCATTCAATCAAACCATGATCAAGTTCGATTGTGGAGTGACTCAATTTAGAACAAGGTTCCAAATCTTGTTTCTAAATCTTTGGTCGTAAGAGGTAATCTAATTCTAGCCTTATCTCTTGGTTGATCCGAATTTTGTATAAGGAGGTGTTAATTTCTTTGATTCAAGGGTTCTTGTTTCAACAAAAGTTTTATCGTTTGGCTGAGAATTAGGCTTGCCTTATCAACATATTTCAACATTGTTGTGTGGAATGTTCAAATTCCATGATTTTGACAAGAATTTCGAAGAAATATAGTGAATAAAAGTGCAAGTACGTGCTTAAAACTGAATCCCTAATTTTGAAACCCTAATTGAGTCGTTCGAAGATGCACGTAAAAAAATTGAGTCATTCGAAGATGCACGTAAAAAAATTTGAGTCATGGTCGATATTTTTCGACATTGTTGTAGGGAATGTAAATATTCGAGTATTTCGACTCAAATTTAAAAGAATGTGATTCAAAAGCATTGTGCGTATGAGCTTAAAATTGAAGCCCTAATTTAGAAACCCTAGTTCTGCCGTATGAAGCACACGCGTGAAAAAACAAAGTCGCGATCGATACTTTTCGACATTTTTACGTGGACTGTTCAAATAACATGATTTCGACCAAAAGTTCGAAGAAATATTGCCTATAAAAGTACACATACGTGCTTAAAACCGAAACCCTAATTTTCAAATCCTTATTTGGTTGTTCAAAGCATTCCCGTAAAAAAATAAAGTCACGGTCGATATTTTTCGACATTGTTGTGGAGAATGTTAATATTTGATTAATTCGACTCAAATATCAAAGAAATTGAGCCAAAAAGACATGTACATACGGGCTTAGAATCGAAACCCAAATTTTCAAATCCTAGTTTGGCCATTTAAAGCACGCACGTGAAAAAACTGAGTAGCGGCCGATATTTTTCGACATTGTTGCGTTAATTGTTCAAATTTCATGATTTCGACCCAAATTTAGAAGAAATATAGCCTATAAAAGTGTACGTACATGCTTAAAACTGAAATCCTAATTGGGTCGTTCAAAGCACGCGCGTAAAAGAATCGACTCACGGTCGATATTTTTTTACATTGTTGTGGAAACACTAATTTAGAAACCCTAGCTTGGCCATTCGAAGCCCGCACGTGAAAAAATGAGTCCTGGTCGATATTTTTTGACATTGTTACGTGGAATGTTCAAATTCCATGATGTTGACCCAAATTTCAAAGATATATAGCGTATAAAAATGCACGTACGTAATTTCAAAACTTTTATTTGATTGTTCGAAGCACGCGCGTAAAAAAATCGAGTCATGGTCGATATTTTTCAACATTGTTGTAAGAAATGTTAATATTTGAGTATTTTGACTCAAATGTCAAAGAAAATTAGCCAAAAGCAATGTACGTACGGGCTTAAAATCGAAACCCGAAATTATAAACCCTATATTGGCCATTTGAAGCATGCGCGTTAAAAAACTAAGTCGCGGTCTATATTTTTCGACATTGATCGTGGAATGTTCAAATTCCATGATTTCGAACCGAATTTCAAAGAAATATAGTCTATAAAAATGCACAAACGTTCTTCAAATTGAAACCCTAGTTAGGTCGTTCGTAGCACGCGCATAAAAAATCAAGTCATTGTCGATATTATTAAACATTGTTGTGGGAAATGTTAATATTTAAGTATTTCGACTCAAATTTCAATAATAAAAAAAAAAGCAAAAAAAAAATGTATGTACATGCTTAAAATTGAAACCTTAATTTAGAAACCCTAGTTTGAAAATTTATGAACACGCATGAAAAAACTTAGTTGCAATCAATATTTTTCAACATTGTTACATGGAATATTCAAATTCCATGATTTTGAACAAAATTTCAAAGAAATATTGCCTATAAAAATGCACGTACTTCCTTAAAATCAAAACCCTATTTTCGAATCCCTCATTGGGTCGTTCGAATCATGCGCATAAAAAAATCGAATGATGGTCGATATTTTTCGAGATTGTTGTGGGGAATGTTAATATTCGAGTATTTCGAATAAAATTTCAGAGAAAATGAGCAAAAAAAACAATGTACGTACAGGCTTAAAATTGAAACCCTAATTTGGCCATTTGAAGCACATGCATAAAAAACTTGAGTCGTGGTCGATATTTCTCGACATTGTTGCGTGGAATGTTCAAATTCAGTGATTTCAACCCAAATTTCAAAATTATATAGCCTATAAAAGTGTATGTACGTGCTTAAAACCGAAACCCTAATTTTGAAATCCTAATTGGGTCGTTCGAAGCACATATGTAAAAAAAACTAGTCATTGTCGATATTTTTCGACATTGTTGTGGGGAATATTAATATTCAGGTATTTCGACTCAAAATTTAAAGAAAATAAGCAAATAGAAATGTAAGTACGGGCTCAAAATCAAAACCCTAGTTTGGCCATTTGAATCTAGCGCGTGAAAAACCTGAGTCGCGGTCCATATTTCTCGATATTGTTGCTTTGAATGTGTCAAATTCCATGATTTCGACCAAAATTTCAAAGAAATATAGCCTACAAAAGTGCACGTACGTGCTTAAAAATGAAACCCTAATTGGGTCGTTCGAAGCACACGCGTAAAAAAAATTGAGTCATGTTCTATTTTTCTCGACATATTTGTGGGGAATGTTAATATTCAAGTATTTCGACTCAAATTTTGATTAAAAAAAAAGCCAATTGCAATGTACGTACGTGCTTAAAATGAAAACCCTAATTTAGAAACCCTAGTTTGACCATTTGAAGCACGCACATGAAAAAAAAAGTCTTGATCGATATTTTTTGACATTATTTCGTGGAATGTTCAAATTCCATGATTTTGACCCAAATTTTGATGAAATAATGCCTATAAAAGTGCACATACGTGCTTAAAACCGAAACCCTAGTTTTGTCATTTGAAGCAAACGCGTCAAAAAACTGAATCGCAATCAATATTTTTCATTATTGTTGTGTGGAATGTTCAATTTCTATGATTTCAACCCACATTTCGAAGAAATATAACTTAAAAGTGCACGTGGTTGCTTAAAACTAAAAGCCTAATTTTGAAACCCTAATTTGGTTGTTCGAAGAATGTGGGTAAAAAAATTGACTCACAGTCGATATTTTTCAACATTCTTGTGGGGAATGTTAATATTAGAGTCCTTCAACTCAAATTTTAAAGAAAAAGAGCAAAATGCATTGTACGCACGGGCTTAAAATTGAAACTCTAATTTAGAAACCCTAGTTCGGCCCTTTGAAGTACTCGCGTTAAAAAACTGAGTCGAGGTCGATATTTTCTGATATTGTTGCATGGAAAGTTCCAATTCCATGATTTTGATAAATTTTTTTAAGAAATATAGCATATAAAAGTGCACGTACGTGCTTAAAACCGAATGTGGGTAAAAAAAATCGAGTCACAGTCGATATTTTTCGACATTGTTGTGGAAAATATTAATGTTCGCATTTCGACACAAATTTCAATGAAAATAGGTTGCTTGGAATGTTTAGATTACGTCACTTGGAACGCATGAAGCCTTGGACGTAGGTTAAGACTTTGTCACTTGGAACGTATGAAGCATTGGACACAAGTTGTTAGGTTCATGACTCGTACCATAAATCCTAGGGGGAGTGTCTTAAAGAACGAACCAAGAGTCGAACAAGAACCTAGAAAGTACCAAGAACAAGAAAAAGATCAAGTACTTGTACATGGATCAAGATCCAAGTTCTAAGGACAAGAACCAAGAACTAAGAACCATAGTAAGGTCCTTAGGTCAGAACAAAGGTTTCAAAATCCAAGGACCAAGGTCCTCAAGATAAAATCATGATAAAAACCCACAAGTCAAGAAAAAAGTTTCTACATTGTTACGAGGAATACTCAAGTTTGATGATTGGAATGGGGAGCACAAGAAATGGTTTCTCTCATCTGCGATTTTTCGCTCACATTCTTGGGTGGTTTCAAAAAGTTTCTTTCTTCTTCCAATATCTCAATATTCCCCTAGGAAAGAATACTAGGACTTTGATTTCAAAGAGAAAGAGCCTAAAACGGAACCCTAGTTTTGAAATCCTAGTTCACTTTTATCATACGCGTGCGAAGAAACTGAGACGCGGCCGATATTTTAAGACATTTTTGTGAGGAATACTCCAATTCAATGATTGTTTTGAGGAGCATTGGAAAATAGTTTCACTCATATGCGGGTTTTCGCACACGTTATAGGGCAGTTTCAAAAAGCTGTTTTCTCCTTTCAATATCTCAATTTTCCCGTTGGAACAGGATTGGCACTTGGATTTCGAAGAGAAAGAGTCTAGTATGGAAAGCTTACTTCGGTTTTTTTGCACGCATGGAAAAATAACCTAGTCACAGTCGATATTTTTTGACATTGTTGTGAGGCATGCTCCAATTTAAAGATTGTTGTCAGGAGCACTAAAAATTGGTTTCGCTCATTGGCAGGTTTTTGCTCGCATTCTAGGGCGGTCCCGAAAAGCTTCTTTGTCCTTCCAATACTTCAATATTCCCCTGGGAAATAGTACTGGGACTTGAATTTCGAATAGAATGAGCCGAAAACAAGAACATTAGTTTGGAGACCTTAGTTCAATTTTATCAACACGCGTGCGCAGAAAATCAAGTTGCGATCAATATTTTTCGACATTGTTGTGATGAATGCTCTAGTTTAATGATTGTTTTGAGGAGCACCGAAAAATGGTTTTAATCCGCAGGTTTTTGCTCGCGTTCTAGAGCGATTCCCGAAAGCTGCTTTCTCCTTCTAATATCTCAATATTCCCCTGGGAAACAGCATTTGGACTTGGAGTTCGAAGAGAAAGAGTCTAGTTTGGAGACCGTAGTTCGGTCTTTTCACACGCGTAAGAAAAAAATCGAGTCGTAGTCGATATTTTTCGACATTGTTGCGAGAAATACTCCAATTCGATGATTGCTGTGAGGAGAATCAAAAAAGGGTTTCGCTCATCGATCGGTTTTTGCTCGCATTCTAGGACAGTTTTGAAAAGTTATTTTCTCCTTTATCTCAATATTCCCTTGAGAAACAACACTGAGACTTGTTTTTCGAAGAGAAAGAGCCTAGAACCCTAGTTCAATTTTTTTGCAAGCGGCGATAAAAAGCGAATAGCAGTTGATATTTTTCAGCATAGTTGTGAGAATTCCTCACAATGGATGAAGAATTTTTTAGAAAAATAATAATAGAATACCAAAAAGTGGTAAATTATCAAAATACCTCTAAACTTCAAGATAACTAGGAAAATGCCACATATCAGAAAATTAGATATGCGACAATGAGTAGCGATAAAAAATATCCTCGAATCTTCAAATCCAATCGTTGGATCTTCACCAAATTTGAATATGTTCTAGAGAAGGCACACCTTATCATATCCAACCGTTAGAATTCAAATTGAAGTTCAATAGCTAGCAGATCAGAGATGATATTTCAGACGAAAAATCAAGAAAATGAATTATCTAAATCACAACGATTCTGGAGGTTTCAACGTCAGTTTAAGTTTCCCCTATAAAGTCTGAAGTTGGGGCATTCATATGGAACAAGAATCGAGCAAGGTCGAGCTGTTAATCATCAGTTATAGCCGTTTAGTTTTTGGGTTTTCTACTCTCAGATTTCTAACAAATTCGAGAGCAATTTTCCACAAACTTTCTTCAAACTTATTCCTACCGCTTCTAAACAAGATTACCCATTAGGTTTTATAAAGGAATCGACGCTGAAAGAGCCTAGAAACCATTCCCCCAATCCTGTCTACCATTAGGTTTTGTTGAAGAACTACAAAGTAAGCTTGAAATTTCAATCTAAGCCTATATGCAAACTCGTCAAGCAAGGCCAATCCCAATCAATTTCTACACCTTAAAGGAGTATTTCTATAGAAGACCACGAAGAGAAATAACCCCAAGAACGTACCCAATTGAAGAAAATTAGTATCGGACTTAATTTGGGGGCAAGTATCAAATTCCTATCTACGGTCCATTTTTTCTACAACTTGAGCATTCCTTTAGCATCAGAGGATTCATATGAGCAACTTTTATGAAGAAATCGAGAGCTAAAACATCCTAGGTCAAGCTACCCAAGAGATCAATCCTCTACGTCTTTAAGGTCCCACACTTAAAGACGATCCACCAAAATAATTCTATTTGCTTGAGGGAAGGATAAGGGAGAGATTCTATGAAGAAATTGGGCCCTGAAAACCCCTAGAATTGGTTGCCCAATAAGATTTTTTTGGGTAGAGCTCCGACGAGGAAAACAGTTTCCGACGAAGTATGAAAGGGAATGACTTAGTCTACAATCCATGAGAACTATGAAATCAATCCCTATCTCTTCCTTGTAACACCATCTTTAAGTTTTATTAAGAAATTGAGGTCAGAAACGTCATGATCAGAGTGGGCAAAAGACATTGTTCAAACAATGGCGCAAATGTCGCGCTCGTCTTCTTCCTGTCTAGAAGAAGAAGACGATGGCATGGCCGGTGTTTCTCAAACCGTGACCCTCCCTCAAGTTTTCTCAATTTTAACCCTCTTACAAACTAATTCTCATGTAAAAATTTATGGTTCCAGAAACTAAATGCCCAAAGGATTATATGAAAGAAATTTTGAAGTAATTCGGATACCAGAAGCTCGAGAACGGAGGTCTGAACGTCAAAGACGAGGGAAGTAGCCATCTTAGAATTTTCTTAAGAAATACTTGTAGGAATCAATTGAATTTCAATATGAACCCTAAATTAAGTATGAATTAAGGATATATGAATGAAAAGCAACAAGAACCGTGAGTTAAGGCTCTAAACCGATCAAATTGCTTGAAATTTAAGAACGTTAAAATAACCCACTAAATGAACTCCGCTGCCTATGAAATTTTAATGCTGAGCATATTATGGTATGATAAGATTATATATGAAATTTAATGGTCATTAGACAATGTTAAGGAGCTAAACCAAGTAACGGTATAAAATGACCATAATGCCCATAAGGTAACTTATCTTCGGTTCATGATCTAAATGACCTCCATATGTTATGAAACTTTGTATTACACCTTATTTTACGATGTTTAATGATGCTGTAAAGTTTGAAAGTCATTGGAACACGTTAAGTAGCTAAACCAAGAATTAGAGGGTAAAATAACTAAAATGCCCCCAGAACACCTTATGATATTTCAAGGTCCAAACATGCTCCAAATGACTTACTATTTTGTTTTATAACGCTTATTCCTAAGGATATAAAGATATGTTCAAGATTGCAATACCGAGACTTCTACTACAACAATTTGACATTGAAATTATTGACACAAAGGAATATAAAAATTCCAATTTAGGCCTACAATCTTAAAGGATGGAACAGTATACGAGAGATGTGATTGTAGGACCTGACTTTTGAGGTTTCGAAAATCGAATCGAGACTAAAAGATGCAAACGAAAATAAATAAAATTAAAAAAAATATAATATAGAATGTTAAAAATTCGATAAAATTTAAAATGAGAAAAAACAGTCAATGACACAAAAATTAAATCCAAATAGAAGACGACGTTGTACAACATTTTACAAACGGGAATTACAAATATAAAAGAAAATACAAAAGACTCCCAATATGAAAATGGACTGACGCTCCGGAACGACACCCCTCTATGATAGTGTAGATCTCAAACACCTCCCCACCTCAACAAGTACTTGAAAAAGAAACGGAAAATGAGGTGAGTATAAAAATATATTCAATAAGCAACCTACTTGTAGGCTCTCATCGCTTCTTTCTCCTAGTAGATTTCCACGAATTTCCTTTGGTCTAAACCATATACTAAGTGATTCTCCATTGTTCATCTACTTGTGTAGTCCCTAGTCCTTGTCGAGACTGGTTTATGGCATCGCGGCATCAGCCTTGACCCGTTTCTACACTTAATAGAAGTTGTTCATACTAAACCACCTACCCTTGTAGTCACTGATCTCTTCCAAGACCGGTTTACGAAGTCGCAGCATCGGTCTACACTTGTTTCAATGCTCAATAGGAGTTATTCATGCTAAACGACCTACCTGCTTAGTCCCTAATCTCTTTCAAGACCAGTTTACGAAGTCGCAGCGTCAGCCTTGTCTCATTTTTACACTCAATAGGGGCTCTCATCTTGACACCTACCCGTGTAGTCCCTAGTCCAACAAGGATTGGTTTACAGGTTCGCCTGTTTATACACTCAATAGGGGTTCATGTCTTGAGCTAACTACCCATGTATTCCCTAGTCCTTCTCAAGGACTGGTTTAACGGGATTAGAACGTTGGCCCTATTCCAGCTCTACACTCAATAGTAACTCAGCTAGTTTCATGATCCTGTAAGCTACCTAGATCATGTTAATACACCGTGGAGGTCTACTAGGTTCTTAGGGGTGTTCATGCGGTTTAAACTCCATTTTCTCAATTCTAGGTCGTTCTACGTTAGCCTCTCAGCTTAACCAATCCCTAGATGCACATAGGTCTAACCCTTAGTTCTACATGTAAACCGCACTAGCTATAGGGCCTTAAACTTGACTGTGATCTTAATGAATGCTATACTAGAAAAATAATCGATTCACATATATTTTTAAGATGGTATTCCTACCGAGCCTTAATGCATGAAAATCATAACATAAATCATACACACAATCAAATAGTCAAACAAATTTAACTGGGAGATAACATCCATCAATCACCCAGAGCACAAATCAGAATATCACATCCTCTGTCATACCACAGCAGAAGACATTAAGCTAGGCATATTTCTCAATTCTCTTGTTCTAAGAGCAATTTCGTAATTTCATCATGCACATGTCATAATCACCAAAATTATTCATTCTCGATTCTAATTACACATATTCTAATCACCTAAGGCCCATCATGCTCGCATACTAGCTTGTCTTAGTGATCTATACAAGTATTATTTGCCTAAAATCCAGGTGGTTACGTACCAAAATGAAGCGTGCCCTTTGAAGCTTGCTTTTTCGCTAGTTGAGAGCCCCAAATTTTTTGAAAGCTCGCTAGAGGTCCTGAATCAAGTTAAATTTAGGCTAGTATCAAAACTGAGAATCAAAACTGAGACGGAAAACAATCAAACATAAGTTAAATCGAGCTAAAAAGAGGCTCACGTGTTGATTCACGCGGCTCGTGCACTCAGAGGGATCTTCAACGCACATAGACGCGCGCGTATGAACACGCTCTCGTTCTGCCACGTGGCGATTCGAGCTTGAGTGTGTGGGTTTAAATCTGGGCGCGCACAGATTCCTTCGATTTTTTCTCAGCACGACACGCGGTGATCAGTGATTAGGTGTTGTACTGGGTCAGTTTTCTAGGTCTCGCGCGGGTTCTCTGGTCTGGTAACCGGCAACGATCTTCAAATCCCGCCCGACGTAGGATTTTTTTCGTGATTTTCCTCCGCTAGTGCACGCGTGACGCGAGTCCATCCTTTTCGGTGACGCGCGGCCCTTGCCCCCACTTGACACGTGTCCCTTCGTCATTCGTCTTCTTCCTCTTCAGCACTGCGATTTTCCAAAAAAATCGATTATTTTCCGTTTTCTTTGTATTTTCAAATTTCTTTCTACTTTAACTCAGATTAACACAAATTCTTCACAAAATTGGTAGAGTTTATATTCATCTATGCGTAACTATTTTTTTTTTTTGTAATTTATTTCTAAACATAGGCTAATATAATAGAGTCCAAAGTTAGCTAAAAGTTTACAATTCATGGATCTGAACAAACGCCGAAATTCCTATCTTCGATCTGGATCGACCATAACTTCCTTCACGGATTATGAGCGCAATCCTCCTTAGATTATCATACTCAAATTTTAGAAACTAACTCCTAATATTTTCCATAGATCTGAAAGAAATTCGAGAGCAAAAGTTCAAGAACTTACCTATGAATTTTCTTCGTTACTTGACGGTTCTGGATAAATCAAAGGTCCAGAATGTTTCACCTATAGTTTCTGTGAAGGATTTCTAAAGAAAACTCGGCCAGAATCGGACTCCTCGTGGTCAGATCGATGGTTACTTCCCTCTCTCTAGAACTTTCTTTCTCTCTCTCCTTTTTCTTTTCCTTTCTTTTCCTCTCTTTTCCTTACTTTTCTTTCCTTTTCTATTTCTTTTCTTTTACTTATCTTTTACTGACCTCCATGTGAGGTGATTAATGAGGAAGGAGGGCAGAATTACCAAATTAACCCGACTTTTACTGTTTTTCTAATTTTCCACTATTTTTCTTTTATATTTTTCTTCAATTCTTTTTATATTTCTAAGATTTTTTTTTTTTTTCTTATATCTCATCTTAAAATTGAGCCTTTTAAGACTTTCCATAAAATCTCAAAATTTCAAATTTAAAGGAGAAAAATTAAGTTTTAAATTTCTCGTTGGGACTTGTGTGTTACAATTCTCCCCTAAAAAAATTTCGTCCTTGAAAGTTGTTTATGCCCAATTACCGGAGTACGTCAATCTCTTGTCCACTTTCCTTAACCCCATTGCTACGTTGTCTCAGCGGTAACTCTACCGGTCCATGACTACGAAAATCTTATCACTGCACATCCTTCAATGGACATTAAAGACATATCAAACCTCATAGTCCTTTTGGGAACACTTCCTCGAATTCCTTATACATGTACATGTTTCAAAATCCTACGGTTCTCCTAGAGCTATCCCCACCTCTCATTGTGACGTTCACCCGGTTTAAATGTCACTACTTAAACATAGCTATCTGTTAAGGTGTGATTAACATCACATAGTTTACATAGGCTTTATTCCAAGTGCACATGTCCATCTTCCTATCATCACAAAGTGCTTTTGCATAACCTCATAAAGCCTAAGCAATCTCAAGTCCAAGATCTCATTCTTGGAGTCTGCAATGAAGTGGTCCATTCTAATCATCTTGTACTAACCAACTCTAGTGCTAACTTTGTCAGTCCATTGGGCACTAAATCGTACTCCTTGACCGTCCTCACACCCTATTTCGATTCAAGGAAGATTACCTGATTCTTGGATCAGACTCTCACTAGATAGTACTTTACTAGATAAACATTGTAACTGTTTGCTGAAACCACCACACCTAAATAGTGGTGAGAGTTCTCTTATTTATAATCATTTACAGAATAAGAAATATGGTAAATTACAAATAATATGGAAATAACAATAAAATGAAAGAATAATAAATGAATACAATATATTTGCCTTTAGTAAAAGGGCAAATATGGTAAGCCGTAATAGATATTTGCCTTATAATAAACGGTCAACTTTTCTTAACACCCCTCCGCAAGCTGAGCGTCGGATTTGAACGAACGTGAAGTTTGGATCTGAAAAAATCAAAGAGAGGTCGAGAAATACTTTTTGTGAAGATGTCAGCAACTTGGAGATGAGAAGGTACATATTGTGTGCGAAGTTTGCCAGCGATAACAAGTTCTCGAAGGAAATGATAATCTAGTTCAACATGTTTGGCCCGCTTGTGAGAAACGGGATTTGAGCTAAAAAAAAATAGCACTTTTGTTGTCACATAAGAGTAAGGGCTGTGAAATAGAAACCTTGAGGTCATGCAAAAGATGCGTAACCCAAAGAAGTTCAGCAGCAGTCGTGGCAAGAGCACGATACTCAGATTCACAGCTGGAGCGTGAGACAGTAGGTTGCTTTTTGGCACTCCAAGCAACGAGATTGTTACCAAGATAAATAGAATAGCCGGATGTAGAACGACGAGTATCAGGACAACCAGCCCAGTCAGCATCCGAATAAGCGACTAGCGTACTAGGAACAGTGGATGGACGAAAGGTAAGACCAAAGTGGAGTGTTCCTTTGACATAGCGAAGAATACGTTTGACAGCAAGAAAGTGATCTGCAGTAGGGGCATGCAAGAATTGACTGACAGAATTAACAGCATATGCAATATCTGGACGCGTAATAGTCAAGTATTGAAGGGCGCCAACAAGAGATCTATAGAGAGTAGGATCAGAGAAAGGAGAACCATCAGCAGTCAGGTGTTGAGAAACAATCATGGGAGTGTGGACTGGTTTGCTATCGAGCAACTGAGCACGAGTAAGAATATCTCGAGCATATTTTAACTGACTAATAAAGAGACCATCAGGGGTGGGTGAAGCTTCAAGACCAAGAAAGTAACTAAGAGAACCCAAATCTTTGGTAGCAAACTCAGAATGAAGCTTGCGAGTAAAGCTGTCAATAAGAGATGAGTTGTTGCCGGTAACAATAATGTCATCAACATAAAGAAGCAAATAGATAAGGTTAGATTGCTGATGGAAGACAAAAAGGGACGTGTCAGCGCGACTGCAAGAAAAACCAAGTGTGAGAAGAAATGAGCTAAAACGCTGAAACCAGGCGCGAGGAGCTTGCTTTAAGCCATAGAGGGCTTTCTTTAATAGACAAACATGACTGGAAAATCGAGGATCAATATACCCAGGAGGTTGTTCCATATGGACACGTTCAATAAGAATTCTATTCAGAAAAGCATTCTTGACATCAAGTTGCCGAAGAGGCCATTTATTTATGACTGCAATAGAAAGCACAACACGGACAGTGGTAGCTTTGACAACCGGACTGAAAGTGTCAGTGTAGTCAAGACCAGGAACCTGAGTATAACCTTTGGCAACAAGACGAGCCTTGAAACGCTCGACGGATCCATCAGGCAAATATTTAATACGAAACACCCATTTAGAGCCCACGATGTTGGTGTTGGCAGGACGAGGAACCAAAGTCCAAGTATCATTTTGTTGTAAAGCTCGAATTTCTTCATCCATGGCAGCAACCCAAGCAGAATTCTTAGCCGCAGATTTGAATCCTTTTGGCTCAGTGGATGCAAGAAGAGCAGAAAGAAGTCCAGATGAGCCCAAAATACCAAGATTTGCTGGATGACGAGTCTTGAATATACCAGCTTTGGCTCGTGTGATCATAGGATGAGAGCCCAAAGAAGAGGAATCAACAGTAGGTTCAATAGAGGTCGAATCAGAAGTCGAGGGTGGCAAAGTGGAACCTGCAAGAGAAGTATCAACCTGCACAGACTCATCCACAAGGTCAGAACAAATATCACACGAGGATGAACTAGATCGAGGAATGTGCGAAGATGAAGTGGTAGGGGGGGATGAATCGATATGATAAAGATGTGGTTCCAAGAAATTTGAAATAGGAAGAGAGGAAAGAGGTTGGGCCTGGGAGCTAGGGATAGCAGGAAAGTGAGTTTTATCAAATTGAACATGGCGGGTGATATATAGCGTAGTAGTGGCGGGATCAAGACAGCGGAACCCTTTATGAGCAGGACTATAACCCAAAAAAATACAAGGAATGCTGCGGGGAGAAAGCTTGTTAGGCATATAATCACGCAAGTAAGGATAAACACGACAACCAAAAGGATGAAAATTGTCATAATGTGGAGAGTAGCCATAGAGGAGTTCAAAGGGTGACTTACCTCCAAGAAGTGGAGTGGGCAACCAGTTGATAATATAAGCTGCAGTGTTGAAGGCGTCAACCCAAAAACAAGGAGAAAGATGAGAGTGAAAGAGAAGGGCCAAGCCAGTCTCAATCACATGACGATGTTTTCTCTCAGCACGATCATTTTGAGCAGGTGTATATGGACAAGAGAGTTGATGGTGGATGCCAGAATTACGTAAATGAGTTTTGAAACAAGTGCTAGTAAATTCGGTACCTCCATCACTTTGAAATACCTTGATTCGAGAAGAATGTTGATTTTCCATAAATTTTTGAAATTGAAGAAAAATATCAAAGAAATCAGATTTAAATTTTAAAGGGTAGAGCCAAGTGAATCAAGAATAATCATCAATAAAAATAACATAGTAAAGAAAACCCGAATTTGATTTGACGGGGGAAGGACCCCAAAGATCACAATGAATAAGATCTAATACATGAGACGACCTACGTTCATTGCGAGAATAAGGCAATCGATGACTTTTTGCAAGCTGACAAGTATTACATAGTGATGGAGAAGGCAATAAAGACGTAAGAGAAAGATGACCTTTTCTATTTAAAAAAGAAATAACAGAATGATTCACATGACCAAGGCTAGCATGCCATAAATCATATGAAGCACGTAAAGATTTGTTTCTAAGAACTGAAATAAAAGCAGAGTTGCCGCGCTCCAGCACATATAGCCCTCCATCTCTTTTACCGGTTGCAACCACCCTTCCTGTTTGACGATTCTGGATAGTAATAAGATTATTAGTAAATGTAACGGAGAGAGAAAAATCAGACGTTAATTTACTGATTGAAAGAAGATTTTTAGTAAGATGAGGGACAACCAAGACATCTAATAAGTGAATATTTGGAACAGGAGAAAGAGTACCGGTGTGGGTAATGGGTAGGGATACACCGTTTCCTACGATCACAGAGTCCTTACCCGTGTAATTTTTAGACTGATCCAAAATAGATGGGTCTGCAGTCATATGGGCCGAAGCCCCAGTGTCCAGAAACCAATCAGCAGCATCGAGTCCAGATATAGAACATGACGTGTTGAAGGCTTCAGCAAGGTGAGCATGAGAAGAATCAGGTCGAACATACCGTTGGTTGCAGCGGTCAGCATAATGGCCCTCTTTGCGGCATATTTGGCAGTGAGGTGGTCGACGACCCTGACCTGAGTGGGTTCGTCCTCGATTGGAAGAGTTGTTTTTGTAAAAATAAGAACGACCTCGCTGGTTGCTAGAGGAAGTAGGGTGGCTTCCATGGGTGTGACCACGATTAGTGGCTGTGAATGTTGTAGGAGTGGAGTCAGAGGACTCAAGGGAGCGCTGGAACAACTCAAAACTTTCAGCTTTAGAGACTAAATCTGCAAAACAGGGGATAGGGGTGAGAGCCATCTGAGCAGTAGAAAAAGCTGAAAATTCAGTGCCAAGTTCACGAAAGAACCAGTGCACTTTATCAATGTCCTCGACGGGTCTGCCAATGGCATGAAGTTGGTCACAAATTATTTTGAAGGCACGAGCATACTCAGCAACAGGTTTGGTGCCACGTTTCATCAGCTGCAAGTCATCTTTGAGTCTCAGAATGATGGCTGAACGTAGTTTCCAACGCAAGCCAAACATCACGTGTAGTGGAGAGACCAACGACAACAGCAATGACTTCCTCGGTGAGAGAGGAGAGCAGGAGACAGAGAAGTCGTTTATCGGCTGCCCTCCATGCCAAATATTTGGGGTTGAGTGTTGAGGAGGTTTCTGGTTCAAAGCGAGGTGGTGGAACCATAGTTCCATCAACATAGCCCAGCATGTCTTGACTCTCAAGGAGAGGGAGAAGTTGGCTTTTTCAAAGAAGATAATTGGAGGAAGAAAGTTTGATGGTGATCATATGGATTAGAGTGTTGAAAGGAAGAAGATGATAAGAGGATTCGGAAGCTATAGAGAAGAAAGGATCAGGGTTGTTAAACCGAAAAGGCTCTGATACCATGTAAATGTTTGTTGAAACCACCACACCTAAATAGTGGTGAGAGTTCTCTTATTTATAATCATTTACAGAATAAGAAATATGGTAAATTACAAATAATATGGAAATAACAATAAAATGAAAGAATAATAAATGAATACAATATATTTGCCTTTAGTAAAAGGGCAAATATGGTAAGCCGTAATGTATATTTGCCTTATAATAAACGGTCAACTTTCCTTAACAAACACCTTTGAACTGGGACTATGTCACCAGTCCTTCCATGATGTCGAGTATTTTTAGGGTGTCCTTTTGCTAAAGTGTATCATGTCTCTCAGCATGAGCGTGACACCATGTACTCAATATCATATAAAGCAACTTAAACATTGCAAGGTCGTCACCATAACCTCCAACCTCGTTTTTGCTGCGCCTTAGATCCTCTAACATGGTTTTATGTAACGGGGGAAGGCCACTACCAATAACTAAAACTATTCAATTCAAGAACTTGTCATGCAACTTCATAACGCCATAAGAACTCCGTTGAGGTAATGGTCTACTCGAGGAGTGCTCAACTCCTCCCGTGGTTGTCTTTGCTTAAATGATTTATATTGTCTAGGCCTACTACATGGTCTACACTGAGGAATACTCTATCCTCTAGGCTTACTACGTGGTCTCCATGAAGGCATGCATGCCATCGAGAGTTATGGTCACGGGAGGTAGGGTCATAAGTAGCCAATCTTGTAACGAGCCTTAAGATTTCTCATATTCATCTCTTGGATGTCATGCACTTTGCGATGTCACCATTATATCTTCCTAAGGCCAATGTGCTATCATGTGACCCCTCTTGGCCTCATCACCTTGAAAACACACTATAACTCGGATTCAACATCATCATATAGTGTAAATGTTCACTACTTGATACCCTAAGACGTAATCATAACTACCACGTAATCCAAGACAAACATCAAGTTCTTACAGATCTCATAACATATCATAAACTGCTAAATAAGGTTAGACTGTATACCTGGTCGCAGCGAGATGTGTTATCGAGATGAGTCACAGAGTTGTACGACTCTCTATCATCGGAAAAAGTCTACAGAATAAAAAACCTTACTGCTCTTATACCAATCTGTCATGACCTGATTTTTGAGGTTTTGAAAACCAAATCGAGACTAAAAAGACGCAAACGAAAACAAATAAAATTAAAAGGGAAATAATATAGATGTTAAAAATCGGATAAAATTTAAAATAAGCAAAAACAGTCAACGACACCAAAATTAAATCCAAATATAAGACGACGTTGTACAACATTTTACAAAGGGGAAATACAAATATAAAAGAAAATACAAAAGACTCCAAATATGAAAATAGACTAACGCTCCGGAAATGACATCCTCTGTGACAGTGCAACTCTCGAACACCTCCCCACGTCGACCAGTACCTAAAAAAGAAAGGGAAGACGGGTGAGTATACAAATATCCTCAGTAAGCAACCTACTTGTAGGCTCTCATCGCTTCCTTCTCCTAGTAGATTTCCACGAGTTTTCTTTGGTCTACACGATATTCTATGTGATTCTTCATTCTTCATCTAGCCGTGTATTCCCTTAGTCCATTGTCGAGACTGGTTTATGGCATCGCGGCGTTGGCCTTGACCCGTTTCTACACTCAATAGAAGTTGTTCATACTAAACCATCTACCCGTGTAGTCCCTAATCTCTTCCAAGACCGGTTTACGAAGTCGCAGTGTCGATCTTCACTCATTTATGCGCTCAGTAGAAGCTGTTCATGCTAAACCACCTACCTGCGTAGTCCCTGATCTCTTCCAAGATCGATTTACAAAGTCGCAGCGTCAGTCTTGACTCGTTTCTACGCTCAATAAAGGCTCTCATCTTGACACCAACACGTGTAGTCCCTAGTCCAACAAGGACTGATTTACAGGTTCGCCTGTTTCTATACTCAATAGGGTCCATGTCTTGAGCTAACTACCCATGTAGTCCCTAGTACTTCTCAAAGACTAGTTTAACGAGATTAGAGTATCCGCCCTGTCCCGACTCTACATTCAATAGTAGCTCAGCTAGTTTCGTGATCTTGTAAGCTACCTAGATCATGTTAATACACTATGGAGGTCTACTAGGTTCTTAGAGGCGTTAATGCGGTTTAAACTCCATTTTCTCAATTCTGGTCATTTTACATTAGCCTCTAAGCTTAACCAATCCTTGGGAGCACATAGGTCTAACCCTTAGTTCTACATGTAAACCACACTAGCTATAGCGCTCTAAACTTGACTTTGATCTTGATGCATGCTCTACTAGAAAAAATATATCTATCAATCGTTTCTACACATAAATCATGTCTATCCGTTCACATATATTGTTAAGAAGATGTTCCTACCAAGCCTTTATGCATGAAAATCATAACATAAATCACACACAATCAAACAGTCAAACAAACTCAACGGGGAGATAATATCCATCAATCACCCAAAGCACAGATCAGAATATCCCATCCTCCATCATACACAGCGGAAGACATTAAACTAGGCATGTTTCTCAATTCTCCTATTTTTAGGGCAATTTAGTAATTTCATCATGCACATGTCATAATCATAAAAAAAAATTCATTTTCGGTTCTAATTACACATATTCTAACCACCTAAGGTCCTTCATGCTCGCATACTAGCTGTTCCAAGCGATCCCTACAAGTATTACTTGCCTAAAA
Organism: Cucurbita ficifolia; assembly: GCA_033971965.1. Classification (NCBI taxonomy): domain Eukaryota; kingdom Viridiplantae; phylum Streptophyta; class Magnoliopsida; order Cucurbitales; family Cucurbitaceae; genus Cucurbita; species Cucurbita ficifolia. The sequence goes on along the minus strand of CM066965.1, from coordinate 11,479,427 downwards.
TCCACGTGGTTACTTACCGAAATGAAGTGTGCCCTTTGAAGCTTTCTTTTTCAGTAGTTAGGAGCGCCAAATTTCTTGAAAGTTCGCTAATAGGTCCTGAATCAAGTTAAATTTAGGTTAGTATAAAAATCAAGAGGCTCGCGCGCTTAGAGGGATCTTCCACGCACACAGACACGAGCGCGTATGAACACGCATGAAGGGGGAACGTACGCTTTCGTTCTGCCATGTGGCGCCAGCGGGTTGGATCGTCTAAGATCGAGTGCATGAGTTCGAACCTTGGCGGGCGCAGATTCCTTTGATTTTTTCTCAGGGCGACACGTGGTGATCAGTGATTAGGCATCGTATCAGGTCAGTTTTGTAGGTCTCGCACGGTTTATCAGGTTTGGTAGCGGGTGCCGGACTTCGAATCCTGCCCGACATAGGATTTCTTTGTGATTTTCCTCCACCAATGCACGCGTGACACGAGTCCATCCTTTCCGGTGATGCGCGTCCCTCTCCTCGCCTGACATGTGTCCCTTCGTTGTTCGTCTTCTTCCTCCTCAGCGCTGCGATTTTCCAGAAAATCGATTATTTTTATTTTCTTTGCATTTTCATATTTCTTTTTGCTCAACTCTGATTAATACGATTTCTTCACAAAATTTATAGAGTTTATATTCATCTATGCGTAAGTATAAGTATTTTCATTGTAATTTATTTTTAAACATAGGCTAATATAACAAAGTCCAAAGTTAGCCAAAAGTTTACAACTCACAGATATGAACAAATGCCAGAACTTCTATCTCCTATCTGAATCGACTACAACTTGGAGCGAAATCTCCCTAGATTATTATATTCAAATTTAAGAATCCAACTCCTAATATTTTCCACATATTTGAAAGAAAATATGAGAGCAAAAGTTCAAGAACTTACCTACGGATTTTCTTCGTTACTTGACGGTCTTGGACGATTCAAAGGTTCAAAATGCTTCTCCTATAGGTTCTGTAAAGGATTTGTGAAGAAACCTCGTGGTCGGATCCGCGATTACTTCCCTCTCTTTCTAGAACTTTCTTTCTCTCTCTACTTCTTTTTCTTTTCTTTTCCTCTCTTTTTCCTTTTTTTCGTTCCTTTTCTCTTTCTTTTCTTTTATTTATCTTTTAATAACCTCCATTTCAGGTGCTTAATGAGGAAGAAAGACAAAATTACTAAATTACCCCAAGGTTGACTTTGACCGTTTTTCTAATTTTCCACTATTTTTCTTTTATATTTTTCTTGAGTTTTTGTTATATTTCTAAGCCTTTTTCTCTTCTATCTCATTCTCGAAATTCAGTTTCTAAGACTCTCAATAAAATCTCAAAAGTTCGAATTTAAAGAAAAAAATTAGATTTTATGTTTCTCGTCGGGGCTCGGGTGTTACAGTGATAGATGTCAGAGAATAGGAAGTATTAACCAGCGGAATGAGCTGCCCTTAAACTCTAGAAATAAGCTGCCCTTAAACTCTATCTTTGAAGTAAAAGTTTTTGGTGTTTGGAGAATTGACTTCATGGAATCATTTCCACTATCCAACGGATACTAATAAATCCGGGTGGTAATAGATTATGTGTCCGAGAGACAATACCTTAACCGTCAAATGTACCACCCAAAAAATGGAGAGAATAAGTCACCCATGTATGACTCAAAGGACCAAAGGAAAGAAATTAAAGTAAGTCATTCCTATACCCTAACAAGTAATTTTAAGGAGTTAAGGTCTATGGAAAAGGATGGAAAGGAAAAAGTAAGCGAAAATGGCGAAAATGGCGAAAATGTCCTTTTTTCAATTTTTTAGGAACTACCTGTATGTTTAATTCCTTATCTAGAAGGAATTTCAAGATGTTCAAGAACGGAAAATGACCAACAAGACCAACAAGGGATGAAGAATTTTTTTTAAAAATTATGAATTTTTCAAAAAAAATAATAATAAAATATTCAGAAAGTGGCAAATTACCAAAGTACCCCTGTAAGAGTGAATAATTATAGAAATGCCACTCTAATCAGAATCAGAGTATCTACCGTAACCAAATGCACAAAATCCTTCGAAACAAAAATCTCAGCCATTGGATCTCCTCCAAAATTGGATATGATCTAGAACACGCACAGATCATCACATCCAACCGCTAGTATTCAATATCAAGGTCGGTAAGGCTCTGATCAAAGTGGATATTTTTTATGGATTATTTAGAAAGTTCTGGAGGTTTCAACATCGGTGGAAGCTTCCCCTATAAAGTTTGAAGTTGGGGCAATAGTTTGGAACAAGAATCGAGCAAGGTCGAGCAAATTCGAGAATTATGAACCTTAGGAACTTACAATATGGAGATCCAAGAACAATATCAAACAAGCTCTACAACTACGGAAAGAAGAATGCTAGGTACCACTCAAGGATAAGGGACCAAGGTCCTCAGACTAAAAAATTCAAGATTGCTAGGTAATACTTTCATGTCCAATTATGACCCATAATCTCCCACCACCCGGTGCTTTCAAAGGCCATGTTTCATTTTCTAGGTGGGATGCCTTGCACCATATTTCCTTTGCAGGATGCATGTTTGACCTCATGTTTCCCTCACCTAGAGGAGATGCCTTGCACCATGTTATGGGTACCCAAAGATTTGCAGGATGCCATGTTCATGCATGCACTGATCACGTAACCTTTATGGTCTATGTCATATTCATGCATGCACCGATCACGTGACCTTTATGGTCTATGCCATGTTCATGCATGCGTCGATCACGTGACCTTATGGCCTATCATGAGAGTAATCTAAGGTCACGATGGAACAAGAAGAGAGTAAGTTACCTTAGCCAAGAATCAAGAACCTCCTAAGACCTCCCACGGTACATCATGCTCATGACTTAAACTACACTGCTTGGAATGCATGAAGCCTTGAGCGTAGGTATTAAGACTGTGTCACTTGGAATGCATGAAGCCTCGGACACAGGCTGACAAGTTTATGACTAGTACCATAAATCCTAAGGGAAATGACTTGGAGAACGAATAAGAAACAGAACAATAACCTAGAAAGAACCAAGAACAAGAGAAAAATCAAGGACTAGAACATGGATAAAGATCCAAGTTCTAAGGACAATAATCAAGAACCATTGTAACGCCCCTAATTTTCTAAACCTAAATAGTGATGTCACTCATGCATACATAATTCATTATGCGGAAGCTCATCATAAATAACCTTGGGAAACACAATAAAGTCTTTCATAAAGGTTCGAAAATCCAAAACAAAACCTATCTCCGAAAATAAAACCTTCAGTAACTGAATTCAAAACAACTATAAATAAAACAATGTTCAATGCTTAACTTAAGACAATCAAATAAACGTAAACTACTAAAAATGTCCCTCGTCCACTTCCATGGTGTCCTAAGCTCCACCGTCAATCGTACATTGGCGCCTTGCCTTTACCTGAAAAATGTAGGTAGCACGTGGCTTGAGTATTTTATGAAATACTCAGTAAGTCACCCCACTGTTGGGGTTAGAAATGCAAACACATACAACATATGAGCGGGACCTAACTTTTCATAAATTTTACATGGCCTTGGACGCTTTTCTATTCCGGGTAGGGTTGGATGTGTGGTACTCCTTCACACATGGCCCATGTACGCGTACATGGACCCACCAGGCGGGCTCGTATACGTACCCCTTGGGCCTGGCTTGGTCGGGCACAATGTATTACACGTCCTCGGACACCACAGAACAGAAAAGGGCCCACATGATATCATGACAAACATAAATATCGTATTTCATTCTTTCGTAACATAAAGGGGAAGTATCCCGATGCAAGTGACATACATATATGCATGAGGTCCCTTAACATACCTAACATGGCATTACATAAACATTGCTAACATCACATATACGTTTCTTACATTACATGGCATATCACATAACGTGAAAATACATTCCAGTTCCATAAGCATTTCATAACATGGCTCGATAATACTACGTGTATCCATGGCATCGATTAACATTTTCATGACATATAATACTAGCAGATCAACTATCTTTTCATAGCATAAACAGTCAACAGTCAACATCATCCTTAACTTTTCATAGCGTAAACAGTCAACAGTCAATAGTCAACATAATCCGTAACTTTTCATAGCGTAAACAGTCACATAATACATCATATAGTCATAATCACATAAAATATAGTGCATGCAGGGCCACAGGGCACACACCATCATACAACACGTAGTAAGCTAACTCCAACAGTAAGCTCACTTACCTCGATGGCCTTGGCCAAAGTCACTCACAATAAGTTAATTCCAACGGTTAATTACGTTCTATAATAACCACATAAAAATTTAGGAACCATTCATTACATACCCTAGCTAAATCTCATGTTATTTATCAAAATAAACTCCCAACACAATCTGTCCTTGACGGTTAGGAGCCATACTGACCTCAGATGATAAAACTAAGGGCAGAAACGGCTTCGGAAGGGCCAAAAATCTTGGAATCGATATATTATAGTGATATCGAGCCGATAAGCCGAGCCGCCGAGCCGACCAAGTAAGCCGCCAAGCCAAGCCGCGGGAATTGATGAACCCGAGCCGACGTACACACCAAGCCGAGCCGAGCTGCCACGGGATACGCGTGCGAAGCCGGGAAAGCGCGCTACAGGTGCGCGTCTGCTGGATCGGTGTTGGGCTGAAACGAACGCGGCCTGCGTTTGTCTGTGGGCTGGGTCAGAGGCCGAACGTGAAACCCGACCCATTTCCTTCGTCTTCCTTATCCGAAACCTCGCGAAAACTTAATCGTTGATGCGCCGCCAACGACGACGACACAACCCCGATTCCGACGATGCGACGACACCCCTCACCTATTTCGATAGACACGCAACGGTATTCAACACCGATATACCTTGCTTCAGTCGATTCTCCCTCCGGCCACTCACCGAAGAAAATCCAGCGAACCAACCCACACGATTTCCCCTCTAACACTCTCGATTTTCCCATTCTTTCAGACACCTTCGAAAACATAAACAAGTTTGGAGAGCAAAATTCATTTTCATGGAAAGAGAAGGTTGAATATAGGAATATAAGGGTTTCATAACATTTACATTAAGGTAATAACTTCTTTGTCGGAAATCATGCGGTAGAAATAATTGCTACAACATAATATCTGTCATAAATGGAAATAAAAATAAAATCTTAACAATATAAGGAAAAATGGAAAAAACCGAATCGTTACAACCAGAGTACTAAGGCCCGTAGAGAATAACCAAAGTTTTAGAATCTAAGGACCAAGGTCCTCAAGATAGAACATGATAAGAACCCAAAAGTCAAGAACGAGAACTAGAGGGCCTAAGTACTTACGACAAGAGTAAGAACAAGAAAAGAAGAGTGTGGTACCCTAGCATATCAAAGACACGATTAAGAGCCTACAAGTAAGTAGCTTACTGAGTCTTTGTACTCATTCTTTATTCTCCATTTTTTTCAGGTAATAAGGAGCTGGTCGAGGTTAGGAGTGGACTCTAGAGTAGGTGCCATAGACAAAGCTCACATGTCCTCCTCAAAGAAAGGGACAAGCATATGTGTCTGGTTGCAAAATCAAAATAATTTGAGAGACAGTGGTGCAACTAAATAAAAAAAGGAGATTGGACAAATAAATTAGATGATCCATTGTGGACGTATAGGACAAATAAAGCTCTTTGTGCCTTTTGTCACTAAGAGTTTGAAGGACAAGAGTATTCAAAGCCTATTATAAACGGACTTAAGTGCAATAATTAAACGAAATAAGAGGCAAAAAATCTTCATATATTTTATCTTAGTTTTATCAAACTAGCTTTAATAAATTTGCATTTTATCTTCATTGCGCTCCATGCGACTTACAACCGGGACCATACAGCGAAACGACCATTGAACCAAATTCTTTTCAATAATTCTTTGTTGCAAATGTCTTATAATGGACTTCAACTTATATTAAGCTTTTTGTGAAAGGATGTCGAAGATAAAGACTGTATATACATAAAATATTTATATGAGATATCATAATATTTTACCCGTTTACACTACAATAAATAATTTACAAGGAAGATAGAATTTACACCCTTCTTTTCAATAATAATAAGTTTGTGGTAAAATTAGTAATTTAACCACAATTTTCTTTTTAATATTAATAAGTTTGTGGTAAAATTAGTAATTTAACCACAATTGTAGTTTAAGGTCCACTCAAAGTCTTTCTCAAACTTTTGAACGGTGACACAAACAACTAATCTTTTATACGAGAATTGTGTTCTACATAACATCTTTAACTAGCTTTAATCAATTTTGATCTTTCTTTCTATGCAAGACATAATTTTTTATCATGGTGGCAAAACACAATTCTTATTTTTCAAAGTATTTACTAGACGTGATTTACCAATTAATAGGTAATTTGCTCTTTACTTTGAGATTTCATGAATTTTTTTTTTAATCTAAAAAAATACAATGACGTTAGATATCTTGTAGAAATTTTAAAAGGGTAAATGTTGGAAAAAATGTAATTTCTCCTATGTTGATTTTAAATTAATAAAAACCTAATTTGCTTTGAGTTCACTCCAAAACATCGAGAAGAAACTCAATAGAATTTCTTAAGAAAAAAAAACAATAAATAAGCTCTACTAGCATATTTAACTCAAACGACCACTACAGATGTTCTATAGTGGATACGTTTTTAGGTAATCTCTTTTTTAAAAAAAAATATTTTTAATAAAGGATTGAATTAATGACCTTAAATAATAATAATAAAAAAAAAATAATAATAAAGGAAGGGGTAATTTAGTAAGAAAATAAATTCAATTATAAAGCATAAAGTGTAGTTCCGATTTTCTCACCGTTGTTGACAGTTGTGAAACTAAAATAGAAAAAGGCCCAAAACGAGTTTTGAGGCCCAATTTGTAAAAGGGAAAAATATTAAATCCGAGGGTGTAGAATGCATCCAATCCAGAGCGGAAGATTAGATGGGGGAGATGATTATTCTAGAACCCCCCAGGCCCCAACCCACGTGTCATTACCTAACCCTCACCTTTTCTTCCAAAACCCTTTCCTCCTCCTTTCTCTCCTTCTATCACACCTAACTCAGTCTCCCCCCCAATTTCCTAGCAACCTCCATTTTCCCTCTTGTTCCTCCCAATTCTTTTCCATTTCTCCTATAATCCGCCTTTCCTCGTCTCCTTTTCACTCTGATTTTACCTCCTCTGTAATTTCTTTCTTAATGGCTGCCTCCACCGCCCAGATCCATGGCCTGGGACCTTCTTCCTTCGCTCCGCCCTCCATGCCAACCTCTAACCATGTTTCTCCACGGACTGTGTTCTTCGGCCACAAACTCGGCAATTCTTCTGGTTTTCCCAGCGCCACTTTTTTTAAGTTGAGGACCAATTTTAGCCGTAGGAATTCGACTGTCAGGCCATTGAAGGTCGTCAGTGAGAAAGTTGTGGGAATCGACCTTGGCACCACCAACTCAGCAGTGGCGGCCATGGAAGGTGGGAAGCCGACTATTGTAACCAACGCCGAAGGCCAGAGGACGACTCCTTCGGTGGTGGCCTACACTAAGAACGGAGACAGGCTTGTGGGTCAAATTGCGAAGCGACAGGCGGTAGTAAACCCTGAGAATACTTTCTTTTCGGTGAAGAGGTTTATTGGTAGAAAGATGTCGGAGGTGGATGAGGAGTCCAAGCAGGTCTCCTACAGAGTAGTGCGCGACGAGAATGGAAATGTGAAGCTGGAATGCCCCGCGATTGGGAAACAATTTGCCGCTGAAGAAATTTCAGCTCAGGTTACTTAATTGTTTTTTCTTATCATCGTATCTTCATTTTGGCTTCAAATTATATGGTTGGTTATAATGGTGAACTGAAGATAGAAATTTCTTTAGATCTCTTTAGGATTACGAGCTTTGGCTATTGAATTTAACTCTATAATTGGTTGGGTTAGGTGAAACATAATCTATTATTCAAGCACGCTGAAAGATATTATTTCTTTCTTTTTCACGCGTTTGGCGTTTGTTTAGGTCTTACGGAAGCTGGTGGACGATGCTTCGAAATTTTTGAATGATAAAGTAACCAAGGCTGTGGTGACAGTGCCTGCCTACTTTAACGATTCCCAAAGGACGGCCACAAAGGATGCTGGTCGGATTGCCGGTCTAGAAGTTTTGCGTATTATCAATGAACCCACGGCTGCTTCATTGGCATATGGATTTGAAAAGAAGAGCAATGAAACTATCTTGGTGTTTGATCTTGGTGGGGGCACTTTTGATGTTTCAGGTACATTTTTTTGGCATTCATGGCTCCCTGATTATACTTTTCCCTTTACGTTGCTCTATGTTATCGCGTGTACCAATTCTGGAATCTCTGTTATTTTATATGTAGTGCTTGAGGTGGGTGATGGAGTGTTTGAAGTGCTATCTACTTCGGGAGATACACATTTGGGTGGCGATGACTTCGACAAGGTTGGGTTTCTATTGGACTAACAATTTTACCAAGCATACTTTTTTTTACAAATGCGTAAAATTTGACAAATCTAAACCTCTTATGTAATATGCAGAGAATTGTGGACTGGCTCGCTGCAGATTTCAAGAGGAATGAAGGCATAGATTTGCTGAAAGATAAACAGGCTCTTCAGCGGCTCACTGAGACAGCTGAGAAAGCGAAAATGGAGCTGTCTTCTTTGACTCAGGCCAACATTAGGTACATAACATAATATATATTCTAGTTGTCTGTTGTTGACCTGAATTGTTCTGTGTTTCTTTATTTTAATCTTTAGTATTACACCTTTGTAAATGGGATTTTTTTTTTCAGTCTGCCCTTCATCACTGCCACGGCAGATGGGCCCAAGCACATTGAGACCACTCTTGCAAGGGCCAAGTTTGAGGAATTATGCTCAGATCTTCTTGATAGGTACCTTCATTTTTTTCATTTTGTTTTTTAAAAATGAATCTTAAATCACTGACTGGCGAGATCAATTTATAAAACAAAATGTTTAAGATCAAGGGAAGAAAATGTCGCACAAGCTTCTAACATATTATATTTGTTTCAATTGGTTTCTTACTTAGGCTTAAGACTCCAGTTGAAAATTCGTTGAGGGATGCGAAACTGGCCTTTAAAGATATTGACGAGATAATTCTTGTGGGTGGATCAACACGTATTCCGGCTGTTCAGGAACTTGTCAAGAAGCTGACTGGGAAGGAACCAAATGTCACTGTCAATCCTGATGAAGTTGTTGCTCTAGGTGCTGCTGTTCAGGTAGGTTCAGAATTGCGCTTATTTGTTTGTCACTGTGAATGTCTCTCTATTAGCCTCACTTTCTGGTGGTAAATGTCTTCAAAGATATTGATGTCTTAAACCGTATAATTTTGAAACTCAATTAAGGAATGTGACATATGAGCTTTCTTTAATCTATAATGAACGTGGAGGGTGATTTTATCAAATAAACCCATACATTTATATGTGATAGAAGAGTGGATTATTGTTGGTGTTTGTAGGCTGGTGTGTTGGCTGGAGATGTTAGTGACATTGTGCTGCTGGATGTGAGTCCGCTATCTTTGGGTCTTGAGACTCTTGGTGGTGTAATGACTAAAATTATCCCAAGAAATACTACACTTCCTACCTCCAAATCAGAGGTCTTCTCTACAGCCGCTGATGGACAGACCAGCGTTGAGATTAATGTTCTTCAAGGAGAACGAGAGTTTGTGAGAGATAACAAATCACTTGGTAGCTTCCGACTAGACGGTATACCTCCTGCGCCACGTGGGGTTCCCCAAATTGAAGTCAAATTTGACATCGATGCCAATGGAATCCTCTCGGTTACTGCAATTGACAAAGGCACAGGCAAGAAGCAAGATATCACCATTACTGGTGCTAGCACATTGCCAAGTGATGAGGTACGATTTAAGGCTTTGCTGCTTTTGTGAGCCCGTATTTTGATTGCCTTGTTAATGAACGGGAAGAAAAATGTACGCACACAGGTGGAGCGAATGGTTAGCGAAGCGGAGAAGTTTGCAATGGAGGACAAGGAGAAGAGAGATGCTATTGACACGAAGAACCAGGCTGATTCAGTTGTGTACCAGACAGAGAAGCAACTGAAGGAGCTTGGAGACAAGGTGCCTGGGCCAGTGAAAGAGAAGGTGGAGTCAAAACTTGGGGAATTGAAGGAAGCTATTTCAGGTGGCTCAACCCCTGCCATTAAGGATGCTATGGCTGCTCTAAACCAAGAGGTGATGCAGCTCGGGCAATCCTTGTACAATCAGCCTGGTGCTTCTGCTGGACCGAGCGCTGAAACCGAATCAGGGCCATCCGAATCATCGGGCAAAGGAGGACCTGAAGGAGATGTTATTGATGCCGATTTTACTGACAGCAAATGAGGACATTAAAATTGATCCCTTCTTCTGGATAGAAATTTTTGGGTTCTCATCAGGCTCAGATTTATATTGCAATTTGATTTTTGCGGGGCAGATCGGATTGGTGTGTTGGTTTAGTTCGGTGCAGAGGGTTTGTCATTAGCCACTGCCCCATGATATTAGTTTTATAAATTACGTGATCTCTGTAAGAGAAAAAAAAAGTGCTTTACAAGGACTGCTATCAGCTAAAATGTGAGTGGCAGCTGTAACTTCCAACTTTTTCCTTACAGTTAATTTCACGGTACATGTCCACATAACATGCGAGTTACAACTTATAGGCTTTATGTAACCATTTGCTTTTTGAAATTTTGAATTATGGATTGCTACATTCAGATGCAAAGTTTGAAAGAGTTGATATAAATCTTTTCCTTTTGAATGAGGGGGTGACACATTAGAAATAATACAAAATAAATTGGAGGGAGGGTCAAATACAAAATACAAAACCAATACGTGAAAGGCTAAAATGACATCGGTCTAGAGTACCATTTTAACATGACTCTTGAAGAATGCTTTCATTAACACTCTTATGACTACAATATTTAGTACCATTTTAACATGACTCTTGAAGAATGCTTTCATTAACACTCTTATGACTACAATATTTAGTACGTACCCTAACATTAGGCTTTCTGCTATGATTAAATATCACATGTCTAGGACATTAGACTTTCTGCTATGATTAAATATCACATGTCTAGGTCATGTGCTCTCTAGGACTAACTTTGGGCTTATAGTTCTAGGTGAGCTTGGGTGGAGCATTGCACCCTTTATTTCTCTATTTTTTGAACTCTTTATTTCTCTATTTTTTGAACTCTGATCCTATCGAGTTTATTACTGAACTATTAATCCTATCGAGGCAAGTTTATGAACTAGCACTATTTAGGCACTCATAATCTCATGTATCTCATACTTGCCCCCTCAAGGCAAATTTATACCTAGCTTAATTCTCTAAGGTACCTCCCGAGTAAATTAGTTTTCTATAAACTGAATTGTTATTTCTCGTGTAAATTAGTTTTCTATAAACTGAATTGTTATTTCTCGTGTCATGCATCGATGAGGAGTGACCTCTAATTTTTTTCCTCCAACTATTGAGCTGCTAAGACATTATGGAAAATATTCTTCAATATTGGTTTACTAAAATGGATTGATTGGCGACTCCCTAATAGGCCACATCATGTTGTCATGATCTGAGGGGAACCCTCGTGCCAGCCAATCTACTTCACCCATGCAAACCCTTATTCCTATGGGCAAGTTCATGGCCAATGAATAATGGGAGATCGTTTTATTGTCATCAATTTATCTATGAAACATAAACTGTGATTAGAGCACGACCCTGGCTAATCTGACTCTTAATAAGTGCTAAGCACGACGGAAACCCCTATCTTTGTGACAGATTATTTTATAGGAGCAATTGGTTAGACTACTGGTCCTCATATTGACATAAAACTCTTTGGGGGTGACCCCATAAAATGGTACCACCATGCAAACTCGTCCCTCGTGACAATTTCACGACTAAGGGTGTGAGTTGAGTAGCCCCTAATCATCTCCACATGGTAATCTCATTTCATTGAAGTTATTGAACACGAGTCATGAGACAAGGTATAACGTTTGACACAACATAAGTCCTCTATTGTTTAAGTTCATTCTTTTAATGTGTATCTAGCCCTTAAGTCCATTCAACCATACTAGAAAATCCCTTGGGTCCGTACTGTGTTAATCAATCGTGAACCACCTCTACTAACTAGGCTCTATTATAGAATTTATGGAACAACTTTATAACACCTAAAAAGAAAGAAAGTAAAAAAAATCGAAAATATCATTTGTGTAAAGAAAATAGAAATTAAAAGAACGAAGCCATGCCTCCCTACCATTTTAGCTCAAAATCGTAGCCCTCACTTGATGAGACAGTTTGGTGGCCATTGATTGGCTGAAAAGCCAATATTCAGGGAACAACTTGCAACTTAAATGGAGCCTGACTACTCATGTCATCGGCATAACATTTGATCCGTTGTTGAGTTTCCTCGAGTTTGAAACAAGGCCTCAAACATAGAGGCTTCGATATTGTATAGGAAGAAATTTTTCTTCCACAGTGGATAATAAGGCTTGATTCTTGTTCCTCCTTCTTTGTAGAGTAATTTTGAACAATTTTCATAAAGAACTCGAGATGAAAGTCAGTAAATCAAAGGATTCCAATTCTAGTTGTGCGTTCATTGACTAAAAAAACCAGAAATTTAATCTCCAAAATTCTCCATTGCTTCTAGAAATTAAAGCACGATTCTTGTCTCTATGATTTCACAGAAGAAAAAAAGATCTACAACTTTGAAAAAAAAACCAAGTTGAATCTAGGGCTAAAATGCATGATCGAAGTGGAAACCCATGATGCCACGACCCGATTGTCATGAACCGCAACGTGTTAAAGGCTTAAAAACATGAAAAGACACGTAAAAATAGACAGTAAAATTTTTCGCATTTAAAGTAAAACATAAATACATTTTATTTACAAATTTAAGTTAAAGTTTGAATACATTGGGTTTGGTAACTAAAACAACTAAAAAATAATTAAGTGGTTGAAAATGGTGTAGTTCTGTATGACCCTACTCCAAATCCACGTCTCAACCTCGATCAGCTCCTTATTTACTTGTAAAACATGGAAAACATGGAATGAGTACAAACATTCAATAAGTAGCCTACTTGTTGGCTCTTAATCGTGTTCTTATTATACTAGGATACCACACTCATTAACTTGTTCTGGTTCTTGTTGGAAGTACTTAGACACTTAGGTTATGTTCTCGAGTTACAAGTTCTTGTCATGATCTAGCCATAGGACCTTAGTCCTTGAATTTTGAGGTCTCAGCTTTCGTTCTAATCTAAGGGCCTTAGTACTATGGTTCTGGGTTCTTGTCCTCAGAACTTGAATCTTGATCCATGTTCTAGTTCTTGACAGTTGTCTTGTTCTTGGTTATTTTCTATGTTCTTGTTCGGTTCTCGTTTTGTTCTCCAAGATACTCCCCCTATGATTTTCGGTACAAGTCATGAACCTGATAACCTATGTCCAAGACTTCATACGTTCCAAGCGACACAATCTTAACCTACGTCCAAGGCTTCATGTATTCCAAGCGACGTAATCTGAACCTTCATCCAGGGCTTCATGCGTTCCGTGAGATACGGTCTGAAAACCTATGCCTAAGGCTTCATACGTCTAAAATGGAATAGTCTAAATACCTAGGCTCAAGATTTCTTACGTTCCAAGCAGTGTAGTCTGAAAACCTATGTCTTAGCCTTCATGTGTTCTGAGCGACGTAGCCTGAACTCGCATCCAGGCCTTCATGCGCTCTCTACGATACGGTCTGAAAATCTATCCCAAAGGTTTCATACATTGCAAGTGACATAGTCTAAATACCTATGCTCATGGTTTCTTACATTCCAAGTACCGTAGTCTGAAAACCTACGTCCAAGGCTTCATGCGTTCCAAGCGATATAGTCTAGACCTGCATACAGGGCTTTATGTGTTTCCTGCGATACGGTCTGAAAGTCTATACCCAAGGATATGTTCCAAACGACATAGTCTAAATACCTACACTCAAGGCTTCTTATGCTTCAAGTAGCGTATTCTTAAAACCTACATCCAAGGCTTCTTATATTCTAAGCGAAGTAGTCTATACAACCCTAATCCTCAGCCCAACGATCCAACCTTTTGTTGAAGCAAGAATCCTTGAGTCAAAGAAACTAACACCTCCTCATACAAAATTCGGATCAACCAAGAGATAAGACTAGAATTAGATTACATCTAGAAGAAAGATTTGGAACCTTGTTCTAAATTGAGTCACCCCACAATCGAACTTGATCAAGGCTTGATTGAATAACTCAATTGCATGAAACTTAGAAATGGCAAAGATGATGCTCGAATTTCTAAGCGTGGAACTCTCCATTTGAATCTCAATTTCATTCCTTCACAATCTGATTTTTACATAATAATTTGTGGGTATTTATACTCTCCCACAAAAGAAACTTTCAAATATTTGAATGCCACTCAAGTCAGTGGCTATGATTTAATCTTGATCCCCTTAAATCTCCCTACAAGACGACAATTGACTTCCCCCGGACCCATTACAAGAATTATGAAATTATAAAAAATAAATAAAGTTTTCTAACAACTCATGAAATGATGCTTGCAACTTCATCCGCTACTTCAACCGTGCAAATATTCACTTCTGAAGCTCCAAATGATCCTTCCTCAATCGAATCAGCTTGTAAAAGATGAAATGATGGTTGAACCGAGACTATCCAATTTTGTAGATGAAGAATGAATGCTTGTTGAATCTTCTTGGCCTTGAATCGTGTAATAGGTCCAGTTGAAACATTTGGAACATCGTGATCCTTATCATCCTCCCCCTCTTCAAAAGAATTCGTCCTCGAATCAGAAAAATCATCACCTACATCAAAAGGACTCAAGTCAGTAACATTGAAAGTAGAATGTATTGAAAAATCTCTGGGAAGATCAACTTTATATGATTTGTTATTAATTCATTCAACGACTTGATAAGGGTCATCCCCTCTTGGATGTAACTTTGTCTTCTTTGAGATGGGAATCGCTCCTTGCGAAAAGGTATCCAAAGCCAGTCACCAGGTTCGAAAAATGATTTCCTTGCTAATTCTGGAAGAACTTTGAAATTTATTTTCTCATTTCTCCCCTTCACCTCTTTGTGCAATGTTTTGATCAAATCTGTCTTACTTGTGGCTGTTTCACTCACAAAAATATTAGAAAGAATAGGAAGCAAATCAAGATGCATAAGTGAATTAAATCCATAAACAACTTCAAAAGGAGAATAATGAGTGGTACTCTGAATTGTTCTATTATATGCAAACTCTACAAATTGCAAACATTCGTCCCAAGACTTAATATTCTTCGAAATAATAGCCCTAAGCAATTGATAAGGTAACCATAATCCTTAGCCCAACGATCCAAGCTTTTAATGAAACAAGAACCCTTGAATCAAAAAAATTAACACCTCCTTATAAAAAAATCGGATCTAACAAGAGATAAGGCTAGAATTAGATTACCTATTATCAACGATCTAGAAGCAAGATTTGGAACCTTGTTCTAAATTGAGTCACTCCACAATCGAACTTGATCAAGGCGATTGAATGGCTCGGATGCAATCTACCATAAGAATTGCATGAAACTTGAAAGGACAAAGATGATACTTCGATTTCTAAAGGGAAACGTCTCAACTTGAGAGATCAATTTCATTAGTCACAAATATGATTTTTACCTAATAATTTGTTGGTATTTATAGTCTCCCCACAAAAGACGTTTGTGGCCATGATTTAATCCCAATCCCCTTAAATCTCCACAAAATACGAAGTCAAATTAACCATTACAAACTTTATGAAATTAAAAAAAAATAAAGTTTATGAAGCTTCAAATTGACCAACTCTTAAAATGATGCTTGCAACTTCATCACCTACTTCAACCGTGCAAATATTCACTTTTGAAGCTTCAAAGGGTCCTTCCTCAATCGAATAAGCTTGTAACACATGAAATGATGGTTGAACCAAGCCTATCCAATTTTGTAGATGAAGAATGAAGGCTTGTAGAATCTTCTTGGCCTTGGATCGTGTAATAGGTGCCGTTGGAACATTTGAAACACCGTGATCCTTATCATTTTCTCCCTCTTCAAAAGGATTCATTCTCGAATCAGAAAAATCATCACCTACACCAAAAGGACTTAAGTCAGCAACATTGAAAGTAGAATGTACTGAAATTTTTTTGGGAAGATCAATTTTATATGCATTGTTATTAATTCTTTCAAGGACTTGATAAGGGTCATCCCTTCTTGGATGTAACTTTGTCTTCCTTTGAGATGAGAATCACTCTTGCGAAAATGTATCCAAACCCAGTCACCGGGTTGAAAAATGATTTCCTTCCGTCCTTTGTTAATTCTTGAAACAACTTTGAAATTTTGTTTCTCAATTCTCTCCTTATCTCCTTGTGCAATGTTTTGATCAAATCTGCCTTACTTGTGGCTGCTTCACTCATAAAAATATTAGAAGGAATAGGAAGCAAATCAAGAGGCGTAGGTGGATTAAATCCATAAATAACTTTAAAAGGAGAACAATGAATGGTGCTATGAATGACTCTATTATATGCAAACTCTACAAATCGCAAACATTCGTCCCAAGACTTAATATTCTTAGAAATAATAGCCTAAGCAATTCTCGTAATGTTCTATTAACCACCTCACTTTGTTCATCAATCTGAGGATGACATGTAGTTGAAAACAACAATTTGATATCCAATTTACTCCAGAATACTTTCCAAAAGCGACTTAAAAATTTAACATCCCTGTCACTAAGAATTATTCTAGGGATTCCATTCATAAAGACCATACTTTGTTTTAAAAGTTGTTTTCCACTCATCCCCAATATGCATTCGAATTTGATGATAACTCGATTTTAAATCAATCTTAGTAAAAAGACTACATTCATGCAGCTCAGCAAGCATATCATCTAATCTAGGAATTGGATGCCTATACTTTATAGTTATCTTGTTTATAGCCCTACAATCAACACACATACGCCAAAAACCATCTTTCTTAGGTACAAGAATAACTGGAACATAATAAGGACTCAAAATTTCACGTACATACCCTTTAGCAAGAAGTTCACTTACTTGCCTTTGTATCTCTTCAGCCTCCTTTGGATTAGTCCTATATGCTGGTCGGTTTGGAATGGGTGCGGGAGGAATGAAGTCAATCTTGTGCTCAATCCCTCTAAGTGGTGGCAAACCACTAGGCATCTCCTCGAAAAATAAATCTTCAAACTCCTGTAAAAGCACAACAAAATCGCTAGGCAAAGAAGGGTTAAGCGTGTTAGTAAAGTAACAAAACCCCTTGCACATAAGTAAAAGAATAGTCCAGTTAGAGAGCAAAACATTCCTAACATAACTTGATCTAACATACAAGCTTACTGATTTGACTTTTCTTTCTTTTTTTTCTCTAGGCTGAGTGCTACTCTCTTACTTTTCACTCAAGTTCTTTTTTTCACTTGATTCTTTTTCAATCTCTGTTTTTGCATCAGACTCTTGCCTTTTCTTTTCAAGTTTACAATGATCAATAAATACATCTTTTGGAGACAATGGAATAAGAGTAGTTTTTCTACTATTATGAGTAAAAGAGTATCGATTAGCATACCCATCATACATTACTCGACGATCAAATTGTCAAGGCCTCCCCAGTAGTATATCTCCAACATGCATGGATACAACATCACATAAAACATCATCAACATATTTTCCAATAGTAAAAGAAACAAGAGCTTGTTGAGTTACCCTTACTTCCCCATGACCACTCAACCATTGAAGCTTGTATGGTCTTGGATGTGGTTTTGTCTTTAAATTAAATCGTTTGACCAGAATAGAACTCACAACATTGGTGCAACTATCGCTATCAATGACTACACTACAAGGTACAGATTGAACAAGACACCGTGTTTGAAATAAGTTCTCTCTTTGGTCTAGGCCTTCCTCCTTAATGTTGGTGTTTAAAGTCGTCGAGTAACTAAAGATATATGTATAGGGTCCTCTTCACTAAACTCTTCACTCTCATCCTTTTCCTCAGTTATATCTTCATGTGCCTCTTCATCTTCTGTAACAATTTCTCCTTCCTTGATGTTCATAATTCTTGCATTTGGGCAGTCTCTACTGTAGTGTCCTACCCCTTGACATCTCCAACACTTTAAAAGCCTATTTCGAACATTTGACTTTTCTACTTTTTCTTTCCCTATTCTAGAACTCTCACCTTTCTCAAATTTAGCTTGAGGCTTCTCATACAACTCTTGATTTCTATGCTTATAATCGATGTTCTTACTATCCTTTTTCCATGTAGAAGTAGAGTTGGAAAAAATTCTAGAAGAATATCGTTGAGACCTTCGTTGGATTTGTCTCTCGATCTTAATTGCAATGTGCAACAACTCCTCGATATTAGAATAAGGTTGTAAATCAGTCATATCTGCGATCTCTGTGTTTAAACCATTAAGAAACCGCGCCATGAGAGCCTCCATGTCCTCATCGAGATCAAGTCGATCCATCAATGTATCCATCTCCTTGTAATAATCCTCCACAGACTTGCGTCCTTGTTTCAGTGCTTGAAGCTTTTGCGCCATGTCCCGTTGAAAATATTATGGAACAAAACGCTTCCTCATGAACTCTTTGAACTCGTACCATGAATCAATTGGTGCTTCAAGATTTCTTCTCTTACTTGACATCAATTTGTCCCACCAAATTTGAGCATATTGTTTGAATTGAGCAATGCATAACAGTTCCTTCTTTTCATCACTAAAATTATGACAGTTGAACACCGACTCTACCGCTTTCTCCCATTCAAGGTACTCCTCTGGATCGGTTTTGCCATAAAACTTGAGAAGTTTTAATTTGATGCCCCTCACGTTACAATCGATTCTATCGTCATAAGGAACTCGTTGTTGAAAATTATGATGTCTTCTTCCACGGTCTCTCCCTCGCATCAAGGCACGACTAACCGCATGTGGAATATCTTCGTATTGATCAGAATTGTCTCCCTCATATTGATCGGCATGTTGTGTGGTAGTGGAATCCTCTCTCGAGCTTGATTTTGAATCTCCAATCTTCCTATTCGATCTGTAAACTCCTCTATTCCTCGAATTAGTCTTTCCATGGTTCGTTGTTGTGCTTCTCTCAATCGTGCATCAGTAATGTTAGGATTGTCGTCTGGACTTTCCATGCTACAAAAGAAAGTTAAAAGAGAGAGAGAGAGAAAAAAAGACCTCAAAAGCACTCTTTCACGTGTGTTCACTCGTTAATGTAGTTCACCCGTGTTTAGCACTCAACACTTGAATCAATGTATCACTCCCTTACAAAAGAAAGGGTATTAAAGGAGCAATCGAAATAACGAAAAAGAAATAAATTAAGGAAAGAAGATGAATAAGGACTAATTTAGCCGTAGTAACACATGAGAGTTACATATAATGATCATGAAGAAAAAAAAAAGACATTTAATATCAATAAACTTTTTTGTTTTTTTTTTGTTTAACGGATTAAAATCCAATCAATTTACCAACAAGAAAATTGATTTAGAAGATCTTAAACAAAAAGAAAGTGTTGATAAGATCAAGATCTAACACTTTATAGAATATGTCAACATGAATTAAAGAACATAAAGAATGTAATTTTTTTTTTATACATATTTTTGTGATAGAATATGAACATTCTACCCAAACTGGAAAAAAAAAATATAGATGAGAATTGAAAGAGATAAAAGCAAGGAAACATATATCCGACCTTGAGCCTAAAGATTTGATACCAAATGATATGGAATTGACCCAAGGGAAAGTTTGGAATGGATTACCTTGATGATCAAGATCAAGAGCAAAGAAAACTCGTTTCTAAACTCGTGATTCGAATCATTTCACAAGAGGTTTGATCAATACCACTTGAATGACTCTAGCATACAAGTTGTGACCACAACAATTTGCAAAGTAAAACCTTAGCTCTCAACAAAGCTAAAAATAGAAATCCTATGGTTTTTAATTCCAAAATGTGATGTCAAGCAAACAATACAAGGCTTTATATAGCCTTTACAACCCTAACGTATATGACACATAACCTCCGTATTAAATTGGCTAGTTAATGCGAAATACTCATAACCTCCATATTAAAATGGGAGGAATATAGTAACATACGTGGGTTACAATATAACCTTAAATTCTATATTAAAAACTAGCTAATATGACAAAAAAATATTATAATTATAATTCAATAATGCAATAAACAAAATGTGCTTATTAACCATCTTGGACTAGTCCCATAAATTCAACTGAATTTATTAAAGGTAAATTAAAGTGCATCTAATGCCTCTCTTTTTGGGAGCTCAACTTTGCACAACATATAAAAGAGGTCTCCAATGTCTTCTAGAATTTCCTTTGACGAGCTCACCATAGCTTGAATATAAGTGTACAAAGTTTGTTGTAGTTTCTTGGCTCTCATCCTTGTAATTTGAGCTTGAGGTATGAAAATACTTTGGTTGTGGTTCATATCATTATATTTCGCCTCTTTTTGGAGTCCTTTTTGGGTATTACAATAAGACAAGGTCAATTCACAAAAAAAAAATGTAGTCGTATACCCCAATGGGGTGTAAGATTAATTTTCAAGTCATATGGTTCAGTACAGTATATGCTTGAACTTGAGGAAAGAGGCTACCTCGTGCAGAAGTTTCCCAAATTTTTTAGGTTTGACTTCTTCTTAAACCAATCGTCATACTACTCGATTTCTTGAGCAAATTTGTTCCTCTCTCAACGCTAAAGCTAAAGGAAAGGACCATATCAGAAATCGCATTGTAGGGGAAGAATTTTGGAGTCAAAGCTCTTAGATTTCAGATTTCAAAATTCATTGAAAAGTCAACATTTTAGATAAACGTTCTAGACCATTTCAGCCTTCGCTTATTTTCTCAAAGTTGTTCCAAATCTTCTTTCAAAGTTGTAGGAACAGGTCTTAGGCAGGAAAATTTCTCGATTTACATAAAGTTGGCAAAATTTTACCCAAAAGCTTCCAAGAGAAGTTCCTTGTGTTTCTTAGCGTGTTAGGCTTCAAGCCCTTCATGACAAACGTTCACTATTAGTCCAAGAATTGATTGGGATACTTTTTTAGCATTAATTTTTTTCCTATAAAAAATGCCGAATTCAAAAATCTCACCGTGGCAAGCTTGAACAGTAAGACTCTTCGTTTCACCCTTATTCATGGTCCCTTTTGAATTTGACTGGTTTGAGCATGTATTATGGAATGTGGAGGGATGAAAAAGGGTTTGAAGTTCTGCCCTATTTTTTGCATGTTGGTAGCCTGAGGTTAAAGATGATCCAGCTCAAAGACCTTGGTCTTAGGTTCTAAGGTCTTAACCTTGGTTCTATTCTAAGAACCTTAATTTTAAGGTTCTGGTTTCACCGTCTTAAGAGTGGTTCTTATTCTTATTCTTAGTTTTTGTCTGCAGTTCTTGTTTATTGTGTGCTATCTAGCATTGTCTTTATGTACTTGACTTATGTAGTGCTACTTTAGGACATGGTTGTGTGATAAACCTGCTTGACTTAATTCATGTCCTTAAGGTAGCATATTGATTA
Source organism: Cucurbita ficifolia (assembly GCA_033971965.1). Classification (NCBI taxonomy): domain Eukaryota; kingdom Viridiplantae; phylum Streptophyta; class Magnoliopsida; order Cucurbitales; family Cucurbitaceae; genus Cucurbita; species Cucurbita ficifolia. The sequence continues at coordinate 11,457,888 of CM066965.1, read as the reverse complement.
CTCGAAAATCAATAACTACCTAATACTTAATATGTAATACCTGGAGATAATACGGGATAATAAGACCTCTAAACAAAGGACAAGGTTAGGTTTAGTATAAATTAGTTGTATAAGGTTTTGAAAAGAAATAATAAAGGAAATTTAGAAAATATGGAAAAATAAACACTTTTCTAATTTTTATAAAACTTATGGGATTTTTAATTAAGAAGGAACTCAAGATTCTCAAGAAACTTTTAAAAAAAAATTAAAAAATTAGATTTGGCTGAAAAATCATATTAAATTATTAAATTATCAAAATATTCTTGAAGTTTAAGGTAATTACGAAATTTTCCATGCGGGCCAAATCAAATCTTCCCGAGTATCCTTTTGCACATAATCTATGGTATCTAGAAATATAGCTCTGGACCTCCCTCAAAATTGGATATGATCTAGAACGTCCACAACTTATCACATCTAATGGAGAAAATTCAAAACTAAAATCGACAAAGCTCTGATCGAAGCAGATTTTTTTTGCAAAAAAAAAAAGAAGAATTAGCCCCAAAATTATAGCGGTTTTCGACGTTTCAAAGGTAGTGGATCCTTCCTCTATAAATTATGAGCCACTATGTTCACTTGAAGTAAAAAGCACATAACACTAAGCTTTCAATTGCGAGTTATAAGCTTTTCGGTTACAGCATTTTTTCTCCAAACTTGTTTCTATACCATCTAAATAAGACTACCTATGAGTTTGGTGAAGGAAGAAAGATTTGAAAACACCCCAAACCTCTCCCCAATTTAGTCCACCATTGAAGAAGTCCAAAGAACTTTAAAAAATTCAATCCGAGGCTACACAAATTCGTTGTGTGAGGTCTGTCCCAATTGATTTCTGCACATTCAAGAGAAATTTGGTAAGTTTTGGGGGTAAAACCCAAACTACGGTTTTCAGCCCATTATATTCAAAATCAATGGTTTAATTAGCTTTAGGGAGCTAAATAGAGCATATCTGAGGAAGGAGTTGGGGGTTAATTCGATGTTTTATTTAGCTTTAGGGAGTTAAATAGAGCATATCTAATGAAGGAGTTGGAGGTTAATTCGTTCGAGATCATGTTCCCAAGAATATCAAACTCTGCGCTTTAGATGAGTGGCAGATCGAAGGTTGAAATCCAAAATTAGCCACACCCACACAAAGTCATCCTTCCAAATTAATTCATTTAGTTTAAGAGGAGTAGAAGGAGGAATTCTTATGAAGAAATTGTGGCTTGAAAGTGTCCCAATTACCCAATAACAAGTTCCCCTAGGTCTTCTCCGATGAAGAATTAAGTTTTAAACCAACTTTGGAAGTCGATAACTTAGATTAGATATCGGCTCTACCTTGACACTCCATCTTTAAGTTTTATGAAAGAATCTATGAAAGAAACCCCTTAGAATAGGCTAGAGAATGCCATTTTTAGGCGGCAGCAACGTTGGCGCGTGCGTCTTCTTCCCCTGTGGGAGGAAGAAGACAATGACGTGGCCAATTCAACTGAACCGGCCACGTCAACCAAAAAATGATTCCTCCTCAGTTTTTTTTTTTTTTTTTTTTTTTTTTTTATCAAATTGAACTCCTTTTAGTCGGGTTCTCATTAAACTCTCAATGGTTCAAGAAACTAGACTCCGGATGTCAAAGAAAATTTGAAGAAAATCGAGTACTAAAAGCTCCAGAAATGAGACCCCAAACACCGGACACGAGGTAAGTAGTCTATCTAGACTTTTTCCTAAGAAATAGTTGTAGGAATAATTTGGACATCAAGATAGACCTTAAGTTAAACATGAACTAGGGGATCATGAAAGAAATTTGCTAAGATTCTTGAATCAAAATCTCAAACCGAGCAAACTGTTTGGGATTCAAGTAACGTTAAATTAACCCACTAAACGTATTCCGCTGCCTATGAAATTTTAATGTCAAATATATTATGATGTGTTGATGTTATATGTGAAATTTGGTCATCATTAGTTAAGGTTAAGTAACAGCACAAAATGATTAAAATGCTCCTAGGATATAACACTTACGGTTCATGACACTAATGATCTAGGAATAACTTGGAACTTTATATATAATTTGAAATCATGACTATCAAGGTACTAGTAAATTTACATGACTATTGGATCACGTTAGGGCCCGAACCATGGTTAAGTAGAAAATTTTCTATATTGCCCCTATGGACCACTATGAATTTTGAGAATTTAAGTACCTTCTTTGGTCATCCCATCTTTAAGACATCCTTACATGAAATACAAAATAATCATGACATGAAATGGAGTTAAGAGAATGCTTAAGGTTACCTTAGGGCTATACATGTATCATGCATTGGGTATGACATAAATTTGAAGTAAACCTATGGCTATTATCGTATTTTCACGAGCCACGAATCGTGTTTCAGATGCCTAAAAAATTGAGTCGTGACATATTAGTATCAGAGCGAAGGTTTTTTTTATAGTTCAACTTCCGAGATGTTCCTTCATAGACAAGTAAATACACCTTTATGACTCTAAGTCTAAAAAAACCTAAAACTTTAAGCTAACAATCATAAGGTTATAGGGTTACTATTTTGAAAGAAAGATAAACTTAAACCTCTTAGAGAATCAATAACTAACCTTAACCGCTCTTCCAGAAAATAAGAGTATTGCTCCTAAGAGAAGAATAGGCACAAGACATATAAGTCAAAGGATGGCTTTTGAAAACTCTACGGAGGGGACACCATAAGTAGGAATGGCTGTCCATGCCGCAGAAACGGAGACATAGCATGGGTATACACCAAGTCAAACCACACCTCAAGGACAACCCACCATCACATTTACCTTGGAAGTGTTACAATTTTTTATGAGGACGACCTTGGAAATGCCATGCTAAATTGCTCAAGCTATCACCGATTTCAAGGGTATGCAAGCATCAAGGAAACTCCAAAAGACCATAGACGAGTCTAGATGCCTTAGGAACTTCCAAAAAGTTTGATCCACCAACATTTGATGGAGGCAAGATATATCCTGTTGCAGTAGAAGTGTGGCTAGAAGCCATAGAGAAGGTCTTCTAGTACATGAAGTATCTCGAGACCTATTAACTCCATTGTGCAACTTACATGCTCAAAGAGGATCAATAAAGTTGATTGGAAGTATAGTGAATAAATAAATGTGAAATAAACGTGATCATTGGTCACGATCAGTAGGCCCAAATCTCAAACTTAGATCAAGATTCCATTTTGACTAAACACATTAGACTTTTTTTTTTTTTAAGATTCCATGTTGTGCCACGTCCAAAATGAACAAATTTTAACATTCTATTTTTCGATTTCAAATGCTTTGCCATCTAAGATTTTAATATTTGTATAAAATATATTTTTTAATTTTTATTGAAAAGAATGCCCTACATTATTATCATTGGAATTTAAAAAGTATTGTGGTTGGCTCTTAAATTAGTGGACACAAAGAGGAAGAAGACTCTTTGCTTTATTATGGACCTAAGGGAAGACATTCAAGGATTCGTTGCAACCCATGCTTCAAATGACTACAACACCGCTTTGAAGGGTCACGCTATTGGATATGCACAAGCAGTAAAATAAGAATAACAATGACGCATCAACAAGAAATAAGAGGTGCTTTAATAGACACAAAAAGACCAGTCATAAGAAGAATAACAATAAGAGGCAAACCAAGAAGGACAAGTCCCAACGCTTGTTTCAATTGTGGCAAAGGAGATCACCTGATTTAAGGTAATTTCCTCATTGCTTGAAAAGCAAAGATTATCCTAAACCTTATCATGAGGCCGCATCTTAATTAGTTGCAAATCAAAATTTAAATTTGGGTTCATCTTGAGTTAGGATAGCCTCCTCGTTAGTTGAAAATAATGGGATATCCTAAAATTTATTATGAGATAACATCCTAATTACTTAAAAATCAAGGATGAACCTAGAGATCATCTTAATCTTAGGGTAGCAGCCTCATCACTCAAAAATCAAGAGCTAACCTTGAGCTCATCTTGAGTTAGGGTAAGTTTTTGGTTGGTTTTCTGGTTGCTTGAAAATTCAGGACTATCCTAAAACTTATCATGAGGTACCATCTTGATTAATTGAAAATCAAGAGCTAACCAAGTGTCCACCATAGGTTAGGGTAGTCACCTGATTATTTGAAAATCAAGAGCTAACCCTAAAACTTAACATGAGGTAACATCCTGATTACTTGAAAATCAAGAACGAACTTAAAGCTCATTGTAATAGCCCAAGATAATAATAATAATAATAAATAAGTAATTAAAGAAATTAACAAATAATAATAATTATAAAAAAATAAAAATAAAAATAAAAATAAATTAATTAAGTAATTAAATTAAGAAAAAAAAAAAAACCCTCCTCCCTCCTCTCCACTAACTTCTCATCCTTTCCCATTATCTCTCATCAACCCAACTCTTACGCCAAAATCTCAAGTTCCTCAAAACAGAAAAACAACAAATATCTCAGATTTGAGAAAAACAAAAAAAAAGGTCTTCAACTATAGAGGCAGATTTACGTGAAGAAGAGAGGTAGACGCTGTGATGAAGAAGAGAGGTAGACGCTGTGATGAAGAAGAGAGGTAGACGCTGTGATGAAGAAGAGAGGTAGACGCTGTGATGAAGAAGAGAGGTAGACGCTGTGATGAAGAAGAGAGGTAGACGCTGTGATGAAGAAGAGAGGTAGACGCTGTGATGAAGAAGAGAGGTAGACGCTGGAAGATTTCGTCAGTTTGTTAGGTATATATTAAACTTCCTTTTCTTTTATTCTAATTTCATTTATAGGAAATCACAACCAATTATATTTTAGATTATTTTAGATCTTAACGGTTGGTCAATAAGTTTATATGAATTATGGTAATTATGTAGATTCGTGGACAAATGAATCGATTGAATTAAAAAACCAAGAATATCTGTGAATAACTGTGAACGGAATAAAATTGGTCTTGGCCTAACAACGGAAAATTTGGGTGTAAGAATGAATATTTATCAACACAGTGACATAAAGAGAAAAATAGAATTACACAGAGGAAATTAAAGAGAGGATTTGGGAGGAAAAAGGATTAAAAATTGGGCAAGAATATTTATCACACAATGAAAAAGAAAAAGAGAATTGGCAATAATATTTATCAACACAATGAGAACAGAGAGAAAGGGAATTATAGGGAAGACCCAGAATACAGCTAACCGAATAAAAGAGGGAAAATGCATAGAAGATCTTAAAAGTATTAAATGGTTGATACGAGCTAATATAACAACAACCATATATTTTCATTTATAAAGTAATTCTTAAATACATTCTCATTTATAAAGTATGTCAATAGGCACGGTATGGTTAGAAATATTTATATCCCAAGAAATATTAAATCTAGATGGAGAAATTTAACACTTTGTTAAATAGTTAACAAAATTTAGGAATTAGAATTACTGAAGTAATTTGGTGATATCTTTAATAGGGTGGAGCGCCTTGATATAAGTGGGAACAAATTCAAGGGACGAAAGCAGCTAGTTTAGAGTTAGATGAACTTCGGCTAAAGTCATCCAAGTAAGTGGCCTTACTATCGGCATGGTTATATTTGATGTTGACACGTGCCTGTGGTTCTGTACGTGTCATATGTTCTGATATGTGTGAATTATCTGTGAATCGGTATGCTTATATTATGTTTATGTTATGTTATAATATGTGAATTGTATGATAATAATTGTGGTACAATGTGTTCAAGGATATGTTTGAGATAGGATACGAGAAGGATGCACAAAACGAACTGTAACGATAGGAGTAAGATACGTTCATGAAACGTTAAGGTTAGGTTACATACTAGAGTGCTAAGGATAGGAGAGATTGATGAAAGAATATGGTTAGGATATGGGTAGAAAGGGATAGGTTTGTGATAGACTGATAGAACGATAGCGTTAGGATACGTTCCTGTGATGACATGACTAAGGTATGTTCACGTAACGATATGACTGTGATAGGTATAAGAACGTTAAGACTATGATAAGTTAGGGAACGATTTGACCACGAAGTGTTTACAATATGACATGTTTATGATACGATATATTGTGATGTGATATGTTATGTTTAAATTGTTTTGTGTGACCATTGAGGTAATTGTTGTATGAATTGCACGTTATGAAATGACAGGTTAAAAGCATGGAGCGTTTTGTTATGCTTTCTAAACTGTATGTATACAGCATGTTATGAATGACATGATATCACGATAAATGAAATGAAATGTAACCCCGATATGAATGATGAACGATATGTGAAATGATATGAGAAAGGATATGATACGAATGAAAGATGATAGCGGGGTTATATTCATTAATGATAAAAGTAGAAAAATTGGAGACCTCATGCATTATGTGTGTTCATGCATTTGGGGATACCCCTATTCCATCACGAGGGTACGGACGCGTACATCCAATGGCAGGACAACGATCGGTTATGCTTTGCATAGCGCTGTCCTGACGGTTACTAGTTCTAACGGGTTCCGGCATAAGGGGCTCCCAGAGTATGCCCACCGGATAAGGAAAGTGGCCCAGTGGTGTGCGAACTAGCTGGTGAGCCCATACTCGCACGTATGGGCTATGTGTAGAGTATATGGTACACGTCCAAAGTTTACCCGTTAGGACAGCACCGTAGGGAAAACGAAACGAAAGATAGGTCCCATCATCTCATTTGCATGTGATTGTTGCATAACCCCGATAGGGGTCACTTACTGAGTATTTCTTTAAATACCGAAGCCATGTGCTACTACATTTTTCAGGTTAAGGCAAGGCATTCCTGTACGGCTGACCATGACACATGCATAGGGTAGTCGTATTTATTTTCTTAGACTTAGGCTAGAATAGGATGTTTTTAATTTAAATGTTTATTTATTTTATTTACCCTTTTGTTGTGTCGTTTGTTAAAGGTGTTTTCGAAACACGTAAGTTTATGGCTGTGTTTTAAGATAAAAGTTATGTTTTATGGAATTTAAATGGAGTCTTCCGCATTCAATGTTTATGATATGTATACAGTAGCGATCTTAAATTGAGTATAAAATTTCGGGTCGTTACACTCATCTTGCCTTAGAGAAGCCTCTTGATCGCTTGAAAATCAAGAGCTAACCCCAAGCGTAACATAAAGCTTATAACATACTCATAACTTTCAAGGCTCTAAAATGAGCACAAGTCATCTATAGCATCTTCATAACATGTTTTTCGAAATCCTAGAAAGATCTTAAATCTTGGTAAGAGGCTATTATGGATATTCCTTTAAACCTTACTCATAGCCGTACCTTGAATATATCCTTTTGTCCTTATAAATAGGCCTATATTAAAGTAGTAAGTAATTTAAAGAGGTTTGGGTTTTGAAATATCTTTAAGGAACTAAGGGACATTTTGATCCTTTTATCCCTAATTTTGTTTGTTTAGCCAAGTATTAAAATCACTTTAAAACTTTATATAAGATCATGAAATAAGGCATATTATAAAATTTCATGGCATTTGAAGATCATTCAGATCTTGAACGGAAGGTAAATCGTCAGAGGAGCATTTTGGTTATTTTACACAAATGTTTGATTTAGCCACTTATTCTTATCCAATGACCACCAAATTTCAAATGTACCTTTAGTCGATCATATTATGCTCGGTTTTAAAATTTCATTAACAGGAAAGTTCATTTAGTAGGTTATTTTAAGGCTACTATATTTTCAAGCAAAACACTTAATTCGGCCTGACTCAAGATTCTTAGTGTTTTTCTTTCATATTCCTTCATTCATACTTCACCTCCATTATATTGAAATTCAAATGATTTTTACATGTATTTCTTGAGAAAATTCCTAGATGGCTACTTACCTCATCATTCACATTCGAGACCTTCGTTTTCAAACTTTTGGTATTCAAATCACTCCTTTTTCTTTTTTTTTTTTTTTTTTTGATAGAATCATCTTTGAGCTTAGATTTTGGAATCATAAAGAATTTCTTAAGAACCCATCTAGATTGACAGAAACTGAGAGAAAGTTAAATTCAGGGCTTGGGTTGCTGGTTTAATTGAACTAGCTACGTCATCGTCTTTTTCTCCAAAATAGGGGATGAAGTGGGACATACCCTGACCAATTTGCATTGAGACTTAGTGTCTATAACATCGTGTAATGATATCTTATCACATTGATTTATTCATGAAACTTAAAGATCATGTTGCAAGGATGAGCTAGGGAGTAAGAACTCACATTGTATTGTGTTGGATTGGTATGGAACCCTAAAGGGGTGAATAGAGTTTTAACAATAAAAATATTTAAGCGTGCTCAATTTTTCTAATTATGAAACTTTTTAGAAATGAGTAGAAATCATCAAAATAGTTCAAGTCAAAACAATAAACAATTATGAAAAACATAGAACATGCAATAAATCACAATAACACTTTGGAAATTAAATAGAAAAGAGTTAGAAATTATAACACCGTAGTTTTATAGTGGTTCAGTCAAACTCGACCTACTCCACTCTCCAAGCGCTTCTTGAGAATTTTAATAAACTTTTTTTACTCTTTCTTCAAATCAGAGCCCAACCGATATACTGGTCTTTTTACGAGTTCAAGAGCATACTCAATTCTTTCCACGGCTCAAGTTCAAATCGTTACAAGTGTTGAAATTTTGTAGGAACACAACTCTAAAAGAGTAATTTACAATTTGAGCACTCACAACTATTTCCTCACATTACAATAAAAATCTCTCTCAATAATAATAAGATGAAGAGTAATAAAATTAGAAGTTTAAAGAGAGCAATAATAGAGGCTTTAAAAAACTGAGGAAGAAAGAAATTAGGAAAGTTGTGTATAAAAAACGGGGAGATGGAGTTTAAATAGAGAAAAACTAAAAAAAATTAAAAAAAACTAAAAAAAACTAAAAATAAAACTAAAAAAAACTAAAATAAAAAATAAAATAAAAAATAAAAAATATATTGATATGTACCATTAGATTGGGTTAAAAAAGAAATGGAAGGAGGAAATTAAAAGTAAATAATAAAAAAAATTTCAAAATTTATCTTTATTATTTTTAAAATATAATAATATAATTATAATATAATATAAAAATAATAAGTGACTATCAAATAAAAAATTCAAAATTTATTATAAATATAATAATATAATATAAAATAATAAAAATCCATAGAAGTAATGAAAAATTCAATATTTATTATAAATATAATAATATAATAATAATAAGTAATGTGAATAACAGTTAAATTCAAATTTCAAAATTTATTATAAATATAATAATATAATATAAAATAATAAAAATTCATGGAAGTAACGAAAAATTCAAAATTTATTATGAATATAATAATATAATAATAATAAGTAAGGTGAATAATCGTTAAATTCAAATTTCAAAATTTATTATAAATATAATAATATAATAATAATAAATAGTATGTGAGTAACTCCAAAATTTTAAAATATAATAATATAATAATAATAAAAATAATGTAATTTTTTTATTTTTTTATTTTATAATTCAAATGATATATGATGTATAAATAATTTTATTTCTCTTCGTTAAAATTAATTAAAGAACTTCATTCCTTCTACTTCTAAGTGTCATACTTTGATTAGTTTATGATGTCAATTTAGCCCCACATCATCACGTATCTTGTTTCGACGATAATTTCTTAGTTTTAGCTCTAATTTGAGTGATTGAGAATGTATTAGAATCCTATAATTATTAATAATTAAACGTAGGTTTGTTGTCATCAAAACATCAATAAATTAATTAATTAAAATTAATTAATTTGAGATTAAGGGTCAAAAAGGCAACCGTATTGGACCGTAGCCAAGTTATAAGTCGTGAAAGTTCGCCAGAAAACATTATCCTCATTGGAGTTTAAACCCAAAAAAAAAAAAAAAAAAATTGGGTAGCCGATTCTTGAGCTTTTAGGACTCGATTTCTTCTTTATCTTCCAATCAAGCTTAAGAATTCATTTTGGATGGATAAATTCTCCCGTATGTCCCCAAATTCTCAATTCTTTCTTTCAATTTATTACCCAAAGTTTTGCAAATCTGAGGCTTATTGGATAGCTCGATAGAAAGCTCTTCAGCTCCCGACTTCTTCGTGTAATCTTCTCCTCTTGATTCCATGAAGTTAAAGGATTTGTTAATTTTGGATGAGAGAGACTTAGAGAAGGAATGTTTTCGTGTAAAGAATGTTTTTCTAGTCCGACGCTTATTGGACCACTCGAAAGGAATGTTTTAATGTAAATTTAAAGAAATATAGTTTTTGAATGACGTGAAGTTGACGAGGGAAAAGTAAAGGCGATAAGAGATTGACCTACACCTAAAAGTGTAAGTGAGGTTAGAAGTCCTCGTGATCTAGCAGGTTTCTATAATAGGTTCATTAAAGATTTTAAGAAAATTGTCTCACCTCGATTGAAAATATCTAGAAAAATTATTCTTTTGGATGAGAAAGAAGAACTTACTTTTAATACTCTAAAAGAAAATTTGAGTTAGGTTCCTTGCTTAAATTACCTAATTTTGAGTTAAGTTTTGAAATTGAATGTAATGCTAGTGGAATAGAGATGGGTGATGTTGTACAAGACCTTTAATGTTCTTTATTGAATGGTGTATCTTTGAGGTATCCAACTTATGACAAAAAGCTTCATGCTTTAGTCCATGCATTACATCAATATCAATATGGACCATAAAATTCAGCCTCTAACTCATCTTCAAACTCAGCCTCTAAGACACTCAATAAAAACTCGAATGTTTGAACTTAGAAGAAAAATTTAGAAATTAATCCTAATCGGGATTCGGGTGTTACAACTATGAGTCATGTTTGGAAGTAGGTTTTAAAATTCAGTCCTAAATCAAAAGGCATGCTGAAAAATGAAAGACCAACATTTATTTTAGGAAACAGTGGGTTTTATGGGTTAGTAAATTAGTGGCATTCTGATTGCCATATTTAGTTTTAGAAAGCTTATAAATACGTTGTTTTCCATCGTAAAGATCAAGAGCAAGATAAAAGAAAAGTAGAGAGAAAAGAAGTATAGTGCAATAGAAAAAGGTTTTTCAGTACACTTTGTCTCCTTGTCTCTCCCCTCTCGACATCTCCTTCACAAGTACGCGAGTAGTACTTTCACAAAGCTGTATCGGAGCGTTCTATCGTTAGTGAGTGTGAAATTACTTCACAGATTAGTGAGTCTTATTTTAACAAATCGGTATCAGAGTCGATGGCGAATATGATGGGGCAAATGTCATTACCGCGATTAACGAAGACGAACTACAAGAATTGGAGCATCCAAATGAAAGCTATTCTCGGTTCTCAAGACGCATGGGAGGTGGTCGAAGAAGGTTTTGAAGAACCAAAGGATACCACGGGTTATACGGCGGCACAAAACAGGGCGTTAAAAGAATTGTCATCAAAGGATAAGGCGACATTATACATGTTGTTCCGGGCCGTTGACGAGTCGGGCTTTGAGAAAATTGCAAGGGCAACTACTTCAAAAGAAGCGTGGGACACGTTAGAAAATGTGTTCAAAAGAACCGACCGAGTCAAGCAAGTGCGTCTCCAAACTCTTCGTGGCGAGTTGGAGAGCATGAAGATGAAGGAGTCAGAAAATGTATCTGACTACATTACGCGCGTACAGACTGTGGTAAATCAACTAAATCAAAACGGATAAATGTTACCCGAGACGCGGGTTGTGGAGAAGATCTTGAGGTCGTTAACCGACAACTTCGAGAATGTTGTATGTGCGATAGAAGAGTCAAAGGACCTAGCGACGTTCACGGTCGATGAGCTCGCCGGTTCTCTCGAGGCACATGAGCAACGTAAGAAGAAGAAGGAGGAGACACTCGATCAAGCGCTTCAAACCAAGGCATCAATAAAAGATGAAAAGGTACTCTACTCTCAAAATATTCAAGGTAGAGGTCGAGGAAGTCGCGGGAATGGTCGAGGTGGTCAAGACAGTAGAAATGAAGAAAATTATAAGGAGAAGAGACAGTCGAGCCTAGCAAATTGGCATGGAAGAGGACACAATCAAGGACGCGGTCAAGGATATTATTCCAACATCGAGTGTTATAAATGTCAAAGATATGGCCACTATGCGAATAATTGTAACTCCGACAAATGTTACAATTGTGGCAGAATGGGTCATTTTGCAAGAGATTGTCGAGCCGAGGAAAAGGTGGAAGAAACGATCAACGTAACCTTGGATGACGCAACAAACGGAGGCATTCTCTTGATGGCTCAAAATGAAGGGCTGAAAATAAAAGAACACGGCAGCGCGAAAGACGATGGCGGTAGTCGTGAGGCGGTGGAAACTGTTGGAAATGAGGTGATACGCAGCGGATTTGGCGAAATCTTGATAGTGGAAACCAGAAAATCGAAGAAGGATGAACAACCGGATAATAGAGAGCCCGAGCTTGAAGAGAGAGAGCTCCAATGACGGGAAAGGAAATTTGAGGAAGAAAGAAGAAAGAGGATGAGAATGGAAGAGAAAATGGAAGAAGAAAAGAAAGATTTAGAAATGAAGATTGAAAGGTTAGAGAAGGAAGTGGTTGAGCTGAGTGAGAGTTCTTTCTATCTCAAACAGGAGAAGGAAGAGAATGGGAAGGTAATCTCTAAGCTTGTGAAGAAAATTGAAGAAGGTGTGGAGAAAGAAAAGGACTTGTTAATGGAGATGGATGCTCTAGTGGAAGAGCTAATGAGTGAGGAGAAAGATATAGAGATACTAACTCAACAGAGAGACTCACTCGACGTGAACCTGAATCGTGTCCAATTGGAGGCAGTGAATTTACGACACACGATTGAGATAATCACTCGTGATAAAGCCAAAATGGAGGAAGCAAAAGTGAAAGTGGAAAATGTGGTTGTGGACTTGCGAATAGAATTGAGTAAACTGAAAGAAGCTATGACGTCTGAGTCAAGCATGGCGGAGAAGGGAAGAAATGAGGAGGTGTCTCAAATGGGCTATTCTTGCGAAGCTCCAAATGAAGTCTCGTCAGAAAAGGACAAGCTTAGTTTGTCGCTCGAGGACAAGGAGAGAAAATTGAAGAAACCACAACTGAGATCGAGAAAATTGAAGAAACCACAACTGAGATCGAGAAAATGAAAACGGCGTAGGTGGAATCGTTGAATATAGCATTTAAGTTTATGGGGGAGTTTTGTTGGAATAAACTTAAATGATGAAGGGTAGTTTTATTTTAGTCAATTTTAGTGGGTTTTAAAATTCAGTCATAAACGAAAAAGCCAAAGCGCTGAACAATGAAAGGCCAACACTTATTTTAGGAAATAGTGGGTTTTATGGGTTAGTAAATTAGCGGCATTCTGATGGCCATATTTAGTTTTAGAAACCTTATAAATACATTGTTTTCCATTGTAAAGAGCGAGAACAAGATAAAAGAAAAATACAGAGAAAAGAAGTACAGTGCAATAGAAAAAGATTTTTCAGTACTCTTTGTCTTCTTGTCTCTCCCCTCTCGACATCTTCTTTACAAGTACGCGAGTAGTACTTTCACAAAGCGGTATTGGAGCGTTCTATCGTTAGTGAGTGTGAGATTATTTCACCGATCAGTGAATCTTATTTTAACAGTTTTTAGATCTTCAAAATCAGTATACACATCATCAACTTCTTCAACTTTGTCCTAACAACATTTATTATCATTGAAAAAAATTGTAAATTTGGAATAATCCTCATAACTGCACCATCCACCGCTCTACTTTCATTCTCCCATTAACAATATATTAAAACGTTAAGAAAGTGACCAGTATTCGCACAATCCGAAAACCAACAATCCAAAACATGAAATCTAAAAAAAGGGTCCTCCTCACTTTCTTCATCATCACCTTCATCCCTTGAGGTTGTAGATGTTTGTGTGAATTTCTCATACACATATTTCATGAGATTCACATATTGACGGTCTCCAACTACAAATAAAATTATAGTAAGTCGCAATGTAGCTTTCGAGGAAGATTGTGAATGGGATTGAAATTTTTTAAAAAGTGAAACAAGATTGGATTGAGGGAAAATATTGAAATTGAGAGAACACAACCAAAGAAGGAGAAGTCACGGAGGAAACGACTAAACTGGTTGCTGAAACAATTGAACCAGTTGTTGAAAACAAAGAAGGAGAAATCACGGAGGAACCGACTAAACCGGTTGCTGAAAACAATTTTCGAGTAGCTGTTGCACCAGATTTGACAATAAGGGAAGGGAGAAATCCACATCCACCTGTATGGTTGGCAGATTATAATTTCGGTGAAGGCTTATCTAAAGAGGATGAAGAAAATATGGCATTCTTGATGATTTCAAATCTTATGAATTTTGAGGAAGCTCTCAAAAGCCCAAAATGGAGATTGGCCATGGATCAAGAAATCAAATCCATTAAAAAAAATCAAACATGGAACTTGGTGGTTCTACCGGCTGGAGCAAAGAAAATAGAAGTGAAATGAATTTATAAGACCAAGCTAAATGAGTCTAGAGGAGTTATAAATACAAAGCAAGATTTGTTGCAAAAGGCTACACACAAGAGCATGAAATTGATTATACAAAAGTGTACGCGCCTGTGGCCAGAATGGATACAGTGAGAATGATCATTGTTTTTGCCGCTCAAAGAGGTTGGAAACTCTATTAGCTAGATGTCAAATCAGTTTTTTTATATGGCGAGTTAAAAAGAAGATATTTTTGTTGAACAACCAAAAGGCTATGAGAAGAAGGGAAGTGAGGAGATGGTGTACAAACTCCAAAAGGCTCTCTACGGATTAAAACAAGCACCTAGAACCTGGTTTAGTCGAATAGAATCCTACTTTATCAATGAATGATTCAAAAGCAATTCCAATGAGCAAACACTCTTCATCAAGAGGAAGAGAGGTAAAATTCTTATTGTAAGCATTTATGTTGATGATCTGGAGACGATGAAGAATTATTGGAGGAGTTTAAACGTTCCATGAAGAAAGAGTTTGATAAGACTGACTTAGGTCAGATGTGAATTTTCCTTGGAATAGAGGTAATACAAAGATTAGATGGTATTTTTATATGTCAAAGAAAGGATATTGCCAAAGTTTTTAATCGATTTGGCATAGAGAATTACAATTTTGTTTGTAATCCCATTATTCTAGGACAGAAAATTGGCAAAGATGAAAATGGTGCAAAAGTAGATGTAACTTTGTATAAACAAATAGTGAGAAGTCTGATGTATCTCACAGCTACTCGTCCTGATCTCATGTTTATTGTAATGATTAGTCGTTTTATGGCATGTCCAATACAACAACATTTTGCAGCAGCTAAAAGGGTTTTAAGGTACTTGAAAGGTAGTGTAGATTATGGTGTTTTTTTATAGAAAGTGAGGAGTTAGTGATTTAATTGGATTTACTAATAGTGACTATGCCGGAGACATGGAAGATAGCAAGAGTACTTCAAGCTATGTGTTTATGATGAGTGGAGGAGCGGTAACTTGGTCTTCTTGTAAGTAGCCTATAGTCACCTTATCAACCACAGAAGCTGAGTTTGTTGCTGCTAGTGACTGCGCATGTCAAGCTGTTTGGATGAAGAAGATACTCAAAGAGATTGGTCACTCTCAAATAGAAAGAACAAAGCTAATGTGTGATAATACTTCAAACTATTAAACTATCCAAAAATCCAGTTCTACATGGACGTTCTAAACACATAAGAGTAAGATTTCACTTTTAGAGATCTTACAAAAGAAGGAACAGTTACTTTATTATTTTGTGGTACTCGAAATCAACTTGTTGATTTGTTGACAAAACCTCTAAAATTAGAAGCATTTCAGAAGTTGTGTGAAGAATTTGGTGTGCAGAGTTTTTCTGACTTGAACTAATTCTTGACAAACTAATTCTTGATTGTCAAGAATTAGTTCAAGGGATTGTTAAAAAAAATTGATTATGTCAAAATAGTTAAATAGAGATTGTTTCTTTTGGAATAGTTAGAGTGTATTTAGTTTATCTACTTGGTAAAATTTATGGTTAGTTTCTATTTCTATGGTTATTTGTAACACTATAAAAGTCAAGTATTCAATAATATTATCACTTGAAACTCTAATTGTTTATGTTTCTGGCTTCGTTATTCTTATGTCAAAACCTAACAACACCCTAGGTTTTCTCATTTACTTTCTTTTGGTTCTTGGTCCCATATGGAACTCCAACCCTCGAAATATTTTAAAGTTGTCTAGGTCTCCAGTTAGTCGTTTTGGCTAGTCTCTCATCATTATCATCATATTTTAGAGTCCTCGAGGCGCGACCTCGGTATAACTCATAGGGTTCATACATGTTAAGACTCGACCAACTCTAAGGTGCAACTGTGGACCCCTACCACTCGTGGCAGGTTCATCGAAAGAAAGTTAACTAACAAACTTCCTAAAAGTCTCCATAGGGCACAAATCATATATCATAAAACATTATATGCTAGTTTTCTGGTTATCCGGACCCCTGAAAATCGAGTCGGGTTTACGATGAGGGGCTAGCTGGCAAACCCCTACCGTCCCCGTATAACCACATAAATTACATGCATGAACGATATTCATAACCAACTCATAATGTACAGCTGTGGACCCTTGCCGCTCATGACAGGTTCACTACAGGAAGCTAACTAGCAAACTTCACGGTAGTCCCCACGGGGTACAATCATAAATCATAAAATATCATAAGTCAGTTCTATGGTTATCCAGACCTCTGACAATCGAGCCAGGTTCACGATTAGAGGTTAGTTAGCGAACCTCTATCGTCCCGGAATAACCGCATAAATCACATATGAAATAGTGACATAGCATAGCGATCTAAACATGGATACCTAGTCGTAAATTCATTTCTTTAACTCTTGCGTATGCGTTTTAGTAAACATACATAATGAAATTCGACATGTGTCATCTCAGCTCATTCTATACTCAAACTTGTATAGTCACTTTCCTATAACATGTTTTATATCATAATAAAGAAATGCTCCCAATTTCTATCACATAAAAGCTCAACAGTTCATTCATCGATAAACGTGCATCTTAACATTTAACACCAACTCATTTCATGCTCAAGTTTCTATGACATGCTTCTCATATCCTACTTTCATACATACTATGAGCATAGCTAAATCTAAAGTTCCGAGGTGGCACTTACTTGAGGATGTATGACACTTTTCGCTTGGGTTCGGGTCTTCCAAAAAGTCCTAAATTCTATCAAACTCTTCAAATATGCCCTAAATTAAGTCAAGAGAATAAAATTAGTGAAAATGGCTTGAAAAATAGACTCAGGGTGGGTTAAAAACCATAAAAAGAGGAAAAGTAAAAAAAAAATTGACCTTTGACTGGTCAATGCTGAGTCAGCTGACCATTCATGTAACCCTTGCGCATTTATATATATATATATATTTTTTCCTCTTTTTTTCCTTTTTTTTTTTTTTGTTTTTGTTTTTGTTTTCTCGAGAATCTTCCTTCTCCGCCCCTTCTTCTCCTTCTTCCCTTCTTCTTCTTCTTCTTTGGAGGTTTGTCGGTGTCGTTTTGGTTGTGGTCAGAGTCGTCATCCATGTTGTCACTTCCAAATCTACTCTCGTACTCTTCGTCTCTGCTCCTCCCAACATTGTGCTCGAAACCCTCGGGTAGTCAGACCCAAAACCCCTGCCTACAGTCCATGTTCGTAAGCACGACGGAGTGAGTGCGTCAAATGACATAGTTCCGCCGCCAGCGGTGTCGTCGGTGGGGTTATTATTGACACCAATGGTGTTGTTGTTCACCTAAGGTAAATCGGCTACGATCCGAGCACCACCACTTTCTTCATCCTCCTCTCTCTACAGACTGACCTCGAAAAACGAGATGGGTGGTGTTAGGATCGCACAACAACGCACACACTCGATCTAGATGAACACAAAGAACAGGATAGAGAAAATGCAAGGAGAACTCTGGCTAAAGGATTTATATTGATGACTTCAAGTATGTACAGTGAGAGAGAATACAGAGAATACAGAGAGTACATTTTCAAAGTTTGTCTGATGGGATATATATATGTTTAGCTTACTATATATAGCTTTACCAGATATAACCATCTACTATATATAACTATTTACCATATATAGCTTTACCAGATATAACCATCTACTATATATAACTATTTACCATATATAGCTTTACCAGATATAGCTTTTTACTATACATAGCTATTTACTATTTATGACAATTTACTTTATATGTCATTTACCAAATATAGCTTTACTATGTATAACCGTTGACTCAGCTATAAATAAGCATCAGGCTCTATAACCTAACAATTCTCCCACTTGGAGACTGATTTAGTCAACCAATAATTTCATTCTCAAACGACCATGAGCATCTTCACTACACCATACCAATTGAGGCTTTGCACAACCTCAATATTCCAACATCAACACATTTTGTCAATATGTTTGCTGGATTCTTTGCACCCTCTATCTTCTCAAAACACATCACCATCTTCCACTAACCTGCAAGTGAAATGGTATCGTCTTCCGTGTTTTGTCTTCCAATGATAGACCAGGTTCCTCACCAATTGTATGACACTGACTATCTCTATAAAGAATCTTTTCATGCTGCTTCTTGCCCAATTCTTCCAGATAGTCAGTCATCCATATCGTCTTCTTTCCAGCTTCAGCTATTGCCACGTACTCAGCCTCAGTACAACGCATTTTTGAAGCCTAGACGTCCCATCATCCATGGTTGCTCCCACTTGGTTGTATCCTCCAACTGTAGGGCCTCATCAAAGGGTTGTGGTTCCCTTTCATCAGCAACAGATAGTATAATGAAGGTACATACATATCTGGTACTCTGATAGTACTGGATGATCTTCTCAACACCAGATCAGGTGTCACTTGCTCCACTGTTGGTTCCTCTCCAACAGTCTCAGGAGTTTCTTGAGTATCTGCCACAACATCACTAGATGATTTTTTCCGCAACTCAAACTCAACTCCCACTTGCTTCGTTGTCTTAGAACCTTGCTCCACCTCTGGTTCCTCAGCAATAGTCTCAGAAGTTTCATGAGTATCTGCTACAACATCACTAGGTGAGTTTTCCTACAACTCAAGCTCAACTCCCACTTGCTCCGTGGTCTTGGAACCTTGCTCCATCTCTGGTTCCTCAGCAATAGTCTCAGGAGTTTCATGAGTATCTGCTACAACATCACTAGGTGAGTTTTCCTGCAACTCAAGCTCAACTCAGACTTGCTCCGTGGTCTTGGAACCTTGCTTCACCTCTGGTTCTTCAGCAATAGTCTCAGGAGTTTCATGAGTATCTGCTACAACATCACTAGGTGAGTTTTCCTGCAACTCAAGCTCAACTCCCACTTGCTCCGTGGTCTTGGAACCTTGCTCCACCTCTGGTTCCTCAGCAATGGTCTCAGGAGTTTCATGAGTATCTGCTACAACATCACTAGGTGAGTTTTCCTGCAACTCAAGCTCAACTCCAGCTTGCTCCGTGGTCTTGGAACCTTGCTTCACCTCTGATTCCTCAGCAATAGTCTCAGGAGTTTCATGAGTATTTGCTACAACATCACTAGGTGAGTTTTCCTACAACTCAAGCTCAACTCCCACTTGCTCCATGGTCTTGGAACCTTGCTTCACAGCCGACGGTTTTTCGTACATATTCGACAGCGTCTTCATCAGATCTGACGTTGTCTTCTCCTTGATGATGTTGAACGCCACGTTTCTGGATAGCGTCAACCGGATCAGTCCTAAGGCTTGTCGATCCTTGAGCTTCCACTGCTCCGTGGTCATGGTATCCGGCATCACCCCCAACAGGGGTTCGTGAAGACCTTTCTGATACAGATAATCTTCAATCTGCATTTTCCAGAAACCGAAATCGGATCCATCGAACTTCTCAATTCCAATCTTTGAACTTTCCATCTTCATAGATCGTAGTGACTTCCGCGCCTAGCTCTGATACCAATTGTTAGGATCGCACAACAACGCACACACTCGATCTAGATGAACACAAAGAACAGGATAGAGAAAATGCAAGGAGAACTCTGGCTAAAGGATTTATATTGATGACTTCAAGTATGTACAGTAAGAGAGAATACAGAGAATACAGAAAGTACATTTTCAAAGTTATGCCTGAGAGGATATATATATGGTTTAGCTTACTATATATAGCTTTACCAGATATAACCATCTACTATATATAACTATTTACCATATATAGCTTTACTAGATATAGCTTTTTACTATACATAGCTATTTACTATTTATGACAATTTACTTTATATGTCATTTACCAAATATAGCTTTACTATGTATAACCGTTGACTCAGCTATAAATAAGCATCGGGCTCTATAACCTAACAGGTGGGTCCTTCACGCCTGCCCCATTGTACTTGCCGCCGACGAGCAGAATACGTTTTTTTTTTTTTTTTTGACCGAGTATTACAAGAAAATTAATATATCACAAGATGATAAGACTTAATTACTTGAGTGAGTTATAAAGTCTTTTTGGTGGAGGGTTTTTTGATTTGCATGAGTGCAAATGACTTTAGTAGCCAATTCAATATGCATATTGTGTTAGGAACTCAGACAAAATATAGCCAATTCAATACAATATGCCTATTGTGTTAGGAACTTAACAGAATATAGCCAATTCAATATGCCTATTATGTTAGGAACTTGACAAAATAGAGAGCTAAACATAATTTCACAAGATGAAATTCACTCATTCTCGTAGAAGGTAAGTAGATGAGTAATTACTTTAAGTGCTAATTTTTTTACTTGAACAATAGACCTCATCCTCTAACTTGCCCGAACTTAATTTATGATTAGATCATAAATAAATTGTTTATTAGAGAATCATTGGTACTCAATGTGAAAGATGTAATTATAGGGAAAAGAGCGAACTTGTGACCCAGCTGTAATTACGAACAACTCATAAGGCAAGTCACTTGCCTATAATGTTTATATTCATAGACACAACTTGTCCTACAATGCATAGCAGTTCAACTATAAATCTATAATGGAGTGATCTATAATTAATGAATGAAAATTAATTAATTAAAAAATTTAGTTAATTAACTTTATGTTATTAGAGTTTCATGTCAATTCGATAACAATAAAAGGAAATAGTCGAAAGAAAATTTTGAAAGGTTAACATTTTTTTTTATTGTCACTAATTAATTCGTCTTTTAATGATCATTATCAACATTTATTTTGTGTTTAAAGATTGAATACCATGTTGAGTTAAGGTCTCTCATCGGACTCTTTATATGCACATACAGAATATTTTCATCCTCAACAACTTGATTGTGTTGTGATTAAAGTCTATCACAAATATATTGCTATCATTTATGGACTTATTTAGATATAGACAATACGTCGTGAAGTCCACGATGAAGTAATAACCATAAATGTAATATTTTATTTGATTTTATTTGTTATTCAGTTGTTTTAATATTAAACCTAAAAACTTCTTAAATCCATCGTTTAGTCGGCCAAAATTCTACTAGTCTTATAATTTTAACAGCAATCTTTATCATTCCATTGTTTAGGGTGAAAAATAACTATCGAAAGCTTAGTCATAATTTTAATTTTCTACCGAAAAAAACAAAATGCAAGTTATTGATACCAATATTAGTGAGATATTGATATCGTTATCAGCGAGACTTTTAATTCTAGTACCGAGGCTCATTTTGCACAAAAATATAATTACATAACTACAAATTTAAAAAATTAATAAATCCCCAAAAGAAGTACATTGGTCTTTCTTTTGTTGTGTTGTTCAAAATTTGCATTTTGCAATACTCTTTTTAATATTGCAGCTCAAAACTTGCATTTTTCATATTTTTTTATCTCTCATTATTTAAAGTATTAAATACTAATAGTAAAATTTGATCTCAATTTATTATCTCTTCGGATTTAGGGTATGGACAGTGTTAATTATACTACGCTCGATCTTAATTTATGCAATTTTAATTTTTAAATTAATTAGATTTTCTTTATTTGTGGAAGTTTATAAAAATAAACGGAAAAAAATATTTTTTAAAATAACTTTTTTTTAAAAGAGTTTTGTTTGTTTGACCGATCAATATCGTGAGAAAGATTGAAGGAACATGAATATGGATTCGGTTAAAATAAGGATAAAATAGGCATAACAAAATTTTATATTAATAATTTCTTTGTACATATATTAAATTGATATATTCACGAATAAGAAAACTAATTTACCCTCCTTCAAATTTTCAAATTTTGGACCATAATTAAAAAGACAAAAACAAAAATAAAATATGGTAAAATTTTGCACAATTTAAAATAAACAACACTACAATTAAAAATAAATCAAAATTTGATTACAAACGAACCTTATTTAAATTTAATTATAAATGAGGAATGAGATGGAGATACAAATTCGTATAAATGAAAAAATGCTCGAGATACGTAGATAGGAATGAAGTCTCGGGAGGACCTTCTCTACAATCATGCAGCTCTCGAGCACTCCCGCACATCGATAATCACATGGAAAAAAAAAAGAATATAATCGGTATGAAAATATTAAATAAGCAATCTACTTGTAGACTCTCTTCTTGTTCTTATTTCAGTATATTATCGTGAGGTTTCTATAATTTAAAAAAATATGGATTAAAGTTTTTATTAATACAAAATAATATTAATGTATTATCAAGTCACT
Source organism: Cucurbita ficifolia (assembly GCA_033971965.1). Classification (NCBI taxonomy): domain Eukaryota; kingdom Viridiplantae; phylum Streptophyta; class Magnoliopsida; order Cucurbitales; family Cucurbitaceae; genus Cucurbita; species Cucurbita ficifolia. The sequence goes on along the minus strand of CM066965.1, from coordinate 11,435,272 downwards.
TATTCCGGTAATTTTTAAAATAATTAACCATTTCATATATAAATATATATATATTAAACTGAAAATGGGAAGATAAAAACATGCATCCACGTGGCAAGTCCACAGTCCTTCTAGTGATGTGTATATATACACATTTTTTAAATTTATTTGTAGTGCAATGTTGTTTTGAATTCTGCTTCTTGCTAATGTTGCTCCTTCTCCACTCTTAAGCTCCGCATCCATCGTGATTTTCCGTCCTCTTGCCCTAGACGACGCCAAAGAAGAAATGTTAACACTAATTTCTCTCTCACAATCCAAGCCTCTCAACTACGGATTCTAATCTCTGAATCATTCCAACTCGGAATTCTGATTTTCCAGGTACGTCTTCTACTGATTTCCTTGCACTGAAACCACAGTCTTCCGGCTGCGTTGTGTTCGATCTCGAGGAATTTCAAATCAATCTTCATGATATTTTGTATTCTGTCGGTGTGAGTTCGAATTGAAGTTGAGCCTTCACGTTTTCCATTTTGAACTCTGCACCGATCTGCACTTTCGTTTCAATTGACGACTTGTTCACAATGTGTGCATCTTAATTTGCATTTTGAATGGAGCCCTAACATGTTTGATCCTATCATTTTGAATGAATTATTTTCTCTGGAAATGACTGTTAGATCTTCTCTGTTCTCTGTTTTAGCATCTGAATCTTTTGTTCGTATTCATCATCCGCTATTTCTGTAAGTTTAATTCACCAATTCCTTGGAGAGTACCGCATCAGGATTGAACAAATCTCTGTTTTAGCATCAGGATTAGTTTATCATTTTTTATCAGAAATTTCAGGTTCTTTTCCTGACTCATGGAAGATCGCCAGGGCAAGAGGAGCTCCAAAGCGTCAATTATCAAAGGCCTAAACGCTACGGTTCGGCCGATCAAAATTCAGATGGACAATCACCTCGTAATCGGCGGGACCGGACACTATCACCAAGAAACAAACTCCAAAATTCCTACAATTCTTGATCGTTACGCCGAGAAGCATGACCGTTCAACACCGATCGTAAGTTACTTCCGCTCTCGATCTCCTGTGGTAGGAAAATTACCATCCGTCGGCGACACATTTTCTACTCCGGTTGCGGACGTCATCAATGCCAACTACCGGTCCTCTATTATCAACCACTTCGCTAGCAGCACTTCCGGAAGCAGTAGCTTCGGTTCTCGGAGAGGAGGATCGTCTTTGTCACCACTTTCGGCTCTAGAGAATTTGGAAACGACACCTGTAAGGTCTCCACAAATTTATGGGACTCCATTGAAGGTCCATGAGGAAGTGATAGTGATGGATGAAATTTTGATCAGTTCGGTCCATGGAGGAGCGAAGACATTGAAGTCTGCCTTAGATTCCGGAAGCGGCGGTGGTTCATCGTTAAGCAAAAATCAAAACAGAACGGACATTTGCCGCTCCTGGGAGGATTCTGGAAGCTGCCGCTTCGGCCACAAATGCCAGGTTAGTTATCTTGTCCCCACTGTAATGATACGATCTGAATAACTTCAATTTATATGCGGAGTATGCATACTTCTTTTCAAACAATTTTATCAATCAGACGCGTTAAATTTTTGGGGAAAAAATTGATCGGTATTAAATGGAGTTGGGTTTTGTAATTTGTATGTGCTATATGCAGTTTGCACATGGAAAGGAGGAGCTTCGGCCAGTTCATTTACCTGTTAAAACCAAACCTAAGGTACATCGACATGTGATGTTAAATATAGTGATGATTAAATATAGTGCAGAATTTGTTGGAATAAAAAAGTTAGCTTTTGCATATTTCTTTGCTACTACAGTTTGGTGAATCATATTTGACACATGGTTTCAAGTCTCGCAACAGGCATTCACTAACAGGAATAGCTGCAACAACGCAATCGAACTCACTCCATACCACCTTCAAAACTGAACTTAGCAAAAGAGAAGGTCATTCAACAAATTCAATACGCAACCTAAATACTGATTGGTCACCTGAAGATGATGGGATCGAAGTTGTTGTCCCCGAAACAAAGTCCACAAGGGGAGATGTAGACCAATACATCCTTAAGGGTCTTTATGGTTCCACCAGTGAGAGAGCCAAAAAGAGGCTTCCAGTTTTCGTTCAACTTTGCTCTGAAAAATCCAAACAAGAAGAATAGGGAGGGCCAAGTTTCTTTCATCTTAAACCCATTTATTGGAAACGCATACACCATTTTGTTTTGAAATATTCGTACTTAGCTTATACGCATGTGCATACTTGGATGTGTACGTGTTCTTTTAAGGAAAAGATTTTGTTGCTACTTAGTTGCAGTGTATTACCTATTAAGCCAAGAATTCAATTATGACTGCCTTCCAAGAGATATTACTGTCTGCCTGCAAACAAAATGATCCTAAACCAATTTCATTCTAAAAGACAACTTTTACATCCAAAGTATAAAATAATTACCAATTTCATTCTCAAAGACAACTTTTACATCCAAAATAATTACTGTATTAGAAGTAAAATCATTTCTAAAAAGTGAATGATATTAGTGTATTAGAAGTGAAATCATTCCTAAAAAGGTGAAATTATTCATAAAAGAAGAAAAACAAGTGAAATTATTCATAAAAGAAGAAAAACAACACAATGGTTTGAAATCATTCATAGAAAAAAGAAAAACAATGATTATATTATTGAGACTTTGAGGACTCAATAAATATAGACCTGGGATATAAAACATTCCATATTCCTCCATATGGAAGGAATCCCTTATTGCAACTTTTATATATACTCTACGAGTCGATAAGTCGGTCCATCACCAATTTCACAACGGCCGGGGCATCCACTGTGACCGCCACCTTCACGGTGGGTTTATCACACCATTCACTCACTTCACCAAACCTGGTTAGTTCCATATTAACCACAATTACCTGATTATTTACCTTCTCTGATTGTTGTATAAAATACTGGTAAGTTGGGGAAATAGGTAATCCAAATACAATTTACCTTTTCTTATTGTTGTACAAAATTGTGAGTCCTCTTGTGATGCCCGTTGTCTGGACTCGAACCACGCCCTCTGTGTACGTGAAAAGTGAGGGATCGACAGCCGCTAGCACAGTTGCTGGATCATGGAGATAAACTCCTGCACGCATATTAGCAGCAGCAGCAAACAACAAGAAGTCAAACAGTCAATGTGCAGCTGAATCTGATGACTTATTGTGGACGGACCCTATTTTATTCAGTAGCCTCACCTTTTGTTTCATATGCATACCTGTGGTAGGAGAAATAAATATCTAAAATTTTGCAGAGATACTTGGCAAATTTCCCATCTGATCTTCCCAATTTGTCACGATCCGCCTCTTAAATTGTTTTGTGAAACACAGCATGCCCAAATTCAAGGGAAAATAAACATGATTATATTCACTTATAAACAAATTTAACCACATTTAAACCAAGTTATACTAAAAAAGAATAGTTAATTGAAAAAACATAGAAGAAAACAAATGGAAACATGGAAATACAGTTTCTATTTCATTTCTATTGTTTGTATGGGAAATAAATAGTGTTCAAAAATTAATCCTGTAGTTCACATGAAAATAAGATTACCTGTCATGACAACTTGATGTGTGACATTTAGCCCCACAACTAACACGTTTGCTCCACTTGTGAATACCATATCTGCAGCTTCAGGATCCCCAAATATCTATTTGTCCAAACTCAAATAGATATTAACTCAAAATCCATTGTTCATATAACTTTCTATGAAACTAATCATGATACTAATGGACTGGCAACAAATCAGTAGCATGGGCTATGGAAAAAATATTAACACCAAAAGAGGCCACACCAAGAAGCTGGGTCATGTTTAATCATTTCAAATAGTTCTTACCACAAAACTCTATTTACATCAAAGATTCTCTGGTTTCTTTTTTCCACAAACCCTATAAAGTAGTGGGGTATCTTTTTTCCAAAAACACCCAATGAATATTGGCCAAGTTGATCCAAAGGATTTCAGCTTTCTTATTCGATCCCCCACCGCAAAGCACATAATAATGTTGGTTTTTTTTTCTTTTTTCTTTTTCAGGAAGTTGAGAGTCCAAGAAACCTGGAGGCCTTGAAATAGAGGCTCCCCCATTTTCCTGCTTGAGAATCAATGAAAAAGTAACTGCTTCATATTTTCTTATCCTTCAAAATAGAGACTAAGGTCTTCTTTTTGAAAGCCTTTCAGCCAAATCGAATCCCTCTATATAGGCCAATCAGACCATAATATTGACCTTTTTGAGACATAAATTTCCAAAAGGGCAGATACAAAGCTCTTTTGCATGTACCTGCCACTTCCTTGCACCAAGCTTAACTAAAATTTTGGCCATATCCAAATTCAACCCTTTTATGTTTACACTTTCAGTTATTGATGCTCCTTTAAGCTGCTTCAATAATTCACAAAACCCCACCCCCCCACCCTCTTCCAATTCATTGTTTCTGTAATAAAATATAAAACACTAATAAAGTTTAGGTGTAATTATGGAGGATGGATAGACTGTTTAAGGATAGGGGCAATTTGGTTTTAGATGGTAACATAACTATTAGGAAAGAAAACTTCTCTTTAGCTTTCTACCAAGGATTTTAGATATTTTGTTAGATTTAAATGTAAGAAAGCAAAAAGGAATTTTGTTTCCTGGCATTATAAAGTCCTCTGTTTTAATGCGGTAGCTTCAAATCCACAAAACCTCTTTGATACATAAAAGTAGGATACACAAGATAGAGAAGTGCAGTTTCAAGTTTAAAAATGGTGACAGGGGAAGCAGGCAATGAACTCACAAGAGTTGTTGTCGCATTAAAAGAGTGAAGCAACTTACATTGGCTTCTGCTGCAGGATTTACATTTCCATTTACGAAAAAGGCACCACCAAGAATAATAATCTTCCCAATTTTCTTTGGAAATCCGGGATCCAGTTGCAAAGCCTATATCAACCTTATGTGGGTAAATTGTAGTGAAGTAATGTGAAAAATACATTTTTACTAGGAATTAGGAATTTAGAATCAGACCAGAGCAATATTTGTTAGTGGTCCTAGAGCCACAACTGTTACTTCTCCAGGGTAAAGATTTGCCTGTTCAACAAGAAAAGCAGCTGCCGACTGGTCTATCGGCTTCCCATTTGGCAGTGGAAAATTTTGGTTGCCAAGTCCATCGGCCCCGTGGACAAAATCAGCAACACGAAGTTTTGTACCTTTCTTCATACGAATAACATATCAAGTTAACAAACATTACAAACCAAAAGGACAAAAGAGAAAACATTCAGACGTCAATGAGTTACATTTTTGTCTAGACATCTCGCATATATGAGAGAAAATCAGAATTAGACGTTGCATTAGCTAACTAATGAGGCAAATATCATGTTGAAAACAATACAATAATATTCTAACCATAAATATGGATTCCAAAGGCTTTTACAGATTAAATACATAAAATTTCCACCTACAAAGGGTATGAAGAGCCAACATTTATCTCAAAATGTCAATGAAATTATCAAATTTCTGAAGTTTAAAATCTTCCAGTATTCCTCACCCCCCATGAATATGTCCATAAATTTGGTATTTCCACATTCACATCAAAGTAGACAAATTTTGAAAACAACATTCACAACCTTAACTATTTGGACGCCACAAAGTTTTCTTGGAAGCTTTTAGTGTTGCACCAAAAGAGTGAAGAATCAGTAGATGTTAGACAAAGCACCTTGACAGAAGAAAGTCGAATTCAAACAATCAAATTCAAAAATCTACTAAACAAGTAGAGCACATGATATGAGAAGCAGTGGATGTAAGATAATGGAGTTTACAGTTATTGTGACATGCGATCCTTCAGCCACTGGGATGTCAGTCCTACCAGCAATCTCCAACTGATGAACAAACAAAAATTAAGATCAGACAAGCAAAACAAGAGATAAACAATATTAGGAAAAAGGTTTGATTTCAAGAGCAAAGGTATGATTCTTATGTATTCATAAATGACTCACCAGATGCAAGGCATTTCTCGTGGAAAGAGTAGTATAAACATTCCCAAAAATAGTGGTTAGTCCAAGCACATCCAACTCTGGGGATTGTAAAGCCAGAAAAATGGCCATAGCATCATCTACAGATAAATAACTAACTTCATCAGTAAAATACTCTGCCCCAACCAGATCGACTTGAAAAATTGGTTGAATTAGGATCGAAATGAATAGAGATGGAGCAATTTAGGTCTCCGTTTAAACATAATCGATGATTCCCAAGTCAAGAAAAGAAGGAAATAAAAAAAAGTAATGAAAAAAATTACCGATGCCAGGGTCAGTGTCGATGATAGTCTTGTTGCGGGAATCGGCCATGGAAGGATGAGATGAGAGGGATGGTAAGTTTCGCGAAGTGGATCGGGGTGTGAAGAAAGAGAAGAAGAGATCAAGATGAGAGGGATGGTAAGTTTCGCGAAGTGGATCGGGGTGTGAAGAAAGAGAAGAAGAGATCAAGATGAGAAGGATGAGATGGTTAACATTTTCTTGTCAGGATCTTCCCTAATTAATATTGTAATCGTTAAAGTTGAGGAATGTGGATGATCTCCTCGAAATTCAATGGAAAGGTGAAAAGGAACGCAAAAAGTTGATGGCCTTTTCGTTTCGTGTTCACCCGCTCTTGTAGAAAGGGTGGAATTCCACCACTACCACCCCACCAGATATGGCAGCCTTTGATTCATGAATAATATTAAATGCATCTCAACTAATTTGGGATTATTAATTATTTTATCTATTAGACTGTAATTTATGAAAGATAAAGATAAAAGATAGCTGATGAAGACAAGATTCATTCTGCTAGACTCCAATGCACTACTCAAGGGAGGGGGAAGCCGCGTGTGGGGGCGCGTGACAAGTGTACTATAATGAAAAGAAGATAGGAGTTTGTAGCTAGGTATTTGACCAAATAGGATCGTTGTAATACCCAACAATAAAATAAATAAATAAATAAAAAATCGTACCCTGCCACCACCGACAACTGCAGGCAGCTAAAGATAGCTCGAATCGCCCATTTTTTAGGCCATTCGAGAGCAGAAGAAGGGGGGGGGGTTTGAGACATGTCGAAAATGGAGGAGGAGCTCACGAACTCTCAGAGACCAACCGTTGGAAGAACTGGTTGCAAGCCCACATTGGCCAGAAACTTCGCCATTGAGACCCACATGCACCCTTTGAACTCGTTACTGCTGAGGCTTGAAGCTTGAGGTTAGTGGAGACAAAGAATCGAAAGGGGCGGAAGGAAGCGGAGATTCGAGGCATCACTTTGGGTAAGGGTTTCGTAAGCTTTTCTTTCAAGAACTCTCAAATGTGTAGAAGATAATCATCTATGACTTCATCTTGAATAGATCCACGAGATTTGAGGAGGATTGTGGGCGTTGGAAACGAAATCAAAGGAAGAGGTGACGACGAGCATGCAGAGGTTAGCGAAAGAGAAAGGGGGTCGGAGGAAAATGAAAGTTTCGCGTCCTGTGTGCAGCCTACGCAGGCGCGCGTGCCCCGTCTGGCCCACCACGGGTGCGCGACCCGGGGAGTGGTCTAGCCCGACCCGACCCGACTTAATTAGGCCGATTTGGCCCCTTTTGGTTAATTCACCCATTTTAACTCTTATTTTGGCACTATGTTCATGGTATTCCTCATTTTGCACCAATGTAGGAATTATTTGAGGAGTTTGGCAAATTTTGGAACCTTCTAGTGACTAAATTCGAACAAAAAGTGTCACGCTTTTCAGGTAAGTGGCACCTCGGAATCTTGAATTTAGTTATTCTCATAGTATGCATGAAAGTATGATATGAGAAGCATGTCTTAGAAATTTGAGCCTAAAATGAGTTGGTTTGAGGTATGTAAGAGCACGTTAACGTTATGGTACACGTTTATCGAGGAATGAACTGTTGAGTTATGATATGACTGTAATTGATAGCATGTCTTTAGTATGATATAAGCATGTTATGGGAACCCGATTATATATGTTTGAGCATAGAATGAGTTGAGATGACACATGTTGAATGTGATTATGTATGTTTACTGAAACGCATACGCACTATCTTATGAACAGAGATTCATGACTAGGTATCCATGCTTAGATCGCTATGTTATGTCTCTATGTCACATGTTCATGATTTATGCGATTATACGAAGATGGTAGGAGTTCGCCAACTAACTCCTCATCGTAAACCTGACTCGATTGTCACAGATAACCATAGAACTTGCTTATGATATTTTATAATTTATGATTGTACCCTGTGGGGACTACTGTGAAGTTTGCCAGTTAACTTCGTATAGTGAGTCTGTCATGAGCGGCAGAGGTCCACAGATGTACCTTTAGAGTTGGTCACGATTATTGTTCATGCATGTGATTTATGCGGTTATACGGGGACAGTAAGGGTTCACCAACTATTCCCTCATCATAAACCTGACTCGATTGTTAGGGGTCTGGATAACCATAGAACTAGCACATGATGTATTATGATTTTTGTCTGTGGTTACTATTAGGAAGTTTGCCAGTTAACTTCGTATAGTGAGTCTGTCATGAGCGGCAGAGGTCCACAGATGTACCTTTAGAGTTGGTCACGATTATTGTTCATGCATGTGATTTATGCGGTTATACGGGGACAGTAAGGGTTCACCAACTATTCCCTCATCATAAACCTGACTCGATTGTTAGGGGTCCGGATAACCATAGAACTAGCACATGATGTATTATGATTTTTGTCTGTGGGTACTATTAGGAAGTTTGTCAGTTAGCTTCCTTTTGGTGAACCTATCACGAGCGGCAGGGTTTCATAGTTGCACCTTAGAGTTGGTCGAGCCTTAACATGCATGAACCCTATGAGATCTATACCGAGGTGCACCTCGAGGTCTTTGAGATATGATGATGATGATGAGAGACTAGCAGCAACGACTAACAAGGAGACCTAGAGAACTTAAGAATATTTCGAAGGCTAAAGGTCTAGATAGGACCAAGAACCAAGAGAAAGTAGAATGAGCAAACCTAGGGTGTAGGCTAGGAAAAAACCTATACGGGGGAACGAATCCCCAAAAAGAGAATAAGATACCGAACGTATGAACAAGATCAATAAGACTTAATAATGAAATATGAACTATAAGCAAGCTGCTTACTGGGTATATTTTATATACTCATCCCTGATACTTCAACTTTCTTTTAGGTGGAGCTTGATGTAGCGGTTATGGGCACACGTGGGCATTTGTCTATAGAGAGTCCTATCACGCTTGAGTCTGGAGGTCAATGAGTAACGGTCTTTGGCTCGAGTCTCTCGAAAAGCGAGTCGTTTTAATCGTCCAGTTCCTATAGAACCTATCACGAAAATATCCCTACTGAGTGATAGGGCTAAGCGAAGCGTAAAGGATGAGAAATTCAAACTATTAGACTCATATGAGGTTTGTGAAGACGGGGCGAGCTATGATGGTCGATGATATCCCGAGACTTGGGATGACATCATGACATGAAGGGCATGTCAAATTGGATCCAAGATGAGAATTGAGATGCGACATTACATGGAGAGACCTTGGCCTAGAGTAGAGGTAAGGTCCATTGGCATTTTCGTCATAAAGCCTCGTAATTAATTATTTTATTTTTAATATTTTATGTACAATTTAATATTATCCATTGGGTGAAATCCAAGATTATTAATGTAATCTTGAACCGTATGTGGTTGGCAGATAGTGTTCAAGTAATAACCTAGAAGGTCTATAGTATAAGGTTAAGGTTGGTTGCCTTATCCTGGTAACACTATTAATACGACCCACTTTGTAATCGTTACAAATGATTTGATCCAAATCGTTCATGTGGAGACATGTGAGTGAGGGTTTCCTATACATTGAGTTTGTATAAGACTGAACCAATAAATATTTAATCTCTCTTTATAAATCCGTTAATTGAGAAGATTAATATTTCACATGATGATCATATGCGACTCGATATAAATCCTGAGTGAGTTATGAACTCTGGCATGTGAGGGCTTGTCCTTTAATTTGTATGGGTTAAAATGACTCTTTTAGCCGATTCAATATGTGATAAGGCAATCCTAATCTTCAGCCCAACGATCCAAGTTTTTGTTGGAGCAAGAACCCTTGAATCAAAGAAATTAGCTCATCTTCATCCAAAATTCAAATAAACTAACAGAGGATAAAATTAGATTACCACTCCAGATCAAAGATTTAGAAGCAAGATTTGGAATCTTATTATAAATTGAGTCACCCTACCATCGAACTCGATCAAGGCTTGATTGAATGACTCAGATGCAATCTAGACAAAAATGATGCTCAAATTTCTAAGGGTAAAATCTCAATTTGATAGCTAAATTTCATTGATCAAAATCTATCTTTGTACAATTCTCATAAATAACGGAAATGTGGGTCAAACTCGAGGTAGGGTGTGACTCAGTTTGAAATGGAGGGGATGAAGACCGTAGAACAAAACTCTGCAAACCAAAAACGAAATGATTAATTTATATTAATAATTATATCTTCTAACAAAAAATGAATTATTTGTACGATTCTGATAAATAAATGAAACGTGGGTCAAACTCGAGTGGGGCGTGACTCAGATTGAAATCGGGTGGTGAAAATTACTCTTAAATGTAAAAACCCAAATAAGAAAAGTATATAATTAAATTATATTAATAATTAGATCTTTTGACAAGAAAGGATTGTTTGTACGATTCTCATAAAGAATTGTGAGGTGGGTCAAACTCGATGTGAATCGTGACTAAGTTTGAAATGGATGAGACGAAGACGGTAGAACGAAAGTATGCAATGCAAAAACAAAATGTTTAATAAAACAATATAATTAATTTATATTAATAATTATATCATCTAACGAGAAATTGATTGTTTGTACAATTCTAATAAAGAATTGACACGTGTGTTAGACCCGAGGTGAGACGTGACTCAGCTTGAAATTGAGGAGATGAATACTGCAAACCAAAACTCTTAAATATAAAAACCAAATAAATAATAAAACTATATAATTAATTTATATTAATAATTAAAAATGGATTGTTTGTACCATTATGATAAAGATGTGAGATGTGGGTCAGACTCGAGGTGGGGCGTGACTCAGTTTGAAATAGAGGGGATGAAGACGGCAGAACAAAACTTTGTAAAGCAAAAACGAAATGATTAATTTATATTAATAATTACATCTTTTGACGAAAAATGTATTATTTGTATGATTCGATAAATAACTGAAACGTGGGTCAAACTCGAGGTGGGGCGTGACTCAATTTGAAATGGAGGGATGAAAACTATTCTTAAATGTAAAATCCCAATAAATAATAAAACTATATAATTAATTTATATTAATAATTACATCTTTTGACGAGAAATTGATTGTTTGTACAATTCTGATCAAGAATTGAGACGTGGATCAGACTCGATGTGAATCGTGACTAAATTTGAAATGGAGAGGACGAAGACGGTAGAACCAAAGTATGCATTACTAAAACAAAATAATTAATAAAATAATATAATTAATTTATATTAATAATTACATCATCTAACGAAAATTTATTGTTGGTACAATTCAAATAAAAAATTGAGACTGTCCCACCTTGGATCAGACTCAAGGTGGGACGTGATTTAGTTTGAAATGGAGGAGATGAATACTAGAAAAGAGCAAAACTCTAAAATGCAAAAACCAAACGAATAATAAAATTATATAATTAATTTATATTAATAATTACATTTCCTAATGAAAAAATTGATTATTTGTAGAGAACTTACAAATGGCTTATTGAAATACTTCTTGAGAGTATGTGTTGAGGAGGAATCATTTGAAAAAACTCGGTAAAATCATCAGCATATTCTTCACCATTATGGCCAAATTTGTGACTTCTAGAGTGCACAGATATGGTGTCGGAAACGTCAGTTCCATGAGTAGCTTTCGAGAACAAAGGCAAGCCATCCTTGAGGAATATATCAACCCCACCATTCTCATAACTCCAAACCTTACGATTCACGCTCCCACGGTCGAATCCTGAGTTACCAGAAGCTTGTATTGATGAAAAGGGTGATCTAACAAGCGAGTCATAATCAAAGAATGAATCAAGAGTCCAAGATTCGGGAGACTCGGACGAGGGAGTTCGACTTCCATCGTTCCTCCATGGAACAAAAGTCTGCAATGCAAAAGTCAAATAATTAATAAAACTATATAATTTATTTATATTAATAATTACATTTTCTGACGAGCAATGGATTGTTTGTACGATTCTGATAATGAATTGAGACGTAGGTCAGACTCGAGGTGGGGCGTGACTTAGTTTGAAATGGAGGGGATTAAAACTCCATAACAAAACTTTTCAAAGAAAAAACGAAATGATTAATAAAACTATATAATTAATTTATATTAATAATTACATTTTCTGACAAAAAATGTATTATTTGTACGATATTAATTAGGGGTGTACATGGTCCGAGTTGGGTTGGGTTGAAGGATTTTTTTGACCCAACCCAAAAGGTCGGGTTGGTTGGATTGGTAACCCAACCCAACCCAAAAAAAATTTCAACCCCAACCCTCTATTTTCGAGTTGGGTTCGGGTTGGTCCAAAAAAAATTAAAAAAATTTAATTTGTATGACTTATGATAAAACAATTACCACTTGAAAGCTTCTGCATTAAAAGTATCAAACTCTATATTGCATTCATATTATCACCTATAAATATTTAAAGAATATGTAAGGAATCAATTCTAAAGTTATTCCATCTAATTAAATTATCTACCTTCACAATATATAATCATTCAATAAAATACCTAAAAATTCACCTATAAATATATACAGAATATTCAATAAATTAATTCCAAAGTTACAACATACAACAAAATGCCTAAAAAATTAAAATTATCCATCCCTCTATTACATTCTTAATTCATGCAAAAGAAAAATAGCATCTTGAAAGGTAGTTTACATGCCGTTTTAATATTGTTTGGAGAAAGAATATTGTAACTTCAAATATTTTACTTACATTTAAAAATAATTATTCTTGCATGACATTGGGGAGCTTGAGGGTCTTAAATCATCTGAAAAAATAAAATATAAATGGTGATATAACACTTTAGAATACATCTTAACAATCTTAGAACAAATCTCCAAATTTTCAAGTTGTTGGGGAAGATCTAAACATACTGATTTTCTACCGATCCAATTTTGTGTACATATAAAGCTTCCACTATTTTAGGTGTCAAAGAACTCCTACAAAAATAAGGAATCCTCCCACTAAATGCTGAGAGAAGAGTCACACGGTAATGCCCAAAACATCTTGGGCAATTTTCGATAAAACTCTCTATTTAAACTCATTTGTTTTCCACCATGCCAAAACATCAAAATTATCATCAAGTTCTTCGATAAATATCGATCCACATCATTCTTTAACTCGAGTGAATTTTGCTATTCTCTTCTTCGTTTGTATCTTGATAATACTAATATTGAACCACTCAAATTCACTTCATCAATTGTGTCCATCTCCATACTCATGGACTTAGAAGTGAGTCTTGATTCATATTGATGATGATCTTGAGCATTATCATAAAACTTATAGTAATCGTACAAACGAATTAAATAATTCTTTATGTCATTCACCATCACTTTAGCGATAGCATCTTCATAAATATTCGAAAAGCAAAATGATATGTAGTAATCCAATTTGTAACGAGGATCGAGTACCACTACTATGAATATCAACTTATTAATTCTTTCCACTGAGCCCCAATATTTGTCATACTTAACTTTCATACTTGAACTCATGTTACTTAAAACAGAGTTCACATTTGTACTCCACTAAATTAAAAGTTCTTGAATACCTCAAAGTTCATGAAAATAAGAATTAGAAGTCACACATAAAGAACCACTCATCTTCGTAGTGACATCATAGAAAACCTTCAAAAACTTTACAAACACTGCAACATTTTTTCAATCATCAATGGTTGGTGGCCCTAATCTTTTGTTTCCATGATCCCCTTTTTGAAGTAATCAACATAATCTAATTCTTCTTCCTCTAATACTTTGAAAGTTTTTTCAAATTTCAAGGCATGATCAAGCATCAAATAAGTGGAATTCCATTGAGTCGCCACATCCAAACAAACAAGTGCTTTACACATAATTTTTTCTTGTTCAACACGATCTTTAAATTTTGTCAATCTCTTGGGGGATGATCTAACATACCTCAAGGCATTGCGAACACTAGAAATAGAGTCATGCATTTCTTTAAGCCCTTCATTCACAAAAGTTAATTATGTGAGCAACACCTCATGTATAATATTTTTCCATCTAAGACAAGTGAATTCCAACTTCTAAGCCTTCTCATAATATATGAAATAACTATATCATTGCAATAATTTTGCCAATAGTCTCCCTTGTGGTTAGCAACTTGACAAAAGTAGAGAATTCTTTTATACAAATTCCATTCTGAATCAATAAAATGTGCGGTGATTACCATGTAATTAATGTTTTGCAACGAAGTCCATGTGTCAGTGGTAAGACAAACCCTCTTGAATGACTGACTAAAAAATCTTTCAACTTCTTTTTTTTTTGCTTCTAGATAGAGCTGAAATATATCTTTGGCAATGGTTACTCTTGATGGAGGGTCAAACTTAGGACATGCAATACTACAAAACAATTTGAAACCTTCATTCTCTACAAATTTGAATGACAACTCATCCATAATTATCATCTTAGCACATGGTGCTTTACATCTTGTTTGACTAAATAATGAAGTAACAATATTACTACCACCCTTTCCATCTATTGAAAGTTGAAAACTTAGAGTGGTTTGTCCTTTGTCCTCCACCTTATATGCATACTTTCTACATTGATTTTTTAAGTGCTTCCATAACGTGTTAGTTCCACAAGAATTAGTATCACAAGCATACTCCTTAGAACAATAGTTGCACTTGCACCTCTTATTATTGTTCTCTAATCTTGTAAAATGATCCACACGGTTGATTTACTAGGTTTCTTTTCTTAAATTCAGATTGTGCCGCCAATGGTGGCTTCGATGCATTATAATTACTAGAGCTACTTGCACATCCAGTTGCACTATTGTTTTCCATCTATAAAAAGTAAAATAGAACTATTATGATTCAAACATTCAACCCAATATGAACAATTACCATATGATGCATCAAAGTGAAAATATACCATCAGTCTTGCAAGGGAATATAACAAAAAGAGAAAAGCTTACTCGTTATGTCATTTTAGGAGACTAAAGAGAGAAAGACGGCGCGCGAAAGAGAAAAAAGACGAAGAACGCGAGAGAATGCTATTGAGATCAAATTTCTTGTGAGAGATTAGGTGTCGAGAGAGAGATTTGTATTTTGGCTGAAGGTTTGTATTTTGGAGAGAGAGTAAGACAAAAAGTTTGTATTTTGACCGGAGGCCGAGAGAGAGAATTATAACAAAGCATAGAGAATGAGAGAGAGACCCACAGGGAGAGAGAGAGAGTTCGGTTGACTGAGGATGAGGCTAAGGCTGAGGATGAGGAGAGAAATGTTGGGTTAACTCAGAAATGAGGCTTTTTGTCCTATTTAAATAATTGAAACTAAGAGAGAATTGTTATTTTAAATTTGTATACACAATTTAAGTAATTATTGGGCTTTGTTGAAAAATGTCCGCCTTGGGCTTTGTAAAACGTTAGAGACAAGACAAGACACTAGCAATGGGTTATTCGGCTTTGACTTTGGGCCCTTGGGCTTCAATTTCTTTTTTTTTTCTTTCAATATTTTCGGGTTGGGTCGGGTTGACCCAATCATTTTCTTTTGGAACCCGAACTCAACCCAAATCAGATCGGGTTCAAAAAAATGGACCCAACCCAAACACGAAATCCAACCCAACCCAACCCAACCCTTATATTTTAGGTTGGGTTCTTGGGTTTTCGGGTTGGGTGTACACCCCTAATTCTGATAAAGAACTGAAGCGTCGGTCAAACTCGAGGTGGGGCATGACTCAGTTTGAAATGAAAGATATGAAAATTGCAAACCAAAACTCTTAAATGTAAAAACCCAAAAAATAATACAACTATATAATTAATTTATATTAATAATTACATCCTCTGACGAAAAATGAATTGTTTATCCGATTCTGCTAAAAATTTGAGACGTGGGTCAGACTCGAGGTGGGGCGTGACTCTGTTTTAAATGGAGTGGATGAAGACTACAAAACAAAACTCTGGAAAGCAAAAATGAAATGATTAATTTATATTAATAATTACATCTTCTGACGAAAAATGTGTTATTTATACGATTCTCCTAAAGCGGGTCAAACTCGATTTGGGGCGTGACTCAGTTTGAAATGGAGGGAATGAAAACTATTCTTAAAGGTAAAAATCCAATAATTAATAAAACTATATAATTAATTTATATTAATAATTACCTCTTTTGACGAAAAATATATTATTTGTACGATCCTAATAAAGAACTGAAACGTGGGTCACACTTGAGGTGGGGCGTGACTCCGTTTGAAATGGAGGGGATGAAAACTACTCTTAAATGTAAAAGTCCAATAATTAATAAACTATACAATTAATTTATATTAATAATTACATCTTCTGACGAAAAAGGTATTATTTATACGATTCTGACAAAGAACTGAAACGTGGGTTAGACTCGAGTTGGGGCGTGACTTTTTGAAATGGAGGGATGAAAACTACTCTTAAATGTAAAAACTCAATAAATAATAAAAATATATAATTAATTTATATTAATAATTACATCATCTAACGAAAATGGATTGTTTGTACGATCCTAATAAAGAACTGAAATGTGGGTCAGACTTGAGGTGGGGCGTGACTCCGTTTAAAATGGAGGGATGAAAACTACTCTTAAATGTAAAAGTCCAATAATTAATAAAACTATATAATTAATTTATATAAATAATTACATATTCGGACGAAAATTGTATTATTTGCACGATTTTGATAAAGAACTGAAACGTGAGGCAAACTCGAGGTGGGGTGTGACTCAGTTTGAAATGGAAGGGATGAAAATTACTCTTAAATGTTAAAGTCTAATAATTAATAAAACTATATAATTAATTTATATTAATAATTACATCTTCTCACGAAAAATATATTATTTGTACGATTCTATAAAGAACTAAAACGTGAGTCAGACTTGAGGTGGAACGTGACTCAGTTTGAAATGGAGGAGATGAAAACTACTCTTAAATGTAAAAGTCTAATAACAAATAAAACTATATAATTAATTTATATTAATAATTACATATTCTGACGAAAAATGTATTATTTGTCCGATTCTATAAAGAACTGAAACGTGGGTCAGACTCAAATTGGGGCGTGACTAAGTTTGAAATAGAGGGGATGAAAACTACTCTTAAATGTAAAAGTCTAATAATTAATAAAACTATATAATTAATTTATATTAATAATTATATCTTCTAACGAAAAGTGTATTATTTGTACGATTAACTGGAACGTGGGTCAGACTCGAGGTGGGACGTGACTCAGTTTGAAATGGAGGTGATCAAAACTACTCTTTAATGTAAAAGTCTAATAACTAATAAAACTATATAATTAATTTATATTTATAAATTACCTATCCTGATGAAAAATGTATTATTTGAAAGATTCTGATAAAGAACTGAGACGTGGGTCCGATTGAATTGGGGCGTGACTAAGTTTGAAATAGAGGAGATGAAAACTACTCTTAAATGTAAAAATCCAATAATTAATAAAATTATATAATTAATTTATATTAATAATTACATCTTGTGACGAAAAATGTATTTTTTGTACGATATTGATAAAGAACTGAAACGTGGGTCAGACGCTAGTTGGGGCGTGACTTAGTTTGAAATGGAGGGGAGGAAAACTACTATTAAAAAGTAAAAACTCAATAAATAATAAAACTATATAATTAATTTATATTAATAATTATACCTTCGGATGAGAAATAGATTGTTTGTACGATTCTTATAAAGAATTGAGACGTGGGTCAGACTCGAAGTGAATCGTGACTAAGTTTGAAATGGAGGGGACGAAGAGTGTAAAACGAAAGTATGCAATGCAAAAATAAAATGATTAATTAATTAATTAATATAATTATTTTATATTAATAATTACATCTTCTAACCAAAAATTGATTGGTTTACAATTCTAATAAAGTATTGAGACGTAGGTCAAACTCGAGGTGGGACGTGACTTAGTTTTAAATGGAGGAGATGAATATTGGAGAGTAAAACTCTAAAATAAAAAAAACAAACGAATAATAAAATTATATAATTAATTTATATTAATAATTACATTTTCTAATGAAAAAATGGATTATTTGTAGAACTTACACGTGGACTGGTTGAATTACTTCTTGAGAGTATTCGTTTATGAGGACTCATTGGAAAAAATCCTGTAAATTTATCTGCATATTATTCACCATTATGGCCAATTTTGTGACTTCTAGAGTGCATAAACATGGTGTCGAAAACGTTGGTTCCACGAGCAGCTTTCAAGAACAAAGGCAAGTCATCCTTGATGGGATATATCAACCCCACCATTCTCAAAACTCCAAAGCTTACGATTCACGCTCCTACGGGCCAATCCTGAGTTACGAGAAGCTAGTACTAATGAAAAGAGTGATCCAACAAGCGAGCCATAATCAAAGAATAAATCAAGGTCTGGGATTCAGGAGACTCGGACGAGGGAGTTCAGCTTCCACCGTTCCTCCATGGAACAAAAGTATGCAATTCCAAAGTCCAATAATTAATAAAACTATATAATTTATTTATATTAATAATTACATCTTATGACGAGAAATGATTTTTTTACGATTTTGATAAAAAATTGAGACGTAAGTCAGACTCTAGGTGGGGCGTGACTCAGTTTGAAAGGGAGGGGATGAAAACTACTCTTAAATGTAAAAACTCAATAAATAATAAAATAATATAACTAATTTATATTAATAATTACATTTTCTGACGAAAAAAATGTGTTATTTGTACGATTCGGATAAAGAACTGAAACGTGGGTCAGACTCTTCTAGGTGGGGCGTGACTCAGTTTGAAATGGAGGGATGAAAACTACTCTTAAATCTAAATGTCTAATAAATAATAAAACTATATAATTAATTTATATTACTAATTATTACATCTTTTGACAAAAAAATGTATTATTTGTACGATTCGGATAAAGAACTGAAACGTGGGTCAGACTCTTCTAGGTGGGACGTGACTCAGTTTGAAATGGAAGGGATGAAAACTACTCTTAAATGTAATAGTCCAATAAATAATAAAACTATATAATTAATTTATATTACTAATTACATCTTTTGACCAGAAACGATTTTTTTGTACGATTCTCATAAAGAATTTAGATGTGGGTCTGACTCGAGGTGAATCATGACTAAGTTTCAAATGGAGGGGACGAAGACGGTAGAGCGAAAGTATGCAATAGCAAAAACTAAATGATTAATAAAACAATATAATTATTTTATATTAATAATTACATCTAATGAGAAATTGATTATTTGTACAATTCTAATAAAGTACTGAGACGTGGGTCAGACTCGAGGTTGGACGTTACTCCGTTTGAAATGGAGGAGATGAATATTGGAGAGCATAACTCTAAAATGAATAATTAATTTATATTAATAATTACATTTTCTAATGAAAAAGTATATTATTTGTACGAGAACTTACAAGTAGACTAGTTGAAGTACTTCTTGAAAGTATTCGTTTAGGAGGACTCATTTGAAAAAATTCTATAAATTTATCAACATATTCTTCACCATTATGGCAAAATTTGTGACTTCTAGTGTGCACAAACATGGTGTTGAAAACGTCGGTTCCACGAGCAGCTTCCGAGAACAAAGGTAAGTCATCCTTGAGGGATATATCATCCTCACTATTATTATAACTCCAAACCTTACGATAAACACTCCCGCAGTCCAATCCTGAGTTACAAGAAGCTAGTACTGATGAAAAGAGTGATCGAAGAAGCGCGCCATAATCAAAGAATAAATCAAGGATCCGGGATTCGAGAGACTCGGACGAGGGAGTTTGGCTTCCACCGTTCCTCCATGGAACAAAAGTCTACAATGCAAAAGTCCAATAATTAATAAAACTATATAGTTTATTTATATTAATAATTACATCTTCTAACGAGAAATGGATTGTTTGTACGATTCTGATAAAGAATTGAAACATGGGTTAGACTCGAGGTGGGGCGTGACTCAGTTTGAAATGGAGGGGATGAAAACTACTCTTAAATATAATAGTCCAATAAATTATAAAACTATACAATTAATTTATATTAATAATCACATCTTGTGACGAGTAAATAATTGTTTGTACGATTCTCATAAAGAATTGAGACATGGGTCAGACTTGAGATAAATCGCGACTAAGCTTCTTTTAAATTCCTTGCTTATTAAAAAAGTGTTTTTCTTCCAAATTACTCTTTCTTGAAGACTGAAACTGCCTCCTTAACCTTTACAGTAGTGGCTTTCTTCCTTACTGTCTTATGAGAGGAAGCCGTGGGAATAGGGAATAGCCGGTAAGGCGTCAAGACTGATTTATAACTTCTAAATCTCCAGTAAAGGAATGTACACCAATAGAAGGATTAATCTCTGCAAAGTCGGGGTTTTAAGATTATGACGAAAAAACCTGTCTTTCCCACCAGAAAGTTCTTCCGTCCTCATGAGGCCCATCAAAGTTCTTCTCTCTTCTCTCTTCTCTGTGTGCAGGACAGGCAGGATTGTATAGAATGACAAAGGGAGGGGACGAAGACGATAGAACGAAAGTATGCAACATCAAAAACCAAATGATTAATAAAACAATATAATTATTTTATATTAATAATTACATCTTTTGATTGTTTGTACAATTTTAATAAATAATTGAGACTTGGGTCAGACTCGAGTTGGGACGTGACTTAGTTTGAAATAGAGGAGATGAATATTGGAGAGCAAAAACTCTAAAATGCAAAAAGCAAACCAATAATTAAATTATATAATTAATTTATATTAATAATTACATTTTCTAATGAAAAAGTTGATTATTGGTACGAAAACTTACCAGTGGATTAGTTGGAGTACTTCTTGAGAGTATTCGTTTAGGAGGACTCATTTGAAAAAATCCCGCAAATTCATAGCATATTCTTCACCATTATGGCCAAATTTGTTACTTCTAGAGTGCACAAACATGGTGTCGGAAACGTCGGTTCCACAAGCAGCTTCTGAGAACAAAGGGAAGCCATCCTTGAGGGATATATCAACCCCACCATTCTCATAACTCCAAAACTTACGATTCACACTCCCACAGTCGAATCTTGAGTTATGAGAAGCTCGTAATGATGAAAAGAGTGATCCAACAAGCGAGCCATAATCAAAGAATGAATCAAGGATCCGGAATTCAAGAGACTTGGACGAGGGAGTTCAATAATTAATAAAACTAAATAATTTATTTATATTAATAATTACATCTTCTGACGAGAAATGGATTGTTTGTACCATTCTGATAAAGAATTGAGACGCAGGTCAGACTCGAGGTGGAGCGTGGCTCAGTTTGAAATGGAGGGTATGAAGACTCCATAACAAAACTTTTCACATAAAAAAAGCAAACGAATAATAAAACTATATAATTACATTTTTCTGACGAAAAATGTATTATTTGTACGATTTTGATAAAGAACTGAAACGTGGGTCAAACACGAGGGGGGCGTGACTCAGTTTGAAATGGAGGGGATTAAAACTACTCAATGTAAAAACTCAATAAATAATAAAACTATATAATTAATTTATATTAATAATTACATCCTCTTACGAGAAATGGATTGTTGGTATGATTCTGATATAGATTTGAGACGTGGGTCAGACTCGAGGTGGGGCGTGACTCAGTTTGAAATGGAGGGGATGAAGACGGTAGAACAAAACTTTGCATAACAAAAACGAAATGATTAACGAGACCAACAACTTTCATTTCTTTGTTAAAGTCCCTTGGCATTCCTTTGCCTTTTCCTTGATCTCTATTCTTCCTTAGCTTCAAGATTCTCGGTCATCTTTTGTTCCATTTATGCATTGGGAATAATTTATTTTTATTTCAGAAAGTAAATTTAACAAATCTAATGCACTCGAAAGCCGCAAGCAACAAAACAAACAAATTTAGGTGAGCCGCTCAACTTTTTCGATTATGCTAGCCGTTTGATCCACGCCCTACCTCGAGTCTGACCCACGTCTCAATTCTTTATGAGAATCGTACAAATAATCAATTTCTCGTCAAAAGATGTAATTATTAATATAAATTAATTATATAATTTTATTAATCATTGAGTTTTTGCATGGTAGACTTTTGGTCTGTAGTATTCATTTCCTTCCTTTCAAACTGAGTCATGCGGTAACGACCCAAAATTTTCTACTTAATTTAAGGTCGCTACTGTATACATATCATAAACATTGCATGCGGAAAACTTCATTTAAATTCCATAAAACATAAGCTTTATCTTGAAAACACAGCCATGGACTTACGTGTTTCAAAAACATCTTTAAAACGACACAACAATAGAGTAAATAAAATAAATAAACATTTAAGTTAAAAACATCCTATTCTAGCCTAAGTCTAAGAAAATAAATACCACTATCCTATGTATGTGCCATGGTCTCGAGTTGCGATGCCGTCGTCAGCTGTACAGGAATGCCTTGCCTATGTAGTAGCACATGGCTTGAGTATTTAAAGAAATACTCAGTAAGTGACCCCACTATTGGGATTAAATGCAACAATCACATGCAATGAAATGATGGGACCTATCTTTGGTTTCGTTTCGTTTTCCCTATGGTGCTGTCCTAACGGGTAAACTTTGGACGTGTACCATATACTCTACACACAGCCCATACGTGCGAGTATGGGCTCACCAGCTAGTTCGCACACCGCTGGGCCACTTTTCTTATCCGGTGGGCATACTCTGAGAGCCCCTTATGCCGGAACCCGTTAGAACTAGTAACTGTCACGGCAGCGCTATGGAAAGCATAACGATCGTTGTCCTGCCATTGGATGTACGCGTCCGTACCCTCGTGATGGAATAGGGGTATCCCCCAAATGCATGAGGTCCCAATATTTCTACTTATCATTAATGAATATAACCCAACTATCATCTTTCATTCGTATCATATCCTTTCTCATATCATTTCACATATCGTTCATCATTTATATCGGGGTTACATTTCATTTCATTTATCGTGATATCATGTCATTCATAACATACTGTATACATACAATTTACAAAGCATAACAAAACGCTCCATGCTTTTAACATGCTTTTAACATGTCATTTCATAACGTGCAATTCATACAACAATTACCTCAATGGCCACACAAAACAATTTAAACATAACATATCACATTACAATATATCGTATCATAACATGTCATATTGTAAACACTTCGTGGTCATATCGTTCCTTAACTTATCATAGCCTTAACGTTCTTATACCTATCACAGTCATATCGTTACGTGAATGTACCTTAGTCATATCATCACAGGAACGTATCCTAATGCTATCGTTCTATCAGTCTATCACAAACCTATCCCTTTCTACCCATGTCCTAACCATATTCTTTCATCAATCTCTCCTATCCATAGCACTCTGGTATGTAACTTAACCCTAACGTTTCATGAACGTATCTTACTCCTATCGTTACATTTCATTTTGTGCATCCTTCTCGTATCCTATCTCAAACATATCCTTAAACACATCGTACCACAATTATTATCATACAATTCACATATTATAACATAACATAAACATAATATAAGCATACCGATTCACAGATAATTCACACATATCAGAACATATGACACGTGCAGAACCACAGGCACGTGTCAACATCAAACATAACCATGCCGATAGTAAGGCCACTTACTTGGATGACCTTAGCCGAAGTTCATCTAACTCCAAACTAGCTTGCTTTCGTCCCTTGAATTCGTTCCCACTTATATCAAGGCGCCCCACCCTATTAGAGATATCACCAAATTATTTTGGTAATTCTAATTCCTAAATTTTGTTAACTATTTAACAAAGTGTTAAATTTCTCAATCTAGATTTAATATTTCTTGGGATATAAATATTTCTAACCATATCGTGCCTATTGACATACTTTATAAATGAGAATATATTTAAGAATTACTTTATACATGAAAATATATGGTTGTTGTTATATTCACTGTGTCAACCATTTAATATTTTTAAGATCTTTCATGCATTTTACCTTCTTTTATTCGGTTAGCTGTATTCTGGGTCTTCCCTATAATTCCCTTTCTCTCTGTTCTCATTGTGTTGATAAATATTATTGTCAATTCTCTTTTTCTTTTTCATTGTGTGATAAATATTGTTGCCAATTTTTAATCCTTCTTCCTCCCAAATCCTCTTTTTAATTTCCTATGTGTAATTCTATTTTTCTCTTCCTGTATTTTCAGTGTGTTGATAAATATTCATTCTTACACCCAAAACATCCCTCGTTGGGCCAAGACCAATTTTATTCCGTTCACAGTTATTCACAGATATTCTTGGTTTTTAATTTAATCGATTCATTTGTCCACCGATCTACATAATTATGTCCACCGATCTACATAATTACCATAATTCATATAAAATTTTTGAACAACCGTGAAGATCTAAAATAATCTAAAATATAATTGGTTGTAATTTTCTATAAATGAAATTAGAATAAAAGAAAAGAAAGTTTAATATATACCTAACAAGACGAGATCTTCCTTCACACCGTCTACTTCTCTTTTGTAAATGTGCATACGCCCATTTTAGTTTTCTCAAATCTGACATTTTTGTTTTCTGTTTTATTTTGCAGGGACTCCAAATTCAGGCGTAAGAATTGGTTTGTGGAGAGATGATTGGAAAATGATGAGAGATTAGTGGAGAGGAGTGGCCGAGGGTTGTTTTTTTTTATTTTTTTATTTTTAATATTAATTTATTACTATTATTATTATTTTTTAAACGGAATAATAATTTTTCTTTGTTTATTTATTTATTTATTTTTGGGCTATTACACACGCCCTAATTCGAGTCTGACCCACGCTCAATTCTTTATCGTACACATAATCAATTTTCGATTAGAAAATCTAATTATTAATATAAATTAATTATATAATTTTATTAATCATTGTTTTTTTTTGCATGGTAGAGTTTTGCTCTACAATCTTCAGCCCCATTTTAATTGAATTAGGATCCACTCAAGTTTGTGTGTTGACACACAGCTCAATTATTTATGAGAATTGTACAAACAATCCATTTCTAATAAGAAGATGTAATTATTCATATAAATTAATTATATAGTTTTATTAATTATTAGGTTTTTGCATTGACTTACTTTTACTCGGCGGTCTTTATCCCCTCCATTTTAATCTAAGTCATGTCCTACTTCGAGTTTGATCCACGTCTCAATTCTTTATCAGAATCATACAAATAATCAATTTCTCGTTAAAAAATCTAATTATTAATATTTATTAATTATATAGTTTTATTAATCATTGAGTTTTTGAATTACATAGTTTTGATTGTCCGTCTTCTTCCCCTCCAATTCAATCTGAGTCACATCCCACCTCGAGTCTAACCCACATCTTAATTCTTTATCACAATCATACAAACAATTCATTTCTCGTCAGAAGATATAATTATTAATATAAATTAATTATATAGTTTTATTAATATTAGGTTTTTGCATGACAGATTTTGCCGTTTTCATCCCCTCCCTTTCAAATTGAGTTACCTCACCTTGAGTCTAACCCACATCTCAATTCTTTATCGGAATCATAAAAACAATTTATTTCTTGTCGGAAGATATAATTATTAATATAAATTAATGATATAGTTTTATTAATCATTTGATTTTTGCATTACAGACTTTTGTTCTTAATCCCCTCTATTTTAAACTGAGTCACGCCCCACTTCGAGTTTGACCCACATTTCAATTTTTTATCAGAATAGTACAAACAATCCATTTATGGTAAGAAGATTAATTATTAATATAAATTAATTATATATAGTTCTATTAATCATTGGGTTTTTGCAGTTTTGTTATGTAGTTTTCACCCATTTTAAACTGAGTCACGCCACACCTGAGTCTGACCCACGTCTCAATTCTTTATCAGAATCATACAAACAATCTATTTCTTGTCAGAAGATGTAATTATTAATATAAATTAATTACATAGTTTTATTAAACATTTGATTTTTGTTATGTAGTCTTAACCTCCTCCATTTCAAAGTGAGCCACGCCCCCCTCGAGTCTAAGCCACGTCTCAATTAGGGGTGTACATCCAACCCGAAAACCCGAGAACCCAACCTAAATTATAAGGGTTGGGTTGGGTTGTGTAGGATTTCGGATTTAGATTGGGTCCATTTTTTTGAACCCGATCTGATTTGGGTTGGGTTCAGGTTCCAAAAGAAAATGATTCGGTCAACCCAGCCCAACCCGAACATATTAAAAAAAAAAGAAATTGAAGCCCAAAGGCCCAAAGTCAAAGCCCAATCTATAGTCTTGTCTTGTTTGTCTCCGATCAAAACTCAAGCCTGACACTTTTTAACAAAACCCAATAATTACTTAATTGGTGTAAAGAAATTTAAAATAACCGATCTCTCTCTCTCCCACCCTCTCTGCTCTCTACTCCTACGCACCCTCCCTCTCTCCTAACTGCTCTCTCTGTCCTATGCACCCTCCCTCTCTTTTTTCTAACCTCTGCTTTCTACCTCTTTCTTTGGTTATTCTTTCTCTGATTCTCTCTTTCCTTCTCTCTCAGCCATACAAACTTTTGTCTTACTTTGTCAGCCTCTTCTCTCACAGCCTCACTACCTTTTTCTCTCTTTCACAGCCTCACGCCAAAATACAAACTTTCAGCCAAAATACAAATCTCTCTCGACACTTAGTCGCTCACAAGGAATTTGATCTCAATAGCATTCTCTCACGTTCTGTGTCTTGTTTCTCTCTCGTGAGCCGTTTTTCTTTCTTTAGTCTCCTGGAACGCCATAACGGGTAAGTTTTTTCTCTTTTTGTTATATCCCCTTGCAAAGACTGATTATATATTTTAACTTTGATGCATTCTATGGTAATTGTTCAGATTGGGTTGAATGTTTGAATCATAATAGTTCTATTTTACTTTTTATAGATGAAAAATAATAGTGCGACTGTATGTGCAAGTAGCTCTAGTAATTATAATGCATCGAAGCCACCATTGGCTGCACAATCTCAATTTAAGAAGAAGAAACCTAGTAAATCAATCGTGTGGGATCACTTTACAAGATTAGAGAACAATAATAAGAGGTACAAGTGCAACTATTATTCTAAGGAGTATGCTTGTGATACTAATTCTTGTGGAACTAGCACGTTATAGAAGCACTTAAAAAAATCAGTGTAGAAAGTACATATATAAGGTGGAGGACAAAGGACAAACCACTCTAAGTTTTCAGTGTTTAATAGATGGAAAGGGTGGTAGTAATATTGTTACTTCATTATTTAGTCAAACAAGATATAGAGCCGCATGTGCCAAGATGATAATTATGGATGACTTGTCATTTAAATTTGTAGAGAATGAGGTTTCAAATTGTTTTGTAGTATTGCATGTCCTAAGTTTGACCCTCTGTCAAGAGTAATCATTGCTAGAGATATATTTCAGCTCTATCTAGAAGAAAAAAAAGAAGTTGAAAGACTTTTTAGTCGGTTTGTCCGAGAGGGTTTGTGTAACGGATCAAAAAAAAAAAAAAAAAGACGAGTCGTCGGCAGGATCGAAAACTCCAGCGTCGTTCGCACACGACCCACAAAGGGCGGGCGAAGTCGGGATCGCCGAGGAAACACGAACCCGACTTTCAGCCACCCCGATAGCACCTGCAAAGAAGGAAAAAAAAAAGGAAAAAGGGAAAACGAAGAAAAAAGGAAAAAGTCGACAAAACTCCGGCGAGGCCCAAACCTTACGAAATCGACATCAAACTTCAATCTCACGTAACGAAAGTAATTCCAGAGACTTTTACACACACCGGGGGTAGATTTAGGCGAGTCCTACACGTTGTACACCACCGACAAGGAAGACAGAGCGTCGGATCCCCAAACCCTCTCTGATCCGGGAGTGTTAGGCCGTTACGATCCAAACCAATCCCAAAAATGAGATTAGGGGAAGAAGGAGACTCGGAAACGGAGAAAAGGGAGGGAAAAAAGACGGCGAAGCGACGTCACGGAGGTGAGAGAGCCGTCACCATAAATCAGCGAGGAAACCAGGCGAAGAAGACGAAGTCCGACCCAAACGTCAGACCCCGCAACCCGAACCGAACCCAACCCATGCTGACCCAATTCGGTCGACGAAACCCCCCGTAGCCCAAAACGCTTCGGCCCAAACCAGAAAACCAATTAAGGCCCAGCCCACCTACACAGCCTCCAGCTTGGGCCGACCCATCGCTCGCGGCCAACCCAGACTCGCGCGCTCGACCCAAAAACCCGCGCCTCGACCCGGGATCATTGTACGTGTCGCTCTCGGGTTGTGCCACGTGTCACCTTGACGGTGGCTCCTCGGCTCCGGCGGCTTATTTGGCTCGGGAAACCTGTTTCCGATTCATTTGTCACCGTTCCGACCCTCCCGGACCTGGTTTCGGCCCTGTTTAAGGTATAACAGACCATTTTAAGGACGTATGTCACAGTTTCAAGTTGGATATTAATTATAATTGTGAAATACTAACGAAAGTGTTGAATGATCCAATAGGAACCAACCACCCACGGAAGCGTAGGATGTTTTACGAGGAGCTAGGAGCTTACGTTATATTTTAGGGAGTACTTCGGCTAAGGCCTACCAAGTAAGTGGCTCACCCCGTCGTAGGTTACGCGTTTTTGTTGTGTGATGACACGTGCCCGTGGTTTCGCACGTGTCATTTAATAGTGCATTAAATTGTGTGTTTAAATACGTACCTATGTGAACGTGATTGTATGCTATGTATGCTGTTTAATCTGATATGATATGTAATGCATGTGACGTTAAGTTGTTCTTGGATGGTTGTGACATGATTGTGTGGAATGTTGAATATTAACCGCATGAATTGTATGACATGAAATAAGGTAGATTCATGAAAACATAACCCCAATAGAGTTATGTATGATACGTAAATAGGAAACGAGGTTGACATGTTTGCATGGAACGTAACTGAGGGGTTATGTTCACTAATGATAACATTGTATTAATGGGGACCTCATGCATTGTGTGTGTTCATGCATCTGGGGGATACCCCCATTCCATCACGAGGGTACGGACGCGTACACCCAATGGTAGGGCAACGATCATTATGCCTCGCATAACGCTTCCGTGACGGTTACTAATTCTAACGGGTCCCGGCATAAGGGGCTCCCAGAGTATGTCCACCGGATAATGAAAGTGGCCCAGCGGTGTGCGAACTAGCTGGTGAGCCCATACTCGCACGTATGGGCTGTGTGTAAAGTATATGGTACACGTCCAGAGTTTACCCGTTAGGATAGCACCGTAGGAAAAAACGAAACGAAACGAAGGATAGGTCCCATCATTGCATTGCTTGTGAATGTTGCATAACCCCGATAGGGGGGTCACTTACTGAGTATTCTAGAAATACTCAAGCCTCGTGCTACCGTTTTTTTCCAGATAAGGGTAAAGCACCCATGTGAGATCGTCGGCGGCATCGTACACCCCGGGACCGTGGCACATGCATAGGGCAGTCGTCTTTCTTTTTTTCCCTTCATAGTATAGGTTAGTATAAGTTGAATTCGGTTTGGGTGTTTAGTTAGGCTAGTATAGGTTGAATTGTATTTGCATAATAAACCTTAGGGTAGGATAAGGGATTTATTTGAGTTTTGTTCTTTTTCCTTTCTTTCCCTCGTATTCGTTTGTTTTTTTTCTCTTCCACGAGGCAATAAAAGGCGAGTGTAAGTCGCATTAATGATACAGAGCCCACTTAATGTATGTTCCGCATTTCAAAGTGTAATAATGATGTTAGATGAAATAGGTAAAATTTTAGGGTCGTTACAGTTTGTCTTACCATTGACACATGGACTTCGTTGCAAAACATTAATTACATGGTGATCACCGCACATTTTATTGATTCAGAATGAAATTTGCATAAAAGAATTCTCAACTTTTCTCTATCATAGTTGATAATGCAAGTTCCAATGATATAGCTATTTCATATATTATGAGAAGGGTTAGAAGTTGGAATTCACTTGTCTTAGATGGAGAAATATTACACATGAGGTGTTGTGCTCACATAATTAACTTGATTGTGAATGAAGGGCTTAAAGAAATGCATGACTCCATTTCTAGTGTTCGCAATGCCGTGAAGTATGTTAGATCATCCCCCAAGAGATTGACAAAATTTAAAAATTGTGTTGAAAAAGAAAAAATTAAATGTAAAACACTTGTTTGTTTGGATGTGGCGACTCAATGGAATTTCACTTATTTGATGCTTGATCATGCCTTGAAATTTGAAAAAGCTTTCAAAGTATCAGAGAAGGAAGAATTAGATTATGTTGATTACTTCAAAGAGGGAATCATGAAAACAAAAGAATAAGGCCACCAACTATTGATGATTGGAAAAACATTGCAGTGATTGTAAAGTTTTTGAAGGTTTTCTATGATGTCACTATGAAAATAAGTGGTTATTTATATGTGACTTCTAATTCTTATTTTCATGAACTTTGGGTATTCGAGAACTTTTAATTCAGTGGAGTACAAATGTGAACTCTGTTTTAATTAACATGAGTTCAAATATGAAAGTTAAGTATGACAAATATTGGGGTTCAGTGGAAAGAATTAATAAGTTGATATTCATAGTAGTGGTACTCATCCTCGTTACAAATTGGATTACATATCATTTTGCTTTTCCAACATTTATGAAGATGCTATGGCTAAAGTGATGGTGGATGACATAAAAAATTATTTAATTCGTTTGTAGGATTACTACAAATTTTATGATAATGCTCAAGATCATCATCAATCTGAATCAAGACTCACTTCTAAGTCCATGAGTATGGAGATGGACACAATTGATGAAGTGAATTTGAGTGGTTCAATATTAGTATTATCAAGATACAAACGAAGAAGAGAAGAGCAAAATTCACTTGAGTTAAAGAATGATGTGGATCGATATTTATCTGACCTTAGTAAAGAACTTTATGATAATTTTGATGTTTTGGCATGGTGGAAAGCAAATGAGTTTAAATATAGAGTTTTTTCAAAAATTGCCCAAGATGTTTTGGCCGTTCCAGTGTCAACTGTATCTTCCGAATCAATATTTAGTACGGGTGGGAGGATTCTTGATTCTTTTAGAAGTTCTTTGACACCTAAAACAGTGGAAGCTCTTATATGCACACAAAATTGGATCCGTAGAAAATCAGTATGGTTAGATATTCCTCAACAACTTGAAGATTTGGAGATTAGTTCTAAAATTGAGACCGGTAACTCCAAATCTATTTATTGTCTATTTGTTAAGATGTATTCTATATTGTTATTTCACCATTTATATTTTATTTTTGAGATGATTTAAGACCCTCAAGCTCCACCAATGTCATGCAAAAATAATTATTTTTCAATGTAAGTAAAATATTTGAAGTTACAATATGCTTTCTCCAAACAATCTTAAAACGGTATTCACTTTCAAGATGCTATTTTTCTTTTGTAGGAATTAAGAATGCAATAGAGGGTTGGATAGTTTTAAATTTTTAGGCATTTTGTTGAATTTTGTAACTTTGGAATTAATTCATTGAATATTCTTTACATATTTATAGGTGAATTTTTAGGCATTTTGTTGAATGATATTATATATTGTGAATGTAGATAATTTAATTAGATATGGTAACTTTGGTTTGATTCATTGCATATTCTTTACACATTTATAGGTGATAATATGAATGCAATAGAGAGTTTGATACTTTTGATCTACAACTTATAGGCAGTAATTGTTTTATCATTTTAGGTCATACAAATTAAATTTTTTTAATTTTTTTTGGACCAACCCGAACCCAACCCGAAAATATAGGGTTGAGTTGGGTTACCAATCCAACCAACCCGAACTTTTGGGTTGTGTAAAAAAAAATCCTTTAACCCAACCCAACCCGGACCATGTACACCCCTAGTCTCAATTTTTTTTATCAAAATCGTACAAACAATCTATTTATGGTCAAAAGATGTAATTATTAATATAAATTAATTACATAGTTTTGTTAATCATTGAGTTTTTGTAATCATTGAAAATGAGAGATCGTTAAATCGGAATGAAAAACAAGAAAGACAATGAAGATGTCTCTTCTTCATCTTCAAGCTCCAGCTCCGACTCTGAGTTGGAATACTTTTCGTCGGAGGAAATGAGCAATGGTAGTTTCTATTATTTACATAATGAAGAGTCGAGCATCTTGGGTGCTAAAATTCAAGCTGATGAACTAAAAAAACAAATTGAACAAAAGAATGAAGCCTTGGTAAGGTAGATTCAATACATTGAAAACTAGAAAACGTAAGAAACCGAATTGGAAACAAAAAAAACTAAGAGATATTCGAGAAAATGATTTTGATAGGAAATTTGAAAGAAGAATTGATGGAAAAGATTCGAGTTGCACAAAAGATGCTAGGTGAGAAAGAGAGAGTGCTTACACGGATTAAGGATCTGGAGACAAAAATAGACACTCCATTACAGTAGAAGGGAAACAGAAGAACATAAAGAACATAACATTGTGATGAGATAAAAAAATCAATGGCTCAGCAACACTAGGAATTCCAAGTTGGAGCTGACATTGACGTGTAAGGATACATAAGCTTCTTCTTAGATGATTGCATTAATGGGGTAAGGCAAGAGTATGAAAAAGAAAATAGATGCATCGCACGCTTGAGAGAACGAAATTAGGGCAAGATATGGAGCAATGTGAACAAAAATTTTCACAATAGATTATCTGGAGGCCAAAAACTACAAATTAAAAATTAAAATCATCTATTAAGAAAGAACCCTAAAGGAAAAAGACCAAACCATTACTAGAAGAAAACAAGCAAGCAAAGCGCTGCTTATCGGACGTGGCTTCAAGCCTAATAGGTGCAGAGAGGAAGATGGAAGATTAAGCAAAAGAGCTCCGCAACAGCCTTAAAGATAAAATCCATCTATTGTCGCAAAGCAACTACACAACAAAAGTAGAGAAAAGTTCAGGGCGAGAAACAAAAGATACGAGCAAGAGGAGACAATTCAAACAAAAAATCGAAATCATGAAGCTGAGCTGATGAAACTCGACAACATGAACGAATTCAAAATGGATAGAATAAACAGAAAAATCGAAGAAGAGAGCACCAAGCTTCTAAACACATATTAAGTATCACAAATGAGCTCATTCTCGTAAAATATTGAGTTAGAACGAACAACGAACTAAAACAACTAAAAATAAATTTAACTCGATTTGTTGCACAAATGGAGGAAAAAGAAGAACAAGAGTTCATGCTTAGAGAAAAGATATGGAATCTAGAAGCGAAAATAAACAAAAAGGGAGGAGAGAACTAAACCTGATCCGAAGCTTGGGCCAATTGAAAAAAAATTGATGAAAATGGAGAATAGTGAAGGAGGAAGAAGTACGTCCCAACCTACAGAAGAGGATAGAAAAGTGATTCGGGAAAAATGTCAGAAACATAAAAAACGATTTGATTCTCTCTCACAAAAAGAAAAATAATTTTATTATTCTTATCTTCTTCTAATAATATTTGAGATTATTATAAATTATGTGTTTTAGAACATTATCATTTATTTCTCTTAATATATGAACATCGTTAAATGAATGCTAAGAAGCAATATTAGAAATAATGTGTTTGTAAATTTGTTTGAACAATTTAGAATTTATTGAAAAATAATTATAAAAAAGATTAAAAAAATAGAACCATATCACATTTTTTTCCTTCTAATTGAGATTAGTAATAATAATCCTTTCAATAATCAAACTTTTACCGTATAAGAAAGTTTTTTATCTATCTCTTTAAACAAAAAAAAAAAAAAAAAATAAAAAAAATTCATTGTTACCTGACATCACTTTTAAAAAAATTAAGTCGGAATAATTTTAAAACAATTTTAATTAAATATGTTTATCTTTTATCTATCTCTTTAAACAAACCAAAAAAAATAAAAAATAAAAAACAAAAAATTCATTGTTATCTCACATCACTCTTACAAATTGGAATAATTTTAAAACATTATATTAGTTTTCTATATATTTTAATTTTTTGATACTATAAATGTTATTTAATGTTTGATTTTATTTAGATACGTTGAAAGTAGACTAACGATATTCATATTTTCATATCTCTTCCAAAATAATATCTCTTCCAAATATTATTATTTTGTAATATATATAACTTTTAAAAAATTTAATAAATAAATAGATAAAATATTTTAATTTTATAATATATATATATATATATATATATATATATATATATATATATTTTTTGAAAAGATTTAATAAATGAATAGATAAAACATTTTGATAGAATCCTAGTGCCGCTCCATGGACCCAAGTCTATTTTTGATAGAATTGAACACTGAAAAAAATGAATTCCAAAGAGAAAGGTCGTGAAGATTTTGAGAACGATCTAACTTTCCTTTCTACGGAATTCGGGAAAAATCAAAAGTTATCTTCGAGTTTAAATTATGAAAGAACAATATCAATACAACGGTTCCAGATTTAGATGATTTAGGAAAAAATGTGAATTGGAGTTTATTTGATATTCAAATAAACATGCAAGTTGTCTAATGATAAGGATTTATAACCACAATATTAAGAACAAATATGATAAACATTTTTTTTTCAATATCTAAATATGATCCTTTTTCAATATCTAAATATGATCCTTAGGAAGAAACTAAGAATAAAGTGAGAAGATGATAAAGAAGGGTGGAAATAGTAGCAAGAAAATAAATGGACAGATTTGAAGAAAACAAAAACAATAGAATAAACGAAGATAAAATCAATTCTCGAGTAGGCCACAAAGATGCAACCTAGGCTCTGATACCAAATTGACAAGGCATCCCTAATCCTCAGCTCAACAATCTAAGCTTTTATTGAAGTGAGAACCCTTGAATCAAAGAAATTAACACCTCTATAAATAAAATTTGGATCAACCTAAGAGATAAGGCTAGAATTAGATTATCTGATCAAAGATCTAGAAGCAAGATTTGTAACATTGTTCTAAATTGAGTCACTCCTCAATCGAACCTGATCAAGACTCGATTGAATGGATGCAATCTACCACAGGAATGGTATGAAATTTAGAAATGACAAAAATAATGGTCAAATTTACAAGGGCAAAAGTCTCCATTTGAGATCTCAATTTCATTCAACGAAAATATGTCTTTTACATAATAATTTGTGGGTAAATATAGTCTCCCTACAAAATAAACTTTCAATTCTTCACATACCCAATAAAGGAGTTAGTGGCCATAATTTAATCCCGATCTCTTAGATATCCACAAAAGAAGAATTGACTTCCACCCTTCTGCCTTGAAAAGGGTGCTCAACCTATAGGAACTGTTCATGATATTTTAAAGAAGGCAAGAGTTTTTACAGAACTTCACCTTAATCAATAACCGAAATTCCATTAATGAAATAAAAAAAAGAGGGTGTGGATAACTTGTATATAGCTTTGGCTAACCTTTTCTTTATTATTTTCCCCCTCTCCTGTTCTATTCATACTACACTTATTACCTTAAAATTCCGTCTTCGATAACGACAAAAATATATATATATTTTTTTTTATTTTAGTGATAGAAATTGATCTAAGATGAATAGAAAAAAGATCAATCAAGTGACTAAATGGATTAAAAAAATTATGAAATTAAAAATAATAAATAAAGTTTTCTAACAATTTATCAATCAAGTGCACTTTATAGCAAGTTCATCCGCTACTTCAACCATGCAAATATTCACTTATGAAGCTTCAAATGGTCCTTACTCAATCGAATCAGTTTGTAACACATGAAATGTTGGTTGAACCGAACCTATCCAATTTTGTAGATGAATAGTGAATGCTTGTTGAATATTCATGACCTTGGATCATGTAATAGGTCCAGTTGGAAAATTTTGAACATCGTGATTCTTATCACTCTTCAATCCCCATTACTAGTTCTAGTTTTTCCCTCTCTACTCTCTCTCTACAAAATCATCCAATTTCTTCGGAATGCTCTTGAAGTTTAGATCTTCAGCCTTGAGTCGAGATCGTACTCTCCAATCGTCGCCCTTGACTTTGATTTTCCTCTTTTCCCTCTGGAAAATCGTCTTTGGAAATTCGACTAAACCATCCAGTTTCTTCGAAATGTTCTTGCGGTTTCAATCTTCAGCCTTCTCATAATTCAAACGGTCGGGAGTCGAGATCGTACTCTCCAATCGTCGCCCTTGTTAGGTAAATCCCTAGGTTAGAAATTCATTCCTAGGTTTTAGGTAACCTGTTTTCTATTCAACCCACACAATAAGAGTAGTGGGAAGTCCAGGTCGAGTGGAGGCCTTTAAGTTAGCTTTCCACTTCTTTCCATTTTTAGGATAGGTTTGTTATTTAAATACCTTCAACTGAATCAAATAAAAAAGTGTATCGGTTCTTCAGCAAAATCTCTCTCTCCTTCTTATTTTTTATTTTTCTTCGGCCGTTTTTTCGTCATCGTTTCTCCCAATTGCCAGAAGTCAACAAGTGGTATCAGAGCCTGG
The DNA here is from genome assembly GCA_033971965.1 of Cucurbita ficifolia. Classification (NCBI taxonomy): domain Eukaryota; kingdom Viridiplantae; phylum Streptophyta; class Magnoliopsida; order Cucurbitales; family Cucurbitaceae; genus Cucurbita; species Cucurbita ficifolia. Next base: position 11,398,581 of record CM066965.1, on the reverse strand, counting down.
TTTAATCCATCGGTGGTATATCATTGCGGAGGAGCCAACTCTATCAACAATCAAGTTGAATAGCTCAAGTGGTTAGAGTGTCAACCTAATAACACATAGGTCTCAGGTTCAAGTAGAAGAAAATGCAAAGCGCAAAAATACACACACATCGTGTGGTCCATCTCGAGCAGGCTCGCTCCTGGGAGGGAATCAAATCCCCGTTGGGTTGGTGTGCAACGAGTGCGGGAATCCAACATCGAGCAGCTGCGGAAGGAAGTGGGAGCATCAACGAGATAGAAGGGCCGAGAAGGCCCATGTGGCTCAATCCCCCCAGACTGTGTAACGTCGAGCAAGGAAGTGGGAGCATCAACGAGATAGAAGGGCCGAGAAGGCCCATGTGGCTCCAATCCCCCACGACTGTGTAACGTCAAGTAGCGTGGTCAGGACAGCGAGAGGCGTATTGCATACATGAAGGTAGCATGAACCGCCTATCGAGCCGCCTATCGAGTTGACCCATCGAGTTGACCCAGGCTCACAAGGTTAAACCTATCCTAAAAATGGAAAGGAGTGGAAAAGTAAATTAAAGGGCTCCCGGCCTCATCGAGAGGGTTCTGTTACATGGTGTCAGTTCAAGGAGGAAACTTTAGAAGTATTATCCGATAGCTATCACAAGATCACGAATCAAACAATCTTCTTGGCACTAAAATAGGGAGTACTAATGTTGCCCAAACACCCCTAAAGTAAGGGAAGAGATCAGAACTCCATCAAGATTGATTGAAGTCTTCGTAGAAGCTCAGACAACCGCGAGCAAGAAGATGAAGGTGTAGTTGGATGCCCTAAGTGCAAATTCAAGCACAAGGGCGGGTGCTTGATGGGGATAGGAGTATGTTTTAAATGTCGCTAGCCAGGGCGTAAAGACCACTTGAGTGACTATTGAGTGTAGAATTAGGACAATGTTGATGCCACGATCTCGTTAAATCGATTATGAGGAGTGACTTGAGACTACACAAGTTGTTACCTAAAGTTTTTTATCCTTGCGGTTGTGTTGTGTCCAACGTAGAAGAACCTCGACAAAAATGCCAAAAATATTGGAGCATACATCGATAGGAGTATGTTTTAAATGTCGCTAGCCAGGGCGTAAAGACCACTTGAGTGACTATTGAGTGTAGAATTAGGACAATGTTGATGCCACGATCTCGTTAAATCGATTATGAGGAGTGACTTGAGACTACACAAGTTGTTACCTAAAGTTTTTTATCCTTGCGGTTGTGTTGTGTCCAACGTAGAAGAACCTCGACAAAAATGCCAAAAATATTGGAGCATACATCGAACAACTATGCAGTTGCATAAAAAAAAATTGACCGGTTGATGCTACAACAAGAATACATCGGTTAACCTAGCTGTTTAAACTGGGTGTCGAACACGATGTGGAGAAGGAAATCTTCCTTGGGCTGCATGCAACATCTTTCCTTTTCGAAAGGTTAAATTGAAGCGAACCTTTGCTTTTAAAGGCCTAAATAGGATTTGTCTTTTCTTTTTGAGCTTTTACATTTCAACCTTTATTCTATTCTAATTTATTTTTGGATTTCTTTCAAGATTTTCTCATAAATCTTGATTTTGTGATCGAGTCATACGAAGAAAACCTTTGTGAAAGAAGAGAAGATTTAATCTCATTAAAGAAGCTAGAGTCGGAACCGAGTCATAAGAAGAAAAACTTTATGAGCAAAGAAGATTTGACCTTATTAAATGAGCTAGAGTTGAAAAGATTAAAGACTTGCTAGAACATTCTACGTGACATTATAAATATAGTTGCCAACATTGAAATTGTTCCATAAACTTCAGGCATGCGGGAATGGAATTCATGTTAAGAGATCATCATTAGTCCAATAGGGTCAAACCCAATAATTGTATGAACCTATTGTCTAGCATTTTAGGAAAATGATTTAGGAAGTTTATGAATAAATATTTAGATATTTTATGAATAAATCGTCTAGCCTCTACTATAAATACCCCTCCATCCTATTAAGTTTTTCATCCCAAGCAATCTCAAGTAAAGTAAAGTGTACTAGTTTCTACATAATGTCTTATAATCTCTTTTTGATTGGTTTTAATAAAAGTATGAGTGTTTCCCATAAAAGAGTTGTGTTCAACAATCTAGTATTACAGTGAGGTCGGTATAGATGGTTAAGTCTCTTTTGGAATTCCTAATATGCTCTGCGGTTGCAGCTTTGGCTTATCTTCCACATTAGAAACGATTTCTTAACATTATTAGTGAATGAGTTTCTTTGTGTTGTGAGTAGTTTGTGACTCTACTAGTTTTGTATCAAAAAAGCTTGTTTGGCATTACTAAGGCATTATCAACACGATGGGTGATCTCCAAGTTGTCAAAGCAATCAAGAAACTCAACAACAACAATTACAACACATTGACAATATGCATGATGTCCTATCTATGAGACAAAATCTTTAGGAGGTCGTTGGCAGAAGCAAAACTATGCCAACAGAGGAGGATGCTAATGGTACCTTGCGTAAATGGAGAATCAAAGCAGACAAAACAACTTTTTTCTTGAAGACCATAACCGAAGAAGAGATTTTAGAGTACATTCGAGATGACAAGTGATAAGGATCACGGTGTTCCAAATGTTCCAACTGGACCTATTGATGATAAGGATCACGATGTTCCAAATGTTCCAAATGGACCTATTACACAATCCAAGGCTAAGAAAATTCAACAATCATTCATTCCTCATCTACAAAATTGGATAGACTCGGTTCAACAATTATTTCATGTGATACAAGCTGATTTTAACCACTTGGATCTTCATAAATGAATATTTGCACGGTTGAAGTAGCGGATGAAGTTGCTATAAATTGCACTTGATTGATAAGTTGTTAGAAAACTTTATTTATTATTTTTAATTTGGTAATGGGCAAAAGGGTGGAATTTATGTGTCAAATTGACTTCTTATTTTGTAGAGATTTAAGGGGATCGGGATTATTATGGCCACCAACTTGAGTATTTGAAGAATTGAAAGTTTATTTTGTGGAGACTATAAATTCACACAAATTATTATTAAAAGACAGATTTGTGGATGAATGAAATTGAGATCTCAAATGGAGACTTTTATCCTAAAATTTAACATCATCTTTGCCATTTCTAAGTTTCAACAATTGTTGAGCTAGATTTCATTTGAGTCATCCAATCAATCCTTGATCATGTTCGATTGTGGAGTAACTAAATTTAGAACAAGATTCCAAATCTTGCTTCTACATTTTGATCTTAAGAGGTAATCTAATTCCAGCCTCATCTCTCCGTTGATCCAAATTTGTATAGGAAGGTGTTAATTTCATTGATTCAAGAGTTCTTGCTCCAACAAAAGCTTGGATTGTTGGGCTGAGGATTAGGGTTGCATTATCAACAAGAGACCGAAAGAAGCATAGGACATGTTCGTGATGTTTTTTTCAAAGATGAATGATGTGAGACTATAAGTTCTGGAGAATGAATTGTTGTCAATCTCACAACGTTACATGACGATTGCTCAATTTTCCACAGGGTCAAGTCGATCCGTTGGGAGATTACTGAACTAGATTTGGAGTTTGTCATTTGAGAAGCTTGAATGAATAAGAACATCCATGGATTACAGCTAGAGTATAGAAGTTTTGTTATTACTATACAAAAATAACTACTCAAATCATCACTTATAGAGTTTTAAAATTTTCTAGCCAGCCAAGAAGCCATGACTAAGCAAATGAAAGGTATGGTGGATATGACCCTTGATCAAGTACACCGAAACAAATAACTGGAGCATAAATAAGAATTTGAAGGAAGAGTTTCTTTGAACGGAAGAATGTTAAGCACTATGCTTTCCAATTTTTTTTAGTTGTTGTAAATAAAACGTACATCTGAAGGCTATTTATACCCGAAAGCATTACTAAATTTCTTAAACTTTTTCCTCAGGTTAACAACTACTCACAATTTTCCTAAACAAAACACACACAATTCTCCTGTGCAAAACACAAACCATTTTCAACTTGTTCAAGTTAATAATTACTAACAATTATACTAAAATTGTTAAGTTAATAATTTATTTTGCTAAGTTAACCTTATTGACTCACAAGGTATCACATCGAGGGAGGAAGAAGAAGCGCTCTACACTAATGATAGTTTGAGCAACAATAAGCTGTCGGATATAAAAATGGTGACAAAAGAAAAAATCATTAAGAAACTACACAACTTTGGAGAGCTCAAAAAAACGTAACAAGAGTTCCTCAAGAGAAAATATTCAAACATATTTGCAACAAATGTAGAAAAATGGCTACAAATCCAAAGATTGTTGGTCCAAGAAAAATTTCGTCGTGGAGGATGAATGGGATGCACAAGTACTATGTGCCAGAAGAAGACGAATAGCACTCATGGTGATGATGGAGAGCATCCAGATTATGAGAATGATTGGGTCATTAATTCAAGATGCTCAAACCACCTAACTGGCGATCAAAGTTGTGTAACTGAAGCGTAGTGGTTCTCAGAGAAGAAAGTCTTTCCAGACTTGAACAACATCGAAGAAGTTCTACAATAGAAGATGGGGGAGAAAACTACACACATTCAGTCAAGTGTTGATGTGTTTGAAGATCCAAATGACACTGATGTTTGTGAGCAAGAACGAAGTGAATCCAATGAAAAGGAAATGACATGTTAATAGTTTAGATGATCAGAAATAATTTGAAAATTCAATCCTAAGTATGTCAACATAACTATTATAGAAGACAAAGTTAAAGAGCTCGAGACTTATTCATGAATAAGCATCACAAAATCCAACTTGGCAGAAGGTAATGAAGGAAGAAATCATAGTCCTAGAGCAAAATTAAATGTTGGAATTAGTGCCAAGACTAGGAGATGTCAAACTCGTCTGCAAAATAAAACGCCAATCAGATGAATCAATTGAGAGATACAAGGCTTAACCTATAACTCGAGAGTTTTCTCAATAATATGGACTAGACTATGATGAAATGACTAGTCCAGTGACGAAGATCATTATCGTACGGATCCCACTAGTACTTGCGACAAATATCTACATGAATTAACTGAAGGGATTTGAGAGATTTGAGAACGCAATTGGAGTCGTTAGTAACCACATGCAAAATCCAAAAAAGCCTTATTTTGTGTTCGACCGATCTTGACATATATTAATAATATAATCGACTATGATCTTTTGTACAAAAGAAACAAAGATGGCAAGTTAGTTGGATATTGTGATACTGAGTATCTAGAAGACCTAAAGATCAACCACGGGACATATGTTTAACTTTGATTCGAGAACAATTTTTTGTATGTAAAAAAAAACCAACCGTAGCATTATCTACTTCAAGGGAACAACAGCTAGAGCACCTTAAGAACAACTGCTAGAGCACCTTAAGAAAGTACGGGAGCACCTTAAGAACAACCGCTAGAGCACCTTAAGAAAGTACGTGGCTGAAACTCTTAATAGAGGATTTGTACTATAATACCATTTTATTACAACAACTAATTTATAGTTGGCTTAGTAGATAATCCAATGTTTCAATTTATAGTTGGCTTAGTAGATAATCCAATGTTTCATTGTAAAAATAAAGCATATGGAGGTGCATGGAGGGAAAATTTTGAAAGAAAAAAATCAAAATGGGCTTGCCCGAGAGTGGCGTATTTGTTTACCAAATGACTGAATACTAAGTAAATATGAGGACTTTCACAGCATTGTGCGGTAAATAAAGACTGGTGTTGAGAGAGAGAGTTAAAAATCACCCACCCAAATCCAAATCCAAATAGATCAATTATAAGCTCATTAGGAATAAATTGTATAGCCTCAGGCTAATTATAAAAAAGTAATATGTTTTTTGAAAATTTATATGCATAAGAGGCCACATATTATGAAATAAAAGAGCCGAAAATGAAGGGCTCAGAAACAAAAAGCAGGGCAAAGAAAGAAAAGGGAAGAAGCCGGGGATTTGGGGATTCAGTTTTGTTGTCTAAAATATATGATTTCCAAGTAATGAAAGAACCGTTTTCAGTGTCTCTGAATTCTGTAGGTGAAAACAGAGAGATACAAAATTTCCAGAAAGAAGAAAAAAAGAAAAAGAAAATAGAGATTTAGATTACATATACGTATGAGAGGAAGTAATATCCTTGGCGTGATTAGAAGGTATAAACGCCAACACCATAAGCATTCCCAAAATACCAATGGGAAGAAGCAACAGCAGCATCAAGGGCGGCGGCGGCAACGGCGGAAGAATCAACGGAAGGATCAAGAGGGACGCCGCCAGGCACACCAGCACCGCCAAATAGGTGGCCGCGGGCACCAATCGCCGCGCCGTGCCGTGAGATAGTGAGGGCGTGTACTCCAGCATGCGCTGCTCCTGGGGGGGTGCGTGATAGGGAGGAGTGGTATTGGAGGAAGGGAAGGCGGGTTTAGAATCGGCGGCGTGGAGAAAATAATAATGGTGGGGGTGGGGGTGGGGGTTGAGATTGTGGCGGTGGTGGTGGTGCATGTTTATGAAGTCGTCGGGATTGGGAACCCCTGGGGTGTGGGTGTCTGGAAGTGCAAGACTCATTTAGGAACCCCCAATGCTCCAAATCCAAATCAGTTAAAGCCAAGTTTGGGCGGAGAAGGAAAGGAAAACAGAGATCCAGAGAGAGAGAGAGAGAGGAGGAGAGGAGAGGAGATATGTGGTGGAGAATCGAAAGAGGAGAGGCCGGGGAATATGGAGATACAGATATAGCGATGAATTGATGCAATCTGTGGGCTTAATTATTTAAATTCTAGTCGAGGTGAAATCTTATTAAGAAAAACAGTGGGAGAGAGAAGGATGGATTCAGTGAACTGGAAAGTCAAGTGGGGTTCAGGAAGGATGCAACTTGCTGCCTCTGGAAACAGAATGGGGAGTGTGTCTTCCAAGGTTCCCACCCCCTGTCCCTCTTCTTTTCTTTTCTTTTCTTTTCTTTTTTCTTTTCTTTTCTTTTCTTTTTTCTTTTCTTTTCTTTTCTTTTTTCCTATTACTTCTAATTCACGTCAACGCTGCCGTTTTCATGTTAGATTCATTATTAAGTCCTTTGCAAAAAAAGTATGAATAAATATATATAATTTAATTACAGATCAAGTTTCCATCTTCTATTTACCCAACATCAAATCAATTTTTTGGTTGGGTGTTAGAATTTATTAGAGGTTCACGTATTTGTGGATGTCATAAGAATTAAGAATTGTGTTAAAAAAATTATAAAAATAGACGGCCTCAAAAATAATAAAGTTGTTTGTGACAAATCAAGAAACGTAGTGTAATGTGTACAAATGATGTAACCCATTAAAAGATTTAAGAAGCCCATATCAAATCATATAAATTGAATCATTGAGACAGGGTTTTTATTGAATTATAGAAATTAAAATTAAAATCCAATAAACAAATAGAAATGAAGAAGGGAAGGGAGGGGGGTGTAGATGATGGGAAAAGTGGGAAAAGGAGGAGCACAGAAAAGGAAGTTAAAATAGGGTTTTGAATTTGGTATGATTTGAACATGTGATTACATCAAATCATGTCATGCCTGTGTTCCTTGGTTTGAGTTATGATCCATATATGTATATTTTTATTTTATTCCCAAATTGCCCCTCCTCTCTCATCCCCATTCCCATCATTTTCATTTCCCTTGTTCCACACTAACCCAACATATCCCTCACCCTTTCCACACTCCCACCATCTCATTTCTCTTTTTTAGTTATTTAGTTATTTATTTATTTATTTATTTATTTATTAATATCTCCCACTATTACTAATTTGTAATCTCACGATTTAATTCTTTTTTAAATATGAATATGCAAGGGAATAAGACAAAAAGATTTAAAATTATTTTATTTTATTGGGTTTTGAGAAAATTCCAAGAAGGATGTAGTGGTTGTGGGGCCATGTGGAAGGGGGAGATGAATTCTGTGGGTTTGGGGTTGGAGAGGCAAATCAGGAAAATACTTCCATCCTCGATCGGAAATGGATGGAGAGAGAAATATATATATATTTTTTGTCTTTCAACAACCTCAGCCTCAACCTACTTTTGTTTTTTCTTTTTCCTTTTTCAGGCATTCCATGAATTTACCCAATTTCCTATTCTCAAGTGGGTGGACGGTTTTAACTTCTTCTATTAAAATTTTCTATTACATTTTTTCTTTAAATTAATAAATACTAAATTTACACTAACACAAGGGATATTAGGCTGAAACCCTAAAACCTCGTCTCAACCGGGTTGGCTTGAGTTGAGATGGAAAATACTCGATCTAAGGGTCCCTCGTGTAGTCGTATGCTCTCGTCATCCAATAGTGATCTATGCTTCATTTGAAAAAGGAAGAATAACATGAATGAGTATAAAAATGTAGTAAGTAATCTACTTCTACACTCTCGTCAAACTTAATTCTTATCACAACTTCTTATGCATGTGTTCCTATACTTATCTTAGCATTAGTTGATATGTTACATCTATAAGGCTCATATGCATCCAAACTTTACATACTTTACTCTAGGGTATATGCCTAACCTCTCTCGGGGGCCATAATGTAGGGGTTGTTCTAATATGCTTGGCTCTATCTTTTCGCTCATGGAAATCTATCAATCTTGCACTAGTTCGCGGGCTAGGGTTGTTGGGCTTTAGTTCGCGGGCTAGACTGGTCCTTTGGGCCTCGGATTACTGGGCTAGGCTGCATGTAATTGGGCTGCAGGCTGGTACGGTTGACCGTGGGTCTGGTCTCAGGTTGGTTCAAGTGGACCGTGGGCTACTGGGCCGAAAGGTTGGGCCGAGCTGGAATTTGGCCTCTTTGGTTTGTAGGCGGGTTTGGCCTCAGGTCGGGTTACGGGTTGCATAATTGGATTTTGAGTCGAGGGATCTTGGGCCGCTGTAGTTGGGCTGAGCGACGAAGACTTGGGTTGCAGGTTATGGTTCGGGTTGACCCAGATCCGATGGACCTCTTCTTCCTTACCCGATTTCTGTGCGATTTTTCGATGCTAACTTCTCTCTCCTCTGTTAGTCATTTCCGATGCCGATTTCAATCCTTTTTCTTCCTCTTCTCCTCCTCGACACCTCGTGGCTTAAAACCCTTAAGAGTCACGGATCTAGGAAAGCTTTGAAAAATCGAAACCCAAACTCCGTTTACCGACGATAACTCATACGAAAAAGTACGAAACATACCTTAATTGAACGTACAGTCGTCGGGAATCCTTCTCGCGGCATTAATATAACGTTTCGACGTTGATTATGGCAGTTTAGGACTTGTAGAAAATTTTTTGGATCTCGTCAAAGGAACTCGTTATTTTTTTCTTTCTCTCTCTCGATTTCTTCTGTTTCTTCGTTGGAAAATGTTCTGGAAGTCGTGGGGAGGCACGGCTGAAGGCTAGGGGTGGTCTGAAGGTGATGCGTGAGTCTTGGAGTTGTGTGGAGTTCGAAAATTTCAGCAGTCGCTTGAATTTTCGTGTCCTCCAGCGACTGCGCGACTTTTTTTTTTTTTTTTTCCTTAGAATTCTGATTGCCTGTCCCCCATACGTATATGTCTATTGGGTACTCCTTAATAGAATAAACAATATGACTCCTAAGACCCCTTGTAGGTGACTAATAAACTATGTGTATGTAGTAGACCCTAACCTCTCAAGGAAAGTTCACGATTAGGAATGACTCCCCAACCGTCCCTACTAGATACCTAATCTACCCAAAATACCGATGGGCCCAAAAGTAGGTTTTATGACTTACAAAATATAAAATAGTCCCTACTGGATAACTAATCTACCCATTCATGCCAATAATACTTACTATATTGCACTACGCTCTAATATGCTTGGCTTTTGTTCTAATATGTTTGGCTCTATGTTTTCTCTTCATGTTAAGAACCACTAACAATCGTCCTAACTAAAGCACTAACTTGGTCCACAATTTGGCAACTACTAACCATTCTCCAAAAGTTTCTCCATAAGTTAGTAACTCATTCTACTAAGTCTACTAACAATTCTCCTGTAGTTACGCCATAAGTTAGTAACTTATTCTACTTAGTCAAGTTTACTAGCTCACAATCTCCATTGTAAACTTGACTTTGTTCGAGATTCTTCACTCTTAGCAACTCCCGCATCTCTGCAAACTTAACCCTTGCTAGGGCCTTGGTTAGAATATCCACACGTTACTCTCTAGTACATACGAACTCCACAACGATTTGTCTTTTCTCGACACTCACGGATGAAGTGGAAGCGAGTGTTAATGTGTTTGTCATCCGTAAAATACCAGATTCTTCATTAGTGCAATCGCAGATTTGTTGTTGACGTAGAGAGTTACCAGCGTTAGTTTACTTCTAGTCACTTGGCTCAGAAAATTTCTCAGCCACAATGCTTGGCACGATGGCGCAGCTGCTGCCATAAATTCGGTCTCACAGGAAGATAGTGCCACAGTTCGTTGCTTCTGAGAGTGCCAAGAGTGTTGGGATTTATGCCCTAAAGCTTCGTAATTAATTATTTAATTTTTAACAATAATTTTTATTATTTTATTTGTAATTTAATTGTTATCCATTGTATGAAAATCCAAGGTTATTAATGTAATCTTGAACGGTATGTGGTTGACATACAAGAGGATCGTGTTCAAGTAATAACCTAAAGAGTCTATAGTCTATGGATAAGGTTGGGTGCCTTATTCTGGTAACACTATTGATACGGCTCACTTTGTAATCGTTACAAATGATTTGATCCAAATCATTCCTGTGGAGACATGTAAGTGGGGGTATCCTATACAATGAGTTTGTATAAGATTGGACCAAGAAATATTTAATCTCTCTTTATAAATCTGTTAATTGAGAAGATTAATATTTCACATGATGATCATATGCGACTCGATCTTAATCCTGAGTGAGTTATGAACTCCTGCCTGTGAGGGCTTGTCCTTTAATTTACATGGGTGAGAATGACTCTTTTAGCCGATTCAATATGCCTACTATTTTGGGGACTTGACCAAATAGGGAGGTGAGAACATAATATCATGAGATAGAATTCACTCATTTCCATATAAGGAAAGTAGATGAGTTGTTCTCTTAAGTACTGATTTCTGGACTTGAACAATGGGTCCCCACCCTCTCATTGGCCCGAGAGGGACTTGGTTTATGATTGGATCATAGACAAATTGTTCATTAGAGAATCAGTGGTACTTAAGGTGAAAGATGTAATTACAGGGGTAAAACATACTCTTGACCCAGCTGTAATTATGAACAACTCGTGAAGGATCGACTTGCTTGTAATGATTATATCAATGGACATAACCTGTCCTACAGTGCATAAGAGTGCAACTCTAGGTCTATAGTGGAGTGACCTATAGTTAATGAATGAAAATTGATTAATTAAAGAGTTTAATTAATTAATTTTGTATCATTGGAGCTTATAATCTGTAGGTCCATAAGGTTCCTTCGCTAGCTCATAGTAACGCTAAAAGATTCAATTTATTTGAAAGAATAATTTGAAGTGTTCAAATTGATATTTAATATATTAGATATATTAAATATAAAGGAGAAAATAAATTTAATTTAAAATGTCAAATTAATATTTAATATATTAGATATATTAAATAAATAGAAAAAATATATTTAATTTGAAGTGTTGAAATTAATATTTAATATATTAGATATGTTAAATAAAAATGGAGAAAAATATATTAATTTGAAGGGTTCAAATTAATATTTAATATATTAGATATATTAAAAAAGAAAAATATATTTATTGTATTTGATACCATTAAATATTAAATCAATTAATGTATTTTGCTACATTAAATAAAAATATATTAAAAATTTGAATGAGATTAAAATTAATCAAATATATATTATGATATCTTATAATATCTAAATATGATTTATATAAGGTATTATATCCTAATATATTAAATATGCAACTATATTATTTGGCAAAATTTTTTCGAGAGTTACTATAAATAGGATCCTCGGGTTGAGCCAAAGAGACACCAATCTCTTCCACTTTCTCTAGAGAATGAAATTTTTCTCCAGAGAATTCTCGAAACTCTTTCTCCAATCCCTTTGAAATTTTCTTTCACGAGGTTCCCACAAGCCTTGACCTTGTGTTCGAGTCATAGTAAGGAAAAGATCTTGTGGAATGTTGAAGAACTTCTGCATGGTTGGAATACTCTGAGGAGTCTTGCAAGCTAGGGTTTCTACAAAGGTAGAGTTCTTACTCTCGTATTTATTGCTTTGTTTTAATTCTTAATAAAAATCAAAACGGTTCCCAATGCTTTCGCTACGTGGATGAAGAGTTCATTCCCTTCAATTGGTATCAGAGCCTATTGATTTTTATTTTGGATTAAAAGTAGTATGGTGGATATTTGTTTTCTCATATATGTGATATATGATTTGTGAAATTGATTATTTTTGGCATATCGGTGTGGTTTTAGATTTACCGATTTGTTAGACAAATGTATACGGTTAGGTTTATTGTAAATAGAAAAGAGACGACGGCGACAATGACGATGTTCATCAATTCGCTGTACAATCTAGGGTTTTTAAAACTTTAATTTTACTCGATTTGGAATTGTTTCCATAGGAAAAATTCTCGATTTAGAATTGTTCCAAAAAGAAAAAAGGAATTACATTACATTTGGAAAAGTCCCAAAAAAGTAAAAATTTAATATAGACAAATTTTGAATTGTCCAAAAGGTAAAAGATAATTATAATTTTATTACATATGGAATAGTTCCATATCGGAAAGTTCTAAAAACCCTAATTTTATTACATATAGAATAGTTCATATCGGAAAGATCTCAAACCCTAATTTTATTAGATTTGGAATCTTTCCAAAATGAAAAGATCTTGAAAACCAAAGATATATTTTAGATTTAAATTATTGTAATTTAATTCATTTTTAATTTCTAGAATATGCCAGATATGCCGGTCAATTTTGATTTGTTTTTAATTTAATTGTGGATATGATGTATGTTTTTTATTTAATTGATTGAATGCATAAGGGATGTCATTTAAGTTAAAATCCCACCATAGGTTAAGCATAATCATGCATTTAAATTATTTATTTAATATAAATGTTATATTTGAAAAATTTTAGTTAGGTTGTTTCCTAATAGAATTTCTATTAGATGATTTCCTAATTAGCATGTATTTTTCATATACAATTGTGTATAATTGTTATGCTCGGAAATAGATTGGAAAATTAAATTATGATATATATTTCTTAAATTGAATGCATGATATTTACCTAATAGGATTAGGGTATGTTTTGATATGATTAGAATTTTGAGTAATCTATTAAATTTGATTTTAAACGGTTTAAAATGCTAGAATTTTAAGATTATTCAATAACTGAATTAGTTTTTAATTCACGTATGTTCATTAATCTAGTAATTAATAGTTAATTAAAGATTAATGAAGGATAAATAAAAATTGACTATAAGGAAACTCTGTCTAAGGAAGGTTCTGGCTAGGCTGAGGTATTTAAATTGATAGAAATGGAACCCTCTTGGAATTGAATTAGTCAAATTTTATTTTATTTCATTAAGCAGGCTCATAATGTGATTAGTTTGTTTTAATAGTTTAAAAACTTGACAATTCACATTAAAAGCAATCCAACCAACCTAAGGGTTATGAAAGGGTAGATTGGAAACCTAGATAAATGAGATTAGCGTAATTTGTGAGTAATAGAAAACCCTATTTCAAAATACTTAATGGGAGAAGGACGTTTGTCAAGATATTAAGATATTAAGGACACATGTCGGGATATGCTATGTTCTCTATTATTGATTCACACCGTGAGATTCATGCGGGATCTCGTGGCGGCTTTTGGACCGTCCCCTTACGGAAGGTGTTTGCATGAGTCAATATCAAAGTGAATCTTGAGAAAGTATCTATAGTAAATGAGAGAAGGAAATGTGTCAACATATCCTATGGTCTCCATCATTGGTCCATAACGTGAGATCCATGCGGGGCCTCGTGGCGGCTTTTGGACCGTCCCCCTACGGAAGGTGTTTGCATGGGTCAATATCAGGGTGAACTCTTGAAAAGGATAAGATAGTAATTTTATTTCCAATACTTGACCTACCCTACGACAGCACTTGTTGGGATAAAACTACAAGATCTAAAATGATGGGTTACATTTACAAAGAAATCATTAAGGTTGTTAATGATGTTCTTGATCGAACTGATGGTAACTAAATATTATATGGTATAATATTTGGTTGAGATTGTCTCAATTTAGTGAAGGAACACTTGACCTACCCTACGACGACACTTGTTCTAAATCACTAAAGTATCATAGCATTAGAATTAATTTATAGGGTTCATTTTATAAAATTGTTTGTTTTCTATGCTGAAATTGAATGGATACTTGATTGTTTGTAATTAAATAATATTTTATATATTTTAAATATTATGTTCAAATTCTCTTCGTCGTTTAATTTTCATTACTGATAAGTCAGATTGAGAAAATTTTAATACTTGGAAAAAATAATATTAGCACTATGATGGTAATATATATATATTTTTTTTGTCTTTATTGAGAAATGTTCTCAAGATCTATTGTCAATGTGAATCAAATTATTCGAAGAGCACATGATTGGTGAATCAAAGATGATGAGAAAGCTAAGATAAGAAAATGATAAAAACATATGAGATGTTTAAGTCCATAGAAGCTAAATTTAGATACTTATCTAAATGATCTTGAAATTAAGTATTACAAAATTCAAGAAAAATCTTATGAGTGAAGTTATGATAGAAAATAGTTCCTAATTAGCCCGAACAATCATAGTTAGAGAAATTTTCGAAATTACTCTATGGAAAAAAAAATCTAAATGGAAGTAAATTTGATTTACTCGATTTTTATGGAGACTAAGTGACACCACCTGGATAGTTGATACAAGATCTACTATCAAGATTTGTTCTTCATTATATTTATATGTATATCTTGAAAAATACTTCATGAGGTAGAATAGATTCTACTGGTTGACACTAGGAAATCAATCTCAGTTGGTGTAGTGGGAGACATTAAGATGTCATTAAGTAAAAATTGTTACTAAATGCTGAACATGGTGTTTCTAATAACGAGGAGAAAAATTCAATTTCTCAAACTTTATTACTAAGTAGTTCATATAGTATGAATTACTTTGAACTATTAAAGTTTATATTTTCAAAATTGTTTGAAAATAGGTTCGTGTAACGACCCTAATATTTTACCTATTTTGTCTAGGGTCATTAATACACTTTGAAACGCGGAATAAACATTAAGTGGGCCCTGTATCATTAATGCGGCTTACACTCGCCTTTTATTACCTCGTAAAAGAAAAATACAAGGGAAAGAAAGGAAAAAGAACAAAACTGAAATAAATCTCTTATCCTACCCTAAGGTTTATTATGCAAATACAATTCAACCTATACTAGCCCAGACTAATCATCCAAAACGAATTCAACTTATACTAACCTATACTATGAAGGGACAAAAAGAAAGATGACTGCCCTATGCATGTGCCACGGTCCCGGGGTGAAAGATGCCGCCGACGATCTCACATGGGTGCCTTACCCTTATCTGGAAAAAGATATAGCACGAGGCTTGAGTATTTCTAGAATACTCAGTAAGTGACTCCCCTATCGGGGTTATGCAACAATCACAAGCAATGAAATGATGGGACCTATCTTTCGTTTCGTTTCGTTTTTTCCTACGGTGCTGTCCTAACAGGTAACTCTGGACGTGTACCATATACTCTACACACAGCCCATACGTGCGAGTATGGGCTCACCAGCTAGTTCGCACACCGCTGGGCCACTTTCATTACTCGGTGGGCATACTCTGGGAGCCCCTTATGCCGGGACCCGTTAGAACTAGTAACCGTCACGGCAGCGTTACGCGAGGCATAACGATCATTGCCCTGCCATTGGGTGTACGCGTCCGTACCCTCGTGATGGAATGGGGGTATCCCCCAGATGCATGAACACACACAATGCATGAGGTCCCCATTAATACTATATTATCATTAGTGAACATAACCCCTCAGTTACGTTCCATGCAAACATGTCAACCTCGTTCCCTATTTACGTACCATACATAACACTATTGGGGTTTTGTTCTCATGAATCTACCTTGTTTCATGTCATACAATTCATGCAGTTAATATTCTACATTCCACACAATCATGTCACAACCATTCAGGAACAACTTAATGTCACATGCATTACATATCGTATCAGATTACAAAGCATACATAGCATACATAGCATACAATTACGTTCACATAGGTACGTATTTAAACACACAATTCAATGCACTATTTAATGACACGTGCGAAACCACGGGCACGTGTCATCACACAACAACAACGCGTAATCCTACGACGGGGTGAGCCACTTACTTGGTAGGCCTTAGCCGAAGTACTCCCTAAAATATAACATAAGCTCCTAGCTCCTCGTAAAACGTCCTACGCTTCCGTGGGTAGTTGGTTCCTATTGGATCATTCGACACCTTCGTTAGTATTTCACAATTATCATAAATATCCAACTTGAAATTGTGACATACGTCCTTAAAATGGTCTACTTTACCTTAAACGGGGCCGAAATCACGTCCGAGAGGGTCGGAACAGTGACAAACGGGTCGGAAATAGGTTTCCCGAGCCGGATAAGCCGCCGGAGCCGAGAAGCCGCCGTCGAGCCGAGGGGTGTCGCGCTGCCGAGGTGACACGTGGCACAACCAGAGAGCGACACGTACAATGGTCTGGGTCAAGGCGCGGGTTTTCGGGTCGAGCGCGCGGGTCTGGGTTGGCCGCGAGCGACGGGTCGGCCCAAGCTGGAGACTGTGTAGGTGGGCTGGGCCTTAACTGGTTTTTCTAGGCTGGGCCGAATCGTTTTGGGCTGCGGGAGGTTTCGTCGACCAAATTGGGTCAGCGTGGGTTGGGTTCGGTTCGGGTCGCGGGGTCCGACGTTCGGGTCGGACTTCGTCTTCTTCGCCCGGCTTCCTCGCCGATTTCCAGTGACTGTTTTCTTCCTCCGTGACGTTGCTTCGCCGTCCTTTTTCCCTCCATTTTTCCCGTTTCCGAGTCTCCTTCTTCCCCTAATATCGTTTTTGGGATTGGTTTGGAACGTAACGGCCTAACACTCCCAGATCTGAGAGGGTTTGGGGATCCGACGCTCTATCTTCCTTGCCGGCGGTGTACAACGTGTAGGACTCGCCTAAATCTATCCCCGGTGTATGTAAAAGGCTCTGGGATTACTTTCGTTACGTGAAATTGAAGTTTGGTTTCGGACTCCCGGATCAACTCAGGATATCGTTCTTTTATTTCCTCCTCTCGTTCCCACGTTGCTTCCTCCATTTGGTGGTTACGCCACAATACCTTGACGAATCTTATGTTTCTATTACGTAACGCCTTCACCTCTCTGGCTAGAATTTTAACCGGTTTCTCCTGATAACTTAAATTTTTCTCGATCTCGAGGGGTTTGTAATCTATTATGTGCGTGGGATCCGCAATGTATTTCCTTAACATGGATACATGAAACACGTCGTGTACGCTCGAGAGTGAAGGGGGTAAGGCTAGCTTATAAGCTACTGAACCTATTCTCTCTAATATTTCGAACGGTCCGATAAATCGGGGACTTAGCTTCCCCTTTCGTCCGAATCTTAGAATGCCTTTCATAGGAGCTACTCTTAAGAACACCAGGTCTCCCTCTTCGAACTCTAAATTCCTACGCCTAACGAGAATTCCTTTAAGTGTAGCTTAGTGTCCCAACTCCCTGTGAAATCCATCACACACGCCCGGAGCATGTCTTCCAGGATTTGGTTTAATCGCTCCGTCTAGCCATCAGTTTGTGGGTGAAAGGCGGTACTGAAGTCGAGGCGGGTACCCAACGCTTTTTGGAGGCCGCGCCAAAAGGCCGACGTAAAATACGGGTCCCGATCCGACACAATCGAGACCGGGACTCCATGCAACCTCACAACTTCTTTGACATATAGTTGAGCCCAGTTATCTACTGTATACGTTGCCTTACCTAGTAGGAAGTGAGCTGACTTTGTCAGACGATCGACAATCACCCAAATTACCGTGTAGCCCTTTAGTGTTTTGGGTAGGCCCATTATGAAATCCATCGCAATGTTTTCCCATTTCCATTCCGGTATACTTAGAGGTTGTAGTAACCCGGCGGTTTTCTGCCTGGGGGCTTTCACCTGTTGGCACACTAGACATCTACTCACGTACTCCGCGATATCCTTTTTCATATTTCGCCACCAGAAGTGTTGTTTCAAATCTTGATACATCTTTGTTCCACTTGGATGTATCGAGAAGGGTGAGTTGTGCGCCTCAGTCAGGATTTCTTTCTTTATTTCACTCACCGGTGAGACACACAAACGTCCTTGACATAATAGCCCGTCGTCTGTTGACTTAGTAAAACTGTCCACGGGGCCGGCTCTCAACTGGTTTAAGATTTTATTTAGACTTGGATCCTCACGTTGTGAATCTATGATCCTCTGTCTGAGCGTGGAACGCACTGTCAGTCGGGCCATTTGAGCTACCACCTCCTTGGTTACTACCGCTATGCCAGCATGTTTCGAAATCGGCTCGCACTCGTGGCTCCCTGGTGATGAGTTGTCTCATATTCAATTCTTTTTGTGTGAACAAGTATTTTAGGCTTTTATGGTCCGTATAAATTTGGGTCTTTTCACCATATAGGTAATGTCGCCATATTTTTAATGTGAACACCACTGCTGCCAACTCTAAATCGTGTGTAGGATAGTTTTTCTCATAATCCTTTAGTTGACGCGACGCATACGCAACAACCTTGCCATGTTGCATCAATACACAACCCAACCCTTTTTTGGATGCATCACTATAAACTACGTATCCCGCAGAACTTTCAGGTACCGTGAGCACTGGGGCGGACACTAGTCTCTGTTTTAGTTCTTGAAAGCTGGCCTCACAAGTATCGTCCCAGACGAAGGGTACACCTTTTTTTGTCAATAGGGTGAGGGGCGTGGCTATCCTAGCAAAGTCTTGAACAAATCTTCGATAGTAACCCGCCAATCCCAAGAAGCTTCGTATTTCAGTGACCGTAGTTGGGCGTTTCCATTTTGTAACAGCTTCTATCATACTGGGATCTACCAAAATTCCTTCCTTTGACACTACGTGACCCAAGAACGACACCTGTCGTAACCAAAATTCGCACTTGGAGAATTTGGCAAACAACTTGTTCTTCCTTAAGATAGTTAGGGCTTTGCGAAGGTGGTCTTGGTGTTCTAGGTCCGTTTTCGAGTAAATCAGGATGTCGTCTATGAACACGATCACAAACGCGTCTAAGCACTCCTTAAATACTCGATTCATTAATTCCATGAATACCGCTGGGGCATTTGTGAGACCAAAAGACATTACCACAAACTCATAGTGGCCATATCTGGTTCGAAAGGCTGTTTTTGGTATATCTTCATTTTTAATCTTAATTTGATGGTATCCTGATCGAAGATCTATTTTGGAAAACACTGTCGCCTCTCGAAGTTGGTCAAATAGGTCCTCGATGCGGGGTAGTGGGTATTTGTTCTTTACCGTCCTCTTGTTTAATTCCCTATAATCAATGCATAAACGCATAGAGCGCACCCCAAGGGGACACGCTAGGGTCGAATGAAGCCTTTATCCAATAGGTCTTGCAGTTGCAATTTAAGTTCTTTTAGTTCTGCTGGTGCCATGCGATATGGGGCCTTAGAGATGGGTCCCGTTCCTGGTTCCAGCTCTATTCCAAAATCTACCTCTCGTGATGAAGGGATTCCTGGGAGGTCCTCTGAGAAGACGTCCATATATTCGTTTACTATGGGTACTGTATCTATTGGTTTTTCCTTTCCTTTTGTGTTTACTGCACAGGCTAGAAACGCCCACCCCCTTGTTGTACCAAGCGTCTAGCTTTCATCATCGATACTATCTTTGGGGTGGTACCTGTGAAGGTTCCTTTAAACTTAAAGGTGGGTCCGTTTGGCGGTGTGAATATCACCTCTTTCTTATGGCAGTGAATGTTAGCAAAGTTTTCGGCTAGCCAGTCCATTCCTAGTATGACGTCAAAATTCGTCATGTCCACTACTTTTAAGTCCACGTGGAGGGTTTGTCCAACTACTACTACTTGTCCATCCTTTATTCTAGTTTTCGTAACTAGGTCTACCCCCGCTGGGGTACCAACCGACAATACATGCTTTAAGGGTTCTACTACGAACCCCGCTTGTTCGACAAACGGTAAGGAGACAAACGAATGAGTAGAGCCAGAATCAAACAATGTCAAGGCAAAGTGTCCTAGTATAGAAAGCATACCAGTCACCACGGTGCCAGACGTCCCTGCCTCTTTGCCGGTCGTTGCGTATGCCTTAATCTGTGGGCAAGTTTGTACGGTGGGTTCCCAAATGACCGGCCCTCGAAGGGGCTCTCTTGGGTTCCCCGTGCCCCTTGTAGGACAAGTCCTAGCCAAATGACCTGCATATCCACAGATATAGCACATACCTGAGCCCGCCAGACACCCTCCCAACATGTTGTTTCCCACAGTCACGACACAGGGGTTTCTCCGATGGTTTTTTTCTCTTCCGGGGGTTCCTCTAGGGCCTTGGCCGTCCTTAGGGCCTCTTCGTAAGTTTTTGGGTTAAAAGCCTCTAACATGCGGCGGGTCTTCGGGTTCAACCCCAGCACAAACTTCTCCGTCTGTTTCTCTTCTGTGTCGGCTAATGACGGTGCAAACCTTCTTAACCTCATGAATTCCTGGTCATACTGATCCACCGTGCCATCACCTTGAGTTAAGTGGTTAAACTCTTGTTGTTTCTTTATACGGGTTTCCTTTGGGTAATAATACTTTAGGAAGGCTTCCTTAAAGGTTCCCCACGTTGTGATCCCCCCACTCGGGTTGATACTCTGTTTATTATCTGACCACCACACTTCTGCATCTTTTTGTAAAACATACGTCGCACATGCCACCTTATGTTCGTCAGGACATCTCATTGATTCAAAGGTCGTCTCCATGTTTGCGATCCACATCTGGGCCGCTGTGGGATCTTCCTTTGAACCAACAAATGGACGGGGGTTATATCGTCTGAAATCCTTTAACCAATTTGCACCTCTGTCCGGTTGCGAGTTGTTGGCCGGTTGTATAGCTTCCACACCCACCGGTCGCGTGGCCGCCGCGTTGGCCGGTTGCGTGGCCATTGCCGCGACTTGTTGCGTAGCTAATAACGTGGCCTGTTGTGTGGCCAGCATGGTCTGCATGGTCGTTTGGAGTGATTCCAACATTATCCTTGTGGCGGGGTCTAACCCGGCCTGTGGTGTAGGGTCCAGTAGTCGACCCTTCTTGGGAAGCGCTTCTTTCGGCTTCCCCTCTTCCGCCTCTCCTAATGGGAGGTCGTCCTCTCCCTCTCCTACCTCGTCTACGTCCTCTGCTCGGCATGGTTCTAGAAACCAAAATAATGACCCTGGCTAAGTTTAAGATTTACTTATAATATTCTCTACATCCTACCGTGTAACTCACATAGCAGAAAGCATGAATATCATGACATAAAGGCATGCATTAAGACCAGATCACATCACAACACGAAACCATACAACATCATATTCTTCAACATTTAACGCCAACCACATTAAATATACCACCAAAAGCTATACATCCCTAATGCTATGTAAGGTGTACCTGACAACGACGGGGCATCGATAGTTGGACCATGGAACATGCCAAGCCTACTTTGTAGGCTAGTCTACAAGATCTATAACCTAGAGCTCTGATACCAACTGTAACGACCCTAATATTTTACCTATTTTGTCTAGGGTCATTAATACACTTTGAAACGCGGAATAAACATTAAGTGGGCCCTGTATCATTAATGCGGCTTACACTCGCCTTTTATTACCTCGTGAAAGAAAAATACAAGGGAAAGAAAGGAAAAAGAACAAAACTGAAATAAATCTCTTATCCTACCCTAAGGTTTATTATGCAAATACAATTCAACCTATACTAGCCCAGACTAATCACCCAAAACGAATTCAACTTATACTAACCTATACTATGAAGGGACAAAAAGAAAGATGACTGCCCTATGCATGTGCCACGGTCCCGGGGTGAAAGATGCCGCCGACGATCTCACATGGGTGCCTTACCCTTATCTGGAAAAAGATATAGCACGAGGCTTGAGTATTTCTAGAATACTCAGTAAGTGACTCCCCTATCGGGGTTATGCAACAATCACAAGCAATGAAATGATGGGACCTATCTTTCGTTTCGTTTCGTTTTTTCCTACGGTGCTGTCCTAACAGGTAACTCTGGACGTGTACCATATACTCTACACACAGCCCATATGTGCGAGTATGGGCTCACCAGCTAGTTCGCACACCGCTGGGCCTATTTACGTACCATACATAACTCTATTGGAGTTTTGTTCTCATGAATCTACCTTGTTTCATGTCATACAATTCATGTAGTTAATATTCTACATTCCACACAATCATGTCACAACCATTCAGGAACAACTTAACGTCACATGCATTACATATCGTATCAGATTACAAAGCATACATAGCATACAATTACGTTCACATAGGTACGTATTTAAACACACAATTCAATGCACTATTTAATGACACGTGCGAAACCACAGGCACGTGTCATCACACAACAACAACGCGTAATCCTACGACGGAGTGAGCCACTTACTTGGTAGGCCTTAGCCGAAGTACTCCCTAAAATATAACGTAAGCTCCTAGCTCCTCGTAAAACGTCCTACGCTTCCGTGGGTAGTTGGTTCCTATTGGATCATTCGACACCTTCGTTAGTATTTCACAATTATCATAAATATCCAACTTGAAATTGTGACATACGTCCTTAAAATGGTCTAATTTACCTTAAACGGGGCCGAAATCACGTCCGAGAGGGTCGGAACAGTGACAAACGGGTCAGAAACAGGTTTCCCGAGCCGGATAAGCCGCCGGAGCCGAGAAGCCGCCGTCGAGCCGAGGGGTGTCGCGCTGCCGAGGTGACATGTGGCACAACCAGAGAACGACACGTACAACGGTCCGGGTCAAGGCGCGGGTTTTCGGGTCAAGCGCGCGGGTCTGGGTTGGCTGCGAGCGACGGGTCGGCCCAAGCTGGAGACTGTGTAGGTGGGCTGGGCCTTAACTTATTTTTCTGGGCTGGGCCGAATCGTTTTGGGCTGCGGGAGGTTTCGTCGACCAAATTGGGTCAGCGTGGGTTGGGTTCGGTTCGGGTCGCGGGGTCCGACGTTCGGGTCAGACTTCGTCTTCTTCGCCCGGCTTCCTCGCCAATTTCCGGCGACTATTTTCTCCCTCCGTGACGTCGCTTCGCCGTCCTTTTTCCCTTTTCCGAGTCTCCTTCTTCCCCTAATCTCGTTTTTGGGATTGGTTTGGAACGTAACGGCCTAACACTCCCGGATCTGAGAGGGTTTAGGGATCCGACGCTCTATCTTCCTTGCCGGCGGTGTACAACGTGTAGGACTCGCCTAAATCTATCCCCGGTGTATGTAAAAGGCTCTGGGATTACTTTCGTTACGTGAAATTGAAGTTTGACGTCGATTTCGTAAGGTTTGGGCCTCGCCGGAGTTTCGTCGGCTTTTTCCTCTTCCTTCGTTTTTCCCTTTTTCCTTTTCCTTTTTCCTTCCTTGCAGGTGCTCTCGGGGTGGCTGAAGGTCGGGTTCGTGTTTTTTCCGCAATCCCGACTTCGCCCGCCCTTTGTGGGTCGTGTGCGAACGAAAACTCCAGCGTTCGCACCTGCCGCCGACGACGACTCGCGGTTTTTTTTTTTTTTTTGATCCGTTACAGTACGGCTCATATGAATTACAATTAATATAGGTTAAAATGTTAACACTTACTATACTACGAAATATTGAGATATTCATGATTAGAGAATCAAGAATAAAAAGACAAATTGTTTTCTCCTAAATGATGATACTTGTCTTTGGTAGTTAATTTGATTAACATCAAATTGAATACAATGAAAAGACTAGTAAAATGTAATTCTCTAAACGTTGGAGTTAATTACATTACATGTCTATGGATCTTGCTTTTTATGCAACATAATCATTGGGCTTTTATTGAATAAGGCTACAAGACCGAAGAGAATTTTGGGTTCATGCATTATGATCCAAGTGGTTTGTTGAATTCAAAATTCAAAGAATATTGTTCATAGTTTATCAATTTGATTGATGATTGTTCAATATATAAGTATCTTTAGCAAATGCAACTTACTCTATTTTTTAAAAAAAAATTAAAAAGAAAAATGAGACTAAAGTTGAAATCCATTTTGGTAAATCTATCAAGACATTGTGATCAGATTATAACGATTAGTACGATGATTAGTACGAGAACATTATGTACTAAAATTAGTTGATAGAAAGTGGAATTGATTTCCAACCCTAAACATATTACAATTTTGTAAAATAGTGATATAAGAGGAGAAAACAAGACTATATTAAATATAGTCACATATTAATATATATATGCCTATGAGACAATTTTTTGGATTATGAAAATGTTACCACACTCCAATAATTAGAATTAAGCATACATGTTGAGACAAATTTAAAGAGTTGAATATGTTCAAAATTATACTTGAGTGTAGGCTACTCCTACAAGAAACAAAATAGTCTTTTATTTAATTCTAAATAAAAAAATATATTTGTATGACAAATATAATTTCCTAAAGGAGTTCAAATAAAAGGACATATACCTTTAATAAGGTGAGATAGTGTTAATTAAATAGTTTCAAGTGAAGCCGCTAATAGTTAACAAAAGTTGTTAACAATTTAATTTCGCTTGAGAGTCAAGTGGATCCTAGTTATTAATTGGATAAGCCTCATCGTAGTGAGAGAATTATGAGATGATTCAACCCTACTAAAATTCAAATTGTCATAATAGATGACCAATTTGAAGGCTTATTACCATCAAAATAATGATGAGGGATGATGATGAAGGATAAATAAGTTAAAGTTATAAAATCTAAGGATTTATAGATGTTCTTGATGATGTTAAACTCATAGGATATGAATGAATCTACAAAAGGAAAAATTATATATAGATAAGAAGATACAGATCTTCAAAATAGGACTCATGACAAAGAGTTAACTTAATGGAAGAAAGTAGTTAGAAGTAGATTTTCTCTCATGTTGTCATTCTAGAGTCTATTATTGTTCTCTAATTCATTTTTACTATGAGATATGTTAAATGAATATTTAAAATTCTTTTGTAAAAAGAAATTTAGGAGGATGCATCTACACATATTATTATATGGATTTATTAGTAAAGATAAAAGCA
The DNA here is from genome assembly GCA_033971965.1 of Cucurbita ficifolia. Classification (NCBI taxonomy): domain Eukaryota; kingdom Viridiplantae; phylum Streptophyta; class Magnoliopsida; order Cucurbitales; family Cucurbitaceae; genus Cucurbita; species Cucurbita ficifolia. Next base: position 11,373,309 of record CM066965.1, on the reverse strand, counting down.
AAAGGTTTGCTAAAAGAGTAAAATTCATTTTTTAAATGAATTTAACCTATAGATTTTTTAATAGAAGGTTTGATAACCTATGACTTTAAATAAATTGTAATGAACTTGTCAAAACGAGAAAATTATTGATTAGTGGATTTTCTCAAATTTTATGTTGATGACATATTACTCATTATGATGATGTAATATTTCAATCTAACATAAATAGATGACCTAACCAATTCCAAATAAATGATTTGGGATAATTCTGTATCTCCTAAAAATAGAAATTTAAGGATAAACGTTAATATTGTCTCATGTATAATTATATTGACAAAATTGTTGTCAAATATTTGATGCAAGACTTTAGAGAATGATAATGATCATTGAAATATGAAATGAGAGGAATAGATCCTAAGTAATCTCAAATGTTGAGAGTATGATTAATTATCTTTCCTGAGTGGGAGACAATTAATGCGTATATGAGAATTAACGTTAAATATAGAGTTAGTTAGATTATATTAGTTAAACTAATGGTAGGACCATTAAGTGAAAAATTAAAGTTTTCTCAGAATATAGATGGATAATGAGAATTTTTTATTTTGTGTATGGAGTTAAAAGATTTGATCTTTAACGGATACATAGTTACATAAATTTAGAGAAATTTATGTTAAGATCAATTTTACCATAGATTGTGAAGTATGGTATACAAGTGGAATATTTTTTGCTTTTAAAGCAACAAAATGACTTGTATTACTATAATAATTTCTTAAACATTTGAAAGGTGTTTCAGATGTGATTTAGTTTGTCACTTTTATTGTGATATAGTGATACAAAGACTAATATTAAGGAAATTATAAAAGATCAATCTATAAAGAATGATATTGAGAGAGAAAGCATCGTGGTAGTGACCAAGATGACTTTTAATGATAATTATTTTGATTTATATAAAATGACTCTCTAGGCTAAAGTGTTTGAGGGTCATCTAGAATGTCTAGGATTACGAGACATGTCTCATCTTCTCTAGGACAAGTGGGAGAACATGTTGGGTATAGAGTATGCCCTAGGACACATGTCTCACTAGCTTTAGTGCAAGTGGGAGATTGTTGGGATTTATGTCCTAAAGCCTCGCAATTAATTATTTAGTTTTTAACAATAATTTTTATTATTTTATTTGTAATTTAATTGTTATCCATGTGAAAATCCAAGGTTATTAATGTAATCTTGAACAGTATGTGGTTGACATACAAGAGGATCGTGTTCAAATAATAACCTAAAGAGTCTATAGTATATGGATAAGATTGGGTGCCTTATCCTGGTAACACTATTGATACGGCTCACTTTGTAATCGTTACAAATGATTTGATCCAAATCGTTCATGTGGAGACATGCAAGTGGGGGTATCCTATACAATGAGTTTGTATAAGACTGGGCCAATAAATATTTAATCTCTCTTTATAAATCCGTTAATTGAGAAGATTAATATCTCACATGATGATCATATGCGACTCGATCTTAATCTTGAGTGAGTTATGAACTCCTGCCTATGAAGGCTTGTCCTTTAATTTACATGGAATTCACTCCTCCCATATAGGGGAAGTAGATGAGAAATTCTCTTAAGTGCTGATTTCGGGACTTGAACAATGGGGCCCCACCCTCTCACTGGCCCGAGAGGGACTTAGTTTATGATTGGATCATAAACAAATTGTTTATTAGAGAGTCAGTGGTACTTAAGGTACAAGATGTAATTACGGGGTAAAACGGACTTTTGACCCAGCTGTAGTTACGAATAACTCGTGAAGGATCGACTTGTCTTTAATGATAACCCATGGACATAACTTGTCCTATAGTGCATAAGAGTTCAACTATAGGACTATAGTGGAATAACTTATAGTTAATGAATGAAAATTAATTAATTAAAGAGTTTAGTTAATTAATTTGATGTCATTGGATCTTATAACCTGTAGGTCCATAAGGTCCCCATGCTAGCTCGTAATAACACTAAAACGGTAAATTTAGTTAAAAGAATAAATTTGAAAGGTTCACATTAATATATTTGATATATTAACATTAAAGGAGAAAAATAGATTTGATTGGAAAGGTTCAAATTAGAAAAGTATTTGATACATTAAATATTAAAATATATATATATATATCTTAATGTATATTAGATACATTAAATAAAATACATATTCGAAAATGGAATGAGATTTCATATATATTGAGATAGATTGTAATATTTAAATATGATTTAAATAAAATATTGTTTCTTAATACGTAAGATATTGGAATATATATTTGACAAAATATTCTTTCCTAATATGTAAGATATTGGAATATATATTTGACAAAATATTCTTACAAAAATAGGACTCTAGTATTGAGCAATAAAAAAAAAAAAAAAAAAACATAGCTTTTACACAATCTCTGCGAGAATTCTCCTATTATTCTAAAAAGTTCCCACAAACCAATTTACTTAGAGTCATAGCAGGAAAGACTATGTGGAAAAGCTTCGCTATTAAGATCAAGAACCGTAATCTGCGATTTCTACAAAGGTATGAGTTATTGCTTTCCTATTTACTGCTTATTTTTTAATTTCTATTAAAAATCAAACGGTTCCCAATGCTTCCGCTAAGTTGATGAAGAGATTGCCAAGAGATCAAATTTATGCTGAGATAAAATGTCATTTCTGCGGTGCTTTTTCTACCGTCAATGTCTCAAACTAAATCACTGTTGATAAAACTGACTAGTTCTTTAGGACTTCGCACTCTTTGATACTTCAATCCGTAGCTTGTGGTTCTCTTCACATAGCGGAGAATGTGCTTAACCACTTGATGATGCATCGCAGTGGGCTTTTCTATGTACCTACTCACCATTCCAACAACATATGAAAAGTTCGGACAAGTATGAGTCAAGTACTTCAGGCTTCCGATGATGCGCCTATACTCAGAGAAATTCACCATGCTTCCTTCAACATCTTTCTCGAGTTGTAACTTTGCTTCCATGGGATACTTGGTCGTGTTGCACTCTATCATTTTAAAGTGCTACAACGACTTCTTAGCATAGGTCGATTGCTTTAGCATGATGCAATCTTTCCTTTGGTCTACTTCAATACTGAGGTAATACATGAGTAGTTCGAGATCAGTCATCTCAAATTCTTTTATCATTTGCTGCTTGAACTCTTTGACACCTTCCACACTAGTACAAGTGATGATCAGGTCATTAACGTACACGCGAACTATTAGTGTTTCAACCTCATTGTTTCTTGTATATACTGCTTGTTCTTGCGAGCACTTCATGAACTTTAGACTCTTTAAGCTCTTGTCTAGACGTTGCTGTCTTTTACCGACGCTGGAAGAAATCTTGGGAAGAAAAAAAAAACCAGGAAGAACAAGAGAACTAAAAAGTTGGAAAAAAATAACAGAAAAGGCAAGATAACTAAAGCCTTGGGTTTTGTTGTTGCTAAAACACTATGTTGATGTTTCTCATTTCATTGGAGTATTTAAAACAATCTATATTCTAAAAATTGTTGAAGTGGCCAACTAAACTTGCGCCAGTCCCTTCTAAACATGGTCCAAATGGCTAGCTAAAATTATGCTACTCAACTGTATGTGGATGCGTCGTCTAATAAAAATTCAACCAACTAATTCAAGGAAAGAGGTGAATAAACTAAATAAGAAAAAATAACAGGGCTTTTATCTAACAATCTCCTCCTAAAACTTGTGGTATATCTACCTTATTATTTGAACTTCAATCTTTGAGTGAAGTTCCTCAAATTTTACCCGCGTCAGAGACTTGGTGAAGATGTCTCCAAGTTGTTCCTCTGTTTGGATGAACTCAATCTTAATAAGTCTCCAATCTCACGTTCCCTGATGTAATGGAGCCTAATCTTTATGTGCTTGCTCCGATCATGCAAAACTGGGTTTTTGATCAGGGAGATCGTAGACTTGTTGTCCACGTACAACATTGGTGGATCGCCTTCACTTTCGATCAGCTCCTCCATTAGTCGTGCAAGCCAAACCCCTTGTGTGGCCGCCGTCGAAGCGGCGATGTACTCTGCTTCGCAAGAAAACAGAGCAACTGCCTTCTGTTTAGTTGATTGCCAGTAGATCGCGCCGCATAAGAGCAAGTAAATCATCCCTCTGGTGCTCTTACGATCATCAACGTCACCGACCATGTCACTATCACTGAAGCCGACCAGCTCAAGCTTCTTCCTTCCTATCCCGCACAATATCTCACACCCTAATCTCTGGTTCCGGCCACATAGCGCAGGATGCGCTTGACAACCACAAGATGCTCCTCCCTTGGTGCTTCCAATAAACCTACTCACGTATCCAACGGAATAGGCAAGGTCAGGGCATGTGTTTACCAGATAGTGCAGACTCCCACGATGCTGCAGTAATTTATGGCGTCGACCGCCAGCGTAGTGCTGGCCTTCCTTAGCTGGAGCTAGGCCTCCATTGGTGTCCTTGTAGGGTTACTGTCCGCTAGCCCAGTTGTGTCCAACAGCTTCTTCGCGTACGCACTTTGACAGATAGTGTTGCCGGCAGTACTCTACTCCACTTCAATGCCGAGGTAGTAGTTGAACGCGCCGAGATCGCTCATCTTGAAGGTCGTTAACATCTCCCTCTTGAATCTTTCAAGACTTCCATGTCGTCTCCAGTAATTATGAGATCGTCGACGTACACTCCCACAATCAGCCGCTGCTCCCCGTGGCTGCACGTGTACATGTCATGCTCAGAGGCACAACGCTTGAACTTGAGCGTCAACAGGGTACTGTCGAGCTTCGCGTTCAGGCTCGTGGTGCTTGCCGAAGCCCATAGAGCGCCTTGTGCAGGCACAATACCTTGTCGGGGTTGTCGTTGTCGATGAAGCCAGGTGGTTGTCAAACATAGACGGTCTCCTTCAGCTCTCCGTTGAGGATAGCGGACTTCACGTCCATAAGGTGGACCTCCCAGGAGTGACGTGCCGCGATCACTAGCAACAGACGGACGGATTCCAACCTTGCCACCGGCGCGAACACCTCTTGGAAGTCCACCCCTTCTTCTGGACGTAGCCCTTCGCCACCAGACGAGCCTTGTGCTTCACAACTTCTGCCTCTTCGTTACACTTCAGCTTGAACAACCATTTGAGCCCTATGGTTCGGTGTCCTGGCGGTATGTCCTCCAGACTCCACATTTTGTTCTCAGTGATGGACACAATCTCGTCCTGCATTGCCTTCAGCCAGCATGGGTTCTTCTCTGCTTCGAAAAAAGAGTTCGGTTCATCCGCGCTGATGGCATGCAGTTCGACCACCTCTTCTTCGAGCTCGCGCACCGCCAATCTTCCGGTACCTAGCTGCCAGACAATCATCGTGATCGGCATCCAGCGTCGAATCTGTACTACCTGGTGTTGCGAACTCCACTGGTTCAGGGGGCGTAGCAGGAGTGTGGTCGGTGTTGGCATAGGCTTGCCCGGTGCAACTGCTGGCGGCAGTGACAGTGCTCGGTGTTGCGCTCCTTCTTCTTCCGACTCGGTGACGAGGTACTCTACCGTGAATTGATTGGATTATGGTCTGCCTTGGTCACGTCGCGCGACACGTGAGCTCGCCCCCCCGCAGGATCATAGAGCCTGTATGCCTTGCTACTAGATTCGTAGCCGATGAAGACGACCTAAGATTTAAAAATTATGGTCGACAAGTCTCTTGGATTTTCATATCCTTCCTAAGATCTGAAGATTCCACCCTTCTTATTGGCTAAAGAACTTCATCCACAAAATCTTGAACATCCACAAAATCTATAACTTACCCCACAAAATCTTATTAGTTATGACGGAACACATGACCAAGATGTGTGGGAGCCTCCTAAAGAATTCAAGAAAGGAGTTGAGAGGAGAAATTGAGAGAATTTTTCTTTCTCCAGCAAGGAGAAGGTGCAAGGAGAAGGTGCAAGGAGAAGGTGGTGAAATAATTTTCTACTCAAACTAATAGTTCTATCTAGAGAGACGGTTGGATAATGTTTGTCAAATCTGACTTTAAATGCCATAAATGCCATAAGGTATCTCGATATATATTAAACCCATTTGAATCTCGTTCAAATTATTCAATATATCTGACTTATTTTACTATTTAATGCGTCAAATACAATAAATATATTTTTCTCTTTTATTTTTAATATATCTAATGTATTAGATACTCACTTTAATACTTCAATAATTTGAACCTTTAAATTAAATTAAATATATATAATATTTTAAATATTAATTTAAAATTTTCAAAAAAAATTCTTTGAATTAAATTAATTCTTAATGTTACTATGAGTGAGGAAAAATATGAACCTAGCGATTATAAGTTCCAATGACACTAAATTAATATAACACTTGAATTTAAACTAGAATTAATTTCTAAATTTTTTCTTGAAAATTTGAACTTTCTACATTTTACTTATGGTCTTAGACCCTAAATTCGCAGAAAAAAACAATGACTAAAAATTTTTTTTTAGAAAAAATGGTCAAAGTCAAAAGTATTTTGATCATTTTAACCTCTCATTCCTAAGTAGGTATTTAGTAAGGAGTTAGTAAGTTGATTAGTGGCGAAAGGAAAGAAAAGGGAGAGGAGAGAGAAGAGGGTTTTGGAGAACAGGCAACCATGAGGGGTGCTTCGATCTAGCTATAAGGAGTCGATTCCAGTCAAAGTGTCGTAAAAAAAGTTGCTCAAAACAATGAAGACATTAAATGTTGACATTTGAATTGTCCAAAACCGTCAAGAAATGAAGAATAACAAAGGTAAGATTTTGAGTTTTTGTTCTCAATTTTTCTTCGGATTCGTGAGATTTGTGTAGGTTATAAAGTTTTGATATGTTATTCTTGTATGAATTTTGCACAACTTTCATGAAGAAAGCCAGAGTTGAATCAGACCGAAAGTCGGAGTTCCGACAAGCATCAAGAACCAAAAAAATTTCTAATCCAAAAAAATTTCTAATTTTGACTGAATTTGGATGCATTTATTTCTCTTATAATTAAAAGAATGAAAAGAATGGCATGAAAATAATTTTTTTTGAAATATGGACTAAACTTCTAAAACTTCGGTAAAGATACAAAAAAATTTTAAAAAATTTAAAATTTATGGAATTCTGAAAAAAATTTGTATTAATGTGAGGAGGGAGATGAATCCGTGGGAGGATACATGTTGCGTAGAGAGGGGGAGAGACGCGTTAGGGCCACGCGTCATGCGAAAGAGTGCGCCGCCATTTCGTTGAGAGAAGGACATGTGTCGACGACTGCTTGGTGCACTCACGAATCAGTGGAGCGACCCGACTTGAATTCCACCAGCCCAAATTGCCTAATCTAACCCGATACATTGACTCGCTTTTGTCGATCTGGCCTAACCAAATCCCTATCATGCCAATGAGAATGCACCATGTGTCGCAAGCGTAGCACTAGTTTCCTTTGATGCGCACGTGTGTACTTGCTTGTGGGCTGCACACATGGGGGACCTTCAGTCGTGTGTGGCGACGCATGGGACCGTGTAAGTGTGCTTTTTTAACCCGTTCAACCTTTATTTTTCTTTTTTCATCTCAATTTTGATACTCATCTTATTATGATTGGAATTAGAACCTTCCAGAGAAATTTCAAAAACTTTGGAGCTCCTAACACATGGAAAAGCTAGCTCGAGAAGATACGCGTCATCCAAGTATGCAGCCATTCATAATTTTTTAAGTAATACTTATAGGGATAGCTAGGAGGTGCTAGCATGCAAGTATTTCTTGCCTTTGGTTGTTAGAATATGCATGTTTAGGACCACAAAAGAGCAATTTTGGATGAAAATGCATCGTATGTAAATTATGGAAAATTTGTTATGCCCCAATATGAGATTTCGAGGTGCATGCTATTTATATGTCTTTCGTAGTGCTAGAAAGGAAATATGCATGATTAGAATTCGAGTTGGATAATTTGGACAAGTAAGCTATGCATGATGTAAGAATTTATCAAAATGACCCTAGGACGATATCTTGAGATGAAGGTTGTTTGAAATGCTTTTTGCTGTGTTAGAAAGAAGGAGAGTACAATTGTAATATATGTTCCAGGGTTATTGATGGATGATATCTCCTTATTGAAATTTCATGAATGTTTAGATTATGATTTCGTTGCTTGAGGTGATTGATAGGATTATCTCACTAACAAGCTTGTATGAATGTTAATATCATACTTTAGATGATCGTAAGATAATTTTCCTAACAAAACATGTGCAAGAAAACTAAGTTAAAACGATGGTGCAAGAGTTAGAGCTGTTTGGAGTTGACCTAGATCAGCATATTTTTAGTAGAATGAGGATCGTAGGATCGTGAGTTACAATTAGAGGCCTAAACTTCTGTACACCTAAAAATTGGATTAGGTCCGAGGAGATAGTCTTGAACGTCCTATAAATGAGAGATGAGATTTAAACCACATATACGCTCCTAAGAACCTAGTAGATCTCCACCGCATCCAAAAATGACTAACATAGCTTTTCACGCTATTAGCAGTAAGAACAATGTCATTAGTGTCCCTGCTATTGTTTCCTCTCCAGTACTAGTATTGTCAAGCTAGGCCTAGTCGATTAGTGTAGTGCGCATAATGCACCTCATGGTTGGAAGTTATGGTCCCTTAAGATATAGTAGCATAGTACCTTGAAAACTTCAGAGTTTAGGCATAGGGTATGGTCTTGCGTAGTCCTAGGGTATGCTCTTGGTATTTGGTTCCATAATAGCACTAGGTTTACTTGAAATTTATGTCATACCCTATGTGTTGTTCATATATAGCCCTAAGGTAAACTTGAGCATTTACTTAGCTACATTCATGTTTTAAATTCTTGGAATATCATGTAAGGAGGGCTTAATGTTGGTATAACAACATCAACTTTTATTTATTTATATATATATATTATGCGCCGCCATTTACTAAGTATTTCTTATAGCACTCAAGTCGTGTGCTACCTCTATTTCATGTAAAGGCAAGACACTTCTATGCAGCAGACGGCGACATTGCAAGTAGAGACCATAGCACATGCACATGATAATAGTATTTCATTTTCTTAGACTTAGGATAATATATGGTGTTTTTACCTTTAATGTTTTAATTGTTTTCCTTGTTATCGCTTTATGTTATTTTAAAGATTCTTTCGAACACGTAAGTCCATGGAAGTGTTTTAATATGAAATTTATGCTTTAAGAGAAAGTTTTAAATGTTTAATTCCGCATAAGAACATATATTATGATGATGGTAGCGACTTTTGGTTAATATAAATCTAGGATCGTTACCGTTGATATCAGAGCTCTAAGTTATAGATTTTGTAGAGTAGCCTATGTAGAGTAGCCTATGAGATAGGCTTAATGACATGTTCCATGGTCTCACCGTCGATGCTCCGTCAACATCAAGTATGTTATGCATTAGATAATAAAAAAATAAAAAAAATGTCCTTGACCACATGTACTTTGATTGTTTATAATATTGTTGCATGTAACTTAGCATCGAATTTGTTAAGCCTTTGTTATATGATTGATGGTAGCACGATGTTTAACCTAGTTATATGGTAATGAATATGTGACGCTTGCAAATTGTATGCTTTGATTATATGCAATATGGTGCAATTTACCTTAGTGAACAATAAACTTAAGAAAAAGTATATGTTTATTTTTAGAACCATACCGCCCAGAGAACGTGGAAGGAGACGACGAGGACGGAGACGACCCCCTATTAGAAGTAGAGGAAGAGGTTGAGGGGAAGATAGCCCCCTCGTGAAGGTTAAGTGACTAGGACGGACGAGCATGCCACCTCAAGTTATGCCACCTCAGGCTGCACCACCTCAAGCAGCACCGACAACTGGAATAGATCAGACTACAAGCCTGATGCGGAAATCATTACAGGTCATGATGCATACGATGATGGTAACTCAACAAGCCAAGAACCTGCAATCTACCAGAGTGAGATATTTACGGGACTTCATGCGGTATAACTTGCGCACTTTCAGTGAAATCGCGGGAGACTCAACAAAAGCTCAGAAGTGGATTTTGTCTATAGAGACGATATTTCTGTTAGTGAAATACCAGACATTATAAAGTGTCATGCACATTATTTATGCTAAAAAAGAACACAGAATTATGGTGGATAGATAACAGAGACTTGACGGGAGTTTCATAGCCTGGATGCTATCCAAGGAGGAGTTCTTAAAGCAGTATTATTAAGGTAGCCTGACTTAAGAAATAACAGAAATTCACCCATCTAATATAGGGTAGACGTTCTGTAGATAGTTACTTCCGAGAATTCATGAGGGTGAAGAGGTTCGCACCCTCACTAGTGGACAGAAATCAAAAAATGGATGAGAAGTTCGTCATGGATTTGAACTCGGAGATCCGTTGCATTGTGTAAGCCATAGACCCTACCACTTACGAAGATGCACTAGAACGACCAAGGCCCTGGGGAAGCCCAGAGATGAGGTGCGCCGAGAGTCAACAGTTACTGTCTGGCAAAAGCGACTATATGAATCAAGGGACTCAAACCGTCAGCCACCAGTGCGTAGACCTCGGTATGCTGATCGACCTCCCCTTCGACATGCTGAAAGGTACCCTCCTCAATGTATTAACAGACACCCCAGGAACCAAGATGGGGCTAGAGGAAGAGGAGAGGTAGGGTGCAATATATGTGGGAAGCTATGTGGGGGAAGATGTATGGCCAGGACAATGGCTTGCTTTCGGTATGGCCAGAAGGGTCACATTGCCATCAACTGCACAACTAAGAATACAGAAAATCTACCTAACCCACCAAGAGCACTAGGAAGAGACTGACAGACTTGTATAGACTTGTTCTCAAGCAAGGGCATATGCATCCACCAGCAGAAATGCTAGGAGGTCCGACACAATGGTGAAAGGTACACTATCAGTCCGGGGACATTATGCTTTCGCTATATTTGATTACAGGTTCTACTCATTCTTTCATATCTATTCCATTTGTTAGACAAAACCCTTATTGTATGTGTTATTTTTAAGCACCCCAGCGGAAGTAGACTTAATTATTAAAGATAAAGTTAAAGATGGCCAAGTAGCAATAGCTGAACAAACTTTAAGCGTAGACCTAATAGTTGTTAACATGACTGACTGCGATGTAATAGTAGGGATGGATTGGTTAGCTGAAAATCATGCTTGTATAGATTTTCATAATAAGGAACTAATATTCTCACCGCTATTCGGACCTAGTTTTAAGTTCAAGGGTGCATGCACTTGGGCTACCTTGAAGGTATTCTCGATGATGAAAGCCAAAGAGATTAGTTCAACAAGTGGATTAGGTTATATTAGCATGTGTCATAGATGTAAGAGGAAAGGAGAAGACCTTAGACATAGTGCCCATGGTAAATGAATTTTTGGATGTCTTTCCGGAAGACCTACCAGGAATACCTTCCCAAGCTGTAGATTTTGCTATCGAACTTGAGCCAAGAACTGGACCTATTTTCAAAGCTTCGTACCGCATGGTGCCAACAGAGTTGAAGGAACTCAAGGCACAACTACAAGACCTATTGGATCAAGGCTTCATCCGTCTTAGCGTATCTCCTTGGAGTGCTCTAGTATTATTTGCCAAAAAGAGAGATGACTCAATGCGTCTGTGCATCGATTACAAAGAACTGAATAAAAGGACGATAAAGAATAAGTACCTGCTCCCTCGTATTGAAGATATATTTGACCAACTCAGAGAAGCGATAGTATTTTCCAAGATAGACCTTCGATCAGGATAGCATCAAATTAAGATTAAAAAAGGAGACGTACCAAAGACAACATTCAGGACAAGGTACGGTCACTACGAGTTTGTAGTGATATCGTTTGGCCCCACCAAAACCCCAACGGTATTAATGGAGTTAATGAATCGATTATTCAAGGAGGTTTAGACATGTTTGTTATCGTGTTCATACACAACATCCTAGTATGCTCGAAAACGGACGAAGAGCACCAAGAGCACCTCTGAAAGGTCGTAACAACCTTGAGAGAGAACAAGTTGTACGTCAAGTTCTTTAAGTGCAAATTTTGGCTACGACAAGTTTCATTCTTTAGGCATGTGATGTCAAAGGATGGAATCTCAGTAGACCCTACCAAGATTGAAGTGGTTATTAAGTGGGAACGCCCAATTACGATTACAGAGGTATGAATTTTTCTAGGGTTAGTAGGTTACTACTGAAGATTTGTGCAAGAATTCGCTAGAATAGCCTCACCACTTACACCGTTGACTAAGAAGGGCGTACCATTTTTATGCAACGATGCGTGTGAAGCAAGCTTTCAAGATATAAAACAGAGGTTGGTAACTGCAGCAATGCTCACAGTACCAGAGAGTTCTAAAGGGTATGTGATATAAAGTGATGCTTCCAAGAAGGGATTAGGATGTGTATTGATGCAACACGGTATGGTTGTTGCGTATGTATCCCGTCACTTAAAGGATTATGAGAAAAACTATCCCACGCATGACCTAGAGTTGGCCATGGTAGTGTTCACATTAAAAACTTGGCGGCACTACTTGTATGGAGAGAAGACACACATGCAATTGTTCTCAAACTTAGCTTTAATCTCATAATTATTGTCAAGCATGGGGAGATTTCTACCTTTCACTACTTCCAAAACTGAAATTCTATTAAAGACACTCATGACTTTTACAAATCGATTCAAGTACATGATTTTTGAACTTTCATTGTGTTAGCTCGTAAAATTTTTACTTGGTAAGCCAATATCACTCTTTTTTGTGTTCATACTAACACTTTAATTTCATGTTTGTGTACTTCATAGTGACAAAATTTTTCTTTCACACTACCACCCTGAATATCTATATTAACTTATAGGATCTTATTGAAGGTATCATCTTAGAAAATTTTCATTTATTACAACTTACTAGTATATATGCGTACATTCACTTTCACTTTTATGACCAATAACACTAAATTGTTTAATTATGTTTCAACACATCTGACTGAAACATTTAACCTTTCTTAGTAAAAATCATTTTCATGTGTATACTAGTGTTAAGTAGTTTACTAACATTTTTCATGAGACTTAACTTCATAATTACTATATGAATCTTGCTAACCTAAACATGTTCCAATGCATCAATATATCATGTATCACTCACATTGTATGCAAGTAAGTTATACCATAATATAGCAACATCATTTATCATCTTTCATAAGGTATACTTGACAATGATGAAGTGTTCACTGCAAGACCATGAAAATATTATGAGCCTATATTGTAGGTTAGTTTACAAAATCTATATGCCAAAAGTCTTGATACCAACTATAATAGCCTACCTTTTCTTTTAAAATGAGGTCATGACTATTGTGTGTGAAAAATCATTTAAAAACAATTCACTTCAAATATTGCCATGGACTTAAATGTCCATAAGTTCATTTCCAACATATAATAGGATCCTAAAATAACATAGTTAAAAACTAGAAAAATGAACACCTTTTAGCAAGTATTGAAGTAGATGTATTGACCTGTCTTAACACAAACAATAGGACTATGACTTAAATGCAGAAATCTAAAAATCTCGATTTCATTGATTTAAATGCAGAAATCTAAAAATCTCGATTTCATTTCAAATGTCTCCTCAGCTAACACCATTATCCACATGGGAACCTTACCTTTATTTCAAGAAATAGTAAATCATGTTTGAGTATTTAAAAATACTTAGCAAGCAAGTAACTCCACTATTGGGATTGAGAAATGTAATCACATGTAATCATGGTTCATGATAGGACCTATGTTTTTTTGTGACTATTTCTTGGGGTCTATTTTTTTTTCTAAGTAGGGTGGAATGCTTAGTACTTCTCTATGCATGGTTGACGCATGTGAACATGAGCTCACTAGTTGGACTTATATACGTATCCCCTAGGCTTATCTATAGGTTAGTGCATGCTCATGTTGTTGAAAACCAACGGAAAGAAAGGAACACATATCATGTCATGATATACATGTCCGTAAAAAATATGTTGGAGAAGTATCTCATGCTCATGACATACAACATGCATGAGCCCAGTAATTTAAAATCATGATATATGGTTATGATGCGCATCATACTTCCACTTTTTTCATGGCATAACTTTCTCTGAGACATGATATCTATAGGCATATATTTCATTATTGTCATACATGGCTCACATATTGTGAACATAGTATCAAAACATACTGACATATTAAAAGTACATGCATCACATATCAGTCTTAACATAACATAGTTATAATACATATCATAACATAAAAAAATAACATGTAGGTAGGCCACAAGGTAAGTATCATTCATATAATACTAAATTCATTCAACCAAGCCCAAAGGCATTCCAATAGTAAGTCTACTTACTTTATTGGTCTAAGTTAAAGTCACTAAATACTTTTGGTGTTAGTCTGATTCAACTCTACCTATAGAGTCTCATGCCATCATATTTAGGACTTCAATAAGAAAATTAATTCACCTAACTTCGTTAATTAATATACATTTTGGAGTCACTAAATACTCTTGGTGGTAGTCGGATTCTGCTCATAGAAGTCAACTCTACCTATAGAGTCTCATGCCCATCATATTTAGGACCTCAATAAGAAAATTAATTCACTTAACTTCGTTAACTAATCTACATTTTGCTCCAAATATTTTGGGTGAGAAAAAATAACCACCTTACTATCCTCAAATGCTCGTGAAAGACAAAAAAAAAAGCTCATGAATGGTCCAATATTATAGGAAGTGGTCCAAAATACTAAAGAGAGTCGTTTAAGCTGAGCTACGAAGAGTCACACAAGCCTTTTATTAAAGGCAAATATATTGTATTAATTTATTATTCTTTTCTTTTATTGTTCTTTCCATATTATTTGTAATTTACCATATTTCTGTATAATGTAAATGATTATAAATAAGAGAACTCTCACTACCATTTAGGTGTGGTGGTTTCAGCAAACATTCACATGGTATCAGAGCCCTTTCGATTTAACAACCTTCATTCTTTCTTCTCTATGGCTTCCAAATCCTCTTATCATCTTCTTCTTTTCAACACTCTAATCCATATGATCACCATCAAACTTTCTTCCTCCAATTATCTTCTTTGGAAAAGCCAACTTCTCCCTCTCCTTGAGAGTCAAGACATGTTGAGCTATGTTGATGGAAGTATGGTTCCACCACCTCGCTTTGAACTAGAAACCTCCTCAACACTCAACCCCAAATATTTGGCGTGGAGAGCAGCCGATCAACGAATTCTCTGTCTCCTGCTCTCCTCTCTCACCGAGGAACCCATGGCTGTTGTCGTTGGTCTCTCTACTACACGTGATGTTTGACTTGCGTTGGAAACTACGTTCAGCCATCATTCGAAAGCTCGTGAACTGAGACTCAAGGATGACTTGCAGCTGGTGAAACGTGGCACCAAACCTGTTGCTGAGTATGCCCGTGCCTTCAAAACAATTTGTGACCAACTTCATGCCATTGACAGACCCATCGAGGATATTGATAAAGAGCACTGGTTTCTTTGTGGACTCGGCACCGAATTTTCAGCTTTTTCTACTGCTCAGATGGCTCTCACCCCTATCCCCTGTTTTGCAGATTTAGTCTCTAAAGCTGAAAGTTTTGAGTTGTTCCAGCGCTCCCTTGAGTCCTCTAACTCCACTCCTACAGCATTCACAGCCACTAATTGTGGTCGCACCCATGGAAGCCACCCTGCTTCCTCTAGCAACCAGCGAGGTCGTTCTTATTCCCACAAAAAAAACTCTTTCAATCGAGGATGAACCCACTCAGGTTAGGGTCGTCGACCACCTCACGTCCAAATATGCCGCAAAGACGCCCATTATGCTAACCGTTGCAACAAACGGTATGTTCGACCTGATTCTTCTCATGCTCACCTTGTTGAAGCCTTTAACACGTCATGTTCTATTGCTGGACCCGATGCTGCTAATTGGTTTCTGGACACTGGGGCTTCGGCCCATATGACTGCCGACCCATCTATTTTGGATCAGTCTAAAAATTACACGGGTAAGGACTCTGTGATCATAGGAAACGGTGCATCCCTACCCATTACCCACACAGGTACTCTTTCTCTTGTTCCAAATATTCACTTATTAGATGTCTTGGTTGTCCCTCGTCTCACTAAAAATCTTCTTCCCATCAGTAAATTAACGTCTGATTTTCCTCTCTCCGTTACATTTACTAATAATCTTATTACTATCCAGAATCGTCAAACAGGAAGGGTGGTGGCAACCGGTAAAAGAGATGGAGGGCTATATGTGCTAGAGCGCGGCAACCCTGCTTTTATTTCAGTCCATAGAAACAAATCTTTACGTGTTTCATATGATTTATGGCATGCTTGCTTGGGTCATGTGAATCATTCTGTTATTTCTTTTTTAAATAGAAAAGGTCATCTTTCTCTTACGTCTTTATTGCCTTCTCCATCATTATGTAATACTTGTCAGCTTGCAAAAAGTCATCGATTGCCTTATTCCCGCCATGAACGTAGGTCGTCTCATGTGTTAGATCTTATTCATTGTGATCTTTGGGGTCCTTCCCCCATCAAATCAAATTCGGGTTTTCTTTACTATGTTATTTTTATTGATGATTATTCTCGATTCACTTGGCTTTACCCTTTAAAATTTAAATATGATTTCTTTGATATTTTTCTTCAATTTCAAAATTTTGTGGAAATCAATATTCTTCTCGTATCAAGGTATTTCAAAGCGATGGAGGTACCGAATTTACTAGCACTTTTTTCAAAACTTCTTTACGTAATTCTGGCATCCACCATCAACTCTCTTGTCCATGTACACCTGCTCAAAATGGTCATGCTGAGAGAAAACATCGTCATGTGACTGAGACTGGCTTGGCCCTTCTCTTTCACTCTCATCTTTCTCCTCGTTTTTTGGTTGATGCCTTTAGCACTGCAGCTTATATTATCAACCGGTTGCCTACTCCACTTCTTGGAGGTAAGTCACCCTTTGAACTCCTCTATGACTACACTCCACATTATGACAATTTTCATCCCTTTGGTTGTCTTGTTTATCCTTACTTGCGTGATTATATGCCTAACAAGCTTTCTCCCCGCAGCATTCCTTGTAATTTTTTGGGTTATAGTCCTACTTATAAAAGGTTCCCCTGTCTTGATCCCGCCACCACTAAGCTATATATCACCCGCCATGCTCAATTTGATGAAACTCACTTTCCTGCTATCCCTAGCTCCCAGGCCCAACCTCTTTCCTCTCTTCCTATTTCAAATTTCTTGGAACCACATCTTTATCATATTGATTCATCCCTCCCTACCACTTCATCATCGCACATTCTTCGATCCAGTTCATCCTCGTGTGATATTTGTTCTAACCTTGTGGATGAGTATGTGCAGGTTGATACTTCTCTTGCAGGTTCCACTTTGCCACCCTCGACTCTGATTCGACCTCTATTGAACCTACTGTTGATTCCTCTTCTTTGAGCACTCATCATATGATCACACGAGCCAAAGCTGGTATATTCAAGACTCGTCATCCAGCAAATCTTGGTGTTTTGGGCTCATCTGGACTTCTTTCTGCTCTTCTTGCATCCACTAAGCCAAAATGATACTGGGTTGCTGCCATGGATGAAGCAATTTGAACTTTACAACAAAATGATACTTGGACTTTAGTTCCTCGCCTTGCCAACACCAACATCGTGGGGCTCTAAATGGGTGTTTCGTATTAAATATTTGCCTGATGGATCCGTCGAGCATTTCAAGGCTCGTCTTGTTGCCAAAGGTTATACTCAGGTTCCTAGTCTTGACTACACTGACACTTTCAGTCTGGTTGTCAAAGCTACCACTGTCTGTGTTGTGCTTTCTATTGTAGTCACAAATAAATGGCCTCTTCGACAACTTGATGTCAAGAATGCTTTTCTCAATGGAACTCTTATTGAACGTGTTCATATGGAACAACCTTCTGGGTATATTGATCCTCGATTTCCCACTCATGTTTGTCTATTAAAGAAAGTCCTATATGGTTTAAAGCAAGCTCCTCGCGCCTGGTTTCAGCGTTTTAGCTCATTTCTTCTCACACTTGATTTTTCTTGCAGTCGCGCTGACACGTCCCTTTTTTTCTTTCATCAGCAATCTAACCTTATCTATTTGCTTCTTTATGTTGATGACATTATTGTTACCGGCAACAACTCATCTCTTATTGACAGCTTTACTCGCAAGCTTCATTCTGAGTTTGCTACCAAAGATTTGGGTTCTCTCAGTTACTTTCTTGGTCTTGAAGCTTCACCCACTCCTGATGGTCTCTTTATTAGTCAGTTAAAATATGCTCGAGATATTCTTACTCGTGCTCAGTTGCTCAATAGCAAACCAGTCCACACTCCCATGGTTGTTTCTCAACACCTGACTGCTGATGGTTCTCCTTTCTCTGATCCTACTCTTTATAGATCTCTTGTTGGCGCCCTTCAGTACTTGACTATTACGCGTTCAAATATTGCCTATGCTGTCAATTATGTCAGTCAATTCTTGCATGCCCCTACTGCAGATCACTTTCTTGCTGTCAAACGTATTATTCGCAATGTCAAAGGAACACTCCACTTTAGTCTTACCTTTCGTCCATCCACTGTTCCTAGTACGCTAGTCGCTTATTCGGATACTGACTGGGCTGGTTGTCCCGATACTCGTCGTTCTACATCCGGCTATTCTATTTATCTTGGTAACAATCTCGTTTCTTGGAGTGTCAAAAAGTAACCTACTGTCTCAGGCTCCAGCAGTGAATCTGAGTATCGTGCTCTTGCCACAAGTGCTGCTGAACTTCTTTGGGTTACGCATCTTTTGAATGATCTCAAGGTCCCTATTTCACAGTAGCCCTTACTCTTATGTGACAACAAAAGTGCTATTTTTTTGAGCTCTAATCCCGTTTCTCACAAGCGGGCCAAACATGTTGAACTAGATTATCATTTCCTTCGAGAACTTGTTATCGCTGGCAAACTTCGCACACAATATGTACCTTCTCATCTCCAAGTTGCAGACATCTTCACAAAAAGTATTTCTCGATCTCTCTTTGAATTTTTCAGATTCAAGCTTCACGTTCGTTCAAATCCTACGCTCAGCTTGCGGGGGGTGTTAAGGATAGTTGACCGTTCATTATAAAGGCAAATATCTAGATATTTGCCTTACATTGCGGCTTACCATATTTGCCCCTTTATTAAAGACAAATATATTGTATTCATTTATTATTCTTTCCTTTTATTGTTCTTTCCATATTATTTGTAATTTACCATATTTTTGTATTCGATAAATGATTATAAATAAGAGAAATCTCACCACCATTTAGGTGTGGTGGTTTCAGTAAACATTCACAGGATGGTTGAGTTGAGACGCACGTGGGGAACAGTAATATGGGTCAAGCGCAGGTCAAGTGTGGGCCAACATGGGTCAGTGCGAATCGGGCATGGTACAACATAGGTCAAACGAGGATCCAGCGTTGGTTGGCTCGGTGGCTGTTGGGATGCACCCTTAGTTGCATGCAGATTGGGTGATGGGTGAAATGGCATTATTGAGCTGATGGGTGTTACTAGGCTGCGAGAGAAGTGGGAGAAGGTCTCTCATTATTTCTTTATTTTTTTTTACATTAGAGGCTCTTCTCCTGTATCTCATTTATGAGAACCGTTTATTGCACGCCCTTTCATTATGAGACTCAACATTGCATGCTAACATACGGTGTCAGTTTAAGTTAACGAAATTAGACTTTAATTTCAGAAAAAAAGAAAAACTCAAGAAAATTGGATGGCAAGCAAAACATGTTAAGCTAATTTATTCCTAAGGATCACTATCTGTCAAACTGAATCCCAAAAGAGAATTTAACTCACGATAAGATGAATAAAAGCTCATCACTTTCATTGAATCAAAAGTCATAGTTTCAAAATAAAGGAAATAACATAAGAAAATGTAAACGAAAATGACTAATGACAATCCCTCCCGTCCCGAATCAATACACACTTGAGGAAATCTCTTTGCACCTTAATTCAATTTTCTTTGATGGTAAACTTGGTAAAATATCATCACCAGTACATACGATCCAATTGTACAAATATTTTAGAAACATGATTGAGTTATGTGAGGAACAACCCTCGGCGACTATGTTAGGAAAAACATTTTAAAAAAAGATTTAGTATAAAGATTTACATATTTTAGAAATAAATTGTCTACCCTCCATTGTAAATACCCAATCTTACCAAGATTTTCATCCTAACATATCAAAGTAGCCTCAATTCGAGCAAATGTAGTAGTATTCTATAGAGTGTCTTGTAATATTTTCTAGGTTGGTGTTAATAAAGAGAGCTAACATTTCCCACAATGAGTTGTGTTCAACAATCTGGTATTAGAACGAGGTGGTGTAGGTTGTCTAATCTATTGGGATTCTTAGTATGCTCTGTGGTTGTAGGTTTGTCTGATCTTCCACATTAGAAACAATTTCTTGAGATTATTAGTGAGTGAAGTTTTTTGTTTCGTGAGTAGTCTGTAACTTTGCAATTTTTGTGTCGAAAGAGCTTGTTTGGTATTAGTGAAGTATAGTCAACATGATGGGTAATTTCCAAATCGTTGAAGGAATTAAGAAACTCAACAACAACAACAACAACACGTGGACAATGCATGTTGTCCTATTTAAAAGGACAGGACCTTTTGAAGGTCATTGACAGGAGTGAAACTACGCTGCCAAATGAAGATTCTAACAGTGCCTTGCATAAATAGAGAATCAAAGCAGGTAAAACAATATTTGCCTTGAAGATCACAATCGAATAAGATATGTTAGAGTACATTTGGGATGACAAGACACCGAAAGAAGCATGAGACACGATCGTGATGTTGTTCTCAAAGAAGAACAATATGAGGCTCCAACGGAGAATGAGTTGTTATCAATCTCATAATGTGACATGACGATTGCTCAGTACTTCCACAAAGTCAAGTCGATCTACTGGGAGATTACTGAACTAGACCCGAAGTCCGCCATTGGAGAAGTTCGAATGAAGAGGATCATTATCCACAGATTACGACTATGAATATAGAAGCTTCTTTATTGTTGTACAAGGATGGCTCGCCCAACCATCACTCGTAAAGTTCAAAAATTTGCTAGCAAACCAAGAAGTCATGGCTAGGCAAATGGGAGGCATCATAACAAAAGTTCGATCATCAATAAGCCACGTGGATACAAAAATGGTGACAAAGGAAGAAGTCACCAAGGAACTGCACAACCAGGAGAGCTCATAAGAGCGACAGCAAGAGCTCTGAAGGGAAGAGATTTGATGAGGAAAAAGGGTCACATGTCCAGGGATTGTTGGTCCAAGAAAAAGTCTATCGACAACAATGTGACATTTTCCAACATGGAGATGGAGGAGGAATGGGATATAGAGTCAATATGTGTCATAGAAGAAGACGAGCTAGCGTTTATGACAATGATGGGAGAATATATTGATTTCTAGGATGACTGGATCATTGATTCAGGATGCTCAAACCACATGACTGACGATTAGAGTGACGCAATGGAAGCAAGGTGGCCCTTGGAGAAGGAAGTATTATCAGACTTGGACAACATTGAAGAAATTCTTCCACAGAAAACGGGGGAGAAAACTATACACATTTGTTTAAGTGTCGATGTACCTAAAGATCTAAGTGACACTGATGTTGGTGAGTAAGAAGTGACACAACCAAGTAAATCTAGTGAAAAAGAAATGACACCTCAACAACTTAGGTGGTAAAAAAGAATTCAAAAGCAAAATTCAATATATGTAGATACAAATATTAGAGAAGGCGAAGTTGAAGAGCCATAGACTTATGAAGAAGCATCACAAAATATGGCTGGACAAAAGGCAATAGATGAAGAATTTAATGCATTGAAGCAAAATCAAACTTGGAAACAAGTGTCAAGACCAAGAGATATCAAACTCATCTCTTGCGAGTGAGTTTACAAAATAAATTGTCTCTTAGATAGATCAATCGAGAGATACAAGGCTCGTACTATAGCTCTAGGGTTCTCTCAACGATATAGACTAGTCTAGTGGTGAAGATCACTAAGATCACTAACGTACAAGTTCCTGTAACACTTGCGGTAAATAAAGATTGGAAATTATGGTAGATGGATATGAAGAATGATTTCTTGCATGGAAAGTTGGACCGAGAGATCTACTTGAACCAACCAAATGGATTTGAAAATGGAGTTGGAGTTATTAGTCAGTATATGCAAAGTTCGAAGGCGTCTCATTTGGATGCTGTTCGACAGATCTTTCGATATGTCAAGATCACAATCGATTATGGTCTTTTGTATAAAAGAAGTGAAGATTACAAGCTAGCTGGATATTGTGATGTTGACTATGCAGGAGATCACGGTACCCGAAGATCAATCACTGGATATGTGTTAAAGCTCAATTCGAGAACAATTTTCTGGCGTAGCAAAAGACAACCAACAGTATCATTATCAACTATAGAAGTGGAGTACAGAGCAGCGGCTGGAGCAACTCAAGAAAGTACATGGCTGAAACTCTTAATGGAGGATTTGCACCAGAAAATTGACTACCAATACCACTTCATTGCGACAACCAATCTGAGGTTCGCTTAATAAAAAAAATTGAGATTGTGTGCTAGAACAAAGCATGTGGAGGTGCATTACCATTTTATGAGAAAAAACGTCTTGAAGGAAGAATACGGATGACTAAGTGACAAATTTGTTTACATGAGGGCTGAATACCGACAAATATGAGGGTTTTCGCTATCAGCTCAACATGGTGCAAGAATGAGAACTAGTGTTGAAGGAAAGTGTTAAAATAGGATCACTACCTCAATAGCTCAATAGGGTCAAACCCAATAGCGTAGGAATAAAGATATATAATTATTTTAGGAAAAACATTAAAAGAAATAGAAAAATAATTAGATATTTTAGAAATAAATGGTTGGATATTTTTAGGAATAAATTGTCTATCCTCGCCTATAAATACCTCTCCACCCTACCAAGATTTTCATTGTAAGAAACCCAAGCAGCCTACAAAATACAGTAGTACTCTACAGAATGTTTTGTAATCTCTTCTCGATTGGTGTTAATAAAGAGTACGAGTGTTTCTCACAAAGAGTTGTGTTCAACCGAACTAAATGGTATAATTTGACTCTTAACTAAGTATTTCGACTGATTTAGGGAATCCTCATATATAATGATGATTAAGTTTCATCTAATGCATTCATCTTCTTAATCCACCAAAATATGTGCTTTATATAAGCTGATAGAAGGTCAATGGTGGCTCATTTTCATGATCCAAGCTTTAACTTTAAACTACCAAAGTCAAAATAGAATAGACATTGAAGAAATAGTTTAACAAAAAAATTGACCGCAAACTCCACAGTTGCAAGGGCAAGGTTGTAGCCCCTCTATCACGACCCAATTTTTTAATTTTAGACTGTAACTAAAAAGATGAAGACCAAAGAAAATAAAATGAAAAATTAAATAAAATGAAAGATAAAAAATATGTTAAAACTTAAATTGAAATAAAAATGGACAAACAAAGCTATAATTAAATAAAAAATGAATCCCGTCATAAGTCTCAGTCTTTCAAAATTATAACAAAGGTCAAAATGAGTTTAGTATACAATTACAAAACGAAATACAAAAATAAGCGGTTGCTCCAGAACGATACCCTCTATGATTACGCAACTCTCGAATGCTCCTCTACATAGACTGACAACTTACAAACAGTATAAAAAGAAAGGAAAATACTGTTTGTAAGTTGTCAGTCTAAGTATAAAAATACTTAATTTGCAACCTATTTGTAGCCTCTCATTGCATCCTTAACCTAATAGGTATCTACGAGCTTAATTCAAGATTTTAGGAATTTTGAGTCTGGTCTCTGCTACTGTCTGAGTATCTAGGGTGCCTCGAAGTCCTAAGCGGCACTTTAGCTATTCATGGACCCACCTTGTGTTCAGAGAAGGTGGTTCACCCTTTTTTAGCATCCCGATCGGTCGAGCGACAAGTCTCATTTTTGGAGTAAACTACTCTTCTATTCTTTAACTTAGGGTAGTTTGCTTTCCCTATACAGTAAACTCAATATCGTGGGTTGAGGCGCTAACTTATAGAACTCTTTCTGATGGGGACAGTATGGTGTGTGCTAGCCTGCTGTTCATGCATGGAAGTTTGGGTGGCAAACTCATCCCATAGGACCATATAGTCACCCAAAGTCGGAGGAGCAACTCCCATGTGCGTGCCAGCTCAAATAACTACCCACGGGATCCACGATCTACGTGATCCATGTCTCCTATAGAACGAATCTATAGAGTAGGGTAATTGAACTTAAATGTCAGGTCATACCCTAATTGGTTGCATGCCTAGCTCGATGGCCTGGATACTAGAGTGGAACTCGACGGTACGAGTATCAGAGTGGAAAGCGTAGTGGAGACTCTGACAGCTCTGTCAAATTGATGACACCGTACAAACTACTAACGACTCGGAGAGTTATCTTTGTTATTCTTGAATCCTGTGAAGGTCTACTAGGTTCTTATGGGTGCCTAGGCGGTTTAAATCCTATCTCTCGTTTCTAGGATCTTTAAGGTTAGCTTCTCCGGGTTAAACCAATCTTTAGGTGCAAACAAGTCTAAACCTTTACTCACTCATGATCCTGGGATTCAAGGTATATTGAAAATGTACTGACCTAGGTCAACATGTAAACTGCTCTTATAGTAGCAACTTGGTTCTCTTGTGCATGCTTTGCTACAAAGATTATCCTATCGGTCATCTAGAGCATGGTATAAATATGCTAAACATTCTTGCATGTTTGTTAGAGAGATATCTTATTGATGATCTAAAGCTTTAAAAACATTGTTTAAAACATTCATGCAAACAAACAAGCAAACAAGCTCAACGAGAAGATAACATCTATCAATCGCCTGCAACACAGATCACAATAGCCCATCCTCTTTTTTAACACATCAAAAAGTATTAAAACAACATTCATCATAAATCTCATCATAGGAGCATTTTGATAATTTCTTATATATTGCATAGCATATTCGTCCATATTGCCAACTCATTATCTAGTCATCATTTTCTTTTCCTAGCTCTTTGCAGAAAATATAAAATCAACATGCATCTCGTAATTTGATCCTACGAGCATAACGATAATGTTCAGAATATAAAGATAATGCATTCTTATCCAAAATTACCCTTTTAATGTCCTAAACATGCATATTCTAACCACCTAAGTTAAGCAATGCTCGCATGCTAGCACGTCCTGGCGATCCGTAAAAGTATTACTTGCCTAATGTCTTTGTGACTACTTAATTCTATGAAGCGTTCCTTCCAAGAGGGTGATGTGCTCAGATGAGTGAGTGAGTGAGTTACCACTACTAGAGGAGGCTCAATTAGGTCAGCGACGAGCCAATGAAGAGCTGCCCTAGATAAACACGCCAATGAAGAGCTGCCCTAGATAAACACCAAGAGGTTGTGGAAAGAATTAACTAGTCTTGTCATAGTACGTATTAATCTCTCTTAAAAGAGTAACAGTGCTCCAACGAGTAACATGGCATAGTGTCACACTACGAAGAAGGGCTCGGGTTGGCCACATGAGAAGATATTGCGAGGTTATCCTTTAGATGGGGTTAGAGAGAGAAAAGATGTATCAAAGACTGTTTTAAGGAGCCGATTGAGTATAAAGAGAAAACCAATCACATCCTTTGACCTAACCGATGCTCGTAGAGTTTAAGAAATTTATAAATCAAGTGATCATTAGGACTCTCTCGGTATGCTATTCTCTGTCATCATACGATGTACCAGTTCTTTCTTAGATTCAAAAGATCGATATTGGGGTTGTAGTTAGAGGCATCACCATGTAATTAATATAACTGTCAGTCCATCCTAACATCTGAAAGCATATCATAGACGCATATACAACAGACACACACCTCTACCAAATCTGGGAACAACAGGAGACAGAGAGATCGAAGAATTCTCAGTATTGTCAGACCACGGGTTATTGTGGTAAGATCATATGTGTGCCAAAGGATGAAGAATTTCACAACCTTACTATGAAGAGAGTCGGTTGTGACCCTCACATTACGACAAAAGAAGCAGCGACCCTCAAGTGCACCCATTCAGCCATGTGAGGGCCTAGACGAGTGCCATGATGCGACCGAGGAGGATGGTGCGTTATCTAACACACCATATAGAGTGAGCATTGAAGAGAAGATGAGGGATAAGCCAGATAAGGGCAACAAGTAGACAAGTGCTTGTTGAAGGAAAGGGTACGACACTGGGCCTTAACCTCGAAAGTTGAAATTTTGAAAGGGAATTTGGCATGCAGTTCTAAAGTCGATTCCGCCCATATGAAATATGAAAGCTTGCAAAATTTGGTATGAATAGGACACCAGACGGATGTTCTACGACATCATATATCCGTTCGCCAAAATCATGTCTACACCCACCAGTTTGGAAATGCCTCAAAATGTACCTTAGGGGAGGCATGTTATCACCTTTTTACCACCCCTAAGTTCTGTGACCTAAGCGAGATACCCTGTGGCACATGTGTATGTCACAATGAGGGCAGCGTTTTGAGACGAGTGTCTCGAGAGACTTTCTTTGAAATATATTTTTTAAGGATAGTATCGGGCGACACGAGTGTTTCGATATTATGTCCCTACCCATGTGTCAGAGGTTGGATTTTGTACCTGCTATCTGGTATGGTATCCATAAATGACATAACATAGGCAAATGAGTGCCAATGTGATATGAACCACAACCAAGCAATTTCCGTACTTTAAGGTCCAATTACAAGGACGAGAGCCACGAAGTTACAACAAGTTTTAGTCGCATATATTCAAGCTATGGTGTTCTCATCAAAGAAAATTCTAGAAGACGTTGGAGACCTTTCTTATATGTTGTGTAAAGTTGAGCTTCAAGATAGAGATGCATTAAATGCACTATTTATGAAACTAGTCCAAGGTTGGTCACATTTCATTTATTGCATTATTTAATTATAATTTAAATATTTATTTGTAATTTAATCTAGTTTTTAATATAGGAGTTAAGGTTAATGTAACCCACTTAGGTTACCCTATTTCATCCTTAACTAGTCATTTTAATATAGAGGTAGGAGTATTTCTCATTAACTAGTCATTTTAATAAGCAGGTTATAGGTTTTTTTCATTAACTAGCCATTTTAATAGGGAGATTATGTGTCACTAGGTTAACTTGTCAAAGGTTATATAAAGCCTTCTTTTCTTTATGGTAGACATCACATTTTTTTTGGAATTGAAGAGAATACTCTTTTAGATTTGTTGAGTGCTAATCTTTTAATTTGCAAATTCTTGTGTTTAGAACCTGCATACTAGATTCATTCAAGTGGTATTGATCAAAACTCTTGTGGAGTGATTCGAATCATTGATCTTGATCATCAAGATAATTCACTCTACAACTTTCGCTTGGGTTGATTCTATATTATTTGGTATCAGAGGTTTAGGCTCAAGGTCGGATATATGTTTCCTTGCGTTTATCTCTTTTAATTCTCTTATATATATATTTTTTTCGATTTGTGTAGAATGTTCATATTTTATCACAAATATATATATATATATATATAATATATTCTCTCTGTTCTTTAATTCGTGTTGACATATTTTATAGAGTGTTAGATCTTGATCTTATCAACACTTTGTTATTCTTTAAGATCTTCTAAATCAATTTTAACTTATTGGATTTTGACAATCACTTAGAAAAAAAAAAGCTTATTGATGTTAAATGTAACGACCCTAAAATTTTACCTATTTCATCTAAGGTCATTATTACACTTTGAAATGCAGAACATACATTAAGTGGGCCATGTATCATTAATGCGACTTACACTCGCCTTTTATTGCCTCGTGGAAGAGAGGGAAAGAAACGAAAAAGAACAAAACTGAAATAAATCCCTTATCCTACCCTAAGGTTTATTATGCACATACAATTCAACCTATACTAGCCTAAACTAAACACCCAAGCCGAATTCAACATATACTAACATATACTATGAAGAAAAAAAAAAAAAAAGAAAGACAACTGCCCTATGCATGTGCCACGGTCCCGGGGTGTACGATGCCGCCGACGATCTCACATGGGTGCTTTACCCTTATCTGGAAAAAAAAGGTAGCACGAGGCTTGAGTATTTCTAGAATACTCAGTAAGCGACCCCCGTATCGGGGTTATGCAACATTCACAAGCAATGCAATGATGGGACCTATCCTTCATTTCGTTTCGTTTTTCCTACGGTGCTATCCTAACGGGTAAACTCTGGACGTGTACCATATACTCTACACACAGCCCATACGTGCGAGTATGGACTCACCAGCTAGTTCGCACACCGCTGGGCCACTTTCATTACTCGGTGGGCATACTCTGGGAGCCCCTTATGCCGGGACCCGTTAGAACTAGTAACCGTCACGGCAGCGTTATGCGAGGCATAACGATCGTTGCCCTGCCATTGGGTGTACGCGTCCGTACCCTCGTGATGGAATGGGGGTCTCCCCCCAGATGCATGAACACACACAATGCATGAGGTTCCCATTAATACAATGTTATCATTAGTGAACATAACCCCTCAGTTACGTTCCATGCAAACATGTCAACCTCGTTTCCTATTTACGTATCATACATAACTCTATTGGGGTTATGTTTTCATGAATCTACCTTACTTCATGTCATACAATTCATGCGGTTAATATTCAACATTCCACACAATCATGTCACAACCATCCAAGAACAACTTAACGTCACATTCATTACATATCATATCAGATTAAACAGCATACATAGCATACAATCACGTTCACATAGGTACGTATTTAAACATACAATTTAATGCACTATTAAATGACACGTGCGAAACCACGGGCACGTGTCATCACACAACAACAACGCGTAACCTACGACGGGGTGAGCCACTTACTTGGTAGGCCTTAGCCGAAGTACTCCCTAAAAATATAACATAAGCTCCTAGCTCCTCGTAAAACGTCCTACGCTTCCGTGGGTGGTTGGTTCCTATTGGATCATTCGACACTTTCGTTAGTATTTCACAATTATAATTAATATCCAACTTGAAATTGTGACATACGTCCTTAAAATGGTCTGTTTTACCTTAAACGGGGTCGAAACAAGGTCTGGGAGGGTCGGAACGGTGACAAACGGGTCGAAAACAGGTTTCCCGAGCTGAATAAGCCGCCAGAGCTGAGGAGCCGTCGTCGAGCTGAGAGGTGTCGCGCTGCCGAGGTGACACGTGGCACAACCAGAGAGTGACACGTACAACGATCCCGGGTCGAGGCGCGAGTTTTTGGGTCGAGCGCGCCGGTCTGGGTTGGCCGCGAGCGATGGGTCGGCCCAAGCTAGAGGCTATGTAGGTGGGCTGGGCCTTAACTGGTTTTCTGGTTTGGACTGAAGCGTTTTGGGCTGCGGGGGGTTTCGTCGACCGAATTGAGTCAGCGTGGGTTGGGTTCGGTTCGGGTTGCGGGGTCCGACGTTCGGGTCGGACTTCGTCTTCTTCGCTCGGTTTCCTCGCCGATTTCCAGTGACCGCTCTCTCACCTCCGTGACGTCGCTTCGCCGTCTTTTTTCCCTCCCTTTTCTCCGTTTTTGGGATTGGTTTGGATCGTAACGGCCTAACACTCCCAGATCTGAGAGGGTTTGGGGATCCGATGCTCTGTCTTCCTTGCCGGCGGTGTACCACGTGTAGGACTCGCCTAAATCTACCCCCGGTGTGTGTAAAAGTCTCTGAGATTACTTTCGTTACGTCAGATTGAAGTTTGACGTCGATTTCGTAAGGTTTGGGCCTCGCCGGAGTTTCGTCGGCTTTTTCCTTTTTTCTTCGTTTTCCCTTTTTCCTTTTCTTTTTTCTTCTTTGTAGGTGCTATCGAGGTGGCTGAAGGTCGGGTTCGTGTTTCCTCGGCGATCCCGACTTCGCCCGCCCTTTGTGGGTCGTGTGCGAACGAAAACTCCGACGAACTCCAGAGTTTTCGGTCTTGCCGACGACTCGCCTTTTTTTTTTTTTTTTTTTTTCCGTTGCATTAAATGTATTTTTTTTTTATTATATGTTACTTTGACTAAATTATGGTACTTATTCATCTTCTTAATTTAATTTGTTTCTTTGTTGTTATATGGATTGCTCATTTAATACCCTTGTTTGATTCGTGTGTTGAGTGCTAAAGACGAGTGAACTACATTAACAAGTGAACATACGTGAGAGAGCGCTTGTGAGGTCCTTTTTTTCTCTCTTTTAACTTTCTTTTGTTGCATGGAAAATGAAGAAGACAATCGTAAGATTACTAATGCACGATTGAAAGAAGCACAACAACGAATCATGGAAAGATTAATTCGAGGAATAGAGGAGTTGACATATCAAATAAGAAGATTGGAGATTCAAAATCAAGCTCGAGAGAAGATTCCACCACCTGCACAACATGTCAACCAATATGAAGGCGACAGTTCTGATCAACACGAGGATAATCCACATGCAGTTGGTCATGCCTTGATGCGAGGGAGAGACCATGGAAGAAACCATCATAATTTTCAACAACTTATGAAGATAGAATTGATCGTAATGTGGGGAGCATCAAATTAAAACTTCCCAAGTTTTATGGCAAAACCGATCCAGAGGAGTACCTTGAATGAGAGAAAACGGTGGAGCCGATGTTCAACTTTCATAATTTGAGTGATGGAAGGAAGGTACTGTTATGCATTGCTCAATTCAAACAATATGCTCAATTTTGGTTGGATAAATTGATGTCAAGTAGGAGAAGAAATCTTGAAGCACCAATTGATTCATTGTACGAGTTCAAAGAGTCCACGAGGAAGCGTTTTGTTCTACAATATTTTCAACATGACATGGCGCAAAAGCTTCAAGCATTGAAACAAAGGCGCAAGTCTGTGGAGGATTATTACAAGGAGATGGATACATTGATGGATCGACTTGATCTCGATGAGGACATGGAGTCTCTCATGGCGCTGTTTCTTAATGGGTTAAACACGAAGATTGCAGACAAGGTTGATCTACAACCTTATTCTAATATCGAGGAGTTGTTGCACATTGTAATTAAGATTGAGAGGCAAATCCAACGAAGGTCTCAACAGTATTCTTCTAACAAATTTTCCAACTCTACTTCTACATGGAAAAAGGATAGTAAGAACATCGATTATAAGCATAGAAATCAAGAGATGTATGAGAAGCCTCAAGATAAGTTTGAGAAAGGTGAGAGTTCTAGAACAAGGAAAGAAAGAGTAAAAAAAGTCTAATGTTCGAAATAGGGATTTGAAGTGTTGGAAATGTCAAGGGGTAGGACACTATAGTACATATTGCCCTAATGCAAGAATTATGACCATCAGGAAGGGAGACATTGTTATAGAAGATGAAGAGGCACATGGAAATATAAATGAGGAAAATGATGAGAGTGAGGAGTTTAGTGAAGAGAACCCTACACATATATCTATAGTTACTCAACGAGCTCTAAACACCCACATTAAGGAGGAAGGTCTAGACCAAAGAGAGAACTTATTTCAAACTCGATGTCTTGTTTATTATGTACCTTGTAGTGTAGTCATTGATAGCGGTAGTTGCACCAATGTTGTGAGTTTCATTTTGGTCAAACGTCTTCATTTAAAGACAAAACCACATCTAGGACCCTACAAGCTTCAATTGTTGAGTGATCTTGGGGAAGTAAGGGTAACTCAAAAAGCTCTTGTTTCTTTTACTATTGGAAAATATGTTGATGATGTTTTATGTGATGTTGTATCCATGCATGTTGGAGATTTACTACTGAGGAGGCCTTGACAATTTGATCGTCGGGTAATGTAATATGGGCATGCAAATCGATACTCTTTTACTCAAAACGGTATAAAAGCTTTTCTTATTTCATTGTCTCCAAAAGATGTATTAATTGACCATTGTAAACTTGAAAAGAAAAGGCAAGAGGCTGATGCAAAAGTAGAGATTGAAAAAGAATCAAGTGAAAAAAAGAGCTCGAGTGAAAAGCAACAGAGTAGCATTCACCGTGGACAAAAAAATAATAATAATAAAATAATAATAATAATAATATATATATAGAGAGAGAGAAATATAGATAGATAGAGAGAGGGATTGAGCAAGAGTTTGAGGATTTATTTTTTGAGGAGATGCCTCGTGGTTTGCCACCACTTAGAGGGATTGAGCACAAGCTTGACTTCATTCCTGGTGCGCCTATTCCAAAGGAGGCTGAACTCCTTGCTAAAGAGTATGTACGTGAAAGTTTGAGTCCTTGATCTGTTTAAGTTATTCTTGTGCCTAAGAAATATGGTTCTTGGTGTATGTGTGGTGATTGTAAGGGTATAAACAAGATAACTATAAAGTATAGGCATCCAATTCCCAGATTAGATGATATGTTTGATGAATTGCATGGATATAGTCTTTTTACTAAGATTGATTTAAAATCGGGTTATCATCAAATTCGCATGCATATTGGGGATGAATGGAAAACAACTTTTAAAACGAAGTACGGTTTTATGAATGGTTGGCTATGCCTTTTGGATTAACCAATGCACCTAGTACATTCATGAGACTAATGAACCATGTCTTATGAAAATACTTAGGTAAGTTTGTGGTTGTCTATTTTGATGACATCCTTGTTTACTCTAAATCCTTAGATGATCATATTGCGCATGTGCGCAATGTTTTGACTACTTTAAGAAACGAATGTTTGTATGTAAATTTAAAGAAATGTAGCTTTTGCATGAAAAAATTTAACTTTCTTGGATTTATAGTTTCATCTAATGGTGTTGAGGTTGATGAGGAGAAAGTGAAGGCTATAAAAGATTGGCCTACATCTATAAGTGTAAATGAGGTACATAGTTTTCATGGTCTTACAAGTTTCTACGGTAGGTTCACTAAAGATTTTAGTACAATTGTTTCACCCTTGAATGAACTTGTTAAGAAAAATATATATTTTGTATGGGAAAAAGATCAAGATCTTGCTTTTAACACTTTGAAAGAAAATTTTAGTTCTGCTCCGTTACTTGCATTACCTAATTTTGAGTCGAATTTTGAAATTAAATGTGATGCTAGTGGAGTAGGGATAGGTGCTGTATTAATGCAAAATCAAAGACTTTTAATGTTCTTTAGTGAGAAGTTGACTGGTGCATTTTTTAGGTATCCAACTTATGATAAACAACTTTATGCTTTGGTTCATGTATTGCAAACCTGGAAACATTATCTTTGACCTAAGGAGTTCGTTAGTCATATGAATCATGAAAGTTTAAAGCATTTGAGAGCACAAAATAAACTCAATAGACAACATGCCAAGTGGTTGGAATTTATTGAAACATTCCCTTACGTCATAAAATATAAACAAGGTAAGGAGAACATTGTTGCATATGCTTTATCACGAAGGTATGTTCTCCTCAATACTTTGAATGCTAAGTTGTTGGGTTTTGAACACATAAAAGATTTGTATCAACATGACATGTTCTTTGCTCTTTTGTTGAATCTTGTGAAAAAGGATTCATCGTAGATCGTAGATAATTACTTGTTAGATGGATTTTTGTTTCAAAAAGGAAAACTTGGCATACCATCTTTCCATACATGAGTTACTTGTAGGGAAAGCTTGTGAGGGAAGCTCATGGAGGTGGTTTAATGGCACATAATGGAGTTTCTAAAACTTATGATTTGCTTTTTCTTTTTTTTTTTTTTTTTTTTTTTTTTTTTTTTGCCTAAAATGAGACATGATGTTAATAAAGTTTGTGCTTGTTGCATAGCACGTAAACAAGCTAAGTCTAGGCTTCAACCACATGGTTTATATTTTTCATTACTTGTTCCTAATGGTCCTTGAATTGATATATCAATGGATTTTGTTTTAGGTTTACCTAAGACTAGGAAAGGTTGTGATAGCATCTTTGTTGTGGTTGATCGATTTAATAAAATGATTCATTTTATTCATTGTCACAAAACAGATGATGCAAAACATATTGCTGACTTGTTCTTTAGGGAAGTTATACGATTGCATGACATTCCTAAAAGCATTGTTAGTGATCGTCATGTTAAATTTGTAAGTCATTTTTGGTGTGTTTTATGGGGTAAGTTAGTAACTAAGGTAGTATATTCAACTCCTTGAAATCCTCAAACCAATGTAAAAACTGAGGTTGTTAAGAGAACCACGACTACTATGCTTAGGGCTATTATTCATAAGAACTTAAGAGTTGAGAGGATTGTTTTCCATTTATAGAATTTGCATATAACAGGGTTGCTCATAGCACTACTAAATGTTCACCTTTAAAATTGTTTAGGGCTTTAATCCTTTTAACCCCATGAATTTGTTATCTATGCTGTCAAAGAGTTTATGAATTTTGATGCCAATGCTAATGTTGAGCTTGTTCATAAACTGCACAAGCAAGTTAAAAAACAAATTGAGAAGCAAAATTCAAAGTTGCATCCTGAATTAATAAAGGAGGCAAGATTGTCATCTTCAAGGCAAGAGATTGGGTTTGGTGCATTTTCGAAAAGAAAGATTTTCTACTCAAAGAAAATCTAAGCTTTTACCACGAGGAGATGGACCTTTCCAAGTTCTTGAGCGTATCAACGACAATGTTTATAAAATTGATTTACCAGGAAAGTAGGGTGTTAGTGCAACTTTTAATGTTGTTGATTTGAGTCCTTTTGATGTAGATGATGGCTAAGATTCGATGACGAATCCTTCTCAAGTGGAGGAGAATGTTATGAACCACGACCAAAGAATTTTCATATACCAAGGTCCAATTACAAAGACTAGAGTTACAACAAGCTTTAGTCACATATATTCAAGTTATGGTGAGCTCGTCAAAGGAAATTCTACAAGACGTTGGAGACTTTCCTTACATGTTGTGCAAAGTTGAGTTTCAAGATAGAGATGCATTAAATGCACTTTAATTTACATTTAATGAACTCATAGTTGAATTTATTGAACTAGTTCAAGGAGGATCAATGAGCACATTTGATTTATTGCATTATTTAATTATAATTTAAATATTTGTTTGTCATTTAAGCTAGTTTTTAATATAGGAGTTAAGGTTATATTGTAACCCACGTAGGTTACCATATTTCATCATTAACGAGTCATTTTAATATGAGGTTATGTGTATTTCTCATTAACTAGCCATTTTAATAGGGAGGTTATGCGTCACTAGGTTAAATTGTCAAAGACTATATAAAGTCTTCTTTTCTTTCATTGTAGACATCACATTGTTTTTAATTGAAAAGAATAGAGTTTCTATTTTAGCTTTGTTGAGAGCTGAGCTTTTACTTTGCAAATTCTTATGTTTAGAACTTGCATTTAGAGTAATTCAAGTGGTATTGATCAATCCTCTTGTGGAGTGATTCGAATCACGAGTTTAGAAACGAGTTTTCTTTACTCTTGATCTTGATCAACAAGGTAATCCGTTCCAAAACTGTAACGACCCTAAAAATTTTACCTATTTCATCTAAGGTCATTATAAACCTTGAAATGCGGAACATACATTAAGTGGGCCCTGTATCATTAATGCGACTTACACTCGCCTTTTATTACCTCGTGGAAGAAAAACGAATACAAGGGAAAGAATGGAAAAAGAGCAAAACTGAAATAAATGTCTTATCCTACCCTAAGGTTTATTATGCGAATACAACTCAACCTATACTAGCCTAAGCTAACGCACAAACCGAATTCAACTTATACTAACCTATACTACGAAGGGAAAAAAGGAAAAGACGACTGCCCTATGCATGTGCCACGGTCCCGGGGTGTACGATGCCACCGACGATCTCACATGGGTGCTTTACCCTTATCTGGAAAAATAGAGTAGCACGAGGCTTGAGTATTTCTAGAATACTCAGTAAGTGACCCCCCTATCAAGGTTATGCAACATTCACAAGCAATGCAATGATGGGACCTATCCTTCGTTTCGTTTCGTTTTGTTTTTCCTACGGTGCTGTCCTAACGGGTAAACTCTGGACGTGTACCATATACTCTACACACAGCCCATACGTGCAAGTATGGGCTCACCAGCTAGTTCGCACACCGCTGGGCCACTTTCATTACCCGGTGGGCATACTCTAGGAGCCCCTTATGCCGGGACTCGTTAGAACTAGTAACCGTCACGGCAGCGTTATGTGAGGCATAACGATCGTTGTCCTGCCATTGGGTGTACGCGTCCGTACCCTCGTGATGGAATGTGGGTATCCCCCCAGATGCATGAACACACACAATGCATGAGGTCTCCATTAATCCTATATTATCATTAGTGAACATAACCCCTCAGTTACGTTCCATGCATACATGTCAACCTCGTTTCCTATTTACGTATCATACATGTCTCTATTGGGGTTATGTTTTCATGAATCTATCTTATTTCATGTCATACAATTCATGCGGTTAACATTCAACATTCCATACAATCATGTCACAACCATTCAAGAACAACTTAACGTCACATGCATTACATATCATATCAGATTAAACAGCATACATAGCATACAATCATGTTCACATGGGTACGTATTTAAACACACAATTTAACGCACTATTTAATGACACGTGCGAAACCACGGGCATGTGTCATCACACAACAACAACGCATAACCTACGACGGGGTAAGCCACTTACTTGGTAGGCCTTAGCCGAAGTACTCCTTAAAATATAATGTAATCTCCTAGCTCCTCGTAAAACGTCCTACGCTTCCATGGGTGGTTGGTTCCTATTGGATCATTTGACACCTTCGTTAGTATTTCACAATTATAATTAATATTCAACTTGAAATTGTGACATACGACCTTAAAGTGATCTATTTTACCTTAAATGGGGCCGAAACAAGGTCAGGGAGGATTGAAACGGTGACAAACGGGTCGGAAATAGGTTTCCCGAGCCGAATAAGCCGCCAGAGCCGAGGAGCCGCCGTCCAGCCGACCGGAGCCGAGGGGTGTCGTGCTTCCGAGGTGATACGTGGCACAACAAGAGAGCGACACGTGCAACGGTCCTAGGTCGATCGAGGCGCGGGTTATCGGGTCGAGCGCGCGGGTTTGGGTTGGCCGCGAGCAATGGGTCGGCCCAGGCTGAAGGACTGTGTAGGTGGGCTGGGCCCTAACTGATTTTCTTGGTTGGGCTGAGGCGTTTGGGCCGCGGGGATTTCGTCGACCGAATTGGGTCAGCGTGGTTTGGGTTCGGTTCGGGTTGCGGGGGTCCGACGTTTGGGTAGGACTTCGTCTTCTTCGCCCGGTTTCCTTGCCGATTTCGGCGACCACTCTCTCACCTCAGTGACGTCGTTTCACCGTCCTTTTTTTCTCCCTTTTCTTCGTTTCCGAGTCTCCTTCTTCCCCTAATCTCGTTTTTGGGATTGGTTTGTATCGTAAAGGTCTAATACTCTCGGATCTGAGAGGGTTTGGGGATCTGGCGCTCTGTCTTCCTTGCCCGACGATGTACAACGTGCAAGACTCGCCTAAATCTACCCCCGGTGTGTGTAAAAGTCTCTGGGATTACTTTCGTTACGTGAAATTGAAGTTTTGACGTCGATTTCGTAAGGTTTGGCCTCGCCGGAGTTTCGTCGAGCTTTCTCCTTTCTTTTCCTTCTTTGCAGGTGCTATCGGGGTGGATGAAGGTCGGGCTCGTGTTTCCTCGGCGATCCCGACTTCGCCCGCCCTTTGTGGGTCGTGTGCAAACGAAAACTCTAGCGTCCGCCGGAGTTTTCGGTCCTGCCGACAACTCGCCCTTTTTTTTTCGATCCGTTACATTATCTACCCCTAAAGAGAACTTTCGTTCTCGAAAGTCTCGAACTCCTGGATCAACTCAGGATATCTTTCTTTTATTTCCTCCTCTCGTTCCCACGTCGCTTCCTCAATTTGGTGGTTACGCCACAATACCTTGACGAATCCTATGTTTCTATTACGTAACGTTTTCACCTCTCTGGCTAGAATTTTAACCGGTTTCTCCTAATAACTTAAATTTCTCTCGATCTCGAGGGGTTTGTAGTCTATTACGTGTGTGGGGTCTGCAATGTATTTCCTTAACATGGATACATGAAACACGTCGTGTACGCTCGAGAGTGAAGGAGGTAAGGCTAGTTTATAAGCTACTGAACCTATTCTCTCTAAAATTTCGAACGGTCCGATAAATCGGGGACTTAGCTTCCCCTTTCGTCCGAATCTTAGAATGCCTTTCATAGGAGCTACTTTTAAGAACACTAGGTCTCCCTCTTCGAACTCTAAATTCCTACGCCTAACGTCGGCGTAGCTCTTTTGTCTACTTTGTGCGTGTGCATCCTTGTTCTAATCTTCTGTACCGCCTCGTTGGTGATGCGGACTAGCTCGGGTCCTACTAGTTCTCTTTCTCCTACTTCGTCCCAGCACAATGAGGATCTACACCGTTTTCCATACAATGCTTCAAAGGGTGCCATCCCGATGGTTGCTTGAAAACTATTGTTGTAAGAGAATTCCATTAAGTGTAGCTTAGTGTCCCAACTCCCTGTGAAATCCATCACACATGCCAGGAGCATGTCTTCCAGGATTTGGTTTAATCGCTCCGTCTGGCCATCAGTTTATAGGTGAAAGGCGGTGCTGAAGTCGAGGCGGGTACCCAATGCTTTTTGGAGACCGCGCCAAAAGGCCGACGTAAAACGCGGGTCTCGATCCGACACAATAGAGACCAGAACTCCATGCAACCTCACAACTTCTTTGACATACAGTTGAGCACAGTTATCTACTGTATACGTTGCCTTACCTGGTAGGAAGTGAGCTGACTTTGTCAGACGATCGACAACCACCCAAATTACCGTGTAGCCCTTTAGTGTTTTGGGTAGGCCTACTATGAAATCCATCGCAATGTTTTCCCATTTCCATTCCGGTATACTTAGAGGTTGTAGTAGCCCGGTGGTTTTCTGCCTAGGGGCTTTTACCTGTTGGCACACCAGACATTTACTCACGTACTCCGCGATATCCTTTTTCATATTTCGCCACCAGAAGTGTTGTTTCAAGTCTTGATACATTTTTGTTCCACCTGGATGTATCGAGAAGGGTGAGTTGTGCGCCTCAGTTAGGATTTCGTTCTTTATTTCGCTCACCAGTGAGACACATAAACGTCCTTGACATAATAGCCCGTCATCTGTTGACTTAGTAAAACTGTCCACGGGGCCTGCTTTCAACTGGTTTAAGATTTTGTTTAGACTTGGATCCTCACGTTGTGAGTCTATGATCCTCTGTCTGAGCGTGGGACGCACTGTCAGTCGGGCCATTTGAGCTGTCACCTCCTTGGTTACTTCCGCTATGTCAGCCTGTTCGAAATCAGCTCGCACTCGTGGCTCCCTTGTGATGAGGGCCGACAAGTGTACTGCTTTTCGACTTAGTGCATCAACGACTATATTTGCTTTTCCGGGGTGGTACTGGATATCTATGTCGTAATCGTTTACCAGCTCTAGCCACCTACGTTGTCTCATATTCAATTCTTTTTTTGTGAACAAGTATTTTAGGCTTTTATGGTCCGTATAAATTTGGGTCTTTTCACCATATAGGTAATGTTGCCATATTTTTAATGCGAACACCACTGCCGCCAACTCCAAATCATGTGTAGGATAGTTTTTCTCATAATCCTTTAGTTGACGTGACGCATACGCAACAACCTTGCCATGTTGCATCAATACACAACCCAACCCCTTTTTTGATGCATCACTATAAACTATGTATCCCGCAGAACTTTCTGGAACCGTGAGCACTGGGGCGGACACTAGTCTTTGTTTTAGTTCTTGAAAGCTGGCCTCACAAGTATCGTTCCAGACGAAGGGTACACCTTTTTTTGTCAATTGGGTGAGGGGCGTGGCTATCCTAGCAAAGTCTTGAACAAACCTTCGATAGTAACCCGCCAATCCCAAGAAACTTCGTATTTCGGTGACCGTAGTTGGGCGTTTCCATTTTGTGACAGCTTCTATCTTATTGGAATCTACTAAAATTCCGTCTTTTGACACTACGTGACCCAAGAACGAAACCTGTCGTAACCAAAATTCGCACTTGGAGAATTTGGCAAACAACTTGTTCTTCCTTAAGATAGTTAGGGCTTAGCGAAGGTGGTCTTGGTGTTCTAGGTCCGTTTTCGAGTATATCAGGATGTCGTATATGAACACGATCACAAAAGAGTCTAAGCATTCCTTAAATACTCGGTTCATTAATTCCATGAATACCGATGGGGCATTTGTGAGACCAAAAGACATTACCACAAACTCATAGTGGCCATATCTGGTTTGAAAGGCTGTTTTCGGTATATCTTCATTTTTAATCTTAATTTGATGGTATCCTGATCGAAGATCTATTTTGGAAAACACTGTCGCCTCTCGAAGTTGGTCAAATAGGTCCTCGATGCGGGGTAGTGGGTATTTGTTCTTTACTGTCCTCTTGTTTAATTCCCTATAATTAATACATAAACGCATAGAGTCGTCTTTCTTTTTGACAAACAACACTGGCGCGCCCCAATGGGACACGCTAGGTCGAATGAAGCCTTTATCCAATAGGTCTTGCAGTTACAACTTAAGTTCTTTTAGTTCTGCTGGTGCCATGCGATATGGGGCCTTAGAGATGGGTCCCGTTCCTGGTTCCAGCTCTATTCCAAAATCTACCTCTCGTGATGGAGGGATTCCCGGGAGGTCCTCCGGGAAGACGTCCATAAATTCGTTTACTATGGGTACTGTATCTATTGGTTTTTCCTTTCCTTTTGTGTTTACTGCACAGGCTAGAAACGCCCACCCCCCTTGTTGTACCAAGCGTCTCGCTTTCATCATCGATACTATTTTTGGGGTGGTACCTGTGAAGGTTCCTTTAACCTTAAAGGTAGGTCCGTTTGGCGGTGTGAACATCACCTCTTTCTTATGGCAGTCTATGCTAGCAAAGTTTTCGGCCAGCCAGTCCATTTCTAGTATGACGTCAAAATCCGTCATGTCCACTACTTTTAAATCTACGTGAAAGGTTTGTCCAGCTACTACTACTTTTAAATCTACCCCTGTTGAGGTACCGACCAACAATACATGCTTTAAGGGTTCTACTACGAACCCCGCTTGTTTGACAAATGGTACAGAGACAAACGAATGGGTAGAGCCAGAATCAAACAATGTCAATGCAAAGTGTCCTATAGAAAGCGTACCGGTCACCACGGTGCCAGACGTCCCTACCTCTTTGCCAGTCGTTGCATATGCCTTGGTATGTGGGCGAGTTTGTACGGTGGGTTCTCGAATGACCGGACCTCTAAAGGGTTCCCTTGGATTTCCCGTGCCCCTTGTAGGACAAGTTCTAGCCAAATGACCTGCATGTCCACTGATATAACACATACCTGAGCCTGCCAGATATCTCCCAACATGTTGTTTTCCACAGTCACGGCACAGGGGTTTCTCCGGTAGTAGGAATCAGGCTATTGGGGGTGGAGCAGGTGGACTATTATGATATCGAGGTCTCTAGAGCGGTGGTTGGAAACTCTGTGGTCTCAACCTCGACAAGGCGTTTCTTTCCTGTGACGACCGTAGGCTCTGGTTTTTTCTCCTCCAGGGGTTCCTCTAGGGCCTTGGCCGTCCTTAGGGCTTCTTCGTCGTAGTTTTTTGGGTTAAAAGCCTCTAACATGCGGCGGGTCTTCGGGTTCAACCCCAACACAAACTTCTCCGTCTGTTTCTCTTCAGTGTCAGCTAATGACGGTGCAAACCTTCTTAACCTCATGAATTCCTGATCGTACTGATCCACCGAGCCCTCACCTTGGGTTAAGTGGTTAAACTCTTGTTGTTTCTTTATACGGGTTTCTTGAAGTAGTAATACTTTAGGAAGGCTTCCTTAAATGTTTCCCATGTTGTAATCCCCTCACCTGGGTTGATACTCTGTTTATTATCTGACCACCACACTTCTACATCTTTTTGTAATACATACGTCGCACACGCCACCTTGTGTTCATCAGGGCATTTCATTGATTCAAAGGTCGTTTCTATGTTTACGATCCAAATCTGGGCCGTTGTGGGATCTTCCTTTGAACCAACAAACGGACGGGGGTTATACCGTCTGAAATCCTTTAACCAACTCGCACCTCTATCCGATTGCAGGTTGTTGGCCGATTGTATAGCTACCGCGCCAACCACGCGTGTCGCGTGGCCGCCGCGTTGACTGGTTGCGTGGCCATTGTCGCGACTTGTTGCGTAGCTAATAACGTGGCCTATTGTGTGGCCAGCATTGTTTGCATTGTCGTTTGGAGTGATTCAAACATTAACCTTGTGGCGGGGTCTAACCCAGCCTGTGGTGCAGCTTGAGGGGGCGGTACGTATTCAGGAGGGGGTACAACTTGTGGGGGAGGTACGTGTTCAAGAGGTGGTACAGTTTGTTGGGGAGGTACATGTTCAGGAGGTGGTACAGTTTGTGGGGGTCCAGTAGTCGACCCTTCTTGAGAAGAGCTTCTTTCGGCTTCCCTTCTTCCACCTCTCCTCATGATGGAATGGGGGTATCCCCCCCAGATGCATGAACACACACAATGCATGAGGTCTCCATTAATCCTATATTATCATTAGTGAACATAACCCCTCAGTTACGTTCCATGCATACATGTCAACCTCGTTTCCTATTTACGTATCATACATGTCTCTATTGGGGTTATGCTTTCATGAATCTATCTTATTTCATGTCATACAATTCATGCGGTTAACATTCAACATTCCATACAATCATGTCAAAACCATTCAAGAACAACTTAACGTCACATGCATTACATATCATATCAGATTAAACAGCATACATAGCATACAATCACGTTCACATGCGTATGTATTTAAACACACAATTTAATGCACTATTTAATGACAGGTGCGAAACCACGGGCATGTGTCATCACACAACAACAACGCATAACCTACGACGGGGTAAGCCACTTACTTGGTAGGCCTTAGCCGAAGTACTCCCTAAAATATAACGTAAACTCCTAGCTCCTCGTAAAACGTCCTACGCTTCCGTTGGTGGTTGGTTCCTATTGGATCATTCGACACCTTTGTTAGTATTTCACAATTATCATTAATATCCAACTTGAAATTGTGATATACGACCTTAAAAATGATCTATTTTTACCTTAAATGGGGCTTAAACCCAGGTCCGGGAGGGTCGAAAACAGTGACAAAACGGATTAGAAATAGGTTTTCCTCGAGCCGAATAAGTCGCTGGAGCCGAGGAGTCGCCGTCGAGGGGGGTCGTCGGT
Source organism: Cucurbita ficifolia (assembly GCA_033971965.1). Classification (NCBI taxonomy): domain Eukaryota; kingdom Viridiplantae; phylum Streptophyta; class Magnoliopsida; order Cucurbitales; family Cucurbitaceae; genus Cucurbita; species Cucurbita ficifolia. The sequence goes on along the minus strand of CM066965.1, from coordinate 11,330,157 downwards.
GCTGCCGAGTTGTTGACACATGGCACAACCAGAGAGCGACACGTGCAATGGTCCTGGGTCGAGGCGCGGGTTTTCGGGTCGAGCGCGCAGGTTTGGGTTGACCGCGAGCAATAGGTCGGCCCAGGCTGAAGGACTGTGTAGGTGGGCTGGGCCCTAACTGATTTTCTGGGTTGGGCTGAGGCGTTTGGGCCGCGGGGGTTTCGTTGATTGTATTGGCTCAACGTGGTTTGGGTTCGGTTCGGGTTGCAGGGCTCCGACGTTCAGGTCGGACTTCGTCTTCTTCGCCCGGTTTTCTCGCTGATTTTCAGCGACCACTCTCTCACCTCAGTGACGTCGTTTTTCCATCTTTTTTTCCTCCCTTTTCTCCGTTTCTGAGTCTCCTTCTTCCCCTAATCTCGTTTTTGGGATTGGTTTGGATCGTAAAGGCCTAATACTCCCGGATCTGAGAGGGTTTGGGGATCCGGCGCTTTGTCTTCCTTGCCCGACGGTGTACAACGTGTAGGACTCGCCTAAATCTACCCCCGGTGTGTGTAAAAGTCTCTGGGATTACTTTCGTTACGTGAAATTGAAGTTTTGACATCGATTTTGTAAGGTTTGGCCTCGCCGGAGTTTCGTCGGGCTTTCCCTTTTTCTTCGTTTTCACTTTTCCCTTTTCTTTTCCTTCTTTGCAGGTGCTATCGGGGTGGCTGAAGGTCGGGCTCATGTTTCCTCGATGATCCCGACTTCGCCCGCCCTTTGTGGGTCGTGTGCGAACGAAAACTCCGGCGTTCGCCGGAGTTTTCGGTCCTGCCGACGACTCGCCCCCTTTTTTTTTTTTTTTTCGATCCGTTACAAAAACTTTTTCTTGGGTTCATTCCATATCACAATGCCTCGATAAAATGCAGATGGATAGATGTTCAAGATGTTCCAATGTTATGAATGATACGTGAGCCCGTTCTCAGTGGCATGACTAAGTGAGCAGCGATGGCCAATGACACCTAGTGACACTAGGGTATTGTAATATGTTCGGGATGTTCCAAGGTTATGCGACGTTGGAATGAGACGATGGGATGCGACGTTGCATTGAGAGACCTTGATCCCAAGTAGAGGTAACTTCTTGTGTATAGTCGGACAAGACACAGAACCCGAGGGTTGATCGAAGATCTTGCAAGTGTGTCAAGAGTGCTAGAGTTGGCAGGATCGTTGCGGGTTAGAATCAGAATTCAATTGTGGGTTGAAACCAAGACTCCTCCAAGATCATTAGTGTCATGTGTTGACACTTAAGTGTGGGGAGATCTACGCATCAAGCAGGATCAAGCTCATTTTCCAAGGTATTGGGGTGTTGATGTGGGCAAGAGATGAAATAGAGGACGCATTAGGTCGAGTATCTTCCAAAAAAACCCTTCACATTAGAGTAATAGTGTAAGTAGTTGCAAGCAGAGAAGCTAGGTGTCAAGACAAGACGAGCATCGACCAAGTGCAAAGTTGAGCACAACACACGTTCTTATGGAGGACGACCTTACTGCAGAGAGACAACCAAGTTTGAGTGTGGGAGGACCCGAGTGAATGGGTTATTCAGCCTGTGAATGTGCTCCAAAGTGTGAGCACACGTGTATTGCTTGAGCTACTACCTTGTGCCAAAGATGGGTGGTTTCACAAGAGGATCAAGTCCAACATCAACTCGAGAAGTGAGAACCAGCTGGACATGGCAAAGAGAAGTGAAGATGCAGCAAGACTAGAGAAGTGTCAAAGCAACGTTTCCACATAAAGGTGCCCAGTGAAGATGCTGAAATGTAGTGCCAACACGGGGTTGTGTTACAAGCTTTCATACATCACTATTGTATGGGATGGTGCCACGATGAGTAAATGTCATGGTTGACTTTTCTAGTGTAGAGGCAAGTCGGTTGTGTCGCAGATGATTGAACATGCACGCGCAAGCGAAGTGTGTGGCCGAATAAGCTTGGATTCCGCACAAGTGATGTTCGGTTGGTGAAGACAAATCTCACCTAAGGTCCAACAAAGCCAGAATGTTGGGCGAAAAATGAATATGGGGTTTTGATTCCACTCAAGGCTTGTCGTGAGTGTGTCAAGATCACGACGCTGCACAGTTAAAAAAGTACGATCGTGACAAAGAGGTCCTAAAGGAAACATGGACTGAAGCCCATGATACACCCTATACATTTCACTCTAGAAGTACGAAGATGTATCAGGATTTGAAGGATGGCTATTGATGGCAGAGAATGAAGAGAGACGAAGCGGAATTTGTGAGCTGATGGTTGACTTGTCAGTAGGTAAAGGCACTGAAACAATAACTTGCAGGGTTGTTATAACCACGGAATGTACCTTAGGGGAAGTGGGAGTAAGTATGCATGAATTTTATCTCAAGTTTACCAAGAAGCAAGCAGAGTTATAATGTTATATGATTCGTTGTGGATAGACTTATCGAGATAACTCACTTTATTCCTAGCAAAAACACGTGAATTTGTAATTTATGAAGGATAATGGAAAGAAAGATATTTGGTTGTGAAATTTTAGGCAAGAAAGAAAAAAGAAAAAAAAGAGGGTTGGTTGATAGAATGCATGCCTAAAATGTTTTCTTTTAATGAATTATTTAATTTATTGATTAGGATTTTGCTTATTCCAAATTGTCATAGTTTCCTCCACGTTCTTTGAACCTCTTTTTCCTTTCAAATTTTACATTTCAGCAATTTTTTTACAAAAAATAATAATTTTTTCTATAAAAAGAAAAAAAAATGTAAGTAGATTCTTAAAAACTATATAAATAAAAATAGTTATTGTATTAAGAATTAGTTAAAAATAAGAAGACGAAGAAAGTGGTAAATGGCACGTGGGAAAATGATGGGAATGATAACAAGAGTAAAGGGGAGTGTTAAATGCTTAACGGCAGCAAGCACGTGAGTAGAACATGTCTTACAGCTCAGTAATTAGGTCCTTTTTTCAATTCAATGCACCTTCTTTCCTTGGCCATACCTTTCCCTTTCAATCCTTTTTAATTTCTCATATTTCAACTGAAATATAAATCAATATTTGTTCCCACTCAGGGCTATAATTGTAATTTCCTCAAACCCATAATTAAAACTTGCTTTCAATATTCAAACTTGGCGACTTTATAATTTTACTTCTTTAATTCAAGGTTGTTTTTATCCACAATTTTCAGTTAATACTTTGCCCTAATAATGATGTTCAATAACAACTTTTTCACATTTAATTGAACATAAGTATTTCAAATGTGTTGATGACAAATTTTAAATTAAATTTCTGGGAGCAATAATTTGGGAAGGAAGAGAAGAAAAAATTTACTTTTAAATCTTAGTACAAAATAGTATATTGTGACTCTTACAATGTGAACGACAGTAAGGATAGTATGTGCGTATTTCTCGTCGAGCCATGTTAAAAACTCAAAGAGAGAAATATCGCTCTTTTAAGTTAAGAAACAAAAATAATAATAATTAATTTTAATTAAATAAAAAATAGGGTCGTTGGAAATGGAATGCCCGTTATCCACGAACAAAGAACCCAAAACATAAGAACAATGTTCAACCTCATTTTTTTTCACCCAAATATCTATAAGGTAAGGATTTGGACTGGTTTGAGCTAAAACCCATTAGTTATGAAGTTATAGGAGTTATATGGTTAAATCAAGATTGGGGAAGGAGATTACCCATGAGCTCACTTCATTATTTTTAAGGAAGGCCAAGTTTGAAAGTGTTCGAGATTTATGCTATTCAGTCCAGTAATTAGTTATTTAATTTTTAATAATAATTTTGATAGTTTTATTTATAATTTAATATAGCCAAGTGTATGAACAAATCAAGGTTATTAGTGTAATCTTAAAAAATATGTAGTTGATATGTGGAGCCTACAAAACCTATAACCTAGATGATGTAATATCAATTGGTCATGATACGATTTTTAAGAATTTTCAAAGCACATCGCAGCTGGACCTAACTTGATGGTTGAAGACACCGTACAAAATTTCGCATTTAAAGCATAGTGATATGAACTAGGGTTACCATATCACAAAATCACAAAGAGAACTACAAGTATACTTTATTTACAATATCCAAAATAAAAGTTTAGGTTGAATACATTGGGAGAAAACAAAATCGACACAACAAACAACAGAGGCACTGGTTTCCTAGGCTCGTCTTTTTATGGTTTCTTGATATGGAAATCAACCCAAGAGAAAGTTTGGAACGGATTACCTTGATGATCAAGATCAAGAGTAAAGAAAACTCGCTTCTAAACTCGTGATTCGAATCACTCCACAAGAGGTTTGATCAATACCACTTGAATGACTCTAGCATGCAAGTTCTAGGCACAAGAATTTGCAAAGTAAAACATTAGCTCTCAACAAAGCTAAAAATAGAAATCATATTCTTTTAATTCCAAATTTGATGTCTACCATAAAAGAAAAGAAGGGTTTATATAGCCTTTACCACCTTAACTTATGTGACACATAACCTCCATCTTAAATTGGCTAGTTGATGAGAAATATCTATAACCTCCCTATTAAAATGACTAGTTAATGAGGAATATGGTAACACTATAACCTTAACTCCTATATTAAAAACTGGCTTAAATATGACAAACAATTATTAAAATTATAATTCAAAATTGCAATAAATAAAATGTGCTTATTAACCATCCTTGGACTAGTTCCATAAATTCAACTAAGTTCATTAAATGAAAATTAAAGTGCATTTAATGCATCTCCTTCTTGAAGCTCAACTTTACACAACATATAAGGGAGGTCTCGAACGTCTTCTAGAATTTCATTTGATGAGCTCACCATACCTTGAATATAAGTGTACAAGGTTTGTTGTAGCTTCTTGGCTCTCGTCCTTGTAATTGGACCTTGAGGTATGAAAATTCCTTGGTCGTGGTTCATATCATTCTCCCCCTCTTAGGATCGCACAACAACCCACACACTCGATCTAGATGAATACAAAGAACAAGATAGAGAAAATGAAAGGAGAACTCTGGCTAAAGGATTTGTATTGATGACTTCAAGTATGTACAATAAGAGAGAATATAGGGAATACATAAAGTAGATTTTCCTATGTATAACCGTTGACTAAGCTATAAATAAGTAGTAGGCTCCATAACCTAACAATTCTCCCACTTGGTGACTGATCTAGTCAACCAAGAATTTCATTCTCAAACGACCATGAGCATCTTCATGGCACCATACCAATTGAGGCTTTGCACAACCTCAATATTCCAACATCAACACATTTTGTCAACATGTTTGCTGGATTCTTTGCACCCTCTATCTTCTCAAAACACATCACCATCTTCCGCTAACCTGCAAGTGAAATGGTATCGTCTTCCGTGTTTTATCTTTAAATGATAGACCGGGTTCCTCACCAACTGTATGACACTCTGACTATCTCTATAAAGAATCTTTTCGTGCTGCTTCTTGCCCAATTCTTCCAGATAATCAGTCATCCATATCGTCTTCTTTCCAGCTACAACTATTGCCACATACTCAGCCTCAGTACAATGCATTTTTGAAGCCTAGACGAATCATCATCCATGGCTTGCTCCCACTTGGTTGTATCCTCCAACTGTAGGGCCTCATCAAAGGGCTCTGGTTCCCTTTCATCAGTAACAGATAGTGTAATGAAGGTACATACATATCTGGTACTCTGATAGTACTGGATGATCTTCTCAACACCGGTTCAGGTGTCACTTGCTCCACTGTTGGTTCCTCTCCAACAGTCTCAGGAGTTTCTTGAGTATCTGCCACAACATCACTAGATGATTTTTTTCGCAACTCAAGCTCAACTATCACTTGCTTCGTTGTCTTGGAACCTTGCTCCACCTCTGGTTCCTCAGCAATAGTCTTAGGATTTTCATGAGTATCTACTACAACATCACTAGGTGAGTTTTCTTGCAACTCAAGCTCAACTCCCACTTGTTTCGTGGTCTTGGAACCTTGCTCCACCTCTGGTTTCTCAGCAATAGTCTCAAGAGTTTCATGAGTATCTGCTACAACATCACTAGGTGAGTTTTCCTACAACTCAAGCTCAACTCCCACTTGCTTCGTTGTCTTCGAACCTTGCTCCACATCTGGTTCCATTTCCAACCGCACTTTCTTCAATTCTTTAGCAGTCCTTGTGAAGCTAACTCGTTTCTGCTTGCTCATAACGCAGTTCTCACAAAGACCCACATCAACAGATTTCAGACCTTTTAAAACTTCTTTCGCAGCCAACATCTTCATTTCTTTCACGCTCATATGTCCAAGTTTATTGTGCCATAGACTTGAATTTGAAGCACTCTCAGCAACAACAGCTTTGTTCATACACCCTGCAGTGGTGTATAAGGTTCTAGATTTTGTGCCACATGCTACCACCATAACACCCTTCATAATCTTCCACGAACTCTTCCCTAACTCGGTTGCGTAACTTGTGTTGTCCAACTGACCAATAGAGATCAGGTTTTTCTTGAGACCAGGAATATAACTAACATCCTTTAATGTCCACTGGTTTCCTGCCGGAGTTTTTATGCAGACATCTTCTTTTCCTTTAATCTCCAAATTTTTTTTGTCGGCAAGATACATGTAACGACCCGAAATTTTCTACTTAATTTAAGGTCGCTACTGTTTACATATCATAAACATTGAATACGGAAGACTTCATTTAAATTCCATAAAACATAACCTTTATCTTAAAACACAGTCATGGACTTACGTGTTTCGAAAACACCTTTAAAAAACGACACAACAAAAGGGTAAATAAAATAAATAAACATTTAAATTATAAACATCCTATTCTAGCCTAAGTCTAAGAAAATAAATACGACTACCCTATGCATGTGCCATGATCTCGAGTTGCGACGCCGTCGTCAGCCGTACAAGAATGTCTTGCCTTAACCTCAAAAATGTAGTAGCACATGGCTTGAGTATTTAAAGAAATACTCAGTAAGTGACCCCTATCGGGGTTATGCAACAATCACATGCAAATGAGATGATGAGACCTATCTTTCAATCTGTCTTCCTACGGTGCTGTTCTAACGGGTAAATTTGGACGTGTACCATATACTCTACACACAGCCCATACGTGCAAGTATGGGCTCACAAGCCAGTTCGCACACCGCTGGGCCACTTTTCTTGCCAGGCGAGCATACTCAGGAGCTCCTTAGGCCGGACACCCGTTAAAACTAGTAACCGTCATAGAAACGCTATGCGAAACATAACGATCGTTTTCCTACCATTGGATGTACGCGTCCGTACCCTCGTGATGGAATAGGGGTATCCCCTAAATGCATGAGCTCCCCAATATTTCTACTTTTATCATTAATGAATATAACCCCGCTATCATCTTTCATTCGTATCATATCCTTTCTCATATCATTTCACATATCGTTCATCATTCATATCGGGGTTACATTTCATTTCATTTATCGTGATATCATGTCATTCATAACATACTGTATACATACAATTTAGAAAACATAACAAAACACTCCATGCTTTTAACATGTCATTTCATAACGTGCAATTCATACAACAATTACCTCAATGGTCACACAAAACAATTTAAACATAACATATCACATCACAATATATCGTATCATAAACATGTCATATTGTAAACACTTCGTGGTCAAATCGTTCCCTAACTTATCATAGTCTTAACGTTCTTATACCTATCATAGTCATATCATTACGTGAACGTACCTTAGTCATATCATCACAGGAACGTATCCTAACGCTATCGTTCTATCAATCTATCACAAACCTATCCCTTTCTACCCATATCCTAACCATATACTTTCATCAATCTCTCATATCCATAGCACTCCGGTATGTAACCTAACCTTAACGTTTCATGAACGTATCTTACTCCTATCGTTACATTTCATTTTGTGCATCCTTCTCGTATCTTATCTCAAACATATCCTTGAATACATCGTACCACAATTATTATCATACAATTCACATATTATAACATAACATAAACATAATATAAGCATACCAATTCACAGATAATTCACACACATCAGTATATATGACACGTGCAGAACCACAGGCACGTGTCAACATCAAATATAACCATGCCGATAGTAAGGCCACTTACCTAGTTAGCTTAAGTCGTTGTCACGAATATATCCTTAATGAAAGTTCGATTCCGTCCTTTGAAATCCAAGTCAACCTATGTGAGTCCATGACATCAGTTTCAAGTTTGAACTCTATAAAATTATTTCTCTAATTTACATTGGTCATGGTTAAAAGTCTTCAAATGTTATATATATATATATATAATATTATTTTCAATTAGACAAAATTTAATGGAGTTCCTTGCCCTCATATTTAATTGTTGTTGACCAAATCTTTCCACAATCTTCCCTAATTATTTTCATTCTATATTTTCAATTCTGTAAACAGATATTACTCTTACAATATTTTTTTTCATTCGGAGATATTATTGGCCAATTTTAATCGATTGTTTGGCTACAATCTTACAGCTTTATACATCTGACAACTAAAATTTTATTGATTCTAACCTTATTTCCTCTGACTTAAAATGCTAACAAAAATCTAATTAATTGGATACGGTAACATAAGATCTGATTAACAAAAATTGGATATGGGAACATAAGATCTGATTATTACAGATCTGTAAAATATCGGATAAAGGAATGAAATCTGATTCTAACTTAATTTAACATAACTATAAAGGAAAAGGAAATATGAGATACGATTTTACCATCGGACCAAAATCTCTCCATGGTAAATCTGCATCATATCTGCTTCTGTTGAAAATCTATTTTACTTTTTCTCAAATCTAACATTTTTTCTGTTTATTTTTGGACGAACTGTGATATTGTGTCGGGTTGAGGGTTGAGGAGAGAGGATGGGGTTGAGATGAGATGTTAGTGGAGAGAGGGGGTAAATTTTATTTTAGGTTTATTTTTTTATTTTTAAGTAATCCTTTTTAGTTATTTATTTATGAATTATTATTATTATTATTTGGGCTATTACAATACACTTTCTCGAAATTTCCAGACTTGAAATTTCGGAACAACTCTTTATTTGGAAACGAATGAAAAGATGCACCTGAATCCAAAATCCAGGATTCAATTCAACTGTCCACGCTGAGGATTAGAGAATCTCCAATGTCTTCTGCTGAATTTATAGAATCATCATCATCTCCAGATTTGTGATGCTGCTTCCTCTTTGTTCTTGTACAATCTATCTAAAAGTGACCTTTTACTCCACAACTCCAACACTTTACATTTGGTTTGTTTGGATATTTTCCTCGGTTCCTTGATTTTGATCGCCCATTGTTTGGGCCCTTTAATTTACTTCTTCCCATTTGATCAACATTGAGAGCATTGCCTAATGAATATCTGATTTCCCGTTTGCGAATACTTTCGCTAAGAACTACATCTGGAATTTCATCGAACTTTAGTTTATCAGATCCTCGTGAACTGTTGATCGCGGCAACAACAGTATCCCACGACTCGGGTAAAGATGACATCAAAATCAATGCTTTAGAAATTAATTTCCACCGAACTCAGTTGACTTATGAACATATTGAATACAGAAAGTAGATTTTCAAAGCTCTACTGAGAGGATATATATATAGTTTACCTTATTATATATAGCTTTACCAGATATAACCATTTACTATATATAACTATTTACCATATATAGCTTTACCATATATAGCTTTTTACTATAGCTATTTACTATTTATGACAATTTACTTTATATGCCATTTACCAAATATAGTTTTACTATGTATTTGTTGACTAAGCTATAAATAAGAAGCAGGTTCCATAACCTAACACGAACATGTAGAAGATACATATGATTTTAACCTTGAACAGATCTACGAGATTTGAGGAGGGGTAATGGCCGTTAGATGGAATCGAGAGGGAAAACGAAAGGTGTAAGAAGTCAGCAAGCGCAGAGGTGAAGAAAGAGAATGGAAAGGGGGGGGGGGGGGGGGGGGGGAGAGAGTTGCGTGTCTGTCATGGCATGAACCAGACACATGCCCCACGCGACCTGCGTAACGATCTGGCCCAGTTTGGTCCAATTAGGCCGATTTTCCTCCTTTTTGTGTAATTCTCCCATTTTAACTCCAATTTTAGCACAATTTTCACCAATATTTCTCATTTTTACCAATGTACGAATTATTTAAGGAGTTTTGTAAATTTTGGAGCCCCCTTAGAGACGCAAACTCGAACAAATAGTGTCACGCCTCCCAAATAAGTGGCACCTTGAAATCTTGGTATTAGCTATACTCGTAGTATGCATGAAAGTATGATATGAGGAGTATGTCATAGAAAGTTGAGCATGAAATGAGTTTTTTTGATGTATGTAAGAGCACATTGAACATTATGATGCGCGTTATCGAGGAATAAACTATTGAGCTATGATGTGATCGAAATTGAGAACATGCCTTTAGTATGATACAAAGCATGTTATAGGAAACTTATTATACATGTTTGAGCAAAGAATGAGTTGAGAAGAAACATGTTGAATGTGATTATATAAGTGTACTGAAACGCGTATGCCTTGTCCTATGATTGAAATTTATGACTAAGTTTCCACGTTTAGATCATTATGTTATGTCTATGTTACATATGTTGTGATGTCAGTAGTTATACGGGGATAGTTAGGGGTTCGCCAACTAATCCCTAACCATAAACCTGACTCGATTGTTAGGGGTCCGAATAACTATAGAACTGGTCATTTTATTGTTAATGATACTCTGTGGGGACTTCTAGAAAGTTTTCCAGTTAATTTTCTATTAATGAACCTGTCACGAAGGACAGGGGTCCACAGTGGTACATTAGAGTTGGCCGATCTTGTGACTCTTGATTTATTGTTCATGCATGTGAGTTAGAGGTTATACAAGAAAAATTAGGGGTTCGCCAACTAACTCCTAATCGTAAACCTGACTCGATTGTTAGGGGTCCAAATAACTATAGAACTAACCTATTTTATTATAGATAGTACTTTGTGAGGACTTATAGGAAACTTGTCAGTTAGTTTCCTTTAAGTGAATTTGTCACGAGTGGTGAGGGTCCACAGTAGTATACTTGAGAGTTTGCCGATTCTTAGAATGCTTGAACCTTGAGCACCGAGGTCGTGCCTCGAGGACTTAGAGATTTGATGATGATGAGAGACTAGCAGAAATGACTAACTTGGAGACCTAGATAACTTGAGAACAATCCAAGGGTTGGAGATCCAATTAGGATCAAGAATCAAGAAATAGAATGAGTAAACTTACGGGTTGGAAAATGAATCTCCAAATGAGAATAAGACACCAAACGAGTTAACTATAATAAATAAAATTTGATAACGAACTATGACCTACTAGCAAACTGCTAACTGAATATATTTTATATACTAATTCCTGCTACTTTGACTTTCTTTCGGATGAGGCATGATGTAGCGGATGTGGCAGAGGCGCACACGAGCTGGGGGCTATGGAATTTTAGGCTAGAGTGGTGTCGTATACCCCATTGATATGTTTTCTTTACGAACCCTTTGTGTTTTTGTATTCCTAGATTTTAAGAACTATATGTGTCATGTTCTTTGTGATGTATTTTAAACAATGTTATACTAAATCTAAATTTTTCTTTATGTGCTTGCATGTTTAAAAATTTTAAATTATACATTTTTACTTATTTCCACATTAGTAAGTAACGGTCTATGACTCGAGTCCCTAAAAAAACGAGTCGTTACAACCTCGAAATACTCTCTCACATGTATATGTTCAAGGAATTTTAGGTCACTCTATTTGCACTCATTTACAAAAATGTAACTCTCATTCTCATCTCTCAATTTTTACCGTAGAGCCAAGATTGATTTTTTAAAACTTTGGATCCATTATAAGGTAAACCAATGAAAACTATACCGAAAAGAAATAGAAAGAAAACATATATCTGATCTGAATCTCAAGCTCTGATACTAAATAAAAATGAATCCCTATCAGGGAAGTAAGTTTGAGATTACCTTTTTTATCGAATATCTTAAGACAAGAACACTTGTTTGAGATTCAAATCATTTCACAAGAAAGATCGATCATGTCTAGCTTGAATGATTTTGAACATGCAATCTAAACTAAATAAAATAATAAAGAAACTTAGTCATTTGTAACGACCCGAAATTTTCTACTTAATTTAAGGTCGCTACTGTATACATATCATAAACATTACATGCGGAAGACTTCATTTAAATTCCATAAAACATAACCTTTATCTTGAAAACACAGCCATGGACTTACGTCTTTCAAAAACATCTTTAAAACGACACAACAAAAGAGTAAATAAAATAAATAAACATTTAAGTTAAAAACATCCTATTCTAGCCTAAGTCTAAGAAAAAAAATACCACTATCCTATGCATGTGTCATGGTCTCGAGTTGCGATGCCGTCGTCAGCCGTACATGAATGTCTTGCCTTAACCTGAAAAATGTAGTAGCACATGGCTTGAGTATTTAAAGAAATACTCCGTAAGTGACCCCACTATTGGGGTTAAATGCAACAATCACATGCAATGAAATGATGGGACCTATCTTTCGTTTTGTTTTTCCTACGGTGCTGTCCTAACGGGTAAACTTTGGATGTGTACCATATACTCTACACACAGCCCATACGTGCAAGTATGAGCTCACCAGCTAGTTCGCACACTGCTGGGCCACTTTCCTTATCCGGTGGGCATACTCTAGGAGCTCCTTATGCCGGAACCCGTTAGAACTAGTAACCGTCACGGCAGCGCTATGCAAAGCATAACGATCGTTGTCCTGCCATTGGATGTACGCGTCCGTACCCTCGTGATGGAATAGGGGTATCCCTCAAATGCATGAACACACATAATGCATGAGGTCCCAATATTTCTACTTTTATCATTAATGAATATAACCCCGCTATCATCTTTCATTCGTATCATATCCTTTCTCATATCATTTCACATATCGTCCATCATTCATATCGGGGTTACATTTCATTTCATTTATCATGATATCATGTCATTCATAACATACTGTATACATACAATTTAGAAAGCATAACAAAACGCTCCATGCTTTTAACATGTCATTTCATAACGTGCAATTCATACAACAATTACCTCAATGGTCACACAAAACAATTTAAACATAACATATCACATCACAATATATCGTACCACAATTATTATCATACAATTCACATATTATAATATAACATAAACATAATATAAGCATACCGATTACAGATAATTCACACATATCAGTATATATGACACGTGCAGAACCACAGGCACGTGTCAACATCAAATATAACCATGCCGATAGTAAGGCCACTTACCTTATTAGCTTAGGCTGGTGTCACCAATTTATCTTTAAAGAAAGTTTGATTTCGTTCTTTGTATCCAAATCAATCTATATGAACAATGACATCAATTTAAATTTCAATTATCTAAATTTTACGACGATCTATGTGTTAGACTTCACGTGAGCATTAGACACTTTATATGAGTAGAGTCTTGGATATGTATATAATTCTATTTTAAGAGTAGAGTCTTGGATATATATATAAATTCAATTTTCATGAAGTATTTATTTTATATTCTTACGGGAAGATATTGTCAGGTAACATTTGGTGGAGTTTCTTTCTATTCACTGCTTTATCATTTTGTTCATCAAATCTTTCCTTCCCTATTCCCTGTATTTATTTTAATTCTATAAACATATATTATTGGCTAATATTGTTGTAGATTCTTACCTCCAAAATTTCCTTTTTTCTTTTCTCCTTACTTTCTTACTTCCAAAATATTATTATTAAGTTGTTTTATTTTAGTTTAATTATTACGACAGGTATTGTTTAATTATTACAACCGGTATTTTTGGCAATTCTTTTATAGATTATTTGGCTACTAATAGAGATTTACTAGAACGTAACTAAAATATAACTTACTGGATAAATCTCTACTAGGAAATCTCCAACATCACCTTGTCATTTTGGTTCCTACTGAAGCATTTCTGTTTTTCTTCTTTCCTTTTTTTTTTGTTGTTGCAAGAGCTAATGAGGGTTTGAGAAGATTGGTTTTTTGGCTATTACACATTAGTTAAAGGAAAAGGTAAAAAAAAAAAAACTTAGCCCTCATGATAAGAAATCACTCCAAGGGAAAGTAAAATGCATATTAGCTTGTTGATCAAATTTCTCAAGGTAAGAACACTTAATTGAGATTTAAATCACTCCACAAACAAGATTGATCATGTCAAGCTTGAATGACTTAAAACATGCAATCTAAACTATATTGAATTTCAAAGAAACTTAACTCTTGGCTAAAAGAAAGCACAAATACTTTTTTTTTACTACATTTTACAAGTCTCCTCTACAAAGACCACATACATGACTTTATATAACCTCAAAAAGAAAACCTTTTACATTAAAGGAGGCATTTCAAGACTTGTAACCTTCATATTTTATGACCATAATTAGCCACTATGTATACTTTAGGACCATAATTAGCCACTAAGTCTTAAAATACATTAATGAAATACCATAATTCTGAATTATCATCTACCCAAATTTTGTAACCATCGAAAAATAAATGAAATTTGATTCTTCTTTAATGTGACATGAATTGCAATATCTCGTGATAATTTGAGCAACATTTGTTAGGATCGCTCAACAACGCACACACTCGATTAAGATGAACACAAAGAATAGGGGAGAGAATATTCAAGGAGAAATATTGGCTAAAAGTTTTATTGATGACTTCAAGTATGTACAACAAAAGAGAATACAGAGAATGAAAGTACATTTAAGCATAATGGGTATATATAGGGTTTCAATTTACTAAATATAGCTTTCAAAGATTTAACCAAATATATCCTATCAAATCGATATTTACGAAATATCTAATATATTTCTACCAGATCTTTTACCATAGATAGGCATCAAGCTCCATCCCAACAATCTCCCACTTGAAAACTGATCCAGTCAACCAAGAATTTCATTCTCAACACCATACCACTTGAGGCTTTGTACAACCTCAATGTTCCAACATCAACACAACATGTTTGCTGTATTCTTTGCACCCTCTATCTCCTCCAAACACATCACCATCTTCCACTAACCTCCAAGTGAAATGATATCACCTTCTGTGTTTTATCTTTGAATGATAGATTGGGTTCCTCACTAGCTGCATGACACTTTAACTATCTACCTGAAGAATCTTCTCGCGCTGCTTCTTGCCTAATTCTTCTAGATAGTTTGTCATCCATATCATTTCCTTTCCAGCTTCAGCTATTGCCACGTACTCAGCCTTAGCAGATGAAAAAGCAACGCATTTCTGAAGCCTAGACATCCCATCATCCATGGCTTGCTCCCACTTAGTTGTATCCTCCAACTATAGGGCCTCATCAAGGGGCTCTTGTTCCCCTTCATCATTCACCAACCGATAGTGTAAAGAAGGTACATACCTATCTGGTACTCTAATAGCTCTAGATGAACTTTTCAACACCTGCTCAAGTGTCACTTGCTCTGCCTCTTGTTCCTCAGCAAGAGTCTCAGGAGTTTCTTGAATATTCGCTACAACATCACTAGGTGAATCTTTCAACAAGTCAACCTCAAATCTCGCTTGCTTCACCTCTAGTTCCTCATCAGCAGTCTCAGGAGTTTCTTCAGTATCTGCTACAACATCCCTAGGTGAATCTTTCAGCGACTCAACCTCAACTCCCACTTGTTTCACCTCTGGTTCCTCAGCAACAATCTCAGGAGTTTCTTGAGTATCTACTACAACATCACTAGGTAAATCTTTCAGCAACTCAACCTCAATTCCCACTTGCTTCACCTCTGGTTCCTCGTACATATTCGATAACGCCTCCAACAGATTTGACGTTGTCTTGTCCTTGATGATGTTGAATGCCACGTTTCTGGACAGCGTCAACCGAATCAACCCTAAGATCTGACAATCCTTGAGTTTCCACTTCTCCGTGGTCATAGTATCCAGCTTCACCCCCAATAGGGGTTCGTGAAGATCTTTCTGGTACAGATAATCTTCAATCTACATCTTCCAGAAACTGAAATCGGATCCATCAAACTTTTCAATTCCAATCTTTGAAATTTTCATCTTCACAGATCATGGTGAATTTCGTCTAGCTTTGATACCAGTTGTTAGGATCGCTCAACAATGCACACACTCGATCAAGATGAACACAAAGAACAGGAGAGAAGAGAGAAAAGTCAAGGAGGAATATTAGCTAAAGGTTTTATTGATGACTTCAGGTATGTACAACAAGAGAGAATACAGAGAATGAAGAAAGTACATTTTGGAAGCACTGCCTAATGGGCATATATAGGGTTTCAATTTACTAAATATAAAAGATTTAACCATCTACGTAGGCATATATAGGGTTTCAATTTACTAAATATAGAAGATTTAACCATCTACGAGATATAATCTACCAAAGGCTCCATATCCCAACAACATTTTCTTCACATCTTCCAAATTTATCTTGCATAATTGATGCTCTGGTTCATAGTATTTCTTGTATTAAGAACCTTAGTTCTTAGGTTTTGATCACAAGTCCTGAATACATAACATGGTTTTGTTTTTAGGACCTAAGTCTTAGTGTTCTAAGTTCTTAAGTTATTAGTTTTATCTTGAGGACCTTGGTTCTTGATTTTTTATCTCTTGGACAATTCCCTTCGAGAACTTGGGGTCCTTTGGTCAATGAACAACTCAACCTTTACCTATGAACTTGGGGTCCTTTGGTCAATGAACAACTCAACCTTTACCTATGTTCAAGGTTCATGTGTTCCCTACAACAAAGCCTATGTTCAAGGTTTCATGCATCCCTTACGACAAGTTTGAGCCATGATAATTATGTCCAAGGCTTCATGCATTCCCGAGACATAGTCTGCATGCCTCTACTAGAGCTTTAGGCATTTCCTATGACATAGTATGAATACCTACATCAAGAATTTCATGCATTTCTTAAGATGTAGTCTGAGTTATTATACTTGCATCTAGGGATTCATGTCTTCTGTAATACCCAAAATAAGTGACACACAAGAAGATTTATGGTCAAAGGAAAGCTAAAGGACCTCAGGATTGTGGAATCTAAGTAAGTTATTTCAATGCCCTAACAAGGTTTTATAAGAACTTAAAACCTTCAGAAAAGGATTGAAAAAGAAAAGAAAAAAAAAGTCATTTTCTTAATTTTTAAGAAATTTTATAGAATTTTAATTCTTTATAGAGAAGAAATTTCAAAGGGTCGAAGAAGGGAAAAATGATAAAATAATAATAATAATAATAAAACATTTTTAATTTTTTTATGGTTTGAAAATAATAAAAAATAAAGTAATTAAAAGTATAAAAATACCAAAATATCCTTGAAGTTTTAGATATTTACGAACTTACCACTGATCAAGAGATTTGATATGCTATAGTCAACTACCTACAAAACAAATCATCAAAATCTTGATATCTAACCGTTGGATCTCTTCCAAACTTGGATATGATCCAGAAGGTCCACACCTTATTACATACAACGGCTGAAATTCAAAACTAAGATTGGTAAGTCTCTTATCGAAGAAGTTTTTTCTAGAAAAATGTTAAAAAAAAATAAACTTCAAATTTACGACGATTCTTGAAGTTTCAATGTCGGTTTAAGCTCCTTCTATAAATTCTGAGTTCTCGGCTTTCATTTGGAGCAAAAATAAAGTATCGACGTGCCTTCAAACTCGAGTTGTAAGTGTTTAGTTTTTAGGTCCCTTACTCTCGAAGTTCTCCAAACTCAAGAGCTATGGTTCACAAATTTTCTTCAAACTTGTTTCTATACCTTCTAAATAAGATTGCCCATAAGTTTGGTGAGGAATCAAACATTGAAAGATACCCTAACCTATAGGCCCTATTCAATCCGCCATTAAATAAGCTTAAGGAAAAACTTAAAATTACAATCCGAGGCTACACATAAATTTGTCAAGTGAGGCCTACCCAATTTCGTTTCGAAACCCTCAAGGATTATTTTCATAGAAGATCTCGAAGGTTAACGAGCTCAGGAGCACACCCAATTGAAGAAAATTGTTCTTGGGTAAGAGTTTGGGGTAAGTTTATATTTCCTACTTCAAGAAGTAGCGTCTAACCAATAAGGAATTCTTGTGAGTTTGCGTTGGTGAAGAAATTAGCTTTGGACGAATTTTGACGAGCTCTAATTCACGCCACAATGCATCAAAAGGTAAAAATCAAATTTTAAGCTTCGTGAAGAAATCAAGGAGGGAGAAACACTCTAAAATAAATTGAAAAAGTTATACTTTTAGACCTGGCGTCTTCTTCTTTCCTAAGGAACAAGACGATGAAGTGGTCAGTTCCATTCAACTGGCCATGTCAGCCTTAAAATGGACCCTCTCGATTTTATCTCAAAATTACCCCTCTTCCTAATTTTTTTCTCAGATGGATCTAGAAACTATACTCCCTAAAAAAGTCACCAAAGAAATTTTGGAATAAATCGGATATCGGAAGCTTAGGAATCAAGGTCCCGAACACGAACAAAGAGGTAAGTAGTCATCTTGGACTTTTTTTAAGAATAATTGTAGGAATCACTTCGAATTCAATATGAACATTAAATTAAGTATGATTTAAAGGAACATGGAAGAAATAAGCCATGAACCATGAGTTAAGAACCTAAACTGAGCATTTTACTTGAGAATTAAGTAATATTGAAATATTGGAATATTCTACTAAAAGATCTTCACTCCCCAAGAAGTTTTAATGTTAGGAATAATATGACATATCCAAGTTATATTTAAAATTGGGTGGTCGGATAAGGAGAAAACAGTTAAACTAAGTAATGATACAAATAACCATAATGACTCTACAGTCAACTACCTTTCGTGTTCATGTAAAGTATTAAAATCATTGGATCATGTTTGAAGCTCGAACAAAGTTTAAGGTCATAAATGACCATAATGCCCTTTAAAAAAAATTTAAAAATATTTCAAGGTTTAAACACCCTCTCAAGGGTACGAAACTTTACCTAAGATTTTAATAAATTTGAATGAGTCTAAAACCTAAACCAAGTTAGAAATTCAGGCTTAAAAAATGACTAAAATATCCCTAATGGTTAACTTTATGATTTATGTACGTAAATGAATCCAACAAGTCTAAGAGTATATTATTACTTGTGCTCAATTTAGAACCTTGAATATTATTAAATATCATGCTCGGTGTGTGATAAGTATTATGTAATATTTAAGGTTAGTCTTTGATTTTCAAGTAATCATAATGCTACCTTACAAAAAGTTTTAGGGTTAGCTCTTAGTTTTCAAGTAACTAGAAGACTTCCACATCGAAGATGAGCTCCAGGCTAGCACTTGGTTTCTAAGTAATCAGGATGTTACCTCATCATAAGTTTGTAAGGACTAGGACTCGATGACTATAAAAAGACGGACAAATTTTTCGGGAAATTAAACTAGGATAATTTAAAACATAATATACATTATATTTATATTATAACACAATAGTGTTCATACATAAGTAGTTAAAACACAACACAAAATAATAAACGAACACAAACCATTTAAAACAAAAGGGTAGTATGATGTTATGATGATAAGATGTATTATGTCAATATGATACGTTAGGGTCATTATGCATTATGATGTGATGATATGACATGATACGATGATGTGCATATATGAATGTCATGTTGAATTCTGTTAAGTTTTCGAATACACAACCCCTAAATAATGTTATAAATGATGAATGTATGAAGTCTTAGCATGCATGTTATCTAGAGTAATATGTGAAAGATGTGTGGAGTTGTGTCATATGAATAATTTTAAGATGAAAAGTATAGGGACCTCATGCATATTGTATGCTCATTTACATCGAAATACTTCCCCTTTTATGATGATTAGTATAGAAGCATACACTATGATTATAATCATAATTTGCATGATATTCATGGGTTTCTTGTACCTTCGAACGCCTAGCTACAACCGACTAGCCCAACTATGATGGGCCCAAGGGGTGTGTGAATCGCGTTGGTGAGCTCATGCTCACACGTGTGTGTCATGTGTAGGTGTAACGCTCCAACGAAAAAAATTGGCCAAGTCTACAAAGGGGCAAATGTCCCATTTTTTTCCCTCCAGCCATAATAGGGATCCAAGGACCCAATCAAATCACATGCAAAAGATAAAGGAGACTTAGAGAGAAAAGTGGAGAGGAGATAGAAGGAGCGGCCGTAGATCTCATCGGGAACCACTATCAGAATCCACTTTTCGCCGGGACCTAAACGCGAAGGGCCATAGGGAGAAAAGAGAGGTCTGAGAAGCAAAGGTTCATTTCTATCAAGATCCAAGAACGTTTCGTGAGGTAAGGTTCTTGAACGAACTTCTTCATATCTGAGTTTTTCTTGTGTGAATCGAGTCCTAATATCTCGATATGTCCACCTAGGGGTAACTCTCCACAGGATCTGTGAAGAACTTTGGCCGAAACCTCGATTTGAAAGTGGAAATTCGAGAATCATCCAAGAACGATAAGTGAACTTACGACGCTCGTAACTCGTCTTGTGGTTAAGCAAAAATCAAGAAAAAATACTAGAACGTAACTTGTAATATGATCTATAACTTTTTCGATGAAACCATATCAATTCGGATTTCGAATCAAAAGATATGAACATGATAAAACAGGCTGATCGGAAAGGGTTTCGTGCTACGGATTGCAAGAGAAAAAAAAAATATGGCAGCCACGCATCGACCGGCGGGTGGTGAAGCGCGGCTTGGTAGGCGTAGGACATGCGTCGAGCATCGGTCGGAGCCACGCGTCGAGCTTTGGCTGGAGCAACAACTTCAGCAAAACGGCGACACGTGTCGCCTGCAAAACCTGAACCGAACCGCTGATCCGATCCGACCCGAACCAAGCCACCAGCCCAAACCAGACCGCCCGACCTGCGACTGCACAAAAGCAGTCCACGCGTGGGAGTTACCCGTGCCGCCTGCGACTGCCTAACTTCCCCGCACATTAGGGCATGTTGGTGGCACGTGGTCGGTGCGTGAGAGACCTGTTTTCGTTTGTTTGCCTTCTGTTTACCCAATTTTCATCCTGATTCCAATTCTAACAATGTTTTTTATGTGAATAGGGACCTATTCGAGGAAAATCAGTATTTTTTAACACCTTACGGGCATAGAAATGTTAGCGAAAGGGCACGCGTCAACCAAATAGGTCACCACCCGGTATTTAGGAAGAAATACGTGTAGGATTCGCTTGGATTGCATGCATGCTAGTTATTTACCTTAGGTGGTAGCTTTCTATAATTGAAGTTAGGGCAGGTGATTGCAATGAACATGAATGCATTGGGTGAATTATCTGAGTGTTGCAATCATGCTTTAAATTTCCGCTATTTGTATGCATATGTTTAATTCATATTGGAATTGTTTACTCTACGTTTCGGGTGCTTCATGGATGACTTCGCCCCGTTGAGTGTAAACTCCACGTTTCGAGTGCTTCATGGAGGCCATCGTCCCATTGAGTGTGTGTGTCTAATTTTGCATGAATTGTGTATGATGATGTTAGATAACGGTTGCATGCACACTCTGTTATTTTCCATGACCCATTTCTATGATAAGTCTTGAGATTTGTGGTTAGAAGTGACAAGGCACTCAATCTAGACCTAACCCCCATAGAAATCTAACAAATTACCACGACAACGAAGTAATTTAGGAGCATTCTTAGGCTGCTAGTTGTGTGAACGGTATCTATAGCTTCGTGGGAGGATCAGGTGTTCCTGATCAATTCTTACTGTTTCTAGCCATTTCGCATAGGAAATGTGTCCCCACATCGTACAGCATGTTAGCTGCATGGGAACGAGTTGGGTCGCGTCCCCCATAGGGGGACTATATGGGCTTAGGAGGTACTCAGCACACCCCTAGGCTAGATACCATGTAGTCTCATATAGCCATGCAGAGGTAGCGCCTCATAGATAGACACCGGTCATTACAGCTCGGCATAAGGAACCCTTAAGTATCAATTGAAAGGACGGTGAACTCGCGAAGCTCCAAGGGGCAAGCCCCAATGTTCTAAGACTAGAACCAGATGTCCTAGAGCCAATTAGGAGCCCGCGGGAACCTGTTAAGTTAGGATGCAACGAGAGCTTATAAGTAGGTGGCTTACTGAGTAAATTTTTTATACTCATCCTTGCAATGTTTTCCTTTTCCAGGAGCATGAGGCATCAGTCAAGAGTGGATTGTCACAGAGGAATGCGTTGTCTCGGGGTGTCAATCCAATCTTTTCTTTTGTATTTGAATTCTTATATTTTGTTTCCAGACTTTTAGCGGTTTTGAATTTTCGTTTTAAAATTGTACTTGAAATAAATGATTTCTCCTTAATGCATATTCAAATGTTTTCATTGCATTCATGTGTCTTTTTAAGTCACGACTCATAGTAAAATATTGGGTCGTGACAGTAGGGAAGTACTACACATCCCATTTGTCCGGACTAGAGGTCACCTCTATGATGGTTTTAAATGATAGGTCCCTAATCATGATTGCATGTGTTTGCATTCTCTGACCCCAATAGTTGAGTCACTTGCGGAGTAGTTCTTAAAATACTCAAGTCATGTGCTAATTTTATATTTTAGGTAAAGGCAAGACATCCCTGTACGGTTAGCCGCAACATTGCAATTAAAGCCATGACACATGCAAAGGGTAGTTGCATTTAATTTTGTAGATTTAGGTCAGGATAGGACATTACTATTTCTTATTTACTTATATTTATTTTAACATTTATTTTGTATTGTTTTAAGATATTTTTTTAAAAATATGTAAGTCCATGGCATTATTTTATGAAGTCATTGTAAATGACTATTTCCGCACAAGATGTTACGTCATGCATATGGTAGCAACTTTAGGTTAGTAGAAAACTAAGGTACTTACAGTTGGTATCAGAGCTCTAGGTTATAGATTCTGTAGACTAGCCTACGAGGTAGGCTTGGCATGTTCTATGGTCCCACGGCTAATATCCTATCATTGTCAGGTATGTCATGCGTAAGATAAGAAAATGAAATGTCGTTGATTTCGTATGTTGTTACTGCTTGGTCATTATCAAATATAACTCATAATTGAATTTTAACACCACTGACTGTATTATAGTTGATTGCATCATTGTTGACTTAGTTCTATGTTTATTATAATATAGACTATGATATGATTTACCTTGCCTGAAATATAAATGTTAATTGATGTATTAATGATATTTAGATTAAGCAAGGTTTTTACATGGATGGGGAGCTATAGTTTAGTAAGCTACTAAATACTAGTATATGCATGAAAATGATTTTGCTAACGAAGGTCAGATGTTTCAGTCAGACGTCTCGAACATAGTTAAAATATGTAGTGTTATGACCATAGAGATGGAAAGGAATGTATCAACGTATATTGATGATTAAGTAGATTCAAATAAAAATGACCAACAAAACTTTATAGACGACAATATATTATAGTCTGCTATAGATATTAAAAGTACTAGTGTTGAAAGAAAATTTTATCACAATGAAGTATGTAAATATGAAATTAAAGTATCGGTATGAACAAAAAATAAATAAATTATGAGTTAACACCATAAAAGTTGAAACACGACACAAGTGTTTTTAATGGAAGATGAGCTTTGAAAGTAGTAAGTTGTAGAAAACCCCTCTAACTTAACACTAATTTAAAAGTTTTAAATCTAAGTTTGAGAACAACCGCAAGCATGAAATTTATGAGGTGAGTTAAAAGTATCGAGCCACAGTTTGGATGAGACATTACGATCCTAGTCAAAGGTTTATAGGTATGTATGGAGATGGACTACAGTTTGAGATTGTCAAGATGTCGGAAACCATGATTTAAGATGGACTTTGGTGGAGGATCCACAAGGATTACAAAGGTGTGACATTGTCTCTAAATCAATTAGAAGTCTCATGGTAATCTTCCTTATACCCCTATACGAAGCATTGCAAAAGCTCAATATAAACCAATTTTTGTACAAAATTATTGATGAAATTTTCCAAGTAACGTCAAGTTGTTTGAGAGGTATTATCGTAGTTAAGGTTTCAAGACTCATTTTAAGTTGGATTTTTAAGTATCCCAAGTTTTATTACATGTAAAGATATTCACTATGTTTATATAATATCAGTTTTAGATGAAAATTTTGTTAAGCACCCTTGTTCGTGTTACAAAGGATTTTTTTTAAAAAAAAACGTTATGGTGCATTTCCAGTATGGTTATAGGAAAATTGTTAAAAGGAGATCTTGAGAATGTATGGGCACAGAGGTCAATTATTAAACGTTTAGCAAAGTTTAGAGAATTTGACATGGAAGACAATGTAACGCATGAAGCTGGTAATGCTATTAATCTAGTTGATGGAAGAAAACAATCGTCTTGAAGAAAATGAGAAAGTTGAAATTAAGGTTAAGTATATAAGGTTTCCCAACATTAGTAGCCACGAACCTACTAAATGGATTCTGTTACTCATGAAATTTTAGGAGAAGGCTCAATATGACATGATAAGGTTATGTATAAAATCGGGTGATCATTAGATTATGATAGTTAAACCAAGGTAGGTGTAAAATGACTAAAATGCCCTTATAATTATGTACCACTAGCTTATGACCAAAGTGACTCCTAAATGGCATGCAAATTGATGAGGAGCCTTATGTCATGGTTTAAAGGTATTATACAAAGTTACAAGACCTTTGCAATATGTTGAGGATTTAAACTAGGATTTGGAGTGGTAAATGACCAAAATACCTCTACGAGAATTCTAAAATATTTTCAAGACCTTAAAAGACTCAAAATACTACGTAAATTTATGACACTCATTTATGATATTAATTGTAAATACGTAAGTACCTCTTAAGACACTTTATAAGTAATCAAGGTTTTTGTGAATACCAAGTGACAAGATGCTTATGAAATATTTATGCATGGAAAGAAAAGTCTATGCTTCATATGGATTAGGGGTACTTGCTAAGAACTTTTTCTTAGTTGTCCTACAAGACTTAACAAAGAAATCTTAAAACTAGAATCCGAGATATCCTAAAGACTTCCCGATGAGCTATACAACATGGTCCTATCACACAGACTACATCGTAGGGAACGCATGAAGCCCTGAACTTAGGTACTCAAACTATGTTGCAAGGAGCGCATGAAGTCTTGGACATAGATAGATTGTATCGCACAGAACGAATGAAGCCTTGGATGCAAGAATTAGACTATGATGCGGGGAAGGCATGAAGTCTTGGGCATAGGTAAGGATTGAGTTGTTCATTAAGGGATAAGAACTCAAAACTCCGGACCAAGTCCTCACTACAAAACTAGATACCAAAAGGGGTTAACCTTGGAAAAAAAATGTTAAAAGAAGAAAGTAAGTCACCTTCAGGGAAGTGGGAAAGTTAGGAATTAAGGATGACTTAAGTATTCGAGGTTTTCTAGCATCAATAATGACACTTTAGTGCTTTCTATTGGATGCACTAGATTGATAAGAGGATATGATCCGACCATGCAGCTATTTATTGAATATAAAAAACTAATCAAGGTAGCAATGAACGAGGGATAAACTTTAAGAAACAAAAGTTATCTCAAGTATAGGAGTCAAGAAAGACAATGTTTCAAAGGTTTCCTCTAAGTTTCAATGTGGTAGTTATGAGTGACTTTGATATCTTTTGACTCACTAATACCCACAGCTTGTATAATTTTAATGAACTAAGATCTTCGAGGAGGTTCTTAAACTAGTTTGCAATAGTCCAAAAGAATTTTCAAGGGCAGGATAAACACTTAAGGAACTTAATATTCTATATAGTGAGTGTTACACAAACCTCTTAGAATATAAGTCTTGGATGAACAAAACGTTTTTTTTAGACACTAAATGTTCTAAAATAGTCTAGTGAACCATTTTAAAAAAGGAACATTTTTTAGTTGTCCAAACCACCTCAGAAAACATTAAGGCAACAATGCACCTGACTTACAGTAGAAAAAAGTCACAACAATGTGAAGCATAAAAAATTGGAATTTGAGGTAGACAATAAGGTATGTTAGAAGGTAGTCTTGATTAAAGATGTACTAAGATTTGGATGAAAGGACAAGTGAAAATCACGCTTCAATGAGCCTTTCAATATTCTGGATCAAACCAGAACTGTGGCATACAAATGAAAGGTTAGTAAGAATCTTAACCCATATAATGGAAGCCCTAGTAACCGAGCAATAACCTCCGTTAAGTTTTAGTGGTACAAACCATCAAGCAGAAGAAGCCACATGAAGACAGAAGGATGGGATGTAGAGACAAATATAGATTCACAATTTAAACACTTTCTATAGATTCACAATTTAAACACTTTCTAAGATAGAAGTTCTTTGTAGAGGTATATGATGTTAAAAAATAAAAAAAAAATAAAAAAAAATAAAAAAAAATACCTAACCTCATTCAATCCCACAATAAAAAAAAATCTCTCATAAAAAAATAAATCCCCTCAAATTTTCCATCTACCATAAATTCTTTTTGCAAAAAAAAAAACGTACACTGTTCGTCCCTCGGTATTGCATAGATTCAAGCCCACAATAAGTAATGTTATTGTTTCGAAGCCATTTCGGTAAGTCAATTTTCAAATTCACTCTTCATTTGAATTTCATAAATTTCATTGCAAATTTCTTCGATTGTGCTAGAAAAGAAATAACAAAATGATCCATTTCTTTTAGAAAATCACATTAAGTTATATCTTAGATTTCCCTTTTATTTTATCCTAATTTTGTTGCAATTATTTACATTTTAGTTAGAAACTAAATACGAATAACAATTTATAATTTTTAGGAAGTCATATCATGATCCGTAGTCATTTTTAGAAAATCGATTAAAAGAAGTAGATGTGAACATAATTTTTTTTTTTTAAAAAAAAGAAACATAAAAAAAGAAAAATCTTGAAATTGTTAAATGTTTTAAATTATTTGTATGAAAAATAATATTATAAGAAACATATATAAACATTGGAAGACTCTAATAATGAAGTGTCTAATGTCTATATGAAGTCTAACACATGGACTATTGTAAAATTTAGCAAAATAGTTTTGCATAAGTTTGAACTTGAAATTGATGTCATGGGCTCACATAGGTTGACTTAGATTTCAAATGACTAAATCAAACTTTCGTTAAGGATAAATTGGTGACACCATCTTAAGCTAATCAAGTAAGTGGCTCTACTATAGGCTCGGTTGGAAGACTTGTCTTATGTATGATGACATGTGCCTAGTGACCCTCACACGTGTCATGTATATTGTTATGGTATTAGGATGTGTTCTATTAATGATAGAATGATATGATGATGTGATGTATTATGTTACTATGTGATATGGAATCAACCCTAGGGAATGTTTGGAACGGATTACCTTGATGATCAAGATCAAGAGTAAAGAAAACTCGTGATTCGAATCATTCCACAAGAGATTTGATTAATACCACTTGAATGACTCTAGCATGCAAGTCACAAGGATTTACAAAGTAAAAACTTGCTTTCAACAAAACTAAAATAGAAACTCTTAACTTTCATCACCATCAATAGTATAATGACTACTAACTAATTGTAACTTATAATTTAAAACTATTCTCTAAAACTTAAAAAAAAAAAATTATAATAATAAAGTCTCCTTCAATCTAAATAACATATTTGGATCTTGTCATCCATGAAATGATTAAGACACTTTATTTATTTTGTATTACTATGATACATTTGGATGATGATGCATTATGATATGATGACATGAGATGCGTGATGACAATATAACATGATACAATGATATCTCATGTTATGATGATGAGCATATATGAAATGTCATGTTGCATTATGATGAGTTTGTTACTACACAACCCTTAAATGTTGTAATAAATGATGAATTTATTAAGGTTTATGCATGCATGTTACCTAGAGTAATATCGGAAGAATGTGTGGGGTTGTGTCACATGAATGATTTGAAGATTAAAATGATAGGGACCTCATGCATATTGTATGCTCATTTACATCGGAATACTTCCCCTTTTATGATGATGAGTACGAACACGTACATTATGATGATGATCATGCTTTGCATGATATTAAAGGAGTTGTTGTACCTCTGGACGTCCGGTTACTACCATCTAGCCTTACTATGATGGGCCCAGGAGGTGTGCGAAGCGCCTAGAAGGCTCATGCTCGCACGTGAGAGTCGTGTGTAGGAAAGTACTACACATCCAATTTGTCCAGGCTGAAGGTCAGCTCTGTGATTTTTTTAAATGATAGTTTCCTAACCATGATTGCATGTGTGTTGCATTCCCTGGCCCAAGAATGGAGTCACTTACTTAGTATTTCTTAAAATACTCAAGTCATTTGTTACTTTTATATTTCAAGTAAAGGCAAGACACCCTTATACGTTGACAAGACATCACAATTAAAGACCATGACACATGCCTAGGGTAGTTGCATTTAATTTCGTAGATCTTAAATTGGTGTAGAGAATTACTATGTCTATATTTACTTACATTTATTTTAACATTTCTTTTGTATTGTTTTATGAAGTCTTTTTAAATGAATATTTTCTCACAAGAGATTAATAGAAAACTAAGTTCGTTATAGTGTCATAAGTATAGTGTCACAATTGTTCAATTGAGCCATCATAGCTAGGGCTATTACTACACCACCATTCAAGGCACCCAATCATCCCCCAAGAATCCTTTGTTAATTCCCTCGTTCAACACTCCTTCCAACCTAGCTTTTTCCACTAAATTATGCTTGTATTGTCCATCCGCTAGAAAAGGAATGTCTGTTGGTGATTTTGTTGGAACAGATGGAAATGAAAGCCATCAAGGATTGTGTCAAGGTGAATGGGTGGCTGAAGGTCTTGGGCTGCTGGATTTCCTTAAGCATACAAAGATTTGTTGACATTAAGGATTCGATTAAGCCAATTAAAAATAAGGGCTACCTTAGCGCTAATTAAAGGAGTAGATTTTTTATGGTGTTACTTTAACACGTGCGGAAGCAACTTGGATCTTAAGCACTCTTAGAACATCAATTATAGTAAATAACTAGCATTTTCATAAGTATTAAAACTCAAGGTGTTTGAGTACTAATCTTTTGTAGTTCAAATTCCTTTTTTCTCACGAACGGGTTTCGAATCGCCACTAATGTCTTGTCCACTATTCTCTGACTTTAGAACTGTTGGATCGGTATGGCAACCCTAGAGGGGGGTGAATAGGGTTTTAACGATAAAAGTATTTAAACGTGATTAATTTTTCTGATTATGAAACTTTTTACAAATAAGTAGAAGATGATAATTACTAGAACAAAATAATTCAAGTCAAAACAATAATCAACCAAAACATGCAATAAATCACAATAATAATTTTGAAATTAAATAGGAAATAGTTAGAAAATATGACACTGTAGTTTTATAGTGGTTCGGTCAAACTCGACCTACTCCACTCCCCAAGCGCCTCTTGGGAATTTGAATAATGAACTATCTCGACTCTTTCCACGGATCAGAGCCAAACCGCTACACCGCTCTTTTTACGAGTTCAAGAGCAAACTCAATCCTTTCCACGGTGCAGGATCAAACCGATACAAGTATTTGAATTTTGGTAGTAACACACCACAACTCTCTCAAAGAGTAGATTTACAATTTCGAGCACTCACAACTATTTCCACACAATACAATAAAAATCACTCTCAAGAATAAGATGGAGAGAAATAAACTTGAAAGCTTGGAGAGAGTAACAAACAATGGGAGCTTTGAACAATTGAGGATTGAAGAATTATAGAAATTGGGTGTGTTTTGAAATGTGGGAAAGTTGATGAGTTTATATAGAAAAAAAAATGACAAAAAGTATGAATTAATATTGACCATTGGATTGTATTAGGAATAATGGAAGGTGGAGATTAAAAGTAAATAAATAAGAAAAAATTTCAAATTCATTTTTATTGTATTTTTAATATAATAATAATCTAATATAAAAATAATAAAATTTTTGTAAGTAACGGAAAAATGACAAATTCAAAATTTATTATAAATATAATAATATAATAATAATAAAAATGATGTGAGTAACTATCAAAATTTCAAAATATAATAATATAATAATATAATATAGTAATAATAAAAATTGATGTGAGTACGGTTAGATTCAAATTTATATTATGTATAAATTAGTTTATTTAGAAATATAGCAATAAGAAAGAAAACTCCACCATTTGTTACTCTTCCAAAATTATCAATGTCATACTTTAATTTGTCCATCATTTTGATTTAGCTACCATATCATTACGTCGGGTATGTTGTCTCGACTACTATATCTTCGTTTTAGCTCTGATTGGAGTGATTGAAAAGTCGTTGAAATCGTTATTTCCAACTTTATACTGTGGACAGTTCAAAATACTGAAAATTGTTAATAATTAAAAGTATGTTTGTTATCATCAAAACATCAGTCAATTAATTAATTAAAATTAATTAACATGATATTAACGGCCAAAAAGCCAACAATCTCCCCATTTTTGATGATGACAAACCATTTCAAGAAAAATTCATAAAAACGAAAACAATGCATCTGTCCATGTAGTAATATCAATACATGCTAATATGTCATCATAAATTTCATACTTGAAATTCAATCATCAAGAGCATATTCTCCTCCTATGTTGATGCCTCAATAGATTATGACAACAAGTGATTTGTTACTCATAAATACAACCAATTTAGCATATTTTTCTTAATTTTCTCCTCCTTTGTAATCATCAAAAAGAACAATTAAAAAAAAGAATACATTAAGAATGACATAATGGCCCCACTAAAAACATGCTTTCAAAAATTATAAACAAGATTAAAAATTCAAGATATATCCCGATGAATAATACCAAGCTCAAGCCTATTTTTGCAAAAAATTTCTTCATTCAACGGCTTGGTGAAAATATCGGCTAGTTTATTATTAGAGTTTACAAAATCAAGGATAATATGTCCATTTTGCACATGCTCTCTAATAAAATGATGTCTAATGTCAATATGTTTAGTTCTAGAATGATGAATAGGATTTTTGGTTAAATTCATAACACTTGTATTATCACAAAATATAGGCACACTATCAAATTTTAATCCAAAATCACAAAGAGTTTGTTTCATCCAAAAAATTTGAGCACAACAACTAGCAACCGCAATATATTCCGCTTCGGTAGTAGATAAGGCAACCGAATTTTGCTTTTTACTCAACCAAGAAACTAAGGAACTACCAAGAAATTGACAAGTTCCACTAGTACTTTTACGATCAAGTAAACTTCCCGCAAAATCCGCATCAGAATATCCTACCAATTTAAATTCAACATTTGATACCACAATCCTAAATCAATAGTCCCAAGCAAATATTTAAATATTCTTTTAACGGCATGCAAATGAGATTCCTTAGGACAAGATTGAAACCTAGCACAAAGACATACACTAAACATAATATCGGGTCTACTAGCGGTCAAATAAAGTAGAGATCCAATCATATCTCGATAAGCTTTAATATCCACACATTTACCTTTTTCATCCTTGTCAAGCTTAGTGGATGTGCTCATGGGAGTTTTTGCAATCTTACCTTTTGAACTTGAACCTTTTGAGCAAATCTTTAGTGTATTTCTCTTGATTAATGAAGATATCATCCTTAAGTTGTTTGATTTGAAGTCCAAGAAAGAAACTAAGTTCTCCCATCATACTCATCTCAAACTCACTATGCATACATTTAGAAAATTCTTTACATAAGAAAGGATTAGTAGAACCAAATATGATATAATCCACCTATATTTGCACTAATAGCATATCATTTTCTTTAATATTAATAAAGAGAGTAGTGTCAAGTTTACCCATTTTAAAATCATTCCCGATAAGAAAAGTACTAAGTCTATCATACCAAGCTCTTGGAGCTTGTTTTAAGCCATAAAGAGCCTTTTTCAACTTATAGACATGGTGAGGAAATTCAACATTTTCAAATCCGGGAGGTTGTTCTACATAAACTTCCTCCATAATATAACCATTCAAAAATGCACTTTTCACATCCATTTGATACAATACAAAATTTTTGTAAGAAGCAAAAGCAAGTAACATTCTAATAGCTTCTAATCTAGCAACGGGTGCAAAAGTTTCTTCATAATCTATGCCTTCCTCTTGACAATGACCTTGAGCTACAAGCCTAGCTTTATTCCTAATGATATTTCCATTTTCATCCATTTTATTTCTAAAAACCCATTTGGTTCCAATAATAGAAGAATTTGAGGGCCTAGAGACTAATTCCCAAACTTTGTTTCTTTCAAATTGATTTAGTTCTTCTTGCATAGCTAAAATCCAAAACTCATCATTTTCGGCATCTTTAAGACTTTTTTGTTCAATTTGAGAAACAAATGCAAGATTATTAAATAAATTAATAGAAGAACGAGTTTTCACACCTTGTTCGAGATCACTAAGAATCAAGTCCTTGGGATGAGATAAGGCATACCTCCATTCTTTTGGCATTGATGAAGAACCTTCTTCCTTTAAACTCAGTTCTTCTTTACTTCAAACAATTTATTTGCCTTTGTCACTAACAAGTAAATCTCCAAAATTTCTTTCTAAATCATCACTACAAATAGACTCATTAGAAATATTATTGCAAGATTCATCAAATACCACATGCATAGATTCCTCAATAACTAAAGTTCTCTTGTTGAAAACTCTATAAGCTTTACTAGTAGATGAATAACCAAGAAAAATACCAACATCCGTCTTAGAATCAAAATTTTCAAGCTTTTCTTTGTTGTTCAAAATAAAACATTTGCAACCAAAAACTTTGAAATACCCAATATTTGGAATTTTGTTATGCCAAAGTTCATAGGGAGTTTTATGTAAGGAAGGTCTTATTAAAACTCTATTTAAAATATAACAAGCGGTATTAACGGCTTCCGCCCAAAAATATTTAGGTAAATCATACTCATTTAACATTGATCTAGCAAATTCTTGCAAAGTACCATTTTTCCTTTCAACCACACCGTTTTGTTGAGGAGTCCTTGGAGAGGAGAAATCATGAGAAAAACCATTATCTTCACAAAAATTTTCAAAGGCAACACTATCAAATTCTCCTCTATGGTCACTCCTAATTTTAGTAATTAAAAAACCTTTTTCATTTTGAACTCTTTTTACAAAACTAGTAAATCTTTTCAAAACATCATTCTTATGTTTTATCATCAAAACCTAAGTAAATCTTGAAAAATCATCAACTATCACAAAAGCATAATAATTTCTTCCATAACTAGGAGGGGCCAAATAAGTCCATATGTAATAGTTGAAGAGGTCTAGTAGTAGAAATCACATTTTTAGACTTGAAGGAGGACTTAGTTTGCTTACCCATTTGACAAGCATCACAAATTTTATCTTTTTCAAATTTAAACTTAGGAAGACTCTAACTAATGAATTTTTTGAAATATTTGAAATCAAGTGCATACTAGCATGTCCTAGTCTTCTGTGCCATAGCCAAGAGTTATCAAGCAAAACCGAAAGACATTTATCATTTGTAGGACAATCATTTAAATCAATAGTATACACATTATCATCTCTATTTCCTACAAACAAAACTTTCCTATCACTAGCATTTTCAATTATGCAATTATTTTTATCAAATACAACTCTAAAACCTTTATCACATAATTGACTAATGCTAAGTAAGTCATGCTTTAAACCATCAACTAACAATACATTTTCGATGAAAGTATAAGAGTCATTACCTATAGTACCCTTACCGATTATTTTACCCTTCTTGTTATCACCAAAGGTTACTAAGCCACCATCCTTCTTGAAAAGATTCACAAACTTGGATTGATTTTCCGCCATGTGTCTTGAGCAACCACTATCCAAGTACCACTTATTTTTCTTGGAGGCTTTCAAACAAACCTAAAAACAAAGATGTTCAAAATTGACCTTTTGGTACCCATACTTGTTTGGGTCCTAGAAAGTTAATCTTCACAAATTTAGGAATCCATTTCATATTTGCATTCATATTAAAGACATTGTATTTGGATAAGTAACAAGAATAATTTTTATGTCCTAGTTTACCACATGAGAAACAAATAACATTATGCTAGAATTTGTTTCTGGGACTAAATTTATGTATTCTATTTTCATTGGAAAAAATTATTTTTTAAAACATTGTTAAATTTTATGTTTGGAGAAAAATTTCTTCTTGAATGAATATTTTGAGAATTTTTCAATTTAAAACACTTAAGTCTAATATGACCTTCAACACCACAATAATGACATATGGGCACAAATCTAGATTTATCTTACTTAGATACAAATTTACATGAGTTAGACTTAGACAAGATAGAGGATGCTTTATCAAATATTGTTTTAAAACTTGAAGGTGTAGAACATTCATCAATATAGCCTAATCCTCTTTTATCACCATAAGACTTACCTCCCTCAACTATTTTATCTAATTTTTTAACCCCTATTGTTAACCTCCTAATAGACTCTTTAGCCCTACTAGGTTCTTGCAAATTATTTGATTCATTTTGTTTGAGCAATTTAATTAATTTATCTTTTTCACAACAATCATGCTCAACAAACTTAACTTTACATTTTTCTCATCACAATCAAATACATGATTTTCACAAGGTACATCAATTTTAACAATATTATGATCATTTTGTTTTAAATAAGAAATTTCATTTACAAAGATTTATTTTCAATTTTTGAAGTATTTCTTTTGGAGCACAACCTACTTTGAACCAAGTTTTTCTAAATCAATTTGCATCTCTTCAACGACTTTAAATAATTCATCATAAGAAAGAGATTCAAGAATTACCTCATCTTGTTGTTCATCCTCTTTATCACTATGAGCCATGAAGCAAAAATTTGCTGCTTCTTCATCACTCCCACTAGCACTTTCATCACTATCATCCCATGTAGCCTTCATTGCTTTTTTCTTAGATTTCTTAGATGATTTGAGGAGAGGACAGTCCGGTCTTATATGACCCGGCTTTTTACATTCATAACATATTACCTCATCGTTTTTGCTCTTTTCACCTTTTGACTCTTTTTTATTGGTGAAATGTTTCTTGAATTGTTTCTTCCTTTTAATAAAATTTTTATACTTACGTGTGAAGTAGGCGATATCATCTTCATCAAGCACTTCCTCATCTTCGGAGTCAACTTTGATGGACTTTAGGGCTATACTTTTCTTCTTTTTGGATTCTTCTTCCATGTGCCCCTTCATCGTAATCTCATGTGTCATGAGAGAACCAACAAGTTCATCCAAAGGAAGCTTTGTGAGATCCTTTGCTTCTTGAATCGCCGTCACTTTTGCCTCCCAACTTTTAGGTAGAGACCTAAGAATTTTTCTTGCGTTTTCGGAAGTAGAATATACTTTTCCAAGATTTTTCAAAGCATTTAGAATATTAGTAAATCTAGTAAACATATCACCAATAGGTTCATTTTCATCTATTTTAAATAGTTCATAATTATGAACTAACATGCTAATTTTTGTTTCTTTAACTTCATTTGTTCCCTCATGAGTTACTTCAAGAGTTTTCCAAATTTCATATGCTGAAGAACACATACATATTCTATTAAATTCATCATTACTTAAGGCACAATAGATACAATTTATAGCACTAGCATTCAAAGAACATTTTTTCATATCATGCTCATCAAATTCCTTTTCTAATTTAGGCACCTCAATATTATTAACAATTTTTATTGGAATGTAAGGACCACTACTAACATTTAACCACAATTGATAATCAACCGATTGCAAATAAATTTTCATTCTAGCTTTCCAACATGTATAATTTGTTCCATCAAAATAAGGGGGCCTAGAGGTTGATTGTCCTTCACTAAAACCATTTTTAACACGTAGGTTTGCCATAAGCTCGAACAATAAAGTTTATAAAGAATCTATAAGAGCAACCCGCTCTGATACCAATTGTTGGATCGGTATGGCAACCCTAGAGGGGGTGAATAGGGTTTTAACGATAAAAGTATTTAAACGTGATTAATTTTTCTGATTATGAAACTTTTTACAAATAAGTAGAAGATGATAATTACTAGAACAAAATAATTCAAGTCAAAACAATAATCAACTAAAACATGCAATAAATCACAATAATAATTTTGAAATTAAATAGGAAAGAGTTAGAAAATATGACACCGTAGTTTTATAGTGGTTCGGTCAAACTCGATCTACTCCACTCTCCAAGCGCCTCTTGGGAATTTCAATAACGAACTATCTCGACTCTTTCCACGGATCAGAGCCAAACCGCTACACCGCTCTTTTTATGAGTTCAAGAGCAAACTCAATCCTTTCCACGGCGCAGGTCCAAACCGATACAAGTATTTGAATTTTGGTAGTAACACACCACAACTCTCTCAAAGAGTAGATTTACAATTTGGTGCACTCACAACTATTTCCTAACAATACAATAAAAATCACTCTCAAGAATAAGATGGAGAGAAATAAACTTGAAAGCTTGGAGAGAGTAACAAACAATGGGAGCTTTGAACAATTGAGGATTGAAGAATTATAGAAGTTGTGTGTGTTTTGAAATGTGGGAAAGTTGATGAGTTTATATAGAGAAAAAAAATGACAAAAAGTATGAATTAATATTGACCATTGGATTGTGTTAGGAATAATGGCCGGAGATTAAAAGTAAATAAATAAGAAAAATTTTCAAATTCATTTTTATTGTATTTTTAATATAATAATAATATAATATAAAAATAATAAAATTTTTGTAAGTAACGGTCAAATATCAAATTCAAAATTTATTATAAATATAATAATATAATAATAATAATGATGTGAGTAACTACTGAAATTTCAAAATATAATAACATAATAATATAATATAGTAATAATAAAAATTGATGTGAGTAACGATTAGATTCAAATTTATATTATGTATAAATTAGTTTATTTAGAAATATAGCAATAAGAAAGAAAACTCCACCATTTGTTACTCTTCCAAAATTATCAATGTCACATTTTAATTTGTCCATCATTTTGATTTAGCTGCCACATCATCACGTCGGGTATGTTGTCTCGACTGCCATATCTTCGTTTTTGCTCTGATTGGAGTGATTGAAAAGTCGTTGAAATCGTTATTTCCAACCTTATACTGTGGACAGTTCAAAATACTGAAAATTGTTAATAATAAAAAGTAGGTTTGTTATCATCAAAATATCAGTTA
This sequence comes from Cucurbita ficifolia, assembly GCA_033971965.1. Lineage (NCBI taxonomy): Eukaryota > Viridiplantae > Streptophyta > Magnoliopsida > Cucurbitales > Cucurbitaceae > Cucurbita > Cucurbita ficifolia. The sequence goes on along the minus strand of CM066965.1, from coordinate 11,292,964 downwards.
ATTAATTAATATTAAAATTAATTAACATGAGATTAAGGGCTAAAAAGCCAACAAGAACGAGATTGTGGAATCTGGTGAGTGACTAAACTTAGGAGGGATTTAGGTGAGTGACTAAATTTAGGAGGGATTTAGTATATATGAAGAGAGAGTTTGTGAGAGTTTTTTTCAAGGTTTCTCAAGGTTTTTTCAAGAAGAGCTTTCATGTACCTTGATCACTCTATTTATAGAGTCATATTTGCATGTTATGCAAATTTGAAATCACCAAATTTTGACACTCAAAATTCCACTCAAATGTTTGGGATTATGGGGCAAGCATGCAAGTTTAATTTAACCAAATTTTGATACTCAAAATTCCACTTAAATTTGTGAGTTTTATCGAGCAAGCATGTAAGTTTGGTTAAACCAAATTTTGACACCTCAAAATTCCACTAATTCAAACATAGATTTTTCCATTAAGGGAAGTCAACATTTTGACTTTTTCATTTTAATTTAAATAATTAATTTCAAATTAAGGTAATATTAAAGGATTAATTAAACTATTTAATTAATATTTAATATTAATTCAAATGTCAATCCCATTAAATTTTAACACATATTTGATTAAAATATTTAAATCTTATTTAAATATCTTCGATTCTCTCTTTTTGTTTAATTCGTAAATAAAACAAACATGCGGTTAAATATATCATATATATGTAGCGCATATTTCCTAATTTGAATTCGAACACTTCAAACTCATTCGTCACACTGTTCTATGGTTTATTCCGATATGAGCTAGCAGAGGGACCTAATGGACTTATAGATCATGGGTTCCAACGATCCAAGATTAACCGGTTAAACTCATTAACCTTGTTAACCAACATTCGTTAACTACTAGGACACTCCACTATAGGCTAGTAGTTGCACTCCCCTCACTATAGATATACTTCTGTCCATTTGATATAACCATGATTAGTAAGTCGATCCTTCACAGGTTGTTCATAACTAGAGTTGGGTCAATTTACCGTTTTACCCCTAAAATTACTTCTTGTTCCTTAAGTCCCACTCATCCTCTAATGAACAATTGATTTGTGGTCCAACCACCAAACCGAATCCCTCTCGGGCCAATGAGAGGGTGGGGCCCCTTGTTCAAGACCTGGAGTTAGTACTTAAGGGAACAACCTCTGTACTTGCACCCTATGTCCCCAGCTATTCACCCAGTCTTATCCTTGAAATGAGAGGCTTATTGAGTCGGCAAACTCGGGTCACTCTCACCCATGCAAATCTAAAGATAATTCTGAATAAATAGAAGTTCATAGTTAGCTCAGGATTAAGGTCGAGTTACCTAGGTCATCGAGTAAAAAAAACAATCTCAACAGTAAACGGTATTATAAAGTGAGAGTGATTTTCTTCATGGTCCGATCTTATGCAATACTCATTGCATAGGACGCCCCCACTCACATGTCTCCACATGTACAATTTAGTAGTCACATTGTTTATATCATATACAAAAGTGGGCCGCATCCATAGTGTCCCCAGGATAAGGTACTCAGCCTTATCCCTATACTATAGATCATTTTGACTATATACTTGAACTTGATCCACTCTTATGTCTCTACATATAGTTCAAGTAATCATACTATAACCAGAATATTCTTAGTTTATTGGATTTAGATTAATGATCGTAAAATTCACATTATTCAATAACAATCTTTACTGAATAAACATCAATAATAACTTTATTGAAAATAGAATATGTTTTTATTTACAAACCAGGAGTTTTAGGACATAAAACCCAACCACTTTCTCCTAGAAAATGAAAACTCAAAACTTGGCAAAAGTAAAGGTAGCAAATGACTATTCCCTTTCTATATTTGAACTTTTAAGCTATATTTTTTATAATGTAAATATATTTATGTATACTATGTTTTAAATTTCTACATATTTCAATTTGCAAAAGATAAATAAATAAATCTATATTTTTATTACCCTTAAACAGCTTTTTAGTCACGATCCATGCTTTGGGAAGCCTCCAAAATTGGATAGTGAAAGGTGAGAAGTCCAAAAAAAACTTGAAAATAACTCCGAGAACTGTAGTGAGTCTTGTAACATAGCGCAATCTTGAAGGAAAACCCTCACAAAATAAATCGAAGAGAATGCATCTATACAAATTATTATAAGGATTTATTATTAAAGATCAAAAGAAAAATATTTGCTAAAATAGATGTTTGAAGGTTGGATACCTATGACTTTGAATAAATTATAACAATACTCGAAAACAAAAAAAATTATTGATTGATAGTGAGTAATCTTTCAATCTATGACTACCTAACCAGTTTCAAATGAATGATTTGGGATAATTTTGTATATCCTATGAGTAAGATTCAAAGATAAAGGTTCATATTGTCCCACACAACTTATATTGACAAAATTGTCGTCAAATATTTGATGCAAAACTTCAAAGAATGGTAATGTATCATTCAAATATGAAAGTAGAGAAATAGTATTCTAAGTAAACTCAAATATTGACATATTAAAGTGGAAAGTGGAGAAATTTTAATTTGTATGAAGTTAAAGATTAGTTCTTACATCATTTTAGAAAAATTTATGTTAAGATCAAATTTACATATACAAGTTAAATAATTTTTTATTTTAAAGCAACAAAATTACTTATATAACTATAATAATTTCTTAAATATTTAAAAGGTGTTTTAAATGTGATTTAGTCTATCACTCTTAGTGATACAAAGACAAATATTAAGAAAATTATGGAATATCAATGTATAGATAATGATATTGAGAGAGGAAGTATTGTGGTAGTGACCAAGATGACTTTTAATGATAGTTGTTTTGATTAATATAAAATGGCTCTTTAAACTAAAGTGTTTGAGAGTCACCTAGAATGTCTACCAGACATGTCTCATATTCTCTAGGGAAAATGGGAGAATATGTTAGGTATAGAGTATGCCCTCAGACTAAAGTGGAAGATTGTTGAGATTTATGCCCTAAAATCTAGTGATTAATTATTTTTTTAATAATATTTTTTATTATTTTATTTACCATTTAATATTATCCATGGTATGAAAATTCAAGTTTATTAAAGTAATCTTGAGTAGTATGTGGTTGACATACAAGAAGATCGTATTCAAGTAATAACCTACAAGATCTATAATGTTTATAGGATATGGATAAGCTTGGGTGCATTATCCTGGTAGCACTTTGATATGATCCACTTTGTAATCGCATGTGAGTGAGGATATCCGATACAATGAGTTTGTATTAGACTGGACCAATAAATATTTAATCTCACTTTATACATCCGTTAATTGAGTAGATTATTATTTCACATGATGATCATATGCGACTCGATCTTAATCCTGAATGAGTTATGAACTCCTGCCTGTGAGGGCTTATTCTTTAATTTGCATGAGTAAGAATGACTCTTGTTGTCGATTCAATATGCTTATCATTTTGGAGACTTGACCAAATAGGGAGCTTGAACATAATATCATGGGATGAAATTCACTTCTTTGCCTATAAGGAAAGTAGATGAGTTGTTCTATGAAGTATAGATTTCAGGATTTTGAACAATGGGGCCCTACCCTTTCATTGGCCTGACAGGGTTGGTTTATGATTGGATCATAAACAAATTGTTCATTAGTGAATCAGTGGTATTTCGGTGAACAACTCATGAAAGATTGACTTACTTGTAATGATTATATCAATGGACATAACTTGTCTTCGGTGCATAAGAGTGCAATTCTCTAAGTCTATAGTGGAGTGACCTATAATTCATGAATAAAAATTTATTAATTAAAAAGTTTAAGTAGTTAATTTTGTATTATTGGAGCTTATAATCTGTAACGACCCAGATCCACCGCTAGCAGATATTGTCCTCTTTGGGCTTTCCCTTTCGGGCTTCCCCTCAAGGCTTTAAAACGCGTCTGCTAGGGGAAGGTTTCCACACCCTTATAAAGGGTGATTTGTTCTCCTCCCCAACAAATGTGGGACATCACAATCCACCCCCCTTCAGGGTCCAGCGTCCTCGCTGGCACTCGTTCCTTTATCCAATCGATGTGGGACCACTCCCAAATCCACCCCCCTTTGGGGCCCAGCGTCCTTACTGGCACACCGCCTCGTGTCTACCCCCCTTCGGGGAAGGGCGAGAAGGCTGGCACATCGTCCGGTGACTGGCTCTGATACCAAAAAAAAAAAAAAAAAAAAAAGGAGTCGTCGGCAGGACCGAAAACTCCGGCGAACGCCGGAGTTTTTCGTTCGCACACGACCCACAAAAGGGCGGGCGAAGTCGGGATCGCAGAGAAAACACGAACCCGACCTTCAGCCACCCCGAGAGCACCTGCAAGGAAGGAAAAAGGAAAAGGAAAAAGGAAAAAACGAAGGAAGAGGAAAAAGCCGACGAAACTCCGGCGAGGCCCAAACCTTACGAAATCGACGTCAAACTTCAATCTCACGTAACGAAAGTAATCCCAGAGACTTTTACATACAACGGGGATAGATTTAGGCGAGTCCTACACGTTGTACACCGCCGGCAAGGAAGATAGAGCGTCGGATCCCCAAACCCTCTCAGATCCGGGAGTGTTAGGCCGTTACGTTCCAAACCAATCCCAAAAACGAGATTAGGGGAAGAAGGAGACTCGGAAACGGAGAAAAGGGAGGGAAAAAGGACGGCGAAGCAACGTCACGGAGGGAGAGGGCGGTCGCCGGAAATCGGCGAGGAAGCCGGGCGAAGAAGATGAAGTCCGACCTGAACGTCGGACCCCGCGATCCGAACCGAACCCAACCCACGCTGACCCAATTCGGTCGACGAAACCTCCCGCAGCACAAAATGTTTCGGCCCAGCCCAGAAAACCAGTTAAGGCCCAGCCCACCTACACAGCCTCTAGCTTGGGCCGACCCGTCGCTCGCGGCCAACACAGACCCGCGCGCTCGACCCGAAAACCCGCGCCTCGACCCAGACCGTTGTACGTGTCGCTCTCTGGTTGTGCCATGTGTCACCTCGGCAGCGCGACACCCCTCGGCTCGACGGCGGCTTCTCGGCTCCGGCGGCTTATCCGGCTCGAAAAACCTGTTTCCAACCCGTTTGTCACTGTTCCGACCCTCCCGAACCTGGTTTCGGCCCCGTTTAAGGTAAATTAGACCATTTTAAGGACGTATGTCACAATTTCAAGTTGGATATTAATGATAATTGTGAAATACTAACGAAGGTGTCGAATGATCCAATAGGAACCAACCACCCACGGAAGCATAGGACGTTTTACGAGGAGCTAGGAGCTTACGTTATATTTTAGGGAGTACTTCGGCTAAGGCCTACCAAGTAAGTGGCTCACCCCGTCGTAGGATTACGCGTTGTTGTTGTGTGATGACACGTGCCCGTGGTTTCGCACGTGTCATTAAATAGTACATTGAATTGTGTGTTTAAATACGTACCTATGTGAACGTAATTGTATGCTATGTATGCTATGTATGCTTTGTAATCTGATACGATATGTAATGCATGTGACGTTAAGTTGTTCTTGAATGGTTGTGACATGATTGTGTGGAATGTTGAATATTAATTGCATGAATTCTATGACATGAAATAAGGTAGATACATGAGAACAAAACCCTAATAGAGTTATGTATGGTACGTAAATAGGGAACGAGGTTGACATGTTTGCATGGAACGTAACTGAGGGGTTATATTCACTAATGATAATATAGTATTAATGGGGACCAAATGCATTGTGTGTGTTCATGCATCTGGGGGGATACCCCCATTCCATCACGAGGGTACGGACGCGTACACCCAATGGCAGGGCAACGATCGTTATGCCTCGCATAACGCTGCCGTGACGATTACTAGTTCTAACGGGTCCCGGCATAAGGGGCTCCCAGAGTATGCCCACCGGGTAATGAAAGTGGCCCAGTGGTGTGCGAACTAGCTGGTGAGCCCATACTCGCACGTATGGGCTGTGTGTAGAGTATATGGTACACGTCCAGAGTTACCTGTTAGGACAGCACCGTAGGAAAAACGAAACGAAACGAAAGATAGGTCCCATCATTTCATTGCTTGTGATTGTTGCATAACCCCGATAGGGGGGTCACTTACTGAGTATTCTAGAAATACTCAAGCCTCGTGCTATATTTTTTTTCCAGATAAGGGTAAGGCACCCATGTGAGATCGTCGGCGGCATCTTTCACCCCGGGACCGTGGCACATGCATAGGGCAGTCATCTTTCTTTTTGTCCCTTCATAGTAAAGGTTAGTATAAGTTGAATTCGTTTTGGGTGATTAGTTTAGGCTAGTATAGGTTGAATTGTATTTGCATAATAAACCTTAGGGTAGAATAAGAGATTTATTTCGGTTTTGTTCTTTTTCGTTTCTTTCCCTTGTATTTTTCTTTCACGAGGTAATAAAAGGCGAGTGTAAGTCGCATTAATGATACAGGGCCCACTTAATGTTTATTCCGCATGTCAAAGTGTAATAATGACCTTAGACAAAATAGGTAAAATATTAGGGTCGTTACATAATCTATACCTATAAGGTTTCATATTAACACTAAAATATTCAATTTAATTAAAAAAAAAATTGAAAGGTTCAAATGTTAGATATATTTGATATAATGGAGAAAATAGATTGAATTAGAAAGTTAAACTTAATATTTAATATATATATTAATATATTATATATATTAAATAAAGATAAAAATATTATTTAATTTAAATTCTTTTAATTAATATTTAATATATTAGATATACTAAAACGTTTATTTTTTTTTTTACATTTGATATCTTAAAATGATTAATCTATTTGATACATTAAATAAAAATATATTTAAAATAAAATTTGAATGTGATTTAAATTAGTTAAATATATACGGGGTTATCTTAAAATATTTTAATATTATTTGAATAAGATATTATATCCTAATTTATTAGATAATCAAATATATTAATTGGTAAAAATGGTACAAAAGTCCCATAAATAAGACCTCCTTAAGTTGAGAGGACACTGATCTCTCACACATTCCCTCTAGACAATTCTCTTGAAACTCTCCTTTAATCCCTAGTGATTTTCTTTTAAGAGGCTCCCAGAAGTCTTAATTTGTGTTCGAGTCATAAAAAGGAAGTGTGAAATGTGAAAAACTTCTTCGTCATTGGAAAATCTTGCAAACTACGGTTTCTACAAAGGTAGAATTATTTCTCTCGTATTTACTGCTTTCTTTTAATTTTTAATAAAATCAAAATCGTTCTCAATGCTTCTGTTATATGGATGAAGAGTTCATTCTCTTCATACGGTACACGGTACACTAATAATTACGAGATTTGAACCTAGAGCTCCACGGATGTAATGGCTACAACATTCATTGAAGAACCAACCCAAGATAAGCTTTGGAATGTGGTGTGGAACTCGAGCTTCAGAGGCTCAAGAGATTCCCACGGTCAGTGAAAAATAAAAGAAAATGACCTTGGTCAATAGTTAGCATTGACCATGGTCAATGGGCTAGTTATTTTGACATGCTCACTTTGTTGAATATATATATATATATATTTTTTTTTACCTCTCATATTCCAATTTTCCTTCCTTTCCACCAATTTCCTAATTTTGTCTCAATTTTTTACCTCCTCCCTATGAAATTGGAGATGTTTGGAGTCTAAAAAAACAAAAATTAAGGTCTTAAACACACGTGAACAAGTCACTAATCATTTTGGACTTTTTTAAAAAAATACTTTAAACATGGACTTGAAATGTTATGATTATAGAGCGATGAAATTGAACTCCGAGCAAATTCTAGTCAAACCACATCATTATATAAGATTATGGTGTCTAGAACATAAATCATAGATTTTATGGCTCCTTTTTGGTTGTTTTAACCCAGTAGATGAGAACATGGTATTTATGCATGGTTTTAGCGAAGGGAGCTTAAGTTAACTATAATTTTGGATATCTTGAGTGAATGATTTTTTTTAAGAATGTATGTGAATGAACTCAAGAATCAAGTAAAACTCAACTAGATAACTCATGAACCAAGCTCCTTATTATGAGATAAAATTTAGGAATAATGCCTATTCAATTTGATTAGAACACGATTAGCAGTCAAAATGTCTCGTAACGGTAAAGAAGCTAGATACACATTAAATAAGAGAAAACCTGAGCATAAAAAGAGATTTAGAACCATGTTTTTATTGTGCCTTGTGTTGAGACTAATGAACTCGTCCTAATTGACTAAGGGCACACGGTGTTATTTAGAGAGTTGAATCACTTACCTATCCCTGTCGATGCTTTGAGGGGACAATTAGGGTAGTCTCTTCACCTTAGTAGTGAACCTACCTCGATTAGTGAAGGTCTACATATGCACCGATATATTTGGTCTTAATTTTTCCTAATATGGTAGCCTTGAGATTAGAACATGATGAAAATTGATCTCGATGAGATTAAAACTCGGTTGTGATTTGAGTGTGTCATTATCGCGTGTGGAAATAAATAGAGGGTTCTCCAACAAGTCCCTATGGATGAAACCCTGCTTGTAGAATGGGCAAGGGACAACATCAGGTACCCCTAGTTTAGTAGGCACGAGGGTCACTCTTTTGATCTTTGGTTTGAAGTTATGGACCTACTTAGGATTTGTCAATTGAATCCTTTTTAAATGAAAATCTAGTATCGATACAATGTCCCTTGTTAGGCCATCCGTGTTAGAAACATAATAATGTTGCACCTCGTGGATCATGTCACAACCTAATTTTTGAGTTTGTCCATAGGTAATAGTGGTCATTATAATGCCTTATTTCACAAATTTAAATTGAATTATGTTATAATTGTGAAATGCTAACCAAAGGCGATGAACAACCTAATAGGAAACGAACTCTGACGATACTTGGAGCAGCTTTCGAGGAACGGGAGCTAACGTATTAAAAATTAGGGAGAACATCAGCTAAGACCAACCAAGTAAGTGGCCTTATTATAGGTTAGGTTAGACAATTGCTTATGTATGACGACACGTGCCTAGTGATACCGGCACGTGCCTAGTAATATGACATATGACGTATGATGTATGATAATGTGTATGAGTTATATGATGACGTTAAAAGATGTTCTATCATGATTATGATGTGTTATGATGACGATGTATGATAATGACAATGCATGATGTTATTTCCTTAATATGAAATTATTTTCCATATTAAGTTGAGTTACATGTTGTGAATCCCATACTGCATTATATCGATATTTCGATCTAGGACACAATCGTACAAAATATTATTTATGATGATGAGATGGAAAACTAATGCATGTATATTATTAGGATGAAATTAGGGTTGTGTCATAAAAACGTTTTAAAGACAAAAAACTATAGGGATCTCGTGCATTTTTGTATGTACATAAGCATCAGGATACTTCCCCTTTTATGATGATGAGTATGGACGCGTACGCTACGATGACAATGGTGATCATGCCGAACATGACACTCAGGGGTCTGTTGACCTCCAAACGCTGCTACGAACAGCTAGCTTGACTTTGATAGGTCTAGGGGGTGTGAACCGCCTAGGGATTTACACTCGCATGTGTGGGTCATGTGTAGGGTAGTACTGCACATCCAATTTAGTCTGGACGGGAGGCCACCCCTAGAATGTTTTAATGATAGGACCCTAGAGAATTAATGCATGTGTTTGTATTTTTACGGCCCTAATAGTGGGGTTACTTACTAAGCATTCTTTGAAATACTCCCGCCGTTTGCTACATCATTTTTTTAGTAAAGGCAAGACGCTCCTGTACGGTTGACGGCAGTATTGCAAATCAGAGACCATGGCACGTGCATAAGGTTGAAGCATATTTAATTTCCAGACTTATGTTAGAATATGTTGTCATGCATTTCATGTTTTAAATTAATTTCATTATCGTTTTCAATTTCATTTCTGAATTATGTTTTTAACACATAAGAATATGGCGATATTTTCAATTAAGAAGTCATGTTTATGGTGAAATTTATTCTTTGAATGATGATGTTTTAAGAATTATATTCTGCATGTGAGCTTAGGCTAAGATGACGGTAGCGACTTTAGGTAGCTGAAATCTAGGATCGTTATCATTGGTATTAGAGCTCTACGTTATAGATTCTGTAGACTAGCCTAAGAGGTAGGCTTGACACGTTCCATGGTCCCATTGCTAATGCCCCATCACCGTCAGGTATGCCTTGCATAAGATAAGAAAAAGAAATGCTTTTAAAAATCGCATGCATTTTATTTTACAACATTACTAAATATGTTATGATATTTTATGTGTTCCATTCCGAATAAGATGTTGATTGTAGCATGGTGATTGAATTACTACCAAGTGCTATGTTGCAATATTGTATGAGTTTGTATTATGCAATATATTTCTATTCATAGTAGTGAGCCTTAGACTTCATAAATATTATCTTGGTTTTCTAGAACCATGTCGCCTAGAAAAAGCGAAAGAGGATCGGAGACTAGGACGGATGCAGCTGCACCACCACAAGTTGTGCCGCCTCAAGTTGCACCGCCACAAACTGCACTGCCACCACAAGCTACACTACCACCACAAGTTGCACCACCACCTGAAGTTGCACCCCCTCTGGCGGCACCAACGACTAGAGTAGACGTCACCACTAGACTAATGTGGGAGTGGCTCCAGGCCATGATGCACATTATGATAGCCACCCAACAAGCCAATAGTTCGCAACCTACCATGCAAACTGGTTAAAGGACTTCAAACGATACAATTCCACCCATACATTGGTACTCCGAGAGATCCAATAAAAACTTGTATGTGAATTTCGTCTATAGAAACCGTATGAGTCGATGGGATGCCCAAATAATCAGAAAGTCTCATGCACGACATTTGTACTTCAAAAAGACGCAGAGGTACGGTGGGGGAATAATAAGGACATTATCAACCCAGGAGGGGGAGCTATGGAGTCGGATCAATTTAAAGAAGCCTTCCTCAACCAGTATTATCCTAAAACAGAATGGCTCAAGAGACAACAGGAGTTCACCCATCTGACCCAGGACGGACAGTCCGTGAAAAGATACGACCAAAAGTTCATGAGATTGAAGAGGTTCGCGTCGTCCTTGATAGACATCCACCAGAAAATGACTGAAAATTTATCTTGGGGCTGGACGCAAAGATCCGCAGCACGGTGGAAGCCATAGACCCAAAGACATATGATGAAGACTTAACTGCCAAGGCCTTAGAAAAGCCTAGAGATGAAGCACAGCCAAAGTAGTCAATCACTGCGGGACGTAAACGGTCGTACGATTCGAGAGACTCAGACCGTCGGCCACCGCTGCATAGGCCCCCTATGCCGACCGGCCTGTCCCATGACTAGCTGAGAAGCACCCTCTCCAACGTACTGACCGACATCGTAGAAACCAAGATGGGGCCAGAGGAAGCGGGAAACAGGGTGCACGATCTATGGGAAGCTGCATGGGGGAAGGTGCATGGCCGGAAAAAGAGCCTTTAAGAAGGTCATATTGCCATCAATTGCACGACCAAGGACATCGAAAACCAACCTAACTATAAGGATTGGGCTGACTTGGTGACTCCAAAAAGACAGGTAAATTTTTTGCGAAATAAAACAAATAGTATTTGAAACATAACATTCATTAAAAAAAATAGTGTTCATACATGAGTAATTAAAACATGACACAATGGTTAAAACACAAAATAAGGAACGAACACAAAACATTTTAAAACAAAATGGTTGAGGATGACGGTGAGGCTTGTCTATAGCACTTGTTCTAGAGTCCGCTCCCAACCTCGACCATCTCCTTATTACTTGAAAAAAAAAATAAAAAATAAGGAATGAGTATAAAGACTCGATAAGTAGCCTACTTGTAGGCTCTTAATCATGTCCTTGATATGGTAAGGTACCACACTCTTTCTTTTCTTGCTCTTGTTCTTGTGGTAAGTACTTAAGTCCTCTAGTTCTTGTTCTTGACTTGGGGTTCTTATCATGATCTATCTTGAGGACCTTGGTCCTTGGATTCTAAAACCTTGGTTATTCTCTAAGGGCCTTAGTACTATGGTTCTTGGTTCTTGGTTCTGGTCCTTAGAACTTAGATCTTGATCCATGTTCTAGTCCTTGATTTTTCTCTGGTTCTTGGTACTTTCTAGATTCTTATTTTGTTCTTGATTCGTTCTTCAAGACACTCCCTCTAGGATTTACGGTATCAATCATTAATCTGACAACTTGTGTCTAAGGCTTCGTGCGTTCCAAGCGACACAGTCTTAACCTACATCCAAGGTTTCATGCGTTCCAAGCGACATAGTCTAAACCCGCATCTCAGGGTTTGCCCTTCGATACGGTCTGAAAACCTATGTCCAAGGCTTCACGCGTTCCAAGAGGCATAGTGTAAAAATCTATATCCAAGGATTCTTACGTTCCAAGTGATGTAGTTTAATCCTGCATCTGAAGCCGGATACCATGACCATGGAGCAGTGGAAGCTCAAGAATCAACCGACCTTAGGGTTGATCTGGTTGACGTTGTCTAGAAACGTGGCGTTCAACATAATCAAGGAGAAGACAATGTCAGATTTGTTGAAGATGCTGTCGAATATGTACGAAAAATCGTCAGCTATGAACAATGTGTATTTGATGCAGAGATTGTTCAATCTACAAATGTTTGAAGGTGGATCTGTTGCTAATCAATATTGTAAGTCAATTGAGTTTAGTGGAAATTAATTTTGAAGATGAATGAAGGCACTCATTTTGATGTCATCTTTACTAGAGTCATGAGATCCTATTGTTGCTATGATCAGCAGTTAACGAGGATCTGAGAAATTGAAGTTCGATGAAATCCAAAATATAGTTCTCAGAGAAAGTATTCGCAAACAAAAAATTGGAGATTCATCTGGTGGTGCTTTCAGTGTTGACCAAAGGGGAAGAAGTAAATAGAAGGGCCCAAACAAAGGTCGATCAAAATCAAAGAACCGTGAAAATACAGACCAAACGTAACGTGTTGGAGTTGTGGAGAAAAATGCCACTTTTGAACAAATTGTACAAGACCAAAGAGGATGAAGAATCATAAATAAGAGGATGACGATGATTCTATGAATTCAGCGGAAGACATCGGGGATGTTGATTCTTAGTATGGATAGTCGGATTGAATCCTAGATTTTAGATGATTTTAGATGCAAGTGCATATTTTCATTCATCTCCAAATAAAGAACTCTTTCATAATTTCAAGTCTAGAAATTTCAAGGAGGCGTATCTTGCGGACAACAAAACTTTGGAGATCGAAGGAAATCGGAAAGAAAATGGAAATCAAGTACCCAAAACGTCAATTTTCATTTCTTACTCGATTCTTAACTGATTTGAGTAATATAAAAGCCCAAAATATTTTGGTTTTTTCTCTCTAAAACCCTAAACCCTCTTTTTCTTTTACATCTCTTTCCATATATTATGACTAAAGTTCTTGAATTTTTGTGATTTTCTAAGTATTTTTGTTTCTACAACATTTATAAATTTGGTCTTTTAAAGGCCTGATGTGAGAAGTTGAAACTTAATAGAAAAAATCAGAAAAATTAATGCTTGTAAGGGCTGAGATGATACGTCAATCCTACCTTCGAATATTATAAATTTAGTGCAATTAATCCTATAGGTGTATGCCCTTAGGTTCATTTCTTCTTCATTAAGACACGATCAACCAACTCTTTCTTCCTCTATGGTATATCAATGGAACTTTATAACTATTCTCTTATTAGACATGATTTCTTGGAAAATAGCAAATCAGTGTTAAAAAAAGAATTATACAATTAGTAGGTCATTAATAAGTGCCCCTCTTTATTATATGCTCAAACAAAAATATTCTCAAATTTAAGAACAAGGCAATGAAATAATATTTAACAATCATCTTTTGAGATGAGTATCGACTTGTAAATGATACTCTCAATCTTGTCAAGCGAATAGTCATTCATACCTTAATCTTAATAGGCCGCATCCTTTGGGTTCTGAATGAGTTGAATCTCCGGTGAGGCCGGCCGCGGCAAGGGTACCTCCTTTGTACAGAAAGGCATGGAAGTGGGGAAGGCATGGGCTGAAGGTGGATCCACGTAGAAATCATTTTTGTTTTCTTTAGCTTTGGTTTTCGAAATCAATGACTTTATTTCTCAAATGTGCGTTTGGTTGGTTGGTTGTGGGCAGGGATCGGCTAATCTCAACCATACATACTCCACATTTCAAATTCTTTATATCCAAATGATTGAAATAAAATTCGCTCAATTGGTAGAAAATAAACGCTCACTCTTAAACTAACTTGTTTAAATAACTCTCACGTAGCTGTAGCTGTGAAGGAGGTGTCAAGTGCGGAGAGACAACGAGACAAAAGAAATTCTAAAAAGCTCTTTTCTATTACTCTTTGCTCTCTGCTCTTGCTTTTTTACCATGAAAACGAATTAATTTATACAGTTTCTCAAATCTAAAATTGGCTATCCCATAACTCACCCTCTTGTTCTTGGCCCTTCATTTTTTCTTTGGCCTTTTCCTTCTTACGACTCAAATTTCAAAAGCGTTACTAAATGTTCTATTCAATGATTCCACCTGCGCCGTTTTCGTTTTCTCGAGCTCAGTCGTGGTTTCTTCAATTTCCTCTCCTTGTCCTCGAGTGGCAAACTAAGCTTGTCCTTCTCTGATGAGACTTCATTTGGATCTTCTCGAGAACAGCCCATCTGAGACACCAACTCTTCATTTCTCCCGTTCTCAGCCACGCTTGACTCAGACATCATGGCTTCGTTCAGTTTACTCAATTCCCTTCGCAAGTCCACAGCGACATTTACAGCTTGCATTTTTGCTTCCTCCATTTTGGCTTTATCACGAGTGAGTATCTCAATCGTGTGTCGTAAATTCACAGCCTTCTGTTGGATTCGATTCAGGTTCACGTCGAGTGAGTCTCTCTGTTGAGTCAGCATCTCTATATCTTTCTCGTCCCTCACTAGCTCTTCTACTAGACCATCAATCTCCATTAACAAGTCATTCTCTTTCTCCACACCTTCTTCAATTTTCTTCACGAGCTTAGAGATTACCTTCACATTCTCTTCCTTCTTCGGTTTGAGATAGAACGAACTCTCACTCAGCTCAGTCAATTCCTTCTCTAACCTTTCGATCTCCATTTCTAAAACTTTCTTATCTTTTTCAATCTCTACTTTCTCCTTCGAAAGGTGCTCGTTTAGGGATTTCAACGTCTGCAACTGAGACTTTTCCACAAATTTATCCATGGCAGTTTTGGGTTGTTGCTCTGAATCTCTGTTCTCCTCCTCATGATCTGGCAGTTTCAGTGGCTCGTTCGCTGATCGCATGGGTTTCTTCTTCGTCATTGTTTTGGGATTTTCAAGGGAGTTTGAAGGGATTGCAGCTTGCATTTACACCATCTGCTTCTCATGTTCAATCTGCATTTCTGCCCTCCTTTCTCTCCATTCCATTCTCATCCTCTTTCTTCTTTCTTCCTCAAATTCTCTTTCCCGCCATTGAAACTCTCTCTCTTCGAGCTCAAGCTCTCTATTATCTAGTTGTTCATCATTCTTTGATTTTCTTGTCTCCAATGTCGCGATTTCGCAAAATCCGCTGCGTATCACCTCATTTCCAACAGTTTCCACCGCCTCACGACTGTCACTATCGTCTTTCGCGCCGCCGTCTCCTTTTGTGTTCAGCTCTTCATTTTGGGCCATCTAGAGAATGCATCCGTTTGTTGCGTCATCCAAGGCTAGGTTGATGGTTTCTTCCACCTTTTCTTCGGCTCGACAATCTCTTGCATAATGACCCATTCTGCCACAACTGTAACATCTGTCGGAGTTACCGTTATTTGCATAGTGGCCATATTTCTGACATTTGTAACACTGGATGTTGGAATTGTATCTTTGACCGCGTCCTTGATTGCGTCATCTTCCACGCCAATTTTCTTGGCTCGACAGTCTCTTCTCCTTATAGTTTTCTTCGTAACTGTTGCCTTGACCACCTCGACCATTCCCGCGGCTTCCACGACGTCTACCTTGAACGTTTTGAGTGTAGAGTATCTTTTCATCTTTTATTGATGCCTTCGTCTGAAGTGCTTGATCGAGTGTCTCCTCCTTCTTTTTCTTACGTTGCTCGTGTGCCTCGAGAGAACCGGCGAGCTCATCGACCTTGAACTTCGTTAGGTCCTTGACTCTTCTATGGCACATACAACATTCTCGAAGTTGTCGGTTAATGACCTCAAGATTTTCTCCACAACCCATGTCTCGGGTAACATTTCTCCGTTTCGATTTAGCTGATTTGCCACGGTCTGTACACGTGTAATGTAGTCAGATACATTTTCTGACTCCTTCATCTTCATGCTCTCCAACTAGCCACGCAGAGTCTGGAGACGCACCTGCTTGACTCGGTCGGTTCCTTTGAACACCTTTTCTAAAGTGTCCCATACTTCTTTTGAAGTAGTTGCCCTTGCAATCTTCTCAAAGCCCGACTCGTCAACAGCCCGGAACAACATGTATAATGCTGCCTTATCCTTTGATTGTACTTCCTTTAGCGCCTTGTTTTGCGCTGCCGTATGACCCGTGGTATCCTTCCTTCGGTTCTTCGAAACCTTCTTCGACCACCTCCCATGCGTCTTGAGAACCGAGAAGAGCTTTCATTTGGATGCTCCAATTCTCGTAGTTCGTCTTTGTTAATCGTGGTAGCGACATTTGTCCCATCATGTTCGCCATCGGCTCTAATACCAATTTGTTGAAATAAAATTTTCTCTGATACCAACTTGTAGAAAATAAACGCTCGCTCTGAAACTAACTTGTTTAAATAACTCTCACGAAGCTGTGAAGGAGGTGTCGAGAGGGGAGAGACAACGAGACAAAAGAAATTCTGAAAAGCTCTTTTCTATTACACTGTACTCTTTGCTCTCTATCTCTTACTCTTTCTCTCTGCCTTCTACTTTTTTACAATTTTTTTACAATGAAAACGAATTAATTTATAGGGTTTCTAAAATCTAAAATTGGCTATCCCATAACCCACCCTCTCTTAAGTGGTTCTTGGCCCTTCATTTTTTCTTTCCATTTTCCTTCTTACGACTCAAATTTCAAAAGCCTTACTTAACAAAATAAAAAACTACCTTTTTTTTCTTTTTTCATTTAAGTTTATTCCCAACAATTAAACTATTTCCTTTTTCGCTGCCTGCAACAGCGCCAGTCGGCAGTCACACTTCCTCCGCCTCCATAGACGCCCCCAGAGGCCGTCTCAGGTTCTTTCTCTCTCATTCTTCTTCTTCCAAAACCCCCCAATCTACTTCAAATGTTCGCCCCATTAAGCCTCTTAGATCTAAGCCTCTTAAGGAGAATATTCCCAAACCTAGGGCTGCAAAACCAAAACCTTGTTCGACTAAGTTCTCCCCGTTTTTGTGTAGATGGCCATCCGTGGAGAAACCCTGTTCATCCCGTACACAGAAATCTAAAATGTTGGCATTTGATGTTGAGAATTTGGAGAAACATGAGGATCATACCGGAGTGAGGATGGTTAATAATCATAAAAGTGAACCTTTTGAGCTTAGTTTAGTCTCTAGTGATGTCAATTTTACTCCCAAGAGTAAAATGGAGAACGGATCTATTTTTGATCCCACAGCTGATAATAAAGTCGTAGCAAGGGAGAATTCATACGTCGATTGTAGTAAAACACCTCCTATTCAACCTTCTGTCTTGCTAGAAATACAATGTGGTTCAGGTTCCGCATTTGTGTCTACAGCTGGCCTGTTTGCTATGGTGCTGGCTACGTCGTTTCTGGGGTCACTGGCAAGAGAAAGTGCAGACTGAGAGGGGTTCTTGTGGTGGGAGAGAATACTGCGTCTTGTTCCAAACTCAAGCCTATTCAAAATTTTGTTAATGAAGAAGAAGAGGAAAGCATCACAAGGAACTCTTCTGATTCTGTTGTTTTAAAGGTTCCTTCACCCATTGAAGCTTGTATGAATTGGCTTTCCTCCCCCTACAATGAGGAGGATGATGATCACAAAGAGAAGTCTAAAAATACTTCACCTCATCTCATAATCTTGCTTAATCCATCACAATTTGTTCCCTTGAATTGCCGTCCTCTATCAATGCACTTCCTCCTCACATATACTCCTCTAGAGTTTCAAGGTGTCTTGGAGCCATTATCCTTTGAGGATATCTCTCCCTCATGTGCCCCTAATGATTGTAAATGAGAGAGAAGAAAACAACGGAGATATGAACTCAATGGGGGAGAATTTTTCATCCTAAATTGACTCGTTAACTAGTGAAAATATCATCCAGACGCCACAATCCTCCTCAAATCTCGTGGATCTACTCAAGATGAAGTCATAGATGATTATCTTCTACACATTTGAGAGTTCTTGAAAGAAAAGCTTACGAAACCCTTACCCAAAGTGATGCCTCGAATCTCCGCTTCCTTCCGCCCCTTTCGATTCTTTGTCTCCACTAACCTCAAGCTTCAAGCCTCAGCAGTAACGAGTTCAGAGGGTGCATGTGGGTCTCAATGGCGAAGTTTCTGGCCAATGTGGGCTTGCAACCAGTTCTTCCAACGGTTGGTCTCTAAGAGTTCGTGAGCTCCTCCTCCATTTTCGACATCTCTCAAACCCCCCCCCCCCCCTTCTTCTGCTCTCGAATGGCCTAAAAAATGGGCGATTCGAGCTATCTTTAGCTGCCTGCAGTTGTCGGTGGTGGCAGGGTACGATTTTTTATTTATTTATTTATTTTATTGTTGGGTATTACAACGATCCTATTTGGTCAAATACCTAGCTACAAACTCCTATCTTCTTTTCATTATAGTACACTTGTCACGCGCCCCCACACGCGGCTTCCCCCTCCCTTGAGTAGTGCGTTGGAGTCTAGCAGAATGAATCTTGTCTTCATCAGCTATCTTTTATCTTTCATAAATTACAGTTATCTTTCATAAATTACAGTTATCTTTCATAAATTACAGTCTAATAGATAAAATAATTAATAATCCCAAATTAGTTGAGATGCATTTAATATTATTCATGAATCAAAGGCTGCCATATCTGGTGGGGTGGTAGTGGTGGAATTCCACCCTTTCTACAAGAGCGGGTGAACACGAAACGAAAAGGCCATCAACTTTTTGCGTTCCTTTTCACCTTTCCATTGAATTTCGAGGAGATCATCCACATTCCTCAACTTTAACGATTACAATATTAATTAGGGAAGATCCTGACAAGAAAATGTTAACCATCTCATCCTTCTCATCTTGATCTCTTCTTCTCTTTCTTCACACCCCGATCCACTTCGCGAAACTTACCATCCCTCTCATCTCATCCTTCCATGGCCGATTCCCGCAACAAGACTATCATCGACACTGACCCTGGCATCGGTAATTTTTTTCATTACTTTTTTTTATTTCCTTCTTTTCTTGACTTGGGAATCATCGATTATGTTTAACGGAGACCTAAATTGCTCCATCTCTATTCATTTCGATCCTAATTCAACCAATTTTTCAAGTCGATCTGGTTGGGGCAGAGTATTTTACTGATGAAGTTAGTTATTTATCTGTAGATGATGCTATGGCCATTTTTCTGGCTTTACAATCCCCAGAGTTGGATGTGCTTGGACTAACCACTATTTTTGGGAATGTTTATACTACTCTTTCCACGAGAAATGCCTTGCATCTGGTGAGTCATTTATGAATACATAAGAATCATACCTTTGCTCTTGAAATCAAACCTTTTTCCTAATATTGTTTATCTCTTGTTTTGCTTGTCTGATCTTAATTTTTGTTTGTTCATCAGTTGGAGATTGCTGGTAGGACTGACATCCCAGTGGCTGAAGGATCGCATGTCACAATAACTGTAAACTCCATTATCTTACATCCACTGCTTCTCATATCATGTGCTCTACTTGTTTAGTAGATTTTTGAATTTGATTGTTTGAATACGACTTTCTTCTGTCAAGGTGCTTTGTCTAACATCTACTGATTCTTCACTCTTTTGGTGCAACACTAAAAGCTTCCAAGAAAACTTTGTGGCGTCCAAATAGTTAAGGTTGTGAATGTTGTTTTCAAAATTTGTCTACTTTGATGTGAATGTGGAAATACCAAATTTATGGACATATTCATGGGGGTGAGGAATACTGGAAGATTTTAAACTTCAGAAATTTGATAATTTCATTGACATTTTGAGATAAATGTTGGCTCTTCATACCCTTTGTAGGTGGAAATTTTATGTATTTAATCTGTAAAAGCCTTTGGAATCCATATTTATGGTTAGAATATTATTGTATTGTTTTCAACATGATATTTGCCTCATTAGTTAGCTAATGCAACGTCTAATTCTGATTTTCTCTCATATATGCGAGATGTCTAGACAAAAATGTAACTCATTGACGTCTGAATGTTTTCTCTTTTGTCCTTTTGGTTTGTAATGTTTGTTAACTTGATATGTTATTCGTATGAAGAAAGGTACAAAACTTCGTGTTGCTGATTTTGTCCACGGGGCCGATGGACTTGGCAACCAAAATTTTCCACCTCCAAATGGGAAGCCGATAGACCAGTCGGCAGCTGCTTTTCTTGTTGAACAGGCAAATCTTTACCCTGGAGAAGTAACAGTTGTGGCTCTAGGACCACTAACAAATATTGCTCTGGTCTGATTCTAAATTCCTAATTCCTAGTAAAAATGTATTTTTCACATTACTTCACTACAATTTACCCACATAAGGTTGATATAGGCTTTGCAACTGGATCCCGGATTTCCAAAGAAAATTGGGAAGATTATTATTCTTGGTGGTGCCTTTTTCGTAAATGGAAATGTAAATCCTGCAGCAGAAGCCAATGTAAGTTGCTTCACTCTTTTAATGCGACAACAACTCTTGTGAGTTCATTGCCTGCTTCCCCTGTCACCATTTTTAAACTTGAAACTGCACTTCTCTATCTTGTGTATCCTACTTTTATGTATCAAAGAGGTTTTGTGGATTTGAAGCTACCGCATTAAAACAGAGGACTTTATAATGCCAGGAAACAAAATTCCTTTTTGCTTTCTTACATTTAAATCTAACAAAATATCTAAAATCCTTGGTAGAAAGCTAAAGAGAAGTTTTCTTTCCTAATAGTTATGTTACCATCTAAAACCAAATTGCCCCTATCCTTAAACAGTCTATCCATCCTCCATAATTACACCTAAACTTTATTAGTGTTTTATATTTTATTACAGAAACAATGAATTGGAAGAGGGTGGGGGGGTGGGGTTTGTGAATTATTGAAGCAGCTTAAAGGAGCATCAATAACTGAAAGTGTAAACATAAAAGGGTTGAATTTGGATATGGCCAAAATTTTAGTTAAGCTTGGTGCAAGGAAGTGGCAGGTACATGCAAAAGAGCTTTGTATCTGCCCTTTTGGAAATTTATGTCTCAAAAAGGTCAATATTATGGTCTGATTGGCCTATATAGAGGGATTCGATTTGGCTGAAAGGCTTCCAAAAAGAAGACCTTAGTCTCTATTTTGAAGGATAAGAAAATATGAAGCAGTTACTTTTTCATTGATTCTCAAGCAGGAAAATGGGGGAGCCTCTATTTCAAGGCCTCCAGGTTTCTTGGACTCTCAACTTCCTGAAAAAGAAAAAAGAAAAAAAAACCAACATTATTATGTGCTTTGCGGTGGGGGATCGAATAAGAAAGCTGAAATCCTTTGGATCAACTTGGCCAATATTCATTGGGTGTTTTTGGAAAAAAGAAACCAGAGAATCTTTGATGTAAATAGAGTTTTGTGGTAAGAAGTATTTGAAATGATCAAACATGACCCAGCTTCTTGGTGTGGCCTTTTTTGGTGTTAATATTTTTTCCAATGCTGGTCTATGAAATATTTACTAATGGTTTATGTGATGTACATGTAGAAATATATATAATTGCAGTAATTATTACTTAAACCTTAATAGTGTAATATATTTTAATAGAACTCTCATGATTGAGAATTTAATAGTTTTGCGTTCAAAAAAATATTCTGCATTCGTGGTTGTTACAGGATAACAAACCAGGAAATGTTGATGCAGGGTAACAAACCAAAACCAGGAAATCAGTAATAATGTTACGTATAGATATAACCTATTCTAGGTTTTAAGAAGCGGGCACAAGCAGAGACGATTCCATCCAAAACCCTCTGCACGATCTCATAGGAAGCCTCCGACGATGTGGCAAGAAAGAATGTGGAAGCTCTGGGGATGGATCCGACTGATGCTCTCCAGGATGCAATCGAATCCTTAACTCTTCAATGCGTTGATATCTCAGGTGATTTCCGATTGTATTGTTGTTCTTTCCTGTATGCAGGCATTGTGAGATGCGTTCCTGGTGAGGCTAGCTCGAGAGATGACCCGCGCTTGGAGAAGCCGAAACAATTGGGCGTTGATGATTCGAAGGATAGAATGAGTGATAGGATATCAGAGCTGTGTGGATCGAATGAGGAATTGGACATAATTGCATTAAGAAATGGGGGATTGGAATTGCTCTGTTATCTCCGTTCCAAGATTCCGAGTGATTGGGAGCGTGCTGTTGCTTCCGCTTTAAAGGCTATGGGGCTACTACTTCAAGGTACTGCGCATAATTCAATTCTGTTAATTCTTTTAGTTAATGTGAATTGGGTACAGAAGATTATGCTGCTGGAATTGCTTTGGGTTATTGTCATACACATCTTTTTTCAAGTGTTGTTGGTGATTGGTACCATGATTTGAGTGAGTAGCCCAATCATTGGCTCTTCCAATAATTGGATGTCTGGGCAAGGCTAGTTTTGTTTAGTTTCATATGGAAATTGTTAATGAGCTTGTTTTTTAGCTGGTATTGTTGATCATCTCCTCAGATCTTCAAAGCATGTAGGTTTATCATTTGCTTCTTTTCTCTTGCCTTCTGTTTTCCAGATAACTTCCTATCTTGGTTTTCATGTTTTCCCTTCCAAATTTTATGATGTTTTTCTTCTACGGAATGATTTCGCTTTTGATACCGTAATTAATTTGGATGTAAAAGTTGTCTTAAAGGAATGAGAATGGGTTTAAGATCATTTTGTTTGTAATATCTCTTGGAAGGCCGTCAGAATTAAATTCTTGGCTTAATAGGTAATACACCGCAACTAAGTAGCAACAAAACATTTTCCTTAAAAGAAGAACAAGTATGCACATGCGCATAAGCTAAGTACGAGTGTTTCAAAACAAAATGGTGTATGCATTTCCGAGAAATGGGGTTTAAGATGAAAAATAAACTTGGCCCTCCCTATTCTTCTTCTTGGGATTTTTCAGAGAAAAGTTGAACGAAAATGGGAAGCCTCTTTTTGGCTCTCTCAGTGGTGGAACCATAAAGAACCTCAAGGGTGTGTTGGTCTACATCTCCCCTAGTGGATTTTGTTCCGGGGACAACAACTTCGATGCCATCATCTTCAGGTGACCAATCAGTGCTCAGGTTGCGTATTGAATTTGTTGAATGTCCTCTTCTGCTAAGTTCAGTTTTGAAGGTGGTATCGAGTGAGTTCGATGCCATTGTTGCAGCTATTCCTGTTAGTGAATGACTGTTGCGGGACTTGAGACCATGCGTCAAATACAGTTCACCAAACTGTAGTAGCAGAGAAATATGTAAACTCTTTAACTCTTTTATTCCAACAAATTCTGCACTATATTTAATCATCACATGCCGGTGGTACCTTAGGTTTGGTTTTAACAGGTAAATGGACGGGCCGAAGCTCCTCCTTTCCATGTGCAAACTGCATATAGCACATACAAATTACAAAACCCAACTCCATTTAATACAGATCAATTTTTTTCCCAAAAATTTAACGCGTCTGATTGAGAAAATTGTTTGAAAAAAAGTATGCATACTCCGCATATAAATTGAAGTTATTCAGATCGTATCATTACAGTGGGGACAAGATAACTAACCTGGCATTTGTGGCCGAAGCGGCAGCTTCCAGAATCCTCCCAGGAGCGGCAAATGTCCGTTCTGTGTTGATTTTTGCTTAACGATGAACCACCGCCGCTTCCGGAATCTAAGGCAGACTTCAATGTCTTCGCTCCTCCATGGACCGAACTGATCAAAATTTCATCCATTACTATCACTTCCTCATGGACCTTCAATGGAGTCCCATAAATTTGTGGAGACCTTACAGGTGTCGTTTCCAAATTCTCTATAGCCATAAGTGGTGACAAAGACGATCCTCCTCTCCGAGAACCGAAGCTACTGCTTCCGGAAGTGGTGCTAGCGAAGTGGTTGATAATAGAGGACCGGTAGTTGGCATTGATGACGTCCGCAACCGGAGTAGAAAACGTGTCGCCGACGGATGATAATTTTCCTACCACAGGAGATCGAGAGCGGAAGTAACTTACGATCGGTGTTGAACGGTCATGCTTCTCGTCGTAACGATCAAGAATTGTTGGAATTTTGGAGTTTGTTTCTTGGTGATAGTGTCCGGTCCCGCCGATTACGAGGTGATTGTCCATCTGAATTTTGATCGGCCGAACCGTAGCGTTTAGGCCTTTGATAATTGACGCTTTGGAGCTCCTCTTGCTCTGGCGATCTTCCATGAGTCAGGAAAAGAACCTGAAATTTCTGATAAAAAATGATAAACTAATCCTGATGCTAAAACAGAGATTTGTTCAATCCTGATGCGGTACTCTCCAAGGAATTGGTGAATTAAACTTACAGAAATAGCGGATGATGAATACGAACAAAAGATTCAGATGCTAAAACAGAGAACAGAGAAGATCTAACAGTCATTTCCAGAGAAAATAATTCATTCAAAATGATAGGATCAAACATGTTAGGGCTCCATTCAAAATGCAAATTAAGATGCACACATTGTGAACAAGTCGTCAATTGAAACGAAAGTGCAGATCGGTGCAGAGTTCAAAATGGAAAACGTGAAGGCTCAACTTCAATTCGAACTCACACCGACAGAATACAAAATATCATGAAGATTGATTTGAAATTCCTCGAGATCGAACACAACGCAGCCGGAAGACTGTGGTTTCAGTGCAAGGAAATCAGTAGAAGACGTACCTGGAAAATCAAAATTCCGAGTTGGAATGATTCAGAGATTAGAATCCGCAGTTGAGAGGCTTGGATTGTGAGAGAGAAATTAGTGTTAACATTTCTTCTTTGGCGTCGTCTAGGGCAAGAGGACGGAAAATCACGATGGATGCGGAGCTTAAGAGTGGAGAAGGAGCAACATTAGCAAGAAGCAGAATTCAAAACAACATTGCACTACAAATAAATTTAAAAAATGTGTATATATACACATCACTAGAAGGACTGTGGACTTGCCACGTGGATGCATGTTTTTATCTTCCCATTTTCAGTTTAATATATATATATTTATATATGAAATGGTTAATTATTTTAAAAATTACCGGAATAAGTGACTTGATAATACATTAATATTATTTTGTATTAATAAAAACTTTAATCCATATTTTTTAAAATGGTAGAAAAGGGCACGATAATATACTAGAATGATAATATACTAGAATAACAACCTACAAGTAGATTGCTTACTTAGTATTTTTATATCGATCTTATTCTTTTTTTTTTTTCTCCATGTGATTGTCGATGTACGGGAGTGCTCGAGAGCGACATGATTGTAGAGGAGGTCCTCCCGAGACTTCATTCCTGTCTAAGTATCTCGGGCATTTTTTTCATTTATATGAACGTGTATCTCCATCCCATTCCTCATTTACAATTAAATTTGAATAAGGTCCACTTGTAATCAAATTTGGATTATTTTTACCATGTTTTATTTTACTTTTTTACTTTCGCTTTTGTCTTTTTAATTATGGTCCAAAATTTAAAGCCTACAAAAATCCATAATTTAAAGCCTACAAAAATCAGATCGCAAGGGTATAAAAGAATTTGTGCAGACAATTTTATTCATTTTTAAAACTATTTATTTTATCATTATTTTAACCTAATACGTATTCATGCACATTCAATCTTCCTCGCGATATTGGTCGGTCAAACAAACAAAACTCTTTTCAAAGATGAGAAAATTTTATTTTAAAAAATAATTTTTTCCGTTTATATTTTATAAACTTCCACAAATAAAGAAAATCTAAGTAATTTAAAAGTTAAAATTGCATAAATTAGGATTGAGTGTGGTATATTCGACACTGTCCATGCCCTATAGTCGAGAGAGATATAAATTGAGATCAAATTTTACTATTAGTATTTAATACTTTAAATATGAAAGATAAAAAAATATGAAAAATGCAAGTGTACTTCTTTTTGGGGATTTATTAATTTTTGAAATTTGTAGTGACGTAATTATATTTTTATGTAAAATGAGTCTTGGTACTAGATCTAAAAGTTTCGCTGATAACAGTATAATATCTCACTTATATTGGCATCGATAACTTGCATTTTATTTTTTTTTTATAGAAAATTAAAATTATGACTAAGCTTTTGATAGCTATTAAAATTATAAATTTAAGAATTTTTTAGGTTTAATATTAAAACAACTCAATAACAAATAAAATATTACATTTATGGTTATTACTTCATGGACTTCATAAGTCTAATATAAGTCTATAAATGATAGCAACATATTTGTGATAGACTTTAATCCCAACACATAATCAATAATAATTGCAACTTTAATTGAAAGGTATTACACGGAGAGTCGATAAGAGACCTTAACTCAACTTGATATTCAATCTTTAAACACATAATAAATGTTGATAATGGTCATTGATATTCAATCTTTAAACACATAATAAATGTTGATAATGGTCATTGAAAGACGAATTAATTAGTGACAATAAAAGAAATGTTAAAGTTAATTAACTAAACTCTTTAATTAATTAATTTTCATTCATTTATTATAGATCACTCCATTATAGACTTATAGTCGAACTCCTATGCATTGTAGGACAAGTTGTTTCTATGAGTATAAACATTATAGGCAAGTGACTTGACTTATGAGTTGTTCGTAATTACAGCCGGGTCACAAGTTAGTTTTACCCCTATAATTACATATTTAACCTTGAGTACTACTATTTTCTAATAAACCATTTATTTATGATCTAATCATAAACTAAGTCATTTTTGAGCAAGTTAGAGGAGGAGACCCCATTGTTCATGTATAAAAATGAGCACTTAAATAATTACTCATCTACTTACCCTCTGCGAACACAATAGGCATATTGAATTGGCTACAAAAGTCATTCGCACCATGCAAATAAAAAAACAACCCTCCGCAGACAAGAGTTCATAATACCTCACTTAAGTTTAAAATTGAGTCTCATATGATCATCTTGTGTTATATTAATCTTCTTGTAATCTGCTCGTGGGCGAGTACAATGGGGCAGGCGTGAAAGACCCATCCCTCTCGTTTTCCGAGGTCAGTCTGTAGAGAGAGGAGGATGAAGGAATAGCAGGTGGGTTCTCTTATTGTTGCCATTTTACCCTCTTTCTTCTTCTTGGGTCCCTCTTTCTTCTTTCTTCTTCTTGGGTCTGTATTTTTCTGCTTACGTGTTTTTGAGAGGGAGGATTATTGGGCTAAGTTCTTTGTAGGGGTGTGCATTCAACCCGACAACCTGACAATCCGGACCAACCCAACCCAAACTACAAGGGTTGGGTTGGGTTCATTTTTCTGAACCCGAACTGAATCGGTTCGGTTTCGGGTTCGTGGGTAAAACCCTCGGATTGACCCGAGCCAAATTCAAATATCTAAAATATATTAAGAATTTTAACTTATAATTGGTTTGCCAGTGTGGCACTTTGGCTCTTCTAAAAATGCTCACGCAGTTCGAATAAAATCTAATACATGTTTTTTTTTCTTTTATATATATATATATTTTAATACAATCTAAGACTTTGTTATTAAATTAAGACAAGTAATTCTAAAGGTATTTATTTTCTATTTATTACAACAGTATTATATCTTTTATTATTAAATTAAGACAAGTAATTCTAAAGGTATTTATTTTCTATTTGTTACAACAGTATTATATTTTTATATATATATATATAGTTTCTAATAGTTTAGGGTTCTCTATTTTTATCAAAAGGTCACGAATGTAAGCATATTTTAATTAAAATATTTTTATATACATATATATATATATATATTTTGTGTTATATACAATATCTTTAAAGTAATTCTTTTTATTCTTTATTTAATTTCATGATATATCTTTATATTTTTCTTACTTTAACCAATTTTTTAAAAATGTCGGTATTTAGCCGTCTTTAGTTTTATGACAATGTTGAACTATGTTAATATGTTACAATTTTCACTCGTTGTTTTTTATTGATTTTTTTTTTTTTTTTGTGAATAATTATGAATTGATTTGTGTTTGTGAACTTTTAATATATTTTATCTAAGATTGTATTTAAATAATTATAAATGGTAGATAAATAAAACTTAAAAAAAAAAAATTGACAACCCAACCCGAACCCAACCCGAAAATAGAGGGTTGCATTGGGTTGGGTTGTGAAAAGTTTTGGGTTGGGTTGGGTTACCAATCCAACCAACCCGAACTTTTGGGTTGGGTCAAAAAAATCCCTCAACCCAACCCAACCCGGACCATGTACACCCCTAGTTCTTTGTTAACTTTGGGATATACCCACATAACGGTAGCAAGGGTCACATGAATGGTCAGCTGACTCAGCGTTGACTAGTCAAAGGTCAATTTTTTTACTTTTCCTCTTTTTATGGTTTTTAACCCTCTCGAAGTCCATTTTTCGAGCCATTTTCACTAATTTTATTCTCTTGACTTAATTTAGGACATATTTGAGGAGTTTATGGAATTTGAGACTTTTTGGAAGACCCGAACCCGAGCGAAAAGTGTCACGCATCCCCAAGTAAGTGGCACCTCGAAACTTTACATTTAGCTATGCTCATAGTATGTATGAAAGTAGGATATGAGAAGCATGTCATAGAAACTTGAGCATGAAATGAGTTAGTTTGATGTATGTAACAGCACGTTAAATGTTAAGATGCACGTTTATTGATGAATGAACTGTTGAGCTATGATGTGATCGAAATTGAGAGCAGTTCTTTATTATGATATAAAGCATGTTATAAGAAAGTGATTATACAAGTTTGAGTATAGAATGAGCTGAGATGACACATGTCAAATTTCATTATGTATGTTTACTAGAACGCGTACGCAAGAGTTAAAGAAATGAATTTACGATTAGGTATCCATGTTTAGATCGCTATGCTATGTCACTATTTCATATGTGATTTATGCGGTTATACCGGGACGATAGGGGTTCGCCAACTAGCCCCTAATTGTGAATCTGGCTCGATTGTCGAGGGTCCGGATAACCATAGAACTGACTTATGATATTTTATGATTTATGATTGTATCCTATGGGGACTACCGTGAAGTTTACCAGTTAGCTTCCTGTAGTGAGCCTGTCACGAGCGGCAAGGGTCCACAGTTGTACCTTATGAGTTGGTTATGAATATCGCTCATGCATGTAATTTATGTGGTTATACGGGGACGGTAGGGGTTCGCCAACTAGCCCCTCATTGTAAACCCGACTCGATTGTTAGGGGTCCGGATAACCATAGAACTAGCATATGATGTTTTATGATATATGATTTGTGCCCTGTAGGGACTTTTAGGAAGTTTGCCAGTTAACTTTCTTTCGGTGAACCTGCCACGAGCGATAGAGGTCCACAATTGCACCTTAGAGTTGGTCGAGCCTTAACATGCATGAACCCTATGAGTTATACCGAGGTCGCGCCTCGAGGACTCTGAGATATGATGATAATGATGAGAGATTAGCAGAAATGACTAACTGGAGACCTAGAAAACTTTAGAATATTCCGAAGGCTGGAGTTCCAGATGGGACCAAGAACCAAAAGAAAGTAGAATGAGAAAACCTAGGGTGTTGATAGGTTTTGACAAAAGAATAACGAAGCCATAAACATAAACCATTGGAGTTTCAAGTGATAATATTATTGAATACTGAACTTGACTTTTATAGTCTTACAAAGAACCATAGAAATAGAAACTAACCACAAATTTTGCAAAGTAGCTCAACTAAATACCTAAAAGTACTCTAACTATCCCAAAAGAAAGATCTCTATTTAACTATTTTGACATAATCAAATTCTTCCAGCAATCCTTTCCTCCCACCAAGCGGTGCTTTTTGAGGCCCAAGATCTCTTCTGGGTGGGATGCCCTGCACTATGTTTCCTTTGCAGGATGTCATGTTTGGCCTCAAGTTTCCCTCACCTCGAAGAGATGCCCTGCATCAAGTTACGGGTACCCAAAAAATTTGAAGGATGCCATGTTCATGTATGCACCGACCACGTGACCTTTATGGTCAACCATGGGGAGTAGTCTAAGGCCACGGAGGAACAAGAAGAGAGTAAGTTACCTTAACCAAGAATCAAGAACCTCCTAAGACTTCTCACGATACAATGTGCTCATGACTTAGACTACGTTGCTTGGAACGCATGAAGCCTTGAGCGTAGGTATTCAAACTGTATTATAGGGCAAGCCCTTGATGTAGGATTAGACTACATCGCTTGGAACGTAAGAAGCCTTGGATGTAGGTTTTCAGACTATGCCGCTTGGAACGCATGAAGCCTTAGGCATAGGTTAGCAGACCGTATCAAAGGACAAGCCCTAAGATGCAGGTTAAGACTACATCGCTTGGAACGCATGAAGCCTAGGACGTAGGTTAAGGCTGTGTCGCTTAGAATGCATGAAGTCTTGGACATAGGATTGTCAAGTGCATGGCTAGTGCCGTAAATCCTAGGGTGAGTGTCTTGGAGAACGAATCAAGAACAAAACAAGAACCTAGAAAGTACCAAGAACAAGAGAAAGATCAAGAACTAGAATATGGATCAAGATCCTAAGATCCTAGTTCTAAGGACAAGAACCAAGACACAGGACCAAGAACCAAGAACCATAGTACTAAGGCCCTTAAAGTACTTACAACAAGAACAAGACAAGAACAAAGAATGTGGTACCTTAGCATATCAAGGACACGATGAAGAGCCTACAAGTAGGCTACTTACTGAGTCTTTATACTCATTCCTTATTCTCCATTTTTTTCAGGTAATAAGGAGCTGGCCGAGGTCGGGAGCGGACTCTTGAGAAGGTGCCATAAACTAACCTCACCCATTGTCCTCAACCCTTTTGTCTTAAAATGTTTTGTGTCGGTTCCTTATTTTGTGTTTTAACTAGTATGTTGTGTTTTAAATACTTATGTATAAACTTTATGTAAAAATAATGTTTTAAATTCCTTTGTTTTATTTTGCAAAAAATTTATCCGCCTTTTTGAGTCATCGAGTCAGCCCAGTCCTTACATATTCACCCACTATCTAGAACGTATGCCGTAAATGGTTAAGCATAGAAACAAAAGAGACCCATGCTTGAGAGAACCCGGATGGATGGATATTTGGGATGTCACGATGGGATGATCGACAGATGTGCCAGTTCTCAATGAATGTGTCCAAGAAGGTACCATTTCTCTAGTTGATGCTTTTGCCTTTCTATAGGCTTTATTATCTGTTTATATTCTTGTTTTTACATTTCCTTATTTTGAATGCAAATCAGGTTCACATCTCCGGCGTGGGTGATTTTAATTTGGCTAATGTAACCAGTTTGGCTGATCCTTGTCCTTTGTCATCTGCTGCCAAGAAGAAAGGACTAGGTGATAACCAAAAATTGTTTTATGCTCCTATGTCTGGGCTTGGGGATGCTTTGTACGATAAGGATGCTGTTTATATAAATATTAATCACCATTTCCTTCACCATTCCAAAGTTGATGGTCATAAACAAGTTCCTTCGTATACCAATTTTGTAATGTCTTGTTGTATATCTAGCTGAACCCTGTTTTCAAGGCATGGATGAATTACCTTGTACAGGTTAGAAATGTTTGGTCTGCAGGCTATGAGCCTCAAGGCTATTGGCATTGTTATAAAACTCACAATGGAGGGTTTCACTCAGCTTGCTCACTTTCACACATGACTCACAATTATAACACCCGAGTCCCGATCAGGATTAATTTCTAATTTTTTCTTCCAAGTTCAAACTTTCGAGTTTTTAGTGAGGGTCTTAGAGGCTGAGTTTGAAGATGAGTTAGGGCTGAATTTTATGGTCCATATTGATATTGATGTAATGCACGGACCAAAGCATGAAGCTCTTTGTCATAAGTTGGATACCTCAAAGATACACCATCCAATAAAGAACATTAAAGGTCTTGTACAACATCACCCATCTTTATTCCACTACCATTACATTCAATTTCAAAACTTAACTCAAAATTAGGTAATGTAAGCGAGGAACCTAACTCAAATTTTCTTTTAGAGTATTAAAGTAGAAGAATTTTTTCAGATAATTTTAATAGAGGGTGAGACAATTTTCTTAAAATCTTTAATGAACCTACGATAGAAACCTGCTAGATCATGAAGACTTCTAACTTCACTTACACTTTTAGGTGTAGGTCAATCTCTTATTGTCGTTACTTTCTCCTCAACAACTTCACTTACACTTTTAGGTGTAGGTCAATCTCTTATTGCCGTTACTTTCTCCTCAACAACTTCACGTCATTCAAAAACTATATTTCTTTAAATTTATATAAAAACATTCCTTTCGAGTAGTCCAATAAGCGTCCGACTACAAAAACATTCCTTCTCTAAGTCTCTCTCATCCAAAATTAACAAATCCTTTAACTTCATGGAATCAATACGAGAAGATTACACCAAGAAGTTGGGAGCCGAAGAGCTTTCTATCGAGCTGTCCAATAAACCTCAGATTTGCAAAACTTTGGGCAATAAAATGAAAGAAAGAATTGAGAATTTGGGGACATACGGGAGAAGTTATCCATCCAAAATGAATTCTTAAGCTTGATGGGAAAATAAAGAAGAAATCGAGTTCTAAAAGCTCAAGAATCGGCTACTTTCACGAGGATAATGTTTTCTAGCGAACTTTCACGACTTATAACTTGGCTACGGTCCAATACGGTTAGCTTTTTGACCCTTAATCTCAAATTAATTAATTTATTGATATTTTGATGATAATAAACCTACGTTTAATTATTAATAATTATCAGTAATTTGAATTGTCACAGTGTAAGGCTACCAATAACAATTCCAATGCCTTTTCAATCACTCAAATCAGAGCAAAACTAAGAAGTTACGGTAGAAACAAGATATTGAACGTGATGATATGACGGCTAAATTGACATCATAAACTAATCAAAGTATGACAGTTAGAAAGGAATAACTAAGGGTGGAGTTTTTTAATTACTTTTAAGAAATATAAATAATATTATTTATTCATCCTATATCATTTGAATTATAAATAAAAAAAATCGTTGCTCACATTATTTTTATTATTATTATATTATTATATTTATAATAAATTTTGAAATTTGAATTTAACCGTTATTCACATTACTTCTTATCATTAGTATATTATTATATTTATAATAAATTTTGAATTTTTCATTTGAGCGTTACTCACATTGATTTTTATTATTTTATATTATATTATTATATTTATAATAAATTTTAAATTTTTCACCGAATTTTTATTATTTTTATATTATATTATAATTATATTATTATATTTTAAAAATAATAAAAATAAATTTTGAAAATTTTCTTATTATTTACTTTTAATCTCCACCTTCCATTTTTCTTTTAAACACAATCTAATAGTACATATCAATATCAACTTTTTTTTTTTTACCGTTTTTTCTCTAAACTCATCTACCCATATTTTCTATACATAACTTTCATGATTTCTATTTTATTTCTCTTCATCTTATTATTGAGAGAGATTTTTATTGTATGGTGAGTGCTCAAATTGTAAATTAGAGTTGTGTGTTCCTCCAAATTTCAATACTTGTAACGATTTGATTTTGAGCTGTGGAAAGGATTGAGTATGCTCTTGAACTTGTAAAAAGAGCAGGGTAGCGGTTGGACTTTGATCCGAAGAAATAGTCAAGAAAGTTTATTCAAATTTCCAAGAGGCGCTTGGGGAGTGGGATAGGTCGAGTTTGACCGAACCACTATAAAACTACCGTGTTATAATTTCTAACTTTTTCCTATTTAATTTCAAAATTGTTATTGTAATTTATGCATGTTCTAAGTTTTTCATGATTGTTTATTGTTTTGACTTGAACTATTTTGATGTATTAATTATTAACCCTAAGCTGAGTATAAGATTGATAAGTGAAGAGATCACTCCGCAAAAGAAGTGCATAATTAATTAGCCTCGAGATTCCTTCCATAGATAAGAAGAGTAACTTATGGTTAGAGTACCTGGAGTGCTTTACTAACCCTTAGGATAGTTTAAGCATGAAAATTGCTTGGATGAATAGATAGCACGTACCAGAGGTATTCCTACACTCAATCAAGCCTGTCAACGTTGATGTGGCATCAAGTTGGGACTAAAAAAGCGAAACACATCACCTCGACACCTGAAGTGATGTCAATTGTGAAGTGTGTCCTAGTGGATTTGGTGATGAACTAGCGACACGAAGCATACCGGAGAGGAGTTTGGTTGTGCTAAGAGTGGGTGGATCGTGCGCGATAGCCATAGTGGCTAGAGTAAGTGTTGGTGCTTGGGCACAACATGAGGAGGCGCTAGGTGACTAGTTGCATGTGAAAAGAGAAATTAAACCCATAATGATCGTTCAAACTGACCGAAGGAGCATAATAGAACAAAGTTGATTTCTAACGATAAGAAAAAATTACGAGAGGAAACGGTCAAAATCCATATCCAAGTTGAACTTCCCTAGAGTTTGAGGTATAGACTTAAACAATGCAGTATAGACTTAAACAATGCATTGCTTTATGGATGGAACTAGCCTGTTGAACGAATTTTGATAGTAAACATGATTAAGATTATGAGTCCGACACGATACCCGGATGACTAAGAAACAATTAATGGAAGGAACTGGGCCTAGCCTACCTATGGCTAAAATCACCTAGTACCCCCTATCTTCTAGTACGTCGCAAGCTCACGACCCTCACCTCAATTGGTAAGGTGTCATTTACGATTTTACTGCCTAGATCGGTGACCGTTTCACTCACCTAGATTTGTCTAAGTAGGAGGTATCTAAATTTAGGAATTAGGACCAAGTATTATGTGTGGAAATGGACGTGAGCCTTTGAAGAAGGCTTACGTTCTATAAACTCACTTTGGTTGGGTGAGGAACCCCATAAGTACGTAGAACCACGACCTAAGCATAGGTGGTCTAAGAACCTATCTCATGATCACGTGAATACAGGTTACATGAATTTGCGAGTATAAATTATAAGGAACAACACGGTGTTTCAGTGTCCATAGAGTCAGACATGGATACTCCCTTGCATTGAGATTGTGGAAAATAAAATGCGAACACTTGAAGAAAGAAACTCGAATTTGAACAAAGAGGTCACACATTTCTTAAAGTTTATCCATGAGAGGAGTGTTCCTTAAAGTTACCCCTATGAGGGGAGGGTTAAGATTCAGGGAAAAGGGAAGGTTAAGCCTCATTTTATAGGCCAATTTGAAATCCTAGAGCGCATCGGACCAATGGCATACAGATTAGCTTTGTTGCCGGCTCTAGCTCCCGTCCATAAGGTGTTCCATGTATCCATGCTTAGAAAGTACACTGCGGACGCCTGACACGTGATTGACTTTGCGCCATTACCTCTAGAAGAAGGCTTGAGCTACGAGGAATACCCCACGAGAACCCTAGCAAGATGTGTGAAGACCCTGCCAAATAAATTAGTCTAGTGAAAGTGCAGCCGGGTAACCATCAGCCCGGGGAGCAATTTGGGAATGAGAGAACGATATGAGGACATGATACCCGGAGTAGTTCCAAGAACTAGAAACTTTCGAGGACGAAAGTTCTTAAAGGGGGAGTGATTTGTAATACCCGCTGGGTAATAGCAATAAAACAAACAAATAAATAAATAATAAATAAAATAAAGGAGGAAGCGTGTGGCAAGTGCGACTGTACCCTGCCACCGCTGACGACCGCAGGCAGCGAAAGACAGCTCGAGTTGCCCATTTTCGAGGTCATTCAAAGGCAGAAGTTGAGGGGGGTTTGAGAGACGTCGGGATGGAGGAGAAACACACGAACTCTCAAAGACTAACTACTGGAAGAACTCGTTGCAAGCCCACATCGGCTAGAGACTTTGAGCTTGAGACCCACAAGCGTCCACTGATCGATTAGGAGAAAAGTTAAAGGATTCTTAATGTTGAGGCTTGAAATTTGAGGTCAGTGGAGACAAAGGGGTCGAAAGGGGCGGAAGGAGCCGAAGAATCGAGGCATCGCTTTGGGTAAGGGTTTCGTATGCGTTTCTTTTCAAGAACTCTCAAATGTGTAGAAGATGACCATCTATGACTTCATCTTGAGTAGATATACGAGGTTTGACGATGGTTGTTGGCATCGAAAACGAAATCGAGGGAGAAAAATGAAGGGGAGAAAAGTTCGGCGATGATAGAGGTAAGGGAAACATAAGGAAAAAATCAGGAGAAGAGGGAAAATCCCGCGGACCGACTCGACTGTCAAGGGTTCGGATAACTATAGAACTGGCTTATGATTTAAGATTTATGATTGTACCCGTTGGAAAAATAAACATAAATGAGTTTTTTTTTTTTTTAATTCAGTCAAAGCAACTTAATTATGAGGGCATAAGCAGGAGAGCAAATTGGGGAGAAATTTAGTTAAGGGAAAAGTAAATGGGTGAAAGAAATCGTGGGTAATTAAAGTCAAATTTGGCATCAGGAAAGGCTAAAAATATCCTCATGTATTGAATGTAAAGTGTGTGCAGAGTGCAGAGGGAAATAACAACAAGAAAGAGAGGAAAATACTTATTGTCTGAGTTACTGTGTAAAGACCTCTTTGTCTCCTTGTTTCTCTCTCTTTGCGACACCTCCTTTCAACAAAGTGGTATCAGAGCAGCGTTAGTTTTTTAACAAAGCCGATGGTGAACATAATGGGACAAATGGCGCTACCATGTTTGACGAAGACGAACTACGAGAATTGGAGCATCCAAATGAAAGCTCTTCTCGGTTCGCAAGACGCATGGGAGGTGGTCGAAGACAGTTTCGAAGAACCGTTTGATACCACGGTTACACGGTGGCGCAAAACAAGGCGCTGAAGGAATTACGGTCAAAGCATAAGGCAGCATTATACATGCTGTTCCAAGCTGTTGACGAGTCGGGCTTTGAGAAGATTGTAAGGGCAACTACTTCAAAAGAAGCATGGGACACTCTAGAAAAGGTGTTCAAAGGAACCGAACGAATCAAGCAAGTGCGTCTCTAGACTCTGCGTGGCGAGTTGGAGAGCATGAAGATGAAGGAGTCAGAAAATGTATCTGACTACATTACTCGTGTACAGACCGTGGCGAATTAGCTAAATCGGAACGGAGAAATGTTACCCGAAACGCGGGTTGTGGAGAAAATCTTGAGGTCATTAACAGACAACTTCGAGAATGTTGTTTGTGCCATAGAGGAATCGAAGGACCTGATGAAGTTCACAGTCGATGAGCTTGCCGGTTCTCCCAAGGCACACGAGCAACGTAAGAAAAAGAAGGAGGAACCACTCGATCAAGCACTTCAGACGAAGACAACTATAAAAGATGGAAAAGTACTCTACTCACAAAAATTTCGAGGTAGAGATAGCGGAAGTCGCGGGAAGGGTCGAGCTGGTCAAGGCAATAGTCATGAAGAATACTACCAGGAGAAGAGACTATCGAGCCAAGAAAATTGGCTTGGAAGAGGACGTATTCAAGGGCGCGGTCAAGGATACAATCCCAATATCCAGTGCTTCAAATGTCAGAAATATGGCCATTACGCAAATAATTGTAACTCCGAAAAATGTTACAATTGTGGCAGAATGGGTCACTATGCGAGGGACTGTCGAGCCAAAGAAAAGGTGGAAGAGACCATCAATCTAGCCCTGGATGACGCAACAAGTGGAGGCATCCTCTTGATGGCTCAAAACGAAGAGCCGAACACAAAAGGAGACGGCGGCGCGAAAGATGAAGGCGATAGTCATGAGATAGTGGAAGTCGTTGAAAATAAGGTGATACGCAGCAGATTTGGCGAAATCACAGTATTAAAGACGAGAAAATCAAAGGAGGATGAACAACCGAAGAACAGAGAACCCGAGTTCAAAGACAAAGAGCCCAAATGGCCGGAAAAGCAATTCGAGGTAGAAAAAAGAAAGAGGATGAAAATTGAAGAAGAAAAGAAAGAGCTGGAAACAAAAGTTCAACGGTTAGAAAAAGAAGTGACTGAGCTGAGTAAGAATTTCTCCTGTCTAAAACAGGAGAAGAAAAAGAATGAGAAGATAATCTCCGATCTTATGAAGAAAGTTGAAGGAGTGGAGAAAGAGAATGACTTGCTAATGGAGATTGATGCTTTAGTGGACGAGCTAGTAAGGGAGGAGAAAGATATAGAGACACTGACTCAACAGAAAAACACACTTGACGTGTACCTGAATCAAGTCTAACAAGAGGCAGTGAATTTACGACACACGATTGAGACACTCACCCGTGATAAAACCAAACTGGAGGAAACAAGAAGGTTAGCGGTAAAGGTCGCTGTGGACTTACGAAGGGAATTGAGTAAACGGAATGAAGTCGTGATGTTTGAGTCAAGCGTAGCTGAGAACTGGAGAAATGAAGACTTGGAGCCTTAGATGGGATGACCTCGAGAAGATCCAAATGAAATCTCATCAGAGAAGGACAATCCCAATTTTTCGCTCGAGAAAAGGAAGAGAAAAATGAAGAAACCACGACTGAGATCAAGAAAACGAAAACAACGCAGGAGGAGTCATTGAGTAAGAAGCATTTAAGTTTATGGGGAGTTTTGTTGGAAAAATAAACTTAAATGGGTTTTTTTGTTTGTTTTAATTCAGTCAAAGCAACTTAATTATGAGGGCATAAGTAAGAGAGCAAATAGAGGAGAAATTTAGAAAAGTAAATAGGTGAAAGAAATCGTGGGTTTAACTAGCCAAATTTGGCATCAGGAAAGGCTATAAAAAAGGCCTCATGTATTGAATGTAAAGTGTGCAAGAGTGTAGAGAGAAATAACAACAAGAAAGAGAAGAAAAATACTTATTGTCTGAGTTACTGTGTAAGGACCTCTTTGTCTCCTTGTTTCTCTCTCTTTGCGACACCTCCTTTCAACAAAGTAGTATCAGAGCAGCGTTAGTTTTTTTAACAAATTGGTATCAGAGCGCTTTCAATTTCAGCAGTACCGTGTGGGGACTACTGTGAAGTTTGTCAGTTAGCTTCCTGTAGTGAGTCTGTCACGAGTGGCAGAGGTCCACAGTTGTACCTTTAGAGTTGGTCACGATAATTGTTCATGCATGTGATTTATGCGGTTATACGGAAACGGTAGGGGTTCGCCAACTAGCCCCTCATCTAAACCTGACTCGATTGTCAGGGGTCCGGATAACCATAGAACTGGCACGGGATGTTTTATGATTTGTGCCCTGTGGGGACTATTAGGAAGTTTGCCAATTAGCTTCCTTTTGGTGAACCTATCACAAGTGGTATGGGTCCACATTTGCACCTTAGAGTTGGTCGAGCCTTAACATGCATGAACCCTTGGAGATCTATACTGAGGTCGCACCTCGAGATCTTTGAGACATGATGACGATGATGAGAGACTAGCAGAAACGACTAACCAGGAGACCTAGAGAACCTAAGAATAGTCTGAGGGCTGGAGGTCCAGATAGGACCATGAACCAAGAGAAAGTAGAATGAGAAATCTTAGGGTGTAGCCTGGGAAGAAGCCTATACGGGAGAACGAATCCCAATAGGAGAATAAGATACCGAACGTATGAACAAGATTAATAAGATTTAATAACAAAATATGAATTACCAGCAAGCTGCTTACTGAGTATATTTTATATACTCATCCCTACTACTCTAACTTTCTTTTCAGGGGGAGATTGATGTAGCGGTCGAGGCCGTGGCACACGGGGCTGTTGGCTATAGAGGGTCCCATCACATTTGAGTCTAGAGTTTCTTTGTACTTACCTTTAAATCCGGCCTTTCATGTATTTTAAATAGTTTGACCGAAGGGTGTTGTATCTTAGTGGTCTTTTCTCTTTTCTTTTTTTTTTATAAAAACAAAATTTTCATTACTATTTTAATTAAATTTCAAATTACATGCACGTGTTCAATGTTTTGAACCCCTACCGTCCCCGTATAACTGCATAAATCACATGCATGAACAATAATCGTGACCAACTCTAAAGGTACAGCTGTGGACCTCGGCCGCTCGTGACAGCTCACTATAGGAAGCTAACTGACAAACTTCACAATAGTCCCCACAGGGTACAATCATAAATCATAAATCATAAGCCAGTTCTATAGTTATCTGGACCTCTGACAGTCGAGTCAGGTTTATGATGAGGGGCTAGTTGGCAAACTCCTGCCATCCCCGTATAACCACATAAATCATGAACATGTGACATAGAGACATAACATAGCGATTTAAACATGGATACCTAGTCATGAATCTCAATTCATAAGTTACTGTGTACGTGATTCAGTAAACATACATAATCTCATTCAACATGTGTCATCTCAACTCATTTTATGCTCAAACATGTATAATCGGGTTCCCATAACATGCTTACATCATACTAAAGGCATGCTATCAATCATAGTCATATCGTAACTCAACAGTTCATTTCTCGATAAACAAAGATCATAACGTTTAACGTGCCCTTACATATCTTACACCAATTCATTTCGGGCTCAAATTTCTAAGACATGCTTCTCATATCATACTTTCCTGCATACTATGAGCATAGCTAAATCCAAGGTTCTGAGGTGCCGCTTTCCTGGAAAGCGTGACACTTTTTGTTCGAGTTTACATCCTCAAACAAATTCCAAAATTTGCTAAACTCTTCAATTGGGTCCTACATTCGTAAAAATGATGGAAATAAATGAAAAGGACGCCAAAATCGGAGTTAAAACGGAGAATTTACGCAAAAGGAGCAAACCCCCCGGTCCAGTTAGACCGGACCGCTACGGACCGGGCTGGCCACCACGTGTCACGCACGCCCGAGTTGGGCCGCATGCGCGCAATGGGCCACGCAGGTCGCGCGGGTCGGGCCGCGTAGGCCACGTGCGTGCGAGTTGGCCCGCGGGGTTTTCCTTCTTCTCCTGATTTTTCCTTCTCTTTCCCTTACCTCTATCGTCGCCGAACTTCTTCCCCCTTCGTTTTTCTCCCCCGATTTCATTTTTGATGCCTACAACCATCCTCAAATCTCGTAGATCTACTCAAGATGAAGTCATAGATGGTCATCTTCTACACATTTGAGAGTTCTTGAAAAGAAACGCATACAAAACCCTTACCCAAAGCGATGGCTCGATTCTCCGCCTCTTTCCGCCCCTTTCGACCCCTTTGTCTCCACTAACCTCAAACTTCAAGCCTCAACATTAAGAATCCTCTAACTTTTCTCATAATCGATCAGTGGACGCTTGTGGGTCTCAAGCGAGAAGTCTCTAGTCGATGTTGGCTTGCAACGAGTTCTTCCAGCAGTTAGTCTTTGAGAGTTCGTGTGTTTCTCCTCCATCCCCACGTCTCTCAAACCCCCTCTCCTTCTACCCTTGAATGGCCTCGAAAATGGGCAACTCGAGCTATCTTTCGCTGCCTGCGGTCGTCAGCGGTGGCAGGGTATGGTCGCACCTGCCACACGCTTCCTCCTTTATTTTATTTTTTTATTATTTATTTTTTTATTTTATTTTATTGCTATTACCCTATGGGTATTTCAATAAATTTTCTTGACTCTTTCTTCGGAGAGGCTCTTGGGAAGTGGAGTAGGTCAGTTTGATCTAACCACTATAAAATTGTTGTGTTATAATTTCTAACTCTTTCCTATTTAATTTCAAAATTGTTATTGTGATTTATGTAAGTTTTTCATAATTGTTTATTATTTTGACTTGAACTATTTTGATGTATTAATTATCATCTCCTATTCATTGTTAAAAAGTTTGATAATTAGAAAAATTGAGCACTCTTAAATACTTTTAAACCATATCCACCCCTCTAGGATTGTCATACCGATCCAACACAATACAATGTGAGTTCTTACTCCCTAGCTCGTCCTTGCAACATGATCTTTAAGTTTCATGAATAAATCAATGTGATAAGATCATTACACGATGTTATAGACACCAAGTCTCAATGCAAATTGGTCAAGGTATATGTCCCACTTCATCCCCTAATTTGGAGAAAAAGACGATGACGTGGCTAGTTCAATTGAACGAGCAACCCAAGCCCTGAATTTAACCTTCTCTCAGTTTCTGTCAATCTAGATTGGTTCTTAAGAAATTATTTATGGTTCCAAAATCTAGGCTCAAAGATGATTCTATCGGGAAAAAAAATGGATTGATTTGAATACCAAAAGCTTGAAAACGAAGGTCTCGAATGTGAATGACGAGGTAAGTAGCCATCTAAGAATTTTCTCAAGAAATACATGTAAAAATCATTTGGATTTCAGTATAATGTAGGTGAAGTATGAATTAAGGGAATATGAAAGAAAAACACTAAGAATCGTGAGTTAAAGGCCCGAATTAAGTGCTTTGATTGAAAATATAGTAGCATTTAAATAATAACCTACTAAATGAACTTTGCTATCAATGACATTTTAAAGCTAAGCATAATATGACAGGCTAAAGGTAAATATGAAATTTGGTGGTCACTGAATAAGAATAAGTGGCTAAACCAAAAAACAGTGTAAAATAACCAAAATGCTCCTTATGACGATTTACCTTCGGTTCAAGATCCGAATGACCTTCAAATGCCATAAAATTTTATAATATGCCTTATTTCATGATCGTCCAGAATTATATAAAGTTTTAAAGTAATTTTAATACTGTCAGAGACTAAAAAAAAAATAGGGATAAAATGACCAAAATGTCCCTTAGTTCCTTAAAGATATTTCAAAACTCAAACATCCTTGAATAACTTACTACTTTAATATAGGCCTATTTATAAGGACAAAAGAATATATTCAAGGTAGGGTTGTGGGTAAGGTTTAAAGGAATACCCATAATAGCCTCCTACCCAAATTTAAGATCTTTCTAGGATTTCGAAAAACCGGTTATGAAGATGTTATAAATGACTTGTGCTCATTTTAGGGCCTTGAAAGTTATAAGTATCATGATAGAGTATGTTATAAGCTTTATATTAAGCTTGGGGTTAGCTCTTGATTTTCAAGCAATCAAGAGGCATTAAGGCAAGATGAACTTTAACCCAGAATGGACACTTGATTAGCTCTGGA
This sequence comes from Cucurbita ficifolia, assembly GCA_033971965.1. NCBI lineage: Eukaryota > Viridiplantae > Streptophyta > Magnoliopsida > Cucurbitales > Cucurbitaceae > Cucurbita > Cucurbita ficifolia. The sequence goes on along the minus strand of CM066965.1, from coordinate 11,249,776 downwards.
TGGTAAATTAATCAAGATGGTACCTCATGATAAGTTTCAGGATAGCCCTGAGTTTTCAAGCAACCAAGAGCTTACCCTAACTCAAGGTTAGTTCTTAATTTTTAAGTGATGAGGCTGCTACCCTAAGATAAAAGATGATCTCTAGGTTATCCTTGATTTTTAAGTAATTAGGATGTTATCTCCTAATAAATTTTAGGATATCCCATTGTTTTCCACTAACGAGGAGGCTACCTAACTCAAGATGAACTCAAGTCTATCTTGATTTGCAACTAATTAGGATGTTGTCTCATGATAAACTTTAGGATAATCCTTAATTTTCAAGCAATCAGGAAATTACATTAAATCAGGTGGTCTCCTTTGCCACCATTGAAACATGCGTTGGGACTTGTCCTTCTGAGTTTGCCTCTTATTGTTATTCTTCTTATGACTGGTCTTTTTGTGCCTATCAAAGCACCTCTTATTTCTTGATGAGGCGTCATTGTTATTCTTATTTTGCCGTTTATGCATATCCAATGCTTATGCATATCCAATAGCGTGAGACCCTTCAGAGCGGTGTTATAGTCATTTGAAGCATGGGTTGCAACGAATCCTTGAATGTCTTCCCTTAGGTCCGTAATAAAGCAAAGAGTCTTCTTCCTCGTTGTGTCCACTAATTTAAGAGTCAACCACAATACTTTTTAAATTCCAAGTCTATTCTTTTATGGCATTCTTTTCAATAAAAATTAAAATATATATTTTATACAAATATTAAAATCTTAGATATGGCAAAGCATTTGAAGTCGAAAAATAAAATGTTAAAATTTGTTCATTTTGGACATGCAAAGGCACAACATGGAATCTTAAAAAAACAAAAAAGCATAATGTGTTTAGTCAAAAAAGAATCTTGATCTAAGTTTGAGATCATGGGCCTACTGCTCGTGACCAATGGTCACGTTTATTTCACATTTATTTATTCACTATACTTCCAATCAACTTTATTGATCCTCTTTGAGCATGTAAGTTGCACAATAGAGTTAATAGGTCTCGAGATAGTTTATGTACTAGAAGATCTTCTCTAGGTTCCAGCCACGCTTCTGCTGCAATAGGATCTACCTTACCTCCATCAAATGTTGGTGGATCTAACTTTTTAGAAGTTCGTAAGGCATCTAGACTGTCTATGGTCCCTTGGAGGTTCCTTGATGCTTGCATACCCTTGGAATCGGTGATAGCTTGAGCAATTTAGCATGTTTGCATTTCCAATGTCGTCCTCATAAAAAATTGTAACACTTCCAAGGTAAATGTGATGGTGGGTTGTCCTTGAGGTGTGTTTGACTTGGTGTATGCCCATGCTATGGCTCTGTTTCTACGGTTTGGACTTGAGGCTGAGCCATTCCTACTTCTGGTGTCCCCTCCGTAGAGTTTTCGAAAGCCATCCTTTGGCTTCTATGTCTTGTGCCAAATTTTCTCTTAGGAGCAATACTCTTATTTTCTGGAAGAGCAGTTAACGTTGGTTATTGATTCTATAAAAGGTTTAAGTTTATCTTTCTTTCAAAATAGTAACCCTATACCCTTATGATTGTTAGCTTAAAGTTTTCAAAATAGTAACCCTATACCCTTATGATTGTTTGCTTAAAGTTTTAGGTTTTCTTAGACTTAGAGTCGTAAAGATTTATTTACTTGTCTGTGAAGGAACATCTCTGAAGCTGAATTATAAAATAAGCCTTCGATACTAATTTATATTAATAATTACATCTTCTAACGAAAAATGGATTGTTTATACGATTCTGATAAAGAATTGAGACGTGGGTTAGACTCGAAGCGGGGCGTGACTCAATTTAAAAGGGAGGGAAGAAGACTGCAGAGAGCAAAAGTATGCAATGACAAATCCCAATGAATAATAAAACTATATAATTCATTTATATTAATAATTATATTTTAGGACGATAAATGAATATTTTGTATGATTCTAATAAATAATTGAGACATGGATCAAATTCGAGACATGATTCAATTTGAAATATAATAGATGAAAACGGAGCAGAAGTCTTCAAGGTAAAAGTCCAATGAATAATAAAACCATATAATTATTTTTATTAATAATTATGTCTTTGATGAGATATGGATTATTTGTATGATTCTAATAAATAATTGAGACTTGTATCAGACTCGAGATGGAGAGTGACTCGGTTTGAAATTGAGGGGATAAATATTGCAGAGCACCACTGTAATGCAAAAACTCAATAATTAATAAAACTATATAATTAATTTATATTAATAATTAGACTTTCAAATGAGAAATGAATTGTATGTACGATTCTGATAGAGAATTGAGAATTGGGGCGTGACTCGATTTGAAATGGAGAAGATGAATACTGCATAGCAAAAGTTTGCAATGCAAAAGTCCAATGAATAATAAAACTATATAATTAATTTATATTAATAATTACATATTCCGACCATAAATTTATTATTTATACTGCACTAATAAAGAATTGAGACGTGGATAAGACTCTGGGTGAGACTAAGTTTGAAATAAATGGGATGAAGACTTTTGAGGAAAAGTCTGCAATGTAAAAGTCTCGTGATTAATAAAACTCTATAATTAATTTATATTAATAATTACGTTTTCCGACAAGTAATGAATTATTTGTACTCTATAATTAATTTATATTAATAATTACGTTTTCCGACAAGTAATGAATTATTTGTACGATTCTGATAAAGAATTGAGACATGATCAGATTCGAGGTGGTGCATGACTCAATTTGAAATGAAGAGAATGAAAACGGTAGAGCAAAAGTTTGCAATGTAAAAACTAATAATTAATAAAATTATATAATTAATTTATATTAATAATAACATTTTCTGATTAGAAATAGATTGTTTTTACGATTTTGATAAACAATTAAGACGTGGGTCATGGGGCGTGATTTATATTAATAATTAGGGAGCTATTCCTTGTTAGTGGATTTGAGACCATGCATCAAATATGGTTTGCCAAACGGGAGTAGCAAACAAATATGCAACAAATTCTGCACTACTCTCAGTTGGACGTAGCTTGATTTTCCTATCTTTCTAACCATAAATTTGAGTTTGTGTTTTCAATTTCCCATGTCTATATTTATATTGAGTCCTCAAAGTCATTCTGGAAAGGATCTCACTCAATAATAATCATCCTTGTGTTGTTTTTCTTCCGTTATGAATGATTTCGCTTTTGATACAGTAATTACTTTGGATGTAAAAGTTGTCTTATGGGAATGAGAATGAGTTTAGGATCATTTTGTTTGTAGACAAGTGACAAAGATGATGCTCAATTCTCTAATGGTGAATGTATCACTTGAGAGCTCAATTTCCTTCCTAAAAAATCTGCTTTTTACATTAATTTGTGGGTATTTATAGTCTCTCCTAACTCTTCAAATGCCCACTAAAAAAGTTAGGGGCCATCATCAGTAAGTTACTCCCCACTGCCCTTCAAATGTGCACTAAAAACAGAAGTTACCGTCATTTTGACGAGCAACTTTCTACCATTTTTCTCACGACAAGAAGTTATGGAATTAAAATAATAAATAAAATTTTCAAAGAAATTATCAATCAAGTGTTATTTATAGAAACCACATCCTCCACTTCAACCTTGCAAATATTCACTTCCGAACCTCCAAATGGTTCTTCATCAATCGAATCAACTTGTAACACATGAAATGGAAGTTGAACCGAGTCCCTCCAATTTTGTAGAGGAAGAATGAATGCTTGTTGAATCTTTTTGGTCTTGAATTGTGTAATATGTCCAGTTGGAACATTTGAAACACCATGATCTTTCAACACTATTTACATACTTCATAGTGACAAAATTTTCTTTCGACACTATTGCTTTTAATATGTATAGTAGACTATAAGATATTGTCGTCTATCAAGCTTCTTTAGTCATTTTCATTTGAAACTACTTAGTCGTTAGTATAAGTTGGAACATTCATTTCCATCTCTATAGTCATAATATTGCGTATTTTAACTATGTTCGAAACGTCTAACTGAAATATCTGACCTTCCTTATCAAAATCATATCATGCATACACTAGCATTTAGTAGCTTACTAAACTATAGCTTCCCATTCACACTACCAACCTTGCTAAATCTAAGCATCATCAATACATCAATTTACATTCACATTCACATTTCATGCAAGGTATTCTACATTATAATAAATATAGAATTAAGCCAACAATAATATAGTTAATGATGTCATTTTCATTCATGGATTACATTTGATAATGGTCAAGCAGTAGCAACATACACAATCATTGACATCTCTCTTTCTTATCTTGCATGACATACCTGACGGTGATGGGGCATTGACAGTGGGACCATGGAACATGTTAAGCCTACCTCGTAGGCTAGTCTACATAATCTGTAACCTAGAGCTCTGATACCAATTGTAACGACCCTAGATTTTCTAGTAACCTAAAATCGCTCACGTCATCATAATGTATCATTTTGTGCGGAAATAAGCATTTAAACTTCAACGTAAAACATAAACTTCATCTTAAAATATTACCATGGACTTACGTGTTCAAAAACATCTTTAAAACGACACAACAAAATACTAAATGAAACAAATAAGCATTAAAATTAAAAAACATCATATCCTAACCTAAGTTTAAGAAAATAAATACAACTATCCTATGCATGTGTCATGGTCTCGAATTAAGATGTCATCGTCGGATGCCTTATCTTTACCTGAAAAAATAAGAGTAGCACATGGCTTGAGTATTTTAAGAAATACTCAGTAAGTAACCCCCTATCGGGGTTATATGAAAACACATACAATTTCATGAGTGAGACCTATCATAGCAGTTTATTTTCCTACGACGGCTATCCTAAATGGGCAATTGGATGTGTACTTAATTTTTCCATACATGGTCCACACGTGCAAGTATGGACCCATTAGTTAGTTCGCACACCTTTTGGACCCCTTTCTGGTCGGGCAAACATTCTCTGGTAGCTGTTGATGTCGGACACCTGTTAGAAATAGCGACCGTCATGTCAGCATTATGGTAAACATAATGATTGTTTTCCTGCCTCGTAGCGTATGCGTCCGTACTATCGTAAAAGGAGAAGGAGTATCTGTCGATGCATGAACACACAATAATGCATGAGGTCCCAATATTTTTCCATTTTCATTATCATATACTACAACCCCACTAGCGTCTTCCTTCATATCATATCATTTATCATATCTTCCATGCGTGTGTCGGAGTTGTATTTCATGCTAGTTCATCATTTTGCATGTCAATCATATCGCATATCAGTCATGTTGCACACAAACCATATCATAACTTATCATGTCCTTGCACGCATCAATTTACATCATGCACATATCATACCATATCATATATCATAACAATCACATAACATAACTCGAGCATACCTTCAACATATCATATCATAATATATCATATCAATTTATCATATATAGAATAACATTCACATATCATAACATACACTTATCATTCCATAACAGTTTGCATGTACGAGCATATGACACGTGCGAAGCCACGAGCACGTATCATCATTCAGCACGCAATTATAACCAAATCGACAATAGGGCCACTTACTTGGTTGGCTTAGGTCGAAGCTACTACAACCCCTCGATGCTAGCTTAACGTTGCTCTCTAAATTTTAATTCTGTCTATGGAGTCCAACAATCATAAATAAAAATTCTAGGGTAGGAATTGACTCACCTAGTTTTACATCAAATAATTTAAACTTGACTCCAAAAATTTAAACTAGGTGGTTGTACTAACCTTAATTGACTCACCTAGTTTTGCATCAAATCATTTAAACTTGACTCCAAAAATTTAAACTAGGTGGTCGTACTAACCTTAAATGCTTCCGAATGATTGAAACTAGGAGGAAAGGGCCCGAGCGTATCAGACTCCGACTGACTCGAACCGTTCAAGTGGGATGGTAAAATGAAGTGAGGGACCTACTTTTTAGAGTGGAGGTCAACCCCCACTTCTCAACTTAAACCAGGTGGGACAATTCTCCCTTCTTTTTTTTCTCAAAATTTTAGGTTATTACACAAATTTTCAAATATAACATTTATATAAAAATAATTAAAATGTATGATTATACTTCCTCTACAGTGGAATGAAATGTCTTACGCAATATGCACAATTAAATTAAGAACAAAACAAAATTCATTGGCATATTTGACATATCCTAAAAATTAAAAATAAATTAAATTACAATAATTTAAATCCAACACATATATTGATTTTCAATATCTTTTTCTTTTAGAGAAATTACATAGATAATGAATGTCGGGATGGAAAATTTTTGATTTATAATTTTAGAAGAGTAAGGTGGAGTTTTTATTATATTTCTAAATAAAATTATTTTTAAATCTAACGGTTACGATTTTTATTATTACTATATTATATTATTATATTATTATATTTTGAAAATTTTGATAGTTACTCACACCCCTTTTTATTATTATTATTTTTGAAATTTGAATTTAATCGTTACTTACACCACTTTTTATTATTATTATATTATTATATTTATAATAAATTTTAAATTTGTTCAATTTTTATTATTTTTATATTATATTATTATTATATTTAAAAATAATAAAAAATAAATAATTTGAGAAAAAATTCTTATTATTTACCTTTTAATCCTCACATTTCATTTCTCTTTTAATACAATTCAATGGTCAATATTAATTCCACTTTTTGGACTTTTCTCCTCTATTTAAACTCATCAAGTTCCCCACATTTTGAACACAAACTCCAGTAATTCTTCAATCTCCAATTTTCTAGAGCCTATATTGTTGCTCTCTCCAATCTTCCAATTTTATTTTTCTTACCTTATTATTGAGAGAGATTTTGATGTGTTCCTACACAATTCAAATACTTGTACAGGTTTGATCCTACGTCGTGAAAAGAATTGAGTTTGCTCTTGAACTCGTAAAAAGAGCGGGGTAGCGGTTGGGCTCTGATCTGTGGAAAGAGTCGAGAAAGTTCTTTATTCAAATTTCCAAGAGGCGCTTGGTGGGTGGGATAGGTCGAGTTTAACCGAACTACTATAAAACTAGAGTGTCATATTTTGTAACTCTTACTATTTAATTTCAAAATTATTATTGTGATTTATTACATGTTCTAAGTGTTTATTGTTTTGACTTGAACTATTTTGTTGTATTAATTATCATTTTCTACTCATCTTTAAAGAGTATCATAATTACAAAAATTAAGTACGCTTAAGTACTTTTATTGTTAAAACCTATTCACCCCTCGGTTGCTATACCAATCCACAAATAGTATCGTTGTCAAATATTAGTTGTCTTAGTATAATAATTTTCTAAACCATATGATTGTCTCGGATAGTTGTCTCAAAAGGTCAGTTGCCTCACTTATAATAATTGTTTAGACATATTGGTTGCTTGAATTAAACTAAACATAATGCTTGTCTCAAAAAATGAGTTGCCTTCAAATATTGGTTGGTTTTGCTCCACAATATTGGTCGCCTCAGTGTGATGGATGTTCGAAAATATTGGTCGCCTCAATGTGATAGTAGGCAAGCTTTTGGCTCTTTGAGTTTCAATCCACTATGTGCGTATTATAATGAGTAGGTGGAAAACTTTCATCCTCCTCCTACTAAACTAAGGGGCGGATTTTGCTTATTGGCTCAAAGAACTTGAACCTTTTATAGACTAGAAGATCCATAATGCTCGCAATATGAAGAAGAAACTCCTTAACATTAGTTAGTTGCTGGATTGCCTTTTATAGAGAGTTCTTCGGGGAGCATTAGCTTGAATACCAACCTCTGCTCTATTGCACCCCTTGCTTGAAAATCGAGAAAAAATAGATTAGTTAGAGTCAGTAGAGGCTAGAGTTACATATGATCCATCAATAGTAGAGTCACATGCAGTACTATGGTTTATCCTAAGCAAGTTGTTTAAACAATAATAGACTCAACATTGAGAGAGCGATACTACCTTGAAAAGGCATGGGAAAACTATAGGCATTAGCATAAATGCAAGCAAAGGTATAGGTAGGGTAAGCATTAAAATTATTGTTTCAATAGTCTAGTTTTCTCAAAATATTGGTTGGCTCGATTTACTATTTTAAAATATCGAAGGGCTAAAAAACACAGTGATTGCAAAATATGGTGTTAAACAAGTTGTCGGCTAATGCATTTGATGTTCTCTTTGTTATAATGTTTCTGCCTTGGAGGCTTATTGGTTGAGTTACCCATAAGAAGATGTTTTTATTCATTAGGGGAAGATTTGACAGCTTCTCCACCTAAATATTAGAGTATCATGTATCAGATCAGATTGCTTAAGAAGATGGGTGATTAATGCGGTGGATCTCTGATCAAATGTCTAAGGTTTGCCTTTAATTTTTTAGTTTGTTATATAGTTTCTTGATTTATAGAATATGTTTATGAAATGCGCAAGAGCATCTTACATTAATTCCAGGTAGGGGTGTACATGGTCCGGGTTGGATTGGGTTGAAGGATTTTTTTGACCCAACCTAAAAGTTCGGGTTCGTTGGATTGATAACCCAACCCAACCCAACCCAACCCACCTCAACCCTCTATTTTCAGGTTGGGTTCGGGTTGGTCCAAAAAAAATTTAATTTGTGTGATCTAAAATGTTAAAACAATTACCAGCTTTTAGTTTAAAAGTATCAAATTCTCTATTGCATTCCTATTATCACCTATAAATATATAAAAAATATGCCGTAAATCAATTCCAAAATTATCACATTTAATTAAATTATCTATATTCAAATAAAATGCTTAAATATTCACCTATAAATATATAAAGACGGAATCAATTCCAAAGTTACAACATCTAATTAAATGATCTACCTTCACAATATATAATCATTCAACAAAATGCCTAAAAAGTCATCTATAAATATATAAAGAATATGCAATCAACATCTAATTAAATAATCTTCCTTCACAATATATTCATTCAACAAAATGCTTACAAATTTAAAACTATCCAACCCTCTATTCTATTTTTAATTACTGCAAAAGAAAAGTAACATCTTAAAAGTTAGTTACATGCAGTTTTAGTGATTGGAGAAAGCATCTCGTAACTTATGTTACTTTATATCATATTAATTAAAAACTAAAATTTCAAGCTAACCATAATTAATTGGTTTAAGGCGTTATACCATGAAACTAAAAAGTTGTTAATTGGAGTTTAAATCTTCAACCATACGCTATATATATATATATATATAGTGTGTGTGTGTGTATATATATATATATATATATATATCATTAAATAAAAGAAATTGTATTCAGTTTTGTTGGATCATGAGATAGCCCGCTGAGCAGCCCAAGTGATAGAGCCCAAACTCAGCTCAGCGACAACTCATTCGAACTCGAAGCTCACCTGAAAACAAAGAAAGAAAGAGCTCCAATAACCAATCCTTGTTCCCTCTTTGACGTCGATCGAACCCAGATTTTATCTTCTTGGAAGCTCATCGCCTACGCAATTACAATCAATTCTTGAGCGCTCGCGGTTGAAGCCTCACAATTTTGTGAAATTGGGAGCCCATTATTTGATATAGAATTCCCACTTTGATTGCTTCCTCGGAGTCTCTCTCGCCGAATAGAGGATGCTGGATTTTAACGCCTTTGAGTAGGTTTGTTTTTTCGTATCTGATTGTTCTTGTTTCTGTGGCGAATTGATCTTCCGTTCTTTGTTCTCTCGATTTCTCTCATGTTTTGGCTACTTGGGGTTTTCTTCATCTCTCTGATCACCGCCTCTTATTGTCTGCAATTTCGAATGAGTTTGTTCGCTTTCAGTGCTGCGTTCATGACTTCGCAGTTTGATCTTGGAGTCAGCCCATCTTACCCTCGCAGTTCTACCAAATTCTCACCATCTACTGTCTTGGCCAAGCCTTTGACAGGGACATCATGTTATCACTTGTCATAATTAACTTTGTCATGAGCACGCGACTTTGAAAACCAGAAATCATTGTGGTAAACTTGGAAAACGCTTTAATCAATCATGGTCTTGCTTAACGCATTCCATTCTGATTCTTCTTTTTGGTTTTGTCTATGTATATCTATTGAATGCAGCTATCTCTGTAAGATAACTCTTAATTGGCCTTCATCAAAATGGAAGTTGAGCGTTTAATAATAGTTTATTTATGTTGATCGTCAAATATCTGTCAATGAGAATTAGTTTTGGGTCCTTAAACTGGACTTTTAATCCCTATTACCATTCGTAGATCCTAAGGAGGGTTTGTTTTTGGTGAATCATTATGCTGTTTTTTTTCAGTTATTCGCCAGGTTTGATGCCTCACTTTGGACGAATATGTTTAAGATAATTTGTGATTATCCTGTCGGTCTTATTCTTTTGTTGGAGCTATTTTTGTCTTGTTAGGTCTTTAAAAAGTTCCAAAGCTACAAAGCCAAAATGGCTTGACACTCACGATTGATCGTTCATTTGAAGGGGAAGGAAATGAAGTACAAAGTACTTTCATTTTTGTTTTCTTAGTCACTTGTTAGTACACACTTTATGAATGAATTCTGTAGTTTTTTCTCTTGCAACTTTTACCAGGTACGTAGATATAGGCATTAAATATGTTGTTATATGATCCCTCATCCTGCGTTTTCTTTTACGGTCCTTTTGTAGTGTATTTTCATTCCATGTGCTTTCTTGAGGATCCTTATTTTCTTCTTTATTGGAAACTCGCCTTTTTTTCCTATAAAAGGCTCACCCTTTTATTTCTTCTTATCTCTATATTAACTTTGACTGGTGAAAAATTCTTGAAACTAACTTCATTCCTATTCAATGTATTCCCTTTGTTTTTCGCTTTGTTGACTAGGTAATGAAGGATTTTCATGGGAAGGGGGAAAGATCTAAATTCAACGTGCTCTTCTGAAAGTGTAACTGATATTGTAGATAGAAGTCAGCAATCTATTTGTCCCACGTTAGGGTCTAGAAATCATATATCCTCCAAAGCCTCCTTATGGTCAGGCTTCTTTACATCTACTTTTTCAGTATTTGAACATCACAAGGAGTCCTCTGTCAGTGAAAAGAAGGCAGTTCATTCCCGACACAATGTCTGGACAACTGTAAGAAGAGTTATGACTAGTGGCTCAATGAGGAGAATACAAGAGCGCATACTGGGTTCTCGCAGGAGTGGTGTTTATAGCTCTGGTGGTGATATATGGCTCCTCGGTGTGTGCCATAAAATTTCCCAAGATCAGGCTTCTGATGATGCAGTTACTAGTGACAGTGTAGCAGGATTTGAGCTAGACTTTTCATCTAGAATTCTGATGACCTATCGTAAAGGTTTCATGAAATATGCTTTCTTTTAGTTATACTTATGTCATAAGCTTGCATAATTTTTCCTGGACAACTTGCGGTTAACTTATATTTTTCCTCTCCATTTATAGGTTTTAATGTTATTCAAGACTCAAAATACACCAGTGATGTAAATTGGGGTTGCATGCTTAGAAGCAGCCAAATGCTTGTTGCCCAGGTATTCATACTTTATTTATTTTTGTGAGGTTTATGCTTTTCTTTTCATTGTTGTTCTCGATCACAGTTCTGATGCCTTTTATTTTTATTTATGTATTTATTTATTTGTAGTGACCTTGTTTATTTTGGTTTTGAGGTTTTCCATAAAGGTATTCTGTTGTTTTCTTCTTCTATTAATCTCCATATTATCTACAGGCATTACTTTTTCATAGATTAGGAAGATCTTGGAGAAAGACTTCACAGAAGGTATTGGCTGTATGGTGTGATGAGACTGGAAGATTTATTTGACATAATGGTTTATTTCCCGAACAAATCTAGCAATAAACCTGATTGGCTTTATTTGCAGCCACTGGACAAAGAATATGTTGAAATTTTGCACCTTTTTGGTGACTCGGAAACATCAGCATTTTCGATCCATAATCTTCTTCAGGCAGGAAGGCCCTATGACCTTGCTGCTGGGTCATGGGTGGGACCATATGCCATATGTAGGTCATGGGAGACTCTAGTCCGCTTAAAGAGGGAGACTCCTACTCCCCTAGACCAGCAACTTCCAATGGCCATTTACATTGTTTCTGGAGACGAAGATGGAGAGAGAGGTGGTGCTCCAGTTTTATGCATTGACGATGCGTCAAGACATTGTTTTCAGTTTTCTAAAGGCCATCTTGATTGGACTCCCATTCTGTTATTAGTTCCTTTGGTTCTTGGACTTGAAAAAATCAATCCAAGGTATGTTATAGTTGTTTACAGGCCTTGTTTTTCTTTTGTTTTTTGTTTTTATTAATACTTTGGGCTTAATTACTCATTTTAATAACAATGAAATAGAATTCTTGTTCTAGATGTTGTGCTTTTAGAGGCTATAGTTTTTCCCTAGTTATTAGTTTTGCATCTCCATGCTAGCACTTTCGTTGAAAATTGAAAGTTTTGGTAAAAGTTGTAAAATCTGAACCTATAGGTTTGGAAATTGTGGCTGTATTGAGTTCTTTTAAGTCTAGCATTGCTTCATGATGGGAGGATTTGCAAGGAAGGGTGGGGAAGATTTTATGTCCATTATTAAATTGGATTTTGTGATAAGAAAGTTGGAAAAATGAAATGTGAAGATGTTTGTTGCTTATGGACGAGGCTAAAACCCAAGATTTAGTGGGAAATGTAATTGTGATACCACGTTTATAGGAAATGTGGCTTTAACCAGACGAAAATCAAATGGTAAGCTTGTTAAATTGCTGAAGATGAGATATTCATTGCAACATATCAATTTTGGTCAAGTTTTTTTGGCTTGCCTTCATTTTAAGATTGGATCTGAACAAAATTATGGCTACTGCCATTAATCTTTTGGGTAGGAAATTAAAGAAGGGACAATTTTATACCCTGCTCTAAGCACATTGCCCTCAAGTATCTAGGTTCGTTCCCCCCCTTGGTAAAAACTGGAAATGGTGAAATACTTGACCTGTGTTCAAAATGCAGCCGGAAATCCAAAATATGGGGGAAAAATTCTAATCGCTAAGAGAGGTCAATTCACCTTGATGTTGTCAGTTTTTAATTGCCTTCCACTATTACTTGTATGTGTTTAAAGCACCTATCACTTGTAACACAGGATCGGATGAAATTCAGGCTGTTTGGTATGATGGAATCATATAGGAAAAGGGATGGGAGTGGGCTCAATTGTCAATCTCTTCTATCTGTTGGTTGGGATTGTCACTCTTCCTATCAATATTGTTGGAGCCTAATCTCTCTTATTCTTGTGAAAAGAAGTGTAGTTTGAGGACCACTGTCTGAAGCAATTTGAAAAGCATTTAGCACTGGATTAAGAAGCAGAATGAGAGATTTCCATTGGACATAACCCTTAGCGGTTTGACTCTCCTATTTCCATTATTCTCAAACAATTTTGTTTCAAAATATAAACAACGGGAATGCAATTTAGTGGATGATGTTATTATCTAACTCTGCATCATAGCATCTCTCCCTGCATTAGGCAACTGCTCATTGCCTTTAAATCCATGTTCATATCAACAAAAATTCTATTTATGTCCAATTTATAAGCCATGATAACAAAAACGTTGATGGTTATTCACTTCATGGTCCCTTGCCCTAGCAGCCATGACCTGTTTGGTCAGATTGCCAATTTCCGAACACCGTTTACCAAGTCTTAATAAAGGTCTTGAAATCTTTATTCATGTTATAAACTTTTATTGATTGTCATAAAGATGTATTTTGTGTGTTTGCTCGCTTGTTTGCTATAATATAGCAGGCTCGCTTGACTAATATGGAGACCTACATGATATATTTGTAGTTTGACTAGTAGAAATTGGAGCATAGAAATTTAAGCTCAACATATTTATGCAACTTCTGAAGGTACATCCCATCATTACGAGCAACATTTACCTTTCCCCAAAGTCTTGGGATCTTGGGGGGGAAAGCTGGCGCTTCAACATACATCGTGGGTGTTCAAGATGAAAATGCCTTTTACCTTGATCCACATGAAGTTCAGCAGGTACATTAATTTCTTTTGGACACCCTCTTTGAAGAATGTCTAAATTATCATCAATGACATTGTCTCTTATCAAAAAAAAAAAAAAAATGTCTAAATTATCCTTGCTCTCTTATTTGTCTGTTATGTGATATCAGTGTGGTGACACTAATAGAGAAATAATAAACTTGCAATATTCTGGTTTTTAGTGCTCCAGCTGGATGCTTTGTGAATCCGGAACAAGTCTACATACTTGTTAGAAACTTGAATTAATGTCTGAAATGTTTTATAGTACCACTTAGAACTTGCAGGCGTTATGATCAATTGTAGTCATGTGGATTCAGCAAAGTAATGAATGTTACAATGTAGTACTTTTCTTAACTCTATATTATCTGAACAAATGTCTCCCTCTCTCTAGGATAGATGTGCTTTTTTGTAAATAAATCTTAGTTGGATAAAATGTTCAATCTCTCAAATATATATTTATTTGGTTTAGGATATACTCTATAACCTTCGTCACGAACTATGGAATCGTGGAAAAATATGTTTTCGTTATGATTATGGCTATGAATTTTGATTCTTTATTTGAGAATTGCAGTATGCATAAGAAAATTTTCACATATTAACTTTTGTTTAATCCCACCATTGTGTTGTGGTCTTCATTCTTCAAACAAGAGTACGTCTTTGTTCCTTATGCTTTATCTTTGTTGCACAATTTGCTTGTTCATATCAATTTGCTGTCGTAGGTAATGACTGTCTAGTAATGCTTACATTATAGGTAGTTAATATTGACAAGGATGACCTAGAGGCTGATACTTCCTCTTATCACTGCAAGTGAGTGTTTCCATCTTATAAATTTCTCATGGTTTACTGTTTTTTTTTCCTCTCTTGCCTTTCATTCTTTCTTCTTTTTTGCTTTTTTTTTTTTTTTTTTTTTGGGTTTCTCATTTATATATATCTATGTTGGTTTCTGTAGTGTCATCCGTCACATCCCGTTAGAATCAATAGATCCTTCTCTAGCAATCGGGTTTTATTGTCGAGACAAAGGTTTGCACACCACTCTAGCTGCATCATTGTGGATGGGAACTTGATTGAAGCATATCATTTTGTAGAACTTAATCTCGGTTTCCTTTCTTTTCTGGTGCCAGATGATTTTGATGACTTCTGTTATCGGGCATCAAAGTTAGCAGGCGACTCATACGGAGCTCCATTATTTACAGTTGCTGCAACACATTCCTCAACTTTAGTGAGACACGGCAATGCATTGAATGATGGTAGTAGATTAGTAGTGGACGATGCCGATGTGCACGTGCCAAACGAAGAAGGTGCGCAGGAGGATGACTGGCAATTACTCTGATGAAAAAAAAAGGAACACTTTGGGGAATCTTGGAGGAGTTGGTATTCGTCCTTAATTTCAGCTTTAGACTTCGAAGTTCCCTTGAGCTTTGTGGCTAATATGACTGAATAGATGGGAAGGGTATGCCTAATATGTCAATTGTTTTAGTTTTAGTGTTTACTTGTGCAAAATGCATTAAGCTAATTTAGGTTTTTATTTGTTGAATTTGTTTATTCTTGGTTCATTTTCGGATGAGGTTAGCCTACATTCGTGTGTATGTGTATAATAAGCAGGTTCAATTCCAATTCATAATGAATTAATGCTCTGATTACTTAGAAAACTAGGAAAATTATGTTTCCTGTCTTCTTTTTTTAGTTCATGAAACAGGAAAGGTCTGGAAATTTTTACTTTTAGGGGTTGGTGGAAGGTTTTGTATAGGATGTATAAAGAATAAAATGTTTGAAAATAAGATATTTGAGAATAAGATGTTTGAGAAGGTAACTGCACTTGGCGTGCATCTTAATTCTGTCAGAATTTCATGTAAGGTAACGACTTTAAACAATTTTATCACCTTAGTTAATTTTAATTTTTTTTAGTTTGTTTTTATCGAGTAAAATTGTAGTATGCCTACTTTTCCTTTAAAATAAGGTCAGCCACCGGTCATAACTATTATGTGTGAAAAATTATTTTTAAAAAGCCAGTTCTCATAATGACTTATGTTTGACCTAGTCGAGCCTCCTCTAGTAGTGATATCTCATCACTGGCTCATCCGAGCACATCAACTTCAAGTTTCTACCCAGGATCCTAAGAAACTCTTTGTAAGCTCTAGTATGGTGGCTAGCTTTTCCTTAAGCTCTCAAATGCTTCCTCTACCAATAGGTGTAATGTCTATTGCCTAGGATTCAGACTAAGATTCAAAATCCAGATTTGACACTTGACGACTCCGATAATCCCGTGCATTCCTTATGATATACTATGTCACTTGTTTGCTAGCCTCTAACACTGTCACCACCTAATTAGTTCCTGAATCATGATATCTAGAGACTCTATGTAACGACCATATTTTCCTACTGAAATAGAGCTGCTACTATATGCATGATATGCCATTTTTATGCAGAAAACATTCATTTTAAATAGTTCATAAACAATGTCATGGACTTGTACGTTAAAAATAAAATCATTTAATCAAATCAACAACATTTAAGAAACGAAAAATAAATAAACTAATGAGAACTAGGAAATAAAACAATGTTCTATACTAAACAAATGAGGTTTTATCAAACTATATGGAAAAAAAATCATAAAGTTGGTCCTAATGGTTTTAAGATTATTTGCATAAAAACTAATTAGGAGGCTTTATCAAACCATTTGAAAAAAAAAATCTTATTTTTAGAACTATATAAACAAAATTCGAACCAAACTCACTATTTAACATATATTATAATATATTAGATATATTTGGTATGTTAAATATTAAATCGAAATAAGATTCAAACATATAGATACAGGTTGAAGAAAATTTTAAGAAATTGTTAAATCCTTATAAATTGAATTGATTGAACCAACACTAACCTCTAACCTCTAACCTCTAACCTCTTACAATTAAATTCTCTACAAAATTGCCCTGTCAAGGAAAACGTTGATTCGACTAACCGAAAGCAGTAAAGACTCACCACATACTTTCTTCATATTGTTATTTCAATTTAATTTTAAATAAACCAATGTGGAGACATTAGCACCAAGTATGTATGGGATTGGAACAAATAAACTAACTCGTTTAGCAAGAAGTACTTAAGCCTTACAAATTGGTAGTGTAAGGACCAATTATTTTGAACTGCTCTTTTTGATCTAATTTGCTAGAAACTCCCATAGGTAATTTTGACATCCTCAAAGGTAAGTAAATGAGTACGAGGGAGAAATAGATGATTACTTATTTGGGCAAATAAGAGCATCAGCAGACCAGAATAAAGAATGCAATCCATCATCATAAAATATAAATTTATGATCGGTCCATAAAAATGAAAAGAAAAGAAGAAAAAACAAACAAACAAACAAACAAACACTAGCAATATTAGATTGCAAAATAGGAGCCTGCTCATTCTTCTGCAGCACTGGCAGCACTCAAATCCACACTCAGGTCAACAACCTGAAAGTGAAAACAAAAAACCACCATCCAAATTACAAGATTGTTCACTAACTTCTCTTTCAATTTATTTCATGCTCTGACTATGAACCCCTTGCTTTTAAAGCAAAGTCTTATTTTTACATCATGATATAATGCATCAGCTGATGGGTCCATTTAAAACAAATCCAACCATCAATTATTACTACAGCTACTAACATGATATATATACCGTTTGAATCGCTATATGCTTCTTCTATACGACGAAAATGTTTGAATTTAAAGTTATATGAGAGTTGGGAAAAATGATACTCACCTTTCCAGTTATCAATGTATACATGTTGAGCACATCAATGACAGTTGACTCGAAATGTGTTGTAGCATCGTAGCTCTGTTGCAAGTGAGCAGTGAAATGAATTAGTTTATTACACACAACACACACACACACACACACGCAGAGGCATAGGGGCTGGAGAAAAAGCTTTCAACGTGAACTCACCATGGATATAAAGCAATTGTCCTGAGATGATTCATTGGCTGGCTCGTATCTATCGTATGTATCAAAAAATATCTCATCAACAGCTCCCAGCAGGTCAATTCCCGGCTTTAGTTCTGCCTTGGGATTATCAGTCTCAGCTTCTGTGGTAACAAAAGCAATAAATTTGCCTCTTGGAGCAACATTGTGAGAGTAAGAGCAACAGAAAACATACCTGTCAAACACATCAAGAATCAGAAAACTATATTTTGAGAGATGGGAGATATTAGGGACCAAAATACAATGGATTTCAATAGCATCATCACTCAGAATTACAATCATATTTCCACAGTTCTACTTGATGATCAAAGGGTTGTTCTTTTCTTTCATTTTCAATTTTAGTTTTGATTAATTTAGTCAATGTGCTTTCAATAAATCTTAAAATTAGCCATTATTGATAATTTGAAGTTAATTTTTATTGAAATTGGTAAAATAAAAATAATAATTTCTATTTAAGGAAAGACACACGTCAATATCTTTCTAAAATTTATAAAGGCAAGGCTAGTTAAGACCCATTGTTTTTGAAAAAGTTAACCATAAACTTTAGGTAAGGACTAATTTTGAGATTTATTTAAATTATGGGATTGAATTTAGACATTTTAAAGTACAAGACTAAAATGGAACAAATCCTGTATTACAAGGACCAAAATAGTATTTTAACCTTGACCTTCTTTTTTTTCTGATCAGCTATAGAAGGGTGAACTACACATAACAAAACACTTCAAATGAAAAACCACTAGTCAAGCACAATCAAACTAACCGGGTATCCCGATTATACGATGATACAATCTACAATATGTGGCAATAAGTTATACCTCATCCAACAAACTGATATATGCGAACTACAACCAAGACTTCTAATTCTTTAAAAATATTTTATAACGAGACACAAACCCTATATAACCCACAAATAATTGTATAAGAAACTTGGCAATAAATGGAAAAATGAATGCTTGTTATTATGGAATAAATCTTCAAATCTTCCTTTGATCTCATTAGGTGAGAAATAGGCAATAACAGCCAGTGGGTCAATAATAATTTAATGGAAAAGCCAAAAGTGGAGAACTAATCATGGGGAGTTTTCTGCAATTTTGTCAAAGATATCTTTACAACATGTGAAAACTAACATATTTGTAAAAAATGGAAACAAAAAAACAATCTCCAATACAGATACAATAGACATAAAAAAGACTAAAATGCCTGCATTTTCCTTAAACCACCCAACATAGTTTCAGAACATCAGTTGAATGTATGAAAAGTACAAGCACACATAACCTACTTATCGAATGAGGAAAAGGCAGAGTGGAATTTCTGTTACTCTTTAGAAAGCACTATACAAAAACTTACATGTCCGATCTGCGACCCAACTGCTTCTGCGGTAAAATAATTTGCACTGAATGGGAATCATTGGTGTTTGGAATTGGGTGGCTCATTATAGCCATGGCCCTAGCAACCTTACCGATCTTCCTGACCTGTTTCAAGATGCACAATATCACATTAGTTCTTCGGACTTCATAAGCACAATATCACATTAGTTCTTCGGACTTCATAATATAAACCAATATAAACCAAGACATCTCAATCATGCAATATGAACTTCAAGGAAGATGTGAAAAATTGTTCAAATTAGCACAAGATAAACTCAAGTTACAATTCATGTCATGTTAAAGAAGAATCGAGCTTCATTTGGATGGTTACAAATATTGAGTGGATAATAATTTAGAGTTATGGTGTTTCATTAATGTATTTTAACACTTTTTATTTACTTTAAGGTTACATTTACATAGTGGCTGATTATGGTCATAAAGTATGAAAGTTACAACTCTTGAAATGCCTCAGGGAAGGTTGCCTCAGGGAAGGTCAATGGTTTTCATTTTGAGACTATATAAACATGTATATTGTATTTGTAAAGTAGACTTTGAAAATCTAGTAAACAAAACATTTGTGCTATCTTAGCAAAGGGCTAAATTTCTTTGCAAATCTATATAGTTTAGGTTGCATGCTTAGGATCATTCAAGCTTTGACTTGATCAATCTTACCGGTGGAGTGATCCAAATCTCAAACAAGTGTTCTTTCCCTTGAGTGATTCCTTATCGTTTTTTCAGGTTCTTGAATGTTTAGATCTAAAGGTCTTATTTTTCAATAAGGTTGTTAGATCAAATTCCCAAGGGTTACAATCATTCATTTGGGAAGAAATCATATTGATTTGGGGGTTTTAGCATTTGTGATCTAGAGGTTTGCATATCCATGACGGTTTATGAGGATTCCTAGATCCAATTGGCTAGAGTTATCATATCGATGGGTATGGTTTAGAGATATCATCATGGTTGTCCTTGAGGTCTGAGGCTATTATATAATGACATGGATAAAGTGACCATAAATACAAGGGCTCCATTTACTGATCAACCAAGTCTGACAAAAACAATAATAAATAACCCGACAAGGAAAGAAGACAGGCTCATGGTATAGATGGTTTGAATGTGCAGAACCAATCTCAAAATTAGACGAGTCCAGATAAGCAATAATGATTTGGAAAGAGCATTAAAGCCCTTACCTTGCCGGGCAAGTAGGAAGGATCGCAGACAACCTTTTTGCACCTGGCAGTTTCACCTTCTGATGTGACACCAACAACTTTTCCTTCATCATCAAATTCAACCTAGCACTCAAAGATCAAAGCCACTTTACCTTAAAGAGAGATGAAGAAGTTTCTGAAATGTTTTGCCAAAGAAAACTTAAAAAAGAATATGAAAAAATTGTAAGAACAATGAAGTGATATGAAGTAAAAGAAAATGTAATCAAATATGAAAACAGATAGTAAAATTTAAATTGTACCTTGCACTCAGGTTTACTGAGCATATATGTTCCACCGTAGACAGCACTAAGGCGGGCAAATGCCTGCAGGAAGAGAGAATAAACAAAGTAAGTAACACATACATAAGACAGATATAAAAAAGAGAACTGAAGTTGTTGCTAATATATTCTCTCTACGTAGAGGGAAAAAAAAGAGGGGAAAGAGACCTGCGGAAGCTCCCCTAATCCATATAGAGGATAGATGTACGGAGACCCTCCTTGAAAACGAGCCATAGACTCCGCATATAGCTATCTCACAAACAAAAAAAAGGGGAGAAAATAGATATTTAATGCACAGGAAACATGGCAAGAAGAAGAAAGTACATTAGCAACGCTAGATGGCTGTCACCTTCATTCTCTTTACTGTATCTAATGCAGGCAGATTAAGGTAGTTATCATCTCTATGAAGTGCCAATGCATGACCAATGAAGTCAATAGTGTTGTCATCAAGCCCATATTTTCTGTAAACCAAAACAATTATATTTAAGCATATTAATTTGTACTGCATAATAATAAGGGACTTAACTATATTGAAAAAATACAGAAAGACATCCAGATAAAATATGAACAAGAAGAGCAGTGGAGACACGTGATATAAAGGCAACACATTAAACACAATAGAAAAAAAACAATCATGAATTATTTTAGAAAACAATGTTCTGATAAATAATTTGATAGAAAATAGTTAATATATCTATTTATCTATCTACCTATCTATCTATCTATCTATATATATATAATTTTTTTTTCTTGAAGAAATCAGAGTCGGGCTGGGTTGAAGAATATATCTTGTCTCCACTCCATCTTTGAAAAAAATCGAGGAAATCTTTCTCCTTGTCCAAATCCAACCTATTTGAAATGAGGATTCCCAACCCTGTTCATGCCAAAGCTCCCTTGGGGACCAAACTCTAGGAGTTTTGTCACCCCCATATTCAGTTAACCTATGACACCATTCGTTTGTCCACCTTCTCTAAAGAGAAGCTTTTGAACCTGCTTAAGCTCATCAAGAGTTTTGAGGTGGCTTTTGGTTTGAATGTCAACCTCCATAAAACAAAGCTTTTGGGAATTAATTGCAATGAATCTCTGGTTGAAGAAAGTACCAACCTCTTGAATTGTGCAATCAATTCTTGGCCTAACGTACATTGGGCTACCATTGAATGGAAATCCTAAACTTTCTGTCTTTTGGAAGCCTATTTTGGAAAATGTTCCGAGCAGCTTCAAGGTTGGAAGAGCTCTTTTCTTTTCTTTTCTTTTTTTCCTCCAAACATGAGCCCGTTACTTTGGTCCAAGTACTGCTCAAAAGCCTCGTTTACATATCACTTGTCTCTTCTCAAGATTCCATGCCTTTGAAAACATTTGTGGAATTTTTCTGGGAAGGTAACAACAATAGGGTTTCTCTCATCTTGCTAACCAGCAAAAAGTCTATTGCCCGCTCCTTTCTGGTGGTTTACAGATAGGATATATCTTCTAAAAATACTTGGTCTTGCTTCTAAGGATACTTGCCATTCTTTTTCGACTTTGAAAAAAGTCCTCTTTGAAGAAATGACACTCTGGCTAAAATTTTGCACCTCCCATATAGATTGGTGGTCCAATGAGAATACTGATAAACTTTCTAAGGCCCTTGGTGGAAAAGCTGTGATTCTAAAGCTCTCATTAAGCTACAATTTCCTATAAAGTTGGGATGGCCTCGATTGCAACTTCTAGGAAAAAATTTGGCTGGAAACTACCTCTTGTGTACTGCCTTCGTATTCTCAAACGTGTATATCTTCTCTACCAACTCTTTCAAGAGCGTAGCCCAGATTTGGAATAAGAACTGGTCTGTTTCGAAACTTCTTTTAGAAGGAATTTGAAAGATGAAGAATTTCAAGATTGGCTCTTTCATGGATTATGCATGGAATTGAAGGTGTCTTTTACCAACGTTAATGACTCCAGGTTTTCGCCCTTGACCCCTTGGGTTCCTTCACTTGTAGCTCCCTCCTTCAAGATTTGAACTCTCCTAAAAAGGCTCAAAACTTTATTCTTTCCACCATGGTTCCAAAGGACAAATATCTTAAAAAGGTCAAAGTTTTCATCTCAGAAGTTCTATTAGAGCATCAATAACCAGGACAAGGTCCAAAGGAGAATTTCTTTAATGTCTCTCTCTCCAAGCCCATGCATTCTTCGTAAAAAGGAAGCGGAATCTGAAGTCCATGTTTACATTCAATGTCGACAAGCAACCTCTTTCAGGAGCTTGCTTTTCTCCTTTCGCAAATAGTTTTCTACTTTAGACTAAGGTAAAAGCCAATACTAATTTGCTCCTCACTTATCACCCTTTCAAGAAGAAGGCAAAGAAGCTTTGGCTAGCTTCTTATGGTGCAATTAGATAAAGAGAAATGCATCAAATTTTGTAGGCCTAGAGAAAATCTGCTTTCCTTTCTTCATAATTTCAAACTTGTTGTGGTTTCTTGGTTCTCCCTAAGCCAAGGGTAGAGGATTTAAAAATTCAATTAGTCATGGGAAAAAATGATTTTTTTTTTTACAACAAAACCATGCTCAATTAGCAAAATCCAAGCAAAGTGATCATATTTTTCACATTAAAATTAAGAATGATTCCATAATCTACCTACACAGGCAATCCTCAAGATTGTGGAACATGGTCATATCCATGTCATAAGATGCCTAGAATTCAATTTATGAATTAGACAATGAATTTTTTATGAGGCCATTGTAGAAATCATTGCAGGAAATCCCAAACAATCATTAAAATATCGTTAGTAAGAGTAATTTAAATGTTTCTGCTAAGAGTTCTTTTACTATAAGTTCAGAGTTGAGTAAAAAATATGACAAAGGGTATGTATGGAAATTGAAGCATACGCAATCAATTCTTTTGTTGTCACTCTTGTCAAGTCCATTCCCTCATGCGTCTTAGGATTACTTTCATCATAGCCCTGAACATAGATGAAGAACTTGCGAACACGGCGCTTCTCAAATAAACCCATAAGTGGAGATTTGAGTGCTTCCATATCTGTAGCTGGAACTTTGTGAATCTATAAAAAGTCATTTGGCATCATTAAGGTTTTTTTTTTTTTATAAGACTTGATTTTAATCAAAGTTAAAAGATAAACAGTGTGGAAACTTAAACAAGGGAATAATGAAAACAGTAAATACCTTTCCCTTATTATACACATAGCTACCATCAACAGCTTTAAAAGACAAATACTTGGTAACATTTGTATGGATAAGGACACGCACAAGAGTTCCATTTGCCATCATAAACTAGCCAAAATAGAAACACATATGTATTAATATAAAATTGTAGACAACGAGAAAACAGGATCATTAGGAAATAGAAGTAACACAAATATATCACTTGAGCAATTAGTTAATTTAAAGTTAGCAAGAAATTTGCAAAACAATATCAAAGTAGGGGAAGGAAGACCTTTGGAATCATGTCCACGTTATATTCCCTACTAGAACCCAGCTGGGCAGGTGGCTTGTCTTCTCCCTTCAACCTCTTCCAAAGCTGAAAATCAAATTAAGATAGAAAATACATAATATGATTAAAGAAATAGCAAAAAAGTAAACTGGAGTTCACTAAAATGATGTGATTAGTCAGCAGAAAAGAGGACCTGAATGAGATTAAGTGATGAAGATTCCCCTCCATAATAGTCATTCCTATCCATGTGCAGAACCTAGTACATGAGAAAAGAATGCCAGAGCAGTATACATCAGAATGAAACAAAAGCTTGGAGCCATGCATAATCCATATGAACTGCTAGTCGCAAAAAACCAAGTCAGGTGTGTAGCATTACTTTGGACTTCATTGTAATAACCAGAAAATACAATCCTAACAGAAGTGTATATACAAAACCTTCTCCATAAATCAAATAGAGAACAAAGCGCTGCATATACAAGCCTATGCATTCACTATGCCAAAAAGATCCCACAGCTCCACTTAACAGCCAAGAAACATGAAAACTGTACCTAGATCCTCACATGATAATGAAGAAGTTTGTACCAGAGCATGGAGTAATTAATATCGACAAGAAGTCCCGGCCAGTTTCCTCACCTCATCAGAAATTCATTACTTCGCAACAAAATGACCGACAAAATATGAAAATTATGGACATAAAATCGCATTACAGGCGATGCACAACAAACAAACAAACAAACAAACAAACAAACAAACAAACAAACAAACAAATCGTGATATAATGATATCCGATTTCTTAACTCAAGTGCGGAAAACAAAGATCCTTCTGATTTAAAAAGAAAACGATACTGGATAGACGAATTCAAAGATACAAATA
This sequence comes from Cucurbita ficifolia, assembly GCA_033971965.1. Classification (NCBI taxonomy): domain Eukaryota; kingdom Viridiplantae; phylum Streptophyta; class Magnoliopsida; order Cucurbitales; family Cucurbitaceae; genus Cucurbita; species Cucurbita ficifolia. Next base: position 11,224,686 of record CM066965.1, on the reverse strand, counting down.
AAATTAAGATAAGATCGATCACAATCAGAAATAAATAGAAGATTGATCGAAGCATTTAAAATTGAAGCAGGTGAATTATAGAGGAAAAGGCAGTGGAACAAAATGAAAAAGCAAAAAGAAGACCTTGAGGCCATCGACGGAAAGAAGACCACTGAGGATGCACTCCTTGAGACCGGTTCCAAGCACAATAACGTCGTATTCTTCATCCATGGCGATTCCAGGTCTCGAAAACGAAGAAATAGAGAGCAATCCGAGGGAAATGAAAATAGATCTACAATAAGATTTGATGAACGCCAGTCTCCTTGTTCACCTTAGAGATTCGTAGAGGAGTCGATCGGCATGCAATGCAAAATTGTTACTTCTTAAACTTGACAGAAACACATCCAACTGTTTTAATATATGTATATATATTTTTTCTTCTACAAATGCAATATAATATATCTCGTTATCTGTTTCCTTCAAATTTAATGGTGTAATGAAAACTGTTGCATTAAAATAATTAAATTCTTAAAACATAAATCTTGTTTGTTGTTTATAAGTTGGACTTTGATTTTGTTTTTTGTTTTTAAACCGTGTAATCTAGATATAAGGCTTAAACCATTGATATACGCTCGTGATATTTTATTGATTTTGGGTCCAACCAAGAATCAAGTCAGTTTTGTTAACATGAGAATTGAACCCACCTCCAATAACAGACAAAACTAGTGATTTGACTTTTGATCGGTTCTATTTTTAGTCAAATTGTTTGCTTCCATCCAAACTCTAAATGTCCCGTATCAATCATCTACCAAATTCTCAAAAAAACTCCCCAAAAAGCATCAACTTCACAGACTCCTCGGTCACCCTCGCTAACAAACTCATCATCACCAACATTTATTCATAAACCATCACTTACGCATGTAGAGCCACTATGGTCAATTTTCGCTTATTCTTTCTTCCCCCTCTAAACCAACTCCAATGACTACCAAGCTTCATATATAGTCTTAACATGACACACTAGGCCCACTATTTAAACCCCATGTCATTTAGACATCGTTTAGATCCTAAACCGCTAGCACGTTCCTTCAAAGGTATATTAGCCATTTACTACCATAAACTTGGTTCGAGCCCCAAACATGTTCCAATGGTTTTAGAACTTCGTATAATTCTTAAAAATTATGAAATAAGGTCGTGTTCGCACTATGAGCCGTTTGTAGAGAAGCACTACACATCTAATTTATAGTGGATCATACATAATCTATTCCTAACATTTCTCAACATTTTTTCTAAAATACTTAAACCTTTTAAAATTTCTCAACCCTTTTCCTAAAATATTTAGATATCATTTTCCTAAAATAAATATACAACGGGCTCATACAATTATTGGGCTCGACCCTATTGGGCTAGTGAGGATATTTTAACACTTCCCTCACCACTAGTACTCATTCGTTGCACCATGTTGAGCTGACAACAAAAGCTCTAATGTTAGCCCTTTTGTAAACAAGTTTGTCACTCGGTCTTCTGTTTTGATTTGCTGCATCTTGATTTCTTCCGTCAAGACTTTCTCTCTAATGGAATGGGCTTCTGTCAAGTCTGTCACTTGGTCTTCTGCCTTGATTTGGCTTTTGGATTATTTTTGACTGTCTAAGTTGTTGAGGTGCAATTTCCTTTTCACCAGGTTCGCTTGGTTGAGTCACTCCTTACTCACCAACATGAGTGTCACTTGGATATTCAGACACATCAACATTTGACTGAATGTGCGTAGTTTGTTCCACCATCTTCTGTTGTAGAATTTGTTCAGTTTGCTCAAGGCTTGGTAATACTTCCTTCGCTAAGGGCCACCCCGCTTCTATTGCACCACTTTGATCGTCAATCATGTTATTTGAGCATCTTGAATCAATGATCCAGTCATCGTCATTATCCATATGCTCTCCCATCATTGCCATGAGCGCTAGTTCGTCTTCTTCTATGACACATATTGCCTCTACATCCCATTCCTCCTCCATCTTCTTTTTGGATGTTGCCACATTGCTTTTAACATAATTTTTCTTGGACCAACAACCCATAGACATGTGGCCATTTTTCCCGCAATTGTAGCAAATACCTCTAAATCTCTTCACTTGAGAGTTATTGTTGTCGTTCTTCTAAGCTCTCCTTGGTTGTGCAGTTCCTTCATGACTTCTTCCTTTGTCACCATTTTTGTATCTACGTTTGGTAGATGACTTATTGTTGCTCCGACTTTCATTGGGTAGAGTGCTTCTTCTTCGCCCTTTAATGTGATTCCTCTCATTTGTTTAGCCCTGACTTCTTGACTGGCTAACAAATTTTCAAACTCTACAAGTGATGGTTGAACAGGCGATCTTTGTACCGTAATAACGAAACTTCTATATTTTGGTCGCAATCCATGGATAATGATTCTCTTCATTCGAGATTCTCCAATGGCGGACTTCGGGTCTAGTTTAGTAATCTCCTAGCAGATCAACTTAACCTTGTGAAAGTACCGAGCAAACGTCATGTCATGTTGTGAAATTGACAACAACTCGTTCTCCAAAAGTTGTAGTCTTGTATCGTTCTTCTTTGAGAACAACATCACGAACGTGTTCCATGCTTCTTTCGGTGTCTTGTCATCCCAAATATGCTTTAACATCTCTTCTTTGATTGTAGTTTTCAAGGCAAACAATGCTTTGCCTGCTTTGATTCTCCATTTGCGCAAGGCGTTGTTAGAGTCCTCCTCTGGTAGCGTAGTTTCACTCCCGCCAACGATCTCCCAAAGGTCATGTCCTTATAAATAGGACATCATGCATGTTGCCCATGTGTTGTAGCTGTTGTTGTTGAGTTTCTTGATTCCTCCAACGATTTGAAAATCACCCATCGTGTTGACAATACCTCGCTAATACCAAACAAGCCTTTTTGTCATAAAACTTGCAGAGTCACGGACTACTCACGACACAAAGAAACTCACTCACTAATAATCTCAAGAAATCGTTTCCGATGTAGAAGATCAGACAGAGCTACAACCATAAAGCATACTAAGAATTTCAAAAGATCAGACAACCTACACTAACCTCGCTCTAATACCAGATTTTTTAACACAACTCTCTGTGGGAAACACTCACACATTTTATTAAAACCAATCGAGAAGAGATTACAAGACACAAGGTAGAAAACTACTGCACTCTGTGATTTATATTTCTTGGGATGAAAACCTAGGTAGGGTGGAGGTGTATTTATACCAGATGATAGAGAATCTATCCCTAAAATTTATCCACATTTTTCCTACACTATCTAAATCCCTTTCCTAAAATATTTAAGATTCAGATATATTTATTCATGAAATATGTAAATCATTTTCTTAAAATATTTAGGTATATTTATTCCTAAAATACCTAAATCATTTTCCTAAAATAAATATACAATGTGCTCATACAATTATTGGGCTCGACCCTATTAGGCTAGTGATGATATTTTAACTCATGTTACTAACTCCTTGCTTCGGAGTGTGAATATTACTCATATATACCAACACGGGTCCTCCTAGCATACTTTGTTTTACTCATATGCATCCTAAAAAAAATTTCAAAAGGTCACCCAATATAGAATTGCTACAAGCAAAAACATGCTTAATTTTAGAGTTTTTATGATTAAACAATAGAAAAGAAAGATGCATCTTGTTAGCATAATAGTGACTTTCAACTCTTTAAGCCTTATTTTATTCATCCTAGTGAGTGCCCCTAGTAAGTGTGGAAGCAATCTCGAGCCTCTTGAATAGGGTCAATTTGTCGTAAATCAATCTTAAGAGTGAGACGTGAAACCACATAGCTAGATAGTTGACCGGCACGCAGAGTTACTCCCCTAGATACAGTGGGCAATGTGGTTTGTGTTAAGGGTCGCCAACTAACCTTACACAAATGATTTTCAAAAGAGATAATGTCATATGGTCCAAATAGTTATGACGAGGCCTCATCCCACGATACCAGCCATTCATTGCGTGACTATGTAAGTATACTAAGCATGAAAACAAAAAGTTGGTTCACTCCAAGATGAGATTTGTTGTCTAGGAAATATGTGGTGCCATAACCCAATGAACAGTTTCTAGGCCCTGACAAGGTCTGTGACATGTAAGAGAACAACTCGAAACTTTGGGTCCTTTCTAGAAGCTCAGATAGCTATAGAATTAGGCATTAACTTTCTAAAATTCAGAGAAAAGTCTATGGTAACTTATTAGAATAAGGATGTGATGAGAGCCTACAAGGAGTTGATTACTAAATGTTTTTATACTCACCTCTTTTCATATTTTTTATTTTATTTTATCTTTTTTTTAGTCACGATCCAAGATTCAAATACTCGAAAATCGGGTCATTACACAATTACAAAGTGAGTCATATCAATAGTTTACCGGATCATCATATTTGTTAACACATACTAATGAAGATTACACTATAACCTTAAAATTTTCATACCATGGATCATGAATTGCAACTAAAATAATCAAAATTATATCATTACGAGACTTTAATACATTTATAGGTAAAAGTGGAAAAGGGTATTGAATTGGGGAAAGGGATTCAACCCGCATTAGGGCAATTGTAAAGGCCCAACGGAAAGAAAGGGTCATTCAAAGTTGCAAGACGGGGAATCCTTGAAGGACAGGTCGAGGCCGAAATCCGAGCGAATCCTCTGCGGGGGATTGTCTCGCTCGGATTTCGATTTCTATAACCCGAACCTGTTATTGGATCAAGTCATCAGGCTGCGCGATTCTGAGAACTTGGAAAAAATCCTCACTTTATTTTTTTTGGTTTTTATGTTATGTTCTTAAAATTTACAATATGGGATAGCTTCCATAAAGAACACATTGTTGTACTTTTGAAGGAATTGACGAGAGAGCCGAAGAGTTTCCACATAAGACGCAGGCAAATGAAAGAGAATAATTGAGAGATGAAGATGAAAGAAGAAAAGAAAAGGCAAAGAAACATAAAATGTAGAAATTGTGGGATTTATATGATTGAGAAATTAAATGAAAAGTGAAAAAAAACCAAACTATTGGAACACATGAAGTCCACTTCCAGCTGCTAAAAGTTTTTTTGACCTTAGTAATTCTTGTTAACTTTACACTATGTCTGCATCAAACATACACACTCAAGATTGTTACTAGAATCGACCATTTCATAGCAACTAAAATTTATGCATATGAACTTTGCTTGCTGAAACCAAAAAAAAATGTAGTCAACGGCATTCAAACCTTCATCCCCCACCAAATCTTCCTTATTTCTTGAACAATAATAATGAACAGATATCTAAACAGATAATAAGAAGATATCTAAAATGAAATATCTAAGTTAGAGATGTAAATAAAAGTAGAATTTATCCCGGAACTAATAAACGATGATAATAGTAATATCACTTTTTTCCACAAGCATGAAACTCACCATTCAACGTCAGTGCCAATACCATAACAATTGAGTAACGAAAGAGTTGGGCGAAACAATCCCATACCATGTTTATGAAACAACATCATAATACATTGTTTTAATAAGAGGAGAGAAAAAAACCATCCACTATTCCTCCACATGATGCGCTTTTATTTATTCCTGCATCCACAACATCAATTAACTTCATATAACACAAGAATGAATGTCTCCACAGACAAAAGAAACAAATTTTCGGCAATAGAATTCACCTTTTTTCATTCATAACATCTAATCTCACTACTCACTACTCACAAAAGCCCTCACTTAGATTGTCTAAATAACTTATTTGTATAAGAATATGAACCATTATCTGTAGCGACTCTGGGTTATATATGCTTTCTCAATGTTAATAATTATATACAAAGAACTTTAGAGAGTTAGTGAATAATAGCAGGCATTGGAGCAGTGTGAAGTTTCAAGAGAGAAAATCTATTTTCAATCAAGTGGAATTTTCTTTTTGAAACTTGAAAGTTACTCATGGTAGTAGCTTACAACAGAGAAGAAGATATCTCATACCTCGTCCTCGTCCTCGTCACCGTCCTCATTATTCTTCTTGAGGCGAGTAGTACCACCCTCTTTAACAATCGGCAGCTTCATCTCACCGAAAGGTGTGTCGACATGAATATTCCCTTTTATGGTGTAGCCAGTCCCTCTTCCTCTGATCATATCCCAAAGTGCGGAACCGAATTCCTTCGGCTTGAAGGTGATGGGCAAGTCGACGTAACTTATCCCATTTTTATCAATGGGTGTAAATTCGGAGAGATCCGCACGTCCAATACTAACATCAGAGAGCCAAACTTCACAGTCTATGTCCTTCAACCCCAACTCAAAGTCATTCTTATTTTCCAATTTCAAGTGGAGAATGGCAACAGTTTCTTCAAACGAGAATCTATCGAAACGAATCTTCTCGATATCGACGTCAGGCTTGTAAGGAATAGGGATCTCTCCAGTTTTCTCAAGTGGCAGTGTCAGTCTCCCAAAAACAGGCACGTCTACAATGAGATCAACCTTGATTCTGTAAGGAATGATACTGCCAGGTTTAATGTCATGATATGTGTTCTTTATATCATCATAAACCAACTTCACAGGAATTTTGACAGTTTCCTCTCCATGAGCATGAATTGTTCCAGCATCAGGAATCAACCCAGAGATCAGTTTCCTGCCATCACTCTCTATCAAGTAGTCAATGTCAATTAGGGGAATGGGAACAGGATTAGGATTTTTAATCAGAACATCAACAACAATCTCAGCCTTCTCAAGATTGATGGATGGAATATGAATTGCAGCGACATCAGCAGTTGGCTTCCCAAAACCGATCGCTTCTTCAATCTTCTCACCGATGTCATGAATGAAATCTTTCACTTTGTCCATGAATCCACCCTTCCCTTCATTTTCATCTTTCTTCTGGTCTTCTTTATCTCCCCTTTCCACGATCTCAGGTTTATCAGAAGACGCCATAACTTCATTGTAAATTACAAATGCACAAATTTAGAACAATTCTCAGATTTATTACTTCGTACAATTTCAAAGATGAAAGATGAAACAAATGCATAGTTGCAGCAGAAAGATGAAACAAAATTCTAGAGACTCAGAGCTATGGTTTCAGAATCAAATATCATCATGTGGTCATAAATTACAAGGGAGATTAATTTCTTGTCCTGCGAAGAACATGTATGGTGAAATTTTCTAAAACTCGACCAAAATTAATTAAACATCAACAAAGAAAACAGACAATCAGAAGAAAGGATATAAAAAGCATTAACAATTTAGCAACAATAAATGGGGAGATTTGCAGAAGAGAAACTTGAAATGCAACCAATAAGGGATCTAAATTTGACTATGAAGAGAAGGATGGGGTTAAATTCTGAGATAAAGCGGAGATCGGATAAGTCAAACAAACAGATCGGAAGAAGATCTAACAGAAGAACAGCAAGAAAATCAAAATAGAAAAAACTGAAAGTAGAAAATTGAAATGCAGGAGAGAAGCAGAGGAATTAACCTGAAGGAGATGAGAAGGGCAGTGGGAGCAGAGTGAACGGAAGGAGCGGAAGTTAGAAGAAGAAGAAGAAGAAGAAGGTCAAATAGAGAGAAATGGGAAAGAGGTTTGGATATGAACGAAGAGTACTTTGATTGATCGGATTAATCGCCGAGGGACACGTTGTTGGGTTTACACGCTGCCGACCAAATTTCTTCCAATAAATAATTGACGTGGCTCCCACATTTATGTCCACCAGTCGGTGATTTCTTTTCACTCTTATTTCGGTTCCTTAAAAGTTTTAATAAATTTATTGTTTTTTTATTAAACAATAATATAAATTAGTTTCATAATTATTCCCCAACATGGACTATGAATAGCGTTGAAATAATTTAAAATCAATATAACTTATTTTGTACGAATCTGTGGTGTGATGGTAAAGTTTTATTTATTATTATTTTTTGAATGAATGTAGAAACCATTTAATAGAATATTATGCAAGAATGAAATTCCAAATCATACGGTTAATTATTAGTTAATTAAGACAATTAGTGTGAAGACCTTAATAACTAACAAGGAAAGATAAATAAGAAATTCGAGCAGAAAACTCATAACTTAGAAAGACCAAATATGTAAGGAAAGAGGAATGCTGATCAAAATATTGTCCAATAGATTATCCGTATACCAAAAATGTAAAAATTAGAGACCACATGCAATTATCTCATTTTAGTAGCCGGGGGTATGGTCTAGGCCTTCAAATTCAATTTGGGACACGAGAGAAAAAAATCACGTTTGACAAATCAATGAAGACCAATTGAAGTGATAACTCAAGTACTTTTGAGTAAGGTACTAAAATAGAGTAGCATGTGGCTCGAATATTTTAAGAAATGCTCACTAAGAGACCCACTATCGGGGTTATAATGCAAACACATACAAATACATGCATGAGACCTATCATAACAGTCTGCTTTCCTACACACGGCCCACTCCTGCGAGTATGGACCCACCAGTCGGTTCGCACACCTCCTGGCTCCCTTTCTGGTTGGGCGAGCATACTCTGGGAGCTGTTGGTGTCGGACACCCGTTAGGAGTAGCGACTGTCACGGCAATACTATGCCAAACATAATGATCGTTCTCATGCTTAGTACAGTACACGTCCGTACTATCGTGAAGGAATAGGGGTATCTCCCGATGCATCAACACACAATAATGCATGAGATCCCTATATTTTTCCATTTTAATTATTCTTAATACAACCCCGCTAGCGTATTTTTCATATCATAACGTTTCTCATACCATTTCTCATAACGTGTCACGACCCAATTTTCGAGGCTTCGAAACTCGGACCCTGACCCAAAAGACAAAATCGAAAACAAACAAAAAGAAAAGAAGAGTAAAATAAAAAGATGAAAATCCAATAAAATTAAAATAGAAGAAAGCGGAGTGTAATTTTCAAATATTTCAAAGGAGGATTTAAATTTACAAAAAGGAAATACAATACAAATATAAAAGGAATTTACAAAAGACTCCAAAAGACCGAAAAGGGACCGACGCTCCGGAACGACCTCCCCTGTGACCACACAGCTCTCGAACGCTCCTCCACCTCGACCGACACCTAAAAAAAAAGGTAGAAAGGAATGAGTATAAAAATTATACTCAATAAGCCCCCTACTTGTAGGCTCTCTTCGCATCCTAACTTAACAGGTTCCCACGGTCTCCTGATCCGGTTCTAGGACATCTGGTTCTAATCTTAGTCCCTTGGAACTTGCCCCTTGGGTTCCATCGGATCATCGTCCTTTCATTAGACACCTAGAGGTTCCTTACGCCAAGCTGATATGGTCGGTATCTCTCTATGAGGCGCTACCTCTACATGGCTATCTGGGACTACATGGTATCTAGTCTAGGGGTGTGCTAAATACCCCTAAGCCCATATATTCCCCTTATGGAGGGCGCGACCCAACCCGTTCCCATACAACTAATGGGCTGTACGACGTGGGGACACATTTCCCATGTGAAATGGCTAAGAGCAGTAAAGAACTAGTCAGAGACCCTTGGTCCTCCCATGAAGCTATAGATACCGTTCTCACTCTAGCAATCTATGAACATTCCTGAGGTACCTTGTTGTCGTGGTAATCCGCTTCCTAGGGGAAGGTTAAGTCTGGCTAGAGCGACTTATCGCTCCTAGCAGCAATTCCCTAGGCTTATCATAGAAATTGGCCATAGAAAATAATAGAGTGTGCATGCAACCGTCTTCTAACATCATAATATATAATTCATGTAAACTAGGCACGCAGGTTCGACGGGGTGATGGCCTCCATCAAGCACCCAAAACACGAGGTTCGCGCTCAATGGGGCGAAGTCATCCATCAAGCATCCAGAACGCGGAATGCACAATTCTAACATAAATTAAATGCATACATACGTACAGCGGAAGCTTAAAGCATACAAGCAACACTAAGATAATTCACCCAATACACTCATAACAATCAATCTGACTAATCTTATTCACGGAGAGCTAGTCTAAGGTAAAGGTACTCGCATGCATGCAATCCAAGCGAATCCTACAAGTATTTCTTCCTAAATACCGGGTGGTGACTTACCTGGTTGACGCGTGCCCTTTCGCTAGTGTTTCTTTGCCCGTGAGGTGTCTAAAAATACTGATTTCCTTAAATTAGGTCCCTATTCACATAAAAACAGTATTAGAACTGGAATCGGGACAAAAATCGGGCAAACGGCCAAAACGGCCATTTCACGTGCGCTGGCCACGCGCGTGGAAGTGCGCCAGTCGCATGCCGCACGCGCACCTAGCTCGCGCGGCAGCTTCTGCGCAGTCGCGGGTCGGTCGGTCTGATTCGGCTCGACATGGCTCGTGTTCGCGGTTAGGCTCGGGCTTTGCAGGCGACACGTGTCGTCGCCTCGCTGGTGCTGCGTTGCTCCAGCCGACGGTCGACGCGTGTCCGGCGCCTTTCATGCCGCCCTTCGCCGCTCGCCGGCCGGCCGACTTTTTTTTTTTTTTTTTTTTTTTTCTCTCTGTCCTCTACAATCCGTAACATAGTGCCCCTTTCTGATTTTCTTATCTTTTGATTCGTTGTTCGGATCGATATGATTTCTTCGGCAAAGTTCTAGATCATGTTACAGGCTACGTCCTAGTATTTTTTTCGTAATTTTTTGCTTAACTACAGGACAGGTTAAGAGCGTCGGAAGTTCGCTCACGGTTCTCGGACGATTCTCGGATCTCCGCGTTCGGGTTGAGATCTCGGCCAAACTTCTTCACAGATCGTGCGTAGAGTTGTTCCTAGGTGAATATCTCAGCATTTTAGGACTCGATTCACATAAGAAAAGCTCAAATCTGAGAAATGTCGTTCAAAACCTTACCTCCCGAAATGTTCTTGGATCTTGACGGAGCGTCAGCCTCGCTAGCCTCTCAGTCCTTGTACAAGTCTCGTCTGAAGGTGGATTCCAACGGAGGTCTGATAAACTTCGTGGCTGATTCCTCTTCGTTTTCTCTCTAACTCTCTTTTTCTTTTGCAGGGAATTTGACCGGGTTTTCCTTGAACCCCTATTATGGCTGGAGGCAGTTGACTTAGCTTTTTTTTTTTTTTTTTTTTTTTTGGGCGTTGCGTAACGTTTATCATGTCATTTATCATAAATTCCATGCATATGTTGGGGTTGTAATTCATGTTATTTGTCGTTTTTTATGTCATTCATATCATATCATTTATGTAACATTTAAGTCATAATATAACGTTTTCATGCTTTCAGACATAACAATCCATATCGTGCACATATCGTATCATATATCATAACAGTCACATAATATATTCCTAGCACGTCTTCAACAAATCATATCATAACATATCATATCACAAAGCACATCAATTCAACAAATACAACATAAAAATCACATCGCATAGCAGTTACGTATTATTTCATAACAGTCTACATATACAACCTATGACACGTGTGAAACCACGAGCACATGTCATCATACAACATTCAATTTATAACCTAACGATGGTACGACCACTTACTTGGTTGGCCTTAGCCAGCGTTCTCCCTATTTAAATTACATTAGCTCTCACTCCTCGAAGCGTTCCAAGTTTTCGCCAGTTGTCATTTTCTATTAGATCGTTCGTCATCTTTCGTTAGTATTTCATGATTTTAATATAATTTCAACTAGAACTTATGAAATATTGCATTAAAATGACCTCAATTACCTTAATTAGGGTCGAAAACAGGTTTGAAAGGGTCGGAACAATAGAAATTGGGCTAAAAATAGAATCTCAAGCCAATGAGCAAAGAAATTGAGCCATGGAGCCATTTGAGCCGAGTCGAGCCAAGCTGTTTGAGTAATCTAAGCCAAGGGGTATGTCATGCTGGTGTGCCACATGGCGCAATGGGAAGCCACCGCCGCGTGTGCAAGCCCTTCCTGGTCGAGGCGTGGGTTGCCGATCGCGGTCACGGGTTGCGGGATTTGAGCTGGCTGCATTGGTGTACTAGGCCAGGACATGGGTTTGGGGTTGCAGGCGTTTGGATTCTTGGCCGAAATTGATTTGGTTGATTCAATTTGTTGTAGGCTTGGGCTACGGGTAGTGTATCCGACCCAGATCCGAATCTGACCCAAGGTGTCGTCTTCTTCATCCGACTCCACTGATTTTCTCTCTCTTCCGTACGTCACTTTTCGACGTTGTTTTTGTCCCTTTTTCTTCCTTTCCTATCTGACAGCCCCTCTCCTTCCTTCCCACGAGATTTTCACGATGCAAAAAGTCTAAAAAAAATCCAATTTTCGATTTGAAATCCAACGAAGTACAACGGCGTTAGAGCGTGTGAGGCTTACCTCTCGTGGTTGTATGAATGTTGGCAGTGCTTTTCGCAATAAAGGAGGGTTGTTTCGGCGTCGGGCTTCCTTTAGATAAAGTCGCTGGTGAGGTTTCGTTTTTCTTTTCTTCTTTTTCTTGATGTCTTTTGACTGAGCAAATTGGAGGAAATCCTTGACGGAGAATAGCCGAAGAAAAATGTTGGAAGAAGAAAATAACAGAAAAACACAAGAGAGACAGAAGATGTATTGAGATGATTCTAATGAAGACTAGTGATTTGTTTCTCATTAGATTGGCATATTGAAATAACAATATACGCTAAAAATAGAAAGGAGTGGCAACTCAATTAACGCCATTCCACTCGACGTGGCCATTCCACTCAACTTAGTTTTGTGGCTTTAACTTAAAAATAGGGATGAGTTTAACTGAAAAATAGGGATGACTTTAACTTAAAAATTGGGATTTATCTAACAATCTCCTCCTAAAGCCTGTGGTATATCTACCTTATTGTTTGAACTCCGATCTTCAAGCGAAGTTCTTCAAATTTCACCCGCGCCTGAGATTTGGCGAAGATGTCTCCAAGCTGTTCCTCTGTTCAGATGAAATCAGTCTTGATGAGCCCCCGATCTGCACATTTTTTGATGTAGTGGAATTTGATTTCTATGCGCTTGCTCCGGTCGTGCAATGCTGGATTTTTAATCCGGGAGAACGTAGCTTTGTTGTCCACGTATAGCATTGATGGATCGTCTTCTCTTCTGATGAGTTCTTCCATCAGCCGCGCAAATCAGACCCCCTGTGTGGCCGCCGTCGAAGTGACGATGTATTATGCTTCTCAAGAAAACAGAGCAACTACCTTTTGTTTAGTTGATTGCCAGCAGATTGCGCCGCATGAGAGGAAGTAAATCATCCTGCTGGTGCGGCCATGTCACTATCACTGTAGCAGACCTAAAGCTTTTCCTTTCCTCTCCCTGCATAGTATCTCACATCCCAACCTCTGGTTCCGGCCACATAGCGCAGGATGCGCTTGACAGCCACGAGATGCTCCTCCCTAGGTACTTCCATAAACCTACTCACGTATCCAATGGAATAAGCGAGGTCATGGTAGAATGCAGACTCCCGACAATGTTACGGTAATTGGTGGCATCAACTGCCGTCGTAGTGCCAGCCTTCCTTAGTTAGAGCCGGACCTCCATTGACATCCTTGTAGGGTTATTGTCTGTTAGCCCAGCTGTGTCCAGCAGCTTCTTCACGTACGCACCTTGACAGATGGTGATTTCGGCAGTACTCTGTTGCACTTTGATGCCGAGGTAGTAGCTGAGCACACCGAGATTGCTCATCTTGAAGTTCTTTGACATCTCCTTCTTGAATCTTCCAAGAACTTCCATATCGCCTCCAGTGATTATGAGATCATCGACGTACACTCCCATGATCAGTCGTTGTCTGCTGTGACCGTGCGTGTACATGCCATGCTCAAAGGCACAACACTTGAACTTCAGCGACAGTAGGGTACTATCGAGGTTCACATTCCAGGATCGTGGTGGTTGTCGAAGCCTATAGAGTGCCTTGTGCAGACGCAGTACCTTGCTGGAGTTGTCGTTCTATAGAAAGCCAGGTGGTTGTCGGACGTAGACGGTCTCCTTCAGCTCTCCGTTGAGGAAAGTGGATTGTCGGACGTAGACGGTCTCCTTCAACTCTCTGTTGAGGAAAACGGACTTTACGTCCATGTGGTGAACCTCCCAAGAGTAATGTGCCGCAATCGCCAACAACAGACGGACGGATTCCAACCTTTCCACTGGCGGGAATACTTCTTCGAAGTCCACTCCTTGCTTCTGGACATAGCCCTTTGCCACAAGACGGGCCTTGTGCTTCACAACTTCTCCCTCTTCGTTACGCTTTAGTTTGAACACCCATTTGAGCCCCCTATCACTCGGTGTCCTAATGGCATGCAGTTCGACCACCTCTACTTCGAGCTTGCGTGCTGCCAGTCCCGATGGATCACCTCCCATCCTCTCAATAGGTCTTCAATCCTCCGGTATCTGACCGCGCCAGACCATCATCGTGATCGACATCCTACGTCGAATCCGCGTAGTACGTGGTGTTGCGAACTCCACTAGTTCAGGGGGTTCTGCTGGGGGGAGTAGGGCGTCATTAGGTACCGCTGAATGCTGAGCTCATGCAGTACTTGCCGAAACTCGCCGAGGAGAATTCTCCGCCTCGATCCATGTGCAACACTGGCATCTTCTTCCTGCATTCGGCCCGGTAGGGATGCCTGAGACAGAAAAGGGCTCGCTTGATGACGACTCGACGTCCGTCTTTGCGGCGCTGGCCTCTTGGTGGCGGTGATGGAGGAGTGCATGAGCATGTCCGGAATGGACCCCACGACGTGTGTATTTTTATGCTTTGGTGCATTTTTTCTACCTTGAGAACCTGAAACCTGTGCGTTGTTAGGTCAACCTTCTAACCAATTTTACCAATCAACTTGGCTTTGATAAACTTGGCTTCTCCACAATGATATACCACCGATAGATTAACCTTGCTCTGATACCATTTGATGTCTTTTGACTGAGCAAATCGGAGGAAATCCTTGACGGTGGAAAAACAGCCGAAGAAAAATGTTGGAAGAAGAAAATAACAGAAAAACATAAGAGAGAGACAAAAGACGTATTGAGATGATTCTGCTGAAGACCAGTGATTTGTTTCTCATTAGATTGGCATATTTAAATAACAATTATACGCTAAAAATAGAAAGGAGTGGCAACTCAATTAATGCCATTCCACTCGACGTGGTCATTCCACTCAAACTTAATTTTTTGGCTTTAACTAAAACATAGGGATGACTTTAACTTAAAAATAGGGATTTATCTAACAATTATCTCTCTCTCTCGGTTCTTATATCTTTTTTTCTCTTTTGTAGGGGTCTGTGGCGTTTGTCAAAAGATGGGGATGGAGCGTGGAGATCGATGAGAGTCGGGAGAGTGTGTTAGGAGGCGTTGGAACGAGAACTCCGATTCTCGCTAGAATTCTTGGGTCTTGCCAGAGTTCCCGTTATAATGGTAGACGTTCTGCTTAGCATATAGACAGGAACCTCAGGGACGTAGCAAAGATGTGAGAAGCCTCTATGTTGCGTTTGCGGGAAACAACACTGGGGGCAGATGTATGACAGGTTCAAGATCATGCTTCAGGTGCAATCGTGAAGTTCATAGGCCAGATACTATACTGGGAAGGATACTGAGAATCCAAGGGAACCACCTAGAGACCTGGCAGTGGCGAGCGCACTATAAAAACTCGATCACAGACAAGGGCATAATGCATCTACCAGTTCGGACGCTGGAACTTCTGACACAGTGGTGGCAGGTACGCTTTCTATATTTGGACATTATGCATTAACGTTGTTTGATTCTGACTCTACGCATTCCTTTATTTCTATGCATTTTGTTAGTCAAGCTGGGTTCACATTAGAACCCTTATTATTGCATGTGTTGTCTAATAGTACCCTAGAGTTGTATATCTAGTTACTAAGAATAGGATAAAAGATGGAAAAGTAATAGTAGCCGGACGGACCATAAACATAGACCTAAAAATAGTAAATATGACAGATTTTGACGTCATATTAGGAATGGTCTGGCTAGCCGAGAATTATGCCAGTATAGATTGTCATAAGAAAGAAGTAGCATTTAAACCACCAAACGAACCTAACTTTAAATTTAAAGGAACTTGCTCGGGAGTCACCCCAAAGATAATATCGATGATGAAAGTCAAACGCTTAGTACAACAAGGAGGGTGGGTTATACTAGCCTGTGCAGTAGACGTAAAAGGAAAAGAAAAAACAATGGATACAGTACCCATAGTAAATGAATTCCCAGATGTCTTTCTGGAGGACCTACAAGGAGTTCCTCCTTCACGAGCGGTAGACTTTGGAATAGAACTCAAACCAAGAACTGGACCCATCTCTAAAGTATCCTATCACATGGCTCCAGCGGAACTAAAAGAACTAAAACTACAACTACAAGACCTACTAGACAAGGGTTTCATTCAACCAGCGTATCCCTTTGGGGTGTGTCGATGCGCCTATGTATCGACTATAGGGAGTTAAACAAGAGAATAATAAAGAAAAAATATTCATTCCCACGCATCAAGGACCTATTCGGCCAATTCCAAAATAGACCTTCGATCAAACTATCACCAGATTAAGATTAAGGATGCAGATGTACCTAAAACCATCTTTCGAATAAGATATGGCCACTACGAGTTTGTAGTGATGTCATTTGGCCTCACCAACGCCCCAATGGTGTTCATGGAATTAATGAACTGAGTATTCAAAAAGTATCTAGAAACGTTTGTAATTGTGTTCATAGACGATATCCTAATATACTCGTAATGGATAAAAAAATACCAACAACACCTCCGAAAAGTCCCAACTATCTTAAGGGAAACAAGTTGTGCGCCAAATTCTCCAAATGTGAATTTTGGCTACGACAAGTGTCGTTCTTAGGGCACATAGTGTCTAAAGAGGGAATTTCAGTAGACCTCACTAAGATAGAAGCCGTCACCAAATGGGAACTCCCAACTACGGTTACCGAGGTACGGAGTTTCCTGGGGTTAACAGGCTATTATTGAAGGTTTGTCCAAGACTTCACTAGAATATCTTCGCCTTTTACATAGTTGACAAGAAATTGTGTACCTTTTATATGGAACGACGCATATGAGACAAGCTTTCAAGACCTAAAACAAAGACTAGTGTCAGCTTTAGTAGTATTCACAGTCCCAGAAAGCTCAGCGGGATACGTAATATACAGCGACGCATCCAAAAAGGGATTGAGTTGTGTATTGATGCAACACGGTAAAGTGGTTTCTTACACATCACACCAATTAAAAGAATACGAGAAAAATTATCCTACACATGACCTAGAGTTAGCCGCAGTAGTGTTCGCATTAAAGATTTGGCGACACTACCTGTATTGCGAAAAGACCCAAATCTACACTTATCACAAAAGTCTAAAATACTTTTTCAACCAAAAAGAACCGTACATGAGACAATGAAAGTGGTTTGAATTAGTAAAAGACTATGATATAGAAATCCAATACAACCTTTGAAAGGAAAATGAGGTCGTAGATGCACTGAGTCGAAAAACGGTACACTCATCGGTCCTCATCACAAGGGAACCACAAGTACAAGCAGATTTCGAATGAGCTGACATAGCTGTAGTAACTGAGAAGGTCATAGCACAGATGACTCGACTCACAGTGCGACCCATCTCAGAAAAAAGAGTACAAATTCACAACAAGAGGATCCCAACCTAAATAAAATACAAAGTCAACTAACAATGAACCTAGTAGAAAGCTTTTCCAAATTGTCAGACAATGGACTGTTATGTCAAGGACGACTATGCGTCCCAGTTGTGGGTGAACTAAGGAATGAAATATAGATTGAGGTACACAACTCACCCTTCTTGATACACCTAGGTAGTACCAAGATGTATCAAGATCTGAAACAACACTTCTGGTGGCGAAGTATGAAAAAGGATATCGCGGAATTTGTGAGTAAATATTTAGTGTGCCACCAAGTAAAAGTTCATAGGTAAAAAACAGTGAGACTACTACAACCTCTAAGTATACCGGAGTGGAATTGGGAGAATATGACTATGGACTTCATAATGGGCTTACCTAGAACACTGAAAGGCTATACAGTAATCTGGGTAATTTTTGACACGCTGACAAAGTCGGCAAACTTTCTATCGGGCAAGCCAACATATACAGTAGACAACTGAGCTCAACTGTATGTGAAAGAAATCGTGAGGTTGAATGGAGTTCCACTGTCAATAGTATCGGATCGGGATCCACGCTTTACGTGGGCGTATTGGCGAGGACTCTAGAAAGCGTTGGGTACCTGCCTTGACTTTAGCAATGCCTTCCACCCACAGACTGATGGCCAAATGGAGCAGTTGAACCAAATTACGAGCATGCATTATGAATTATGAATTTCACGGGAGTTGGGACACCAAATTACACCTGATGGAATTCTCGTACAACAACAGCTTCTTAGTAACTATCGGGATGACACCGTTCAAAGTGTTATATGGAAAACGGTGTAGATCTCCATTCTGATGGGACGAAGTAGGTGAACGAGAAATAGTGAGACCCGAACTAGTTCACATTACAAATGAGGCAATATAGAAAATTAGAGCAAGGATGCGCACTGCGCTGAGCATATAAAAGAGCTATGCAGACTTAAGGCGTAGAAACCTAGAGTTCAAAGCAGGGGACATGGTGTTCCTGAAAGTAGTTCCTATGAAGGGTGTCCTAAGGTTTGGATGCAAGGGCAAGCTAAGCCCCCGCTTCATTGGACGCTTCAAAATCCTACAATGAATAGGTTCGGTAACGTATAAGTTCACCTTACCACCCTCACTCTCGAGTGGACACGACCTATTCCATGTATCCCTGCTAAGGAAATATATCATGGACACTACGCATACGATAGACTATAAACATCTTGAGATAGAAGAAGACTTAAGCTATGAAGAAAAAGCGGTTAAAACTTAGCTCGGGAGGTGAAAGCATTGCGTAATATTAATATTGGCTTCATCAAGGTACTGTAGAGAAACCAACAAACTGAGGAAGCTATGTGGGAGCAGGAGGAGGAAATAAAGGAAAAATACCCCGAGATAATGCAAGAATTTGAGACTTTCAAGAACAAAAGTTATTTTTAGGGGTAGATAATGTAATGATATGAAAATTAAAAAAAATGAAAACTCCTGCGAGACCCGAGAATTTAGATGAGCACCAAGTTCTCGTTTCAACGCTTCCTAACACTCTCTCCTGACTCCCACGAATCTCCACGCGCTATCCTCATCTCCTACTAGAGAGAGAGAAAGAAGAAAACAAAAAAGGAAATCTCACCGGCGAGCTTATCCAAAGGAGCCCTGACGCCTAAAAAGCCTTCTACATTGCGAAAAGGACCGCCAACGTTCATACAATAATGAGACATAAGCCTCACACGCTCTAACAACGTTGTACTTTGTCGGATTTCAAATCGGAGTTTAGGTTTTTTTAGACCTCTCGGAATTGTGGTTATAGGCACCAAAGCATCGCGAAATCCTCGTAGGAAAGGAGAGGGGCTGACAAAGAGGAAAGGGAGAAAAAGAGATGAAAAAATGACGTTGGAAAGTGACGTACGAAAGAGAGAGAAAATTGCCGGAGAAAAATTACAGGAGTCGGGTGAAGAAGACGACACTCTTGGTCATTTCCAGATCCGTGTTAGATACCCTACCTGCAGCCCAAGCCTAAAAGAAACTGAATCGGCCCAATCCATTTCGGCTCAAAACCCAAACGCCTGCAGCCCCAAACCCACATCTCGCCCTAGTACACCAACACAACCAACCCAGATCCTGCAACCCGTGCTTGACTCGGAAGGACCTGCACATGCGGTGGCTCCCCATTGCACCACATGGCACATCTACAGTGCGAAAAATCCCTCGGCTCAGTCGACTCAAACGGCTCTGCGGCTCAATTTCCCCGCTAATCGACTCGGGATTCCATTTTTAGCCCAATTTCTATTGTTTCGACCCTAATTAAGGTAATTGAGGTCATTTTACTGCCGTATTTCACAAGTTCTATTTGAAATTATATTAAAATCGTGAAATACTAATGAAAGATGACGAACGATGTAATAGAAAATGACAACCGATGATAGCTTGGAACACTTTCGAGAAGTAGGAGCTAACCTAATTTAATTAGGAAGAACAACCTGCTAAGGCCAACCAAGTAAGTGACGCTACCGTCGTTAGGTTATAAATTGAATGATGACACGTACTCGTGGTTTCACACGTGTTATAGGTCATATATGTGTAGACTGTTATGAAATAATTTAACTGCTATGCAATGTGATTGTTATGCTGTATTTGTTAAATTGATGTGCTATGTGATATGATATGTTATGATATGATCTATTGAGATGTGCTAGGAATATATTATGTGACTGTTATGATATATGATACGATAGGTGCGCGATATGGATTGTTATGTATGAAAGCATGAAAACGTTATAAACATGACTTATATGTTACATAAATGATATGATATGAATGGCAAATAACATGAATTACAACTCCGACATATGCATGAAAATTTTGATAAATGACATGATAAACGTTATGGGAAATGGTGTAAGCAACGTTATGAAATAAAAAATACGCTAGCGGGGTTGTATTAAGGATAATTAAAATGGAAAGATATAGGGACCTCATGCATTAACGTGTTCTCATGCATCGGGAAATACCCTTATTCCTTCACGATAGTACGACGCGTACGCTACTAGGCAAGGAAACGATCATTATGTTTGACATAGTGCTTACGTGACGGTCGCTACTCCTAACGGGTGTCTAGTATCAATAGCTCCCAGTGTATGCTCGCCCGACTAGAAAGGGGCTCAAGAGGTGTGCGAACCGGCTGGTGGGTTCATACTTGCACGTGTGAACCGTGTGTAGAAAATTAATTACACATCTAAGTTGCTCGTTAGGATAGCCACCGTAGGAAACAGACTGTTATGATATGTCCCATGCATGAATTTGTATGTCTTTGCATTATAACTCTGATAGGGGGTCACTTATTGAGTATTTTAAGAAATACTCAACACGTGCTACTCTATTTTTCAGGTAAAGGCAAGGTGCCCCTGTAAGGTCGGCGGTGGCACCGCAATCCCGAGACTGTGGCACATGCTTAGGATAGATTCGTATTTAATTTTAGTAGATTATAGGTTAGTGTATAGGTTAATTGCATTTCCATTAGGACATTTCATTTTATATTATTTTTCGTTTTGTTTCTACTTGCATTAGTTATATTCAAAAGTAATAAAGGAAGCAAGCAAGATTAAGGTTGGTTTTATTATAAAGTTTCAACAGAGTAATTCCGAATTAAATGTTCATGATATATGTACGATAGCGACCTTAGGTTAAGTAGAAAATTTAGGGTCGTTACACATCCTTGTCCTATGGGGGGACGTGGATCACGCGGGTAGTTCTTGGAGCTGACACACAGAAAGGGTCGCACTCCTAACTTTGTGATATAATATGGAAATCAGCCCAAGGGAAAGCTTTGATATGAAATCAGCCCAAGGGAAAGCTCTGATACCAAATGATATGATAAGGAATCACTACAAGGGGAGTAAGATTCAGATTACCTTGTTGATCGAATATCTCAAGACAAGAATATTGTTTGAGATTCGAATCACTCCACAAGCAAGATCGATCATGTCTAGCTTGAATGATTCTTGTTGATCAAATATCTCAACGCAAGAACACTTGTTTGAGATTCGAATCACTCCACAAGCAAGATTGATCATGTCGAGCTTGAATGATTCTACATGCAACCTAAACTACATAGAATTGCAAAGAAATTTAGCCATTGGCTAAAGAAAAGCACAAATGCTTCTTTTACTATATTTTCCAAGTCCCCTTACAATTACAACATACATGACTTTATATAGCATCAAAATGAAACTATTAAAGGCATTCCAAGAGTTGTAACATTCATACTTTATGGCCATAATTAACAATTAGGTAATTGTAACCTAAAGTAAATAAAATGTCTTAAATTATATTAATGAAATACAATAACTCTAAATTACTCTAAATTGTAACCTACCCAAAATTTATAACAATAAAACTTCTTCTTCAATGTGGCATGAATTGAAATATCTTTTTGATAATTTCAACAACATTTTCTTCACATCTTCATTGAAGTATATTGTATGATTGATGTCTCTTGGTTCATATCATTCTCCACTTCTTCAAGAGGATTCGTCCTCGAATCTATTTGTGAAACTTTGCTGCAAAAAATAAGTTATGGAAACGCAAGGAAACATATATCCGATCTTGAGCCTAAAGCTCTTATACCAAATGATATGATATGGAAATCAGCCCAAAGGAAAGCTTTGATATGAAATCAGCCCAAGGGAAAGCTCTAATACCAAATGATATGATATCAACCCAAGGGAAAGTATGGAACGGATTACCTTGATGATCAAGATCAAGAGTAAAGAAAATTCGTTTCTAAACTCATGATTCGAATCACTCCACAAGTGGTTTGATCAATACCACTTGAATGACTCAAGCATGCAAGTTCTAAACACAAGAATTTGCAAAGAAAAACTTAGCTCTCAACAAAGCTTAAGTAGAAATTCTATTCTTAATTCCAAAATCTGATGTCTCTAATCAAAGAAAAGAAGGCTTTATATAGCCTTTACAACCTTAACCTATGTGATACATAACTCCCAAATTAAATGGGCTAGTAAATGAGAAATACCTATAACCTCCATATTAAAATGGCTAGTTAATGGTGGAATATGGTAACCTATGTGGGTTACAATATAACCTTAACTCCTATATTTAAAACTAGCTTAAATATGACCAACAAATATTTAAATTATAATTAAATAGTGCAATGAATGAAATGTGCTTATTAGTCATATTTAGACTAATATCATAAATTCAGCTGAGTTCATTAAATGCAACTTAAAGTGCATTTAATTCATCTCTTTCTTGAAACTCAACTTTGCACAACACATAAGGGAGGTCTCCAACGTCTTTTAGAATTTCCTTTGATGAGCTCACCATAGCTTGAATATAAGTGTATAAGGTTTGTTGTAGCTTCTTGGCTCTCATCCTTGTAATTGGACCTTCAGGTATGGAAATTCCTTGGTCGTGGTTCATATCACTTTGGGTGACTATATAGTTTTATAGGATGAGTTTGCAAGCTAACCTCCCATAGATAACAAGAAGGATAGGCACACACTATACTGTCTACTAGAATCGCACAACAACGCACACACTCGATCAAGATAAACACAAAGAACAGGAGAGAGAAAATTCAAGGAGGAATATTGGCTAAAAGTTTTATTGATGACTTCATGTATGTACAACAATAGAGAATACAGAGAATGAAGAAAGTACATTTTGAGAGCACTGCCTAATGGGTATATATATGGTTTCAGTTTACTAAATATAGTTTTAATATATTTAGCCGCCTACGAAATATAATCTACCAAATATATCTTCACCAAATCTCTACGAAATATCTACCATATATATCTACCAGATTTTTACGGAATATCTACCATATATATTTCTACCAGATCTTTTAGTATAAATAGGCTCCATATCCTAACAATCTTCCACTTGGAGACCAATCAAGTCAACCAAGAATTTCATTCTCAATCTTCACTGCACCATACCAATTGAGGCTTTGCACAATCTCAATGTTCCAACATCAACACATTTTGTCAACATGTTTGTTGGATTCTTTGCACCCCCTATCTTCTCCAAACACATCACCATCTTCCACTAACCTCCGAGTGAAATGGTATTGCCTTCTGTGTTGTCTTTGAATGATAGATTGGGTTCCTTACCAACTGCATGATACTCTAACTATCTACTTTAAGAATCTTCTCGCGCTGCTTCTTGCCTAATTTCTCTAGATAGTCTCTCATTCATATCATCTCTTTTCTAGGTTTAACTATTGTCACGTACTCAACCTCAGTAGATGAAAGAGCAACACATTTTTGAAGCCTAGACATCCCATCATCCACTTGGTTGTATCCTTCAACTGTAGGGCATCATCAAGGGATTCTGGTTCTCCTTCATCAATCAGCAACAAATAGTGTAATGAAGGTGCATACCTATCTAGTACCCTGATAGTTCTTGATGATCTTCTCAACGTCTACTCAAGTGTCACTTGCTCCACCTCTGGTTCCTCAGCAACAGTCTCATTTCTTGAGTATCTGCTACAACATCACTAGGTGAATTTTTTCGCAACTCAACCTCAACTCCCACTTGCTTCGTTGTCCCTGAACCTTTCTTCACTTTGTTCTTATGCAGGACATTTTCATCAAAATTCACGTCATAGTGTCTTAGGACTTTTCGGTTCTTGTCATCCAAAACTTGTACTAGAACATGTCAGAACCATAGCCTATGAGATAACACTTCACAGACTCAACGTCAAGCTTGTCACTCTTCTCTGGATCAACACGAATATACACAGTACAATCAAAAGTTCTCAAATGAGAGTACTTAAGTTCTTTTCCTGTCCATACTTCATCTGGCAACTTGAACTCCAAGGGTATAGACGGCCCTCTATTAATCAAGTAGACTGCTATATTTACAACATCGGCCCATAATGTCTTTGGTAGTTCAGAATGAATCCTCATGCTTCTTGCCTACTCATTCAATGTTCTGTTCATTCTGATGGTGTTACTATAACACGTGCGGAAGCAATTTAGATCTTAGGCACTTTAAGTACATCAATTATAGTAAATTAGCTAGCATGTTCAAAAGCATTAAAACTCAATGAGTTTGAATACTAACCTTTTGTAGTTCAAATTTCTTTTTCCTCACGAACCAATTTCGAACCACCACTAGTGTCTTCCCTACTATTCTCCGGCCTTAGAACGAGATTGTGGAATTCGGTGAGTGACTAAACTTGATAGGAATTTAGTATATGTAAAGAGAGAGTTTTGAGAGATTTTCTCAAAGTTTTTCAAGAAGAATTTCCATGTACCTTGATCACTCTATTTATAGAGTCATATTTGCATGTTCATGCAAATTTGAGATTACCAAATTTTGACTCAAAATTCAACGCAAATTTATGGGATTATGTGGTAAGCATGCAAGTTTGAGTCCACCAAATTTTGGCACGCAAATTTGTGGGGTTTATTTGGCAAACATGCATGTTTGGTTAAACCAAATTTTGACACTCAAATTTGTGGGATTACGTGGCAAGCATGCAAGTTTGAGTTAACCAAATTTTGACACTCAAAATTCCACTCATATTTGTGGAGTTTATTTGGCAAACATGCATGTTTGGTTAAACCAAATTTTGACACTCAAAATTCCTCTCAAATTTGTGGGATTATGTGGCAAACATGCAAGTTTGGTTAAACCATATATTGACACTCAATATTCCACTAAAACATTGATTTTTCCATTGAGTGAAGTCAACATTTGGACTTTCTTTATTTTAATTCAACAAGTAATTTAAATAATTAATTTCAAATCAAAATAATATTAAATGATTAATTAAACAATTTAATTAATATTTAACATTAAATAAAATGCAAATCCCAATCAATTCCGGCACATATCATATTGATTATGAATCCCTATTCATAAATAAAATATTTAAATCTTATTTAAATATCTCCAATTCTCTTTTTTTTTGTTTAATTCATAATTAAAACAAAATGCGGTTAAATATATTGTATATATTTAGCGTATATTCCAAAATTTGAATTCGAACACTTCGAACTCACTTGTCACACTATTCTAAGGTTTAGTCCGATATGAGCTAGCAGGGGGACCTAATGGACCTACAGATCATGGGCTTCAATGATCCGAGATTAACTGGCTAAACTCATTAACCTTGTTAACCAACATTCGTTAACTACTAGGACACTCCACTATAGCCTAGTAGTTGCACTCCCCTCACTATAGATATATTTATGTCCATTTGATATAACCATGATTAGTAAGTCGATCCTTCATAGGTTGTTCGTAACTAGAGTTGGGTCAATTTACCGTTTTACCCCTAAAGTTACTTCTTGTTCCTTAAGTCCCACTAATCCTCTAATGAACAATTGTTTTGTGGTCCAACCACCAAACCAAATTCCTCTCGGGCCAATGAGAGGGTGGGGCCCCTTTTCAAGACCTAGAGTCAGTACTTAAGGAAACAACCTCTCTACTATCCCTAAAAGCGGGTAGGAGTGAATTTCATCTTACACCCTATGTCCCCAGCTATTCACCCAGTCTTACCCCTGAAATGGGAGGCTTATTGAGTCGGCGAACTCGAGCCACTCTCACCCGTGCAGATCTAAGGATAATTCCAAATAAACAGGAGTTCATAGTTAGTTCAGGATTAAGATCGAGTTACCTAGGTCACCGGATGAAAAAATCAGTCTCAACAGTAAACGACATTATATAGTGAAAGTGGTTTTCTTCATGGTCCGATCTTATGCAATACTCATTGCATAGGACGCCCCCACTCACATGTCTCCACATGTACAACTTAGTGATCACATTGTTTATATCATATACAAAAGTGGGCCGCATCCATAGTGTCCCTAGAATAAGGTACTCAGCCTTATCCCTATAATATAGATCATTTTGACTATATACTTGAACTTGATCCACTCTTATGTATCGACATATAGTTCAAGTTATCATACTATAGCCAGAGTGTTCTTAGTTTATTGGATTTAGATTAATGATCATAAAATTCACTTTATTCAATAACAATCGTTACTGAATAAACATCAATAATAACTTTATTGAAAATAGAATATGTTTTTGTTTACAAACTATGAGTTTTAGGACATTAAACCCAACAAACTCCCACTTGGACTAAAACTCTAGTGGGGTTTTATAAAGTTGAGTAGAGAGAAAGACATAAATACAATAAACTAGGGCATCATATACCCATGCTTTTTCTCCCACTTGCCCTAGATTACATAACTCGTAGTTCTAGACTCATTAGGTGCCCTTCAAACACTTTAGCCATGAGGGGCTTTGTAAATGGATCAGCAATGTTGTGCTCTGAAGCTATCTGTGTGACGATCACATCTCCTCGTTGCATAATCTCCCTTATGAGATGATATTTGCGCTCAATATGTTTTTCTCTCTTATGGCTTCTTGGTTCTTTAGAATTTGCAACTACTCCACTGTTATCACAATAAAGAGTGATAGGCAGATGCATATTTGGAACGACTTCCAAAACTGTTAAGAACTTCCTAAGCCATACAGATTCTTTCGCTGCTTCACAAGCAGCAACATACTCAGCTTCCATGGTGGAATCAGCAATGCAACCTTGCTTTATGCTTCTCCATACTATTACTCCTCAGTTTAGAGTGAAAACAGATCCCGATGTTGATTTCCTCGAATCGATATCGGTCTGAAAATTTGAGTCATTGTACCCTGTAAGGATTAGATCCTTAGCACCATACATTAGCATATAGTCCCTCCTCCTAAGATACTTGAGGATATTTTTAACGGCAGTCCAATGAGCATGTCCCGAATTGGACTGATATCTGCTGACAATTCCCACAGCATACCATATGTTGGGTCGGGTACACAACAGGGCATACATCAGACTACCAACTACCGATGCATGGGAATATATCTCATATCCTCAATTTCTTGAGGTATCTTAGGACTTTGTTCCTTCGACAAATGAACTTCATGCCTGAAAGGCAATAATCTTTTCTTGGAGTCCTGCATCTTATATCGAACCAACATTTTGTCGATATATGATGCCTGAGACAATGCTAGTATTTTGTTCTTGCGATTCCGAACAATTTGGATTCCAAGAACAAACTGAGCCTCTCCCAAATCTTTCATTTGGTGTTGTGTCGCTAGCCAATGCTTAATGTCAGTCAGAAATCCCACATCATTCCCAATGAGTAGGATATCGTCAACGTACAACACCAGGAAAACTACTATAGAGTTGACTATCTTCTTGTTGTAAACACAAGGTTCGTCAACATTTTGTTTAAAGCCATAAGATTTGATCGCAGTATCAAACCTTATATTCCAAGATCGAGATGTTTGCTTCAACCCATAAATGAATCTTTTAAGCTTGCAAACCTTTTGCTCGTGATCCTGTTTAATGAATCCCTCTTGTTGAGCCATATAGATACTCTCCTCAAGATTTCCGTTTAGAAAGGCTGTCTTGACATCCATTTGCCAAATTTCATAATCATAAAATGTGGCAATGGGCAAGAGTATTCTAATCGATTTAAGCATAGCAACAGGGGAGAAGGTTTCTTCATAGTCCACCTCCTCTCTTTGGGTATAACCCTTTGCTACAAGTCGAGCTATAAAGGTCTGTACCTTACCGGCTTGGTCTCGTTTCCTCTTTTAGATCCATTTGCAACCAATAGGTTTTACCCCATCTAGTTGATCTACAAGTTTCCAGACTAAATTGAAGTACATTGACTCCATTTCAAGATTCATGGCTTTGATCCACTGATCTCTATCTTCATCATTCATTGCCTGATTATAGGTCAATAGATCCTAAATGCCATCATTAGGTATGATGACCTGTGTTTCTGCCAAACCCAAGTAACGATCGGGTTGAGTTATAACCCTCCCACTACGTCGAGGCATTCTCAACTCATGAGAAGAATGCGATTGACCAGAAGTGCCAGCTCCATCAACAACTCTTGTTGAAGGACCAACCTAATCAACAACTCTTTTTGTTTTATCAGTAGCTTCTTTAGAAATCTCACTCAATACTAGTTTGCTGCGAGGTTGATGATTTCTTACGTGGTCTTCCTCTAAGAATGTAGCGTTTGTTGATACAAACACTCTATTTTCTTGAGGGTCATAAAACAGACCACCTTTCGTCTCTTTGGGGTATCCTACGAATAGGCATAATTTTGAACGACGTTCTAATTTCTTTGGGTTTTGCACCAACACATATGTTGGGCATCCCCAAATCCTGAAGTGACGTAAACTACCTTTACGCCCTCTCCATAACTCATAAGGTGTTTCTGAAACACTCTTAGAAGGAACCATGTTCAAAATGTATGCAGCAGTCTCCACTGCATATCCCCAAAATGAATCAGGTAATTGATCGAAACTCATCATAGACCGAACCATGTCTAACAGAGTTCTATTTCTCCTTTCTGATACACCGTTCTGTTGAGGCATACCAGGGGCTGAGAGTTGAGACGTTATTCCATGTTCTCTAATGAACAATTGGTTTGTGGTCCAACCACCAAACCGAATCCCTCTCGGGCCAATGAGAGGGTGGGGCCCCTTGTTCAAGACCTGGAGTCAGTATTTAAGGGAACAACCTCTCTACTATCCCTAAAAGCGGGTAGGAGTGAATTCCATCTTACACCCTTTGTCCCCAGCTATTCACCCAGTCTTACCCCTAAAATGGGAGGCTTATTGAGTCGGCAAACTCGGGCCACTCTCACCCGTGCAAATCTAAGGATAATTCCAAATAAACAGGAGTTCATAGTTACGCAGAATTTTTTCTACAATTTTCTTGTCTGGAAAATCTTCTCTATTGCTTCTCATCTTGTTGAAGATTATCATCACTCTTGCAAAATAATCTGTGATACTTTCATCCTTCTTCATCTTTAGGATCTCAAATTCTCTCGTTAATGCATTAAGAAGAGATTTCTTCACTTTTTGGTTTCCACCAAACTGTCTCTTCATTGAGTTCCAGATAATCTTGGCTGTGCGACGATCCAAGATTTGTTCAAAGACAGTACAATCAATTACTTGGAAGAGGTAATGCTTTACTTGGTGATCTTTGAGTCTAGCATCATCAAGGTGGCCCTTTTGTGCCTCATTCAGCATTGTTCCTTCCACTGGTTCTGAGAAACCAATCTCTACGACACTTCATAGACCCTTTGCTCTGATTAAATTTTCCATCACCTCACTCCAGTGATCATAGTGACCATCAAAGTGAGGGATCTTCGTTAAAGTTTCTTTTCACTCATACTCTCTGTATTTTATCACTAAAAAATTGCTACTCAACAAAGCCTAGTGGTGGCTCTGATACCAATTGTAAGGTTTTGACTGAAGAATGACTAAGTCAGAAACATAAACAATTGGAGTTTCAAGTGATAATATTATTGAGTATTCAACTTGGCTTTTATAGCTTTACAAATAACCACGCAAATAGAAACTAACCACAAATATGACAAATTAGTTAAACTAAATAGCTAAAAATACTCTAACTTATTCTTCCAACAACCGTATTTGACACAATCAAAATTCTTCTAACAATTTTGGGATGACAAGAACCGAAAAGTCCTGAGACATTGTGACGTGACTTTTGATGAAAATTTCTTGTATAAGGACAAAGAGAAGAAAGATTCTGGGACAACGAAGCAAGTGAGAGTTGAGGTTGAGTTGCAGAAATATTCACCTAGTGATGTTGTAGCTGATACTCAAGAAACTCCTGAGAGTGTTGCTGAGGAACCAGAGGTGGAGCAAGTGACACCTGAGCAGGTTTTGAGAAGATCATCCAGAACCATCAGTCAGCAACAGATAGTGTAATGAAGGTGCATACCTATCTGGTATTCTAATAGTTCTGGATGATCTTCTCAACACCTACTCAGGTGTCACTTGCTCCACCTCTAGTTCCTCAACAATAGTTTCAAGAGTTTCTTGAGTATCTGCTACAGCATCACTAGGTGAATTTTCCTGCAACTCAACCTCAACTCCCACTTGCTTCGTTGTCCCTGAACCTTTCTTCACTTTGTTTTTATACAGAACATTTTCATCAAAATTCATGTCACAATGTCTTAGGACTTTTCGGTTCTTGTCATCCAAAACTTGTACTCGAACATGTCAGAACCATAGCCTATGAGATAACACTTCACAGGCTCAACGTCAAGCTTGTCACTCTTCTCTGGATCAACACGAATATACACAGTACAACCAAAAGTTCTCAAATGAGAGTACTTAAGTTC
Source organism: Cucurbita ficifolia (assembly GCA_033971965.1). Taxonomy (NCBI): domain Eukaryota; kingdom Viridiplantae; phylum Streptophyta; class Magnoliopsida; order Cucurbitales; family Cucurbitaceae; genus Cucurbita; species Cucurbita ficifolia. The sequence continues at coordinate 11,193,972 of CM066965.1, read as the reverse complement.
TTTTCCTGTCCATACTTCCTCTGGCAACTTGAACTCCAAGGGTACTGACGGGCCTCTATTGATCAAGTAGAGCCATTAGACAGTGCTCTCATGAATCTAAATTTGTTAAAGCTATATTTAGTAAACTAAAATCATATATATACCTGATTAGGTAGTGCTCTCAAAATATACTTTCTTCATTCTCTGTTGTTGTACATACTTGAAGTCATCAATAAAACCTTTAGTCAATATTCTTCCTTGAATTTTCTCTCTCCTATTATTTGTGTTCATCTTGATCGAGTGTGTGCGTTGTTGTACAATCCTAACAACTTGTATCATTAGAGCTAGGCAAAATTCACCACGATCTGTGAAGATGGAAAGTTCAAAGATTGGAATTGAAAAGTTTGATGGATCCGATTTCTGTTTCTGGAAGATGCAAATTGAAGATTATCTATACCATAAAGATCTTTACGAACTCCTGTTGGGGGTGAAGCCAGATACCATGACCACAGAGTAGTGGAAGCTCAAGGATCATTAGGCCTTAGGGTTGATCCAGTTGACGCTGTTCAGAAACGTGGCGTTCAACATAATCAAGGAGAAGATAACATCAGATCTATTGAAGACGTTGTCGAATATGTATGAGAAACCGTCGGCTATGAACAAGGTGTATTTGATGCGGAGGCTGTTTAATCTACAAATGTCTGAATGTGGATCTGTTGTTGATCATATAAACGAATTCAAAATGATTGTAAGTCAATTGAGTTCGGTTGAAATTAATTTTGAAGATGAAATTAAGGCATTGATTTTGATGTCATCTTTATCCGAGTCGTGGGATAATGTTGTTGTCGCGATCAGTAGTTCCCGAGGATCTGAGAAACTGAAGTTCGATGATATTCGAGATGTAGTTCTCAGCAAAAGTATTCGCAAATGAGAAACTAGAGAATCGTCATTCCTAACATGGTATTAGAGCCATGCCCTTAATTTAGCCATGTTAATAGAATCCTCAAGTGTCGAACAAAAAGTGTACTTTGTTCGAGGGCTCCAAAGAAGGAGTTGAGCCTCGATTAAGGGGAGGTTGTTCGAGGGCTCCATAGGCCTCAAGGGAGGCTCTATGTTGTACTTTGTTCGAGGGGAGGATTGTTGAGGATTGTTGAGGCTCTATGTTGTACTTTGTTCGAGGGGAGGATTGTTGAGGATTGTTGGGAGAGAGTCCCACACTAGCTAATTTAGGAAATGATCATGGGTTTATAGGTAAAAAATACATCTCCATTGGTATGAGGCCTTTTGGGAAAACCCAAAGAAAAGCCATGAGAGCTGATGCTCAAAGTGGACAATATCATACCATTGTGGAGATCTTTTATTTCTAACACTCTCCCCACTAGAGAGAGAGTTCTACGAGGTAACACCTCGACCCAGGACACTAGTTTCATACTGCATAGGTAAAGCAAGTTACCGTAAGTCAAAAAACAGAAGAGTAGTTCACCCGAGAGATGGGACTTGTCGTTTGGTCGATCCACAACGCCAGAAAAGGGTGAACTATCTCCTCCAAACCTATAGTAGGTCTATAAGCAGCTAAAGTACCGATTGGAACTTCGAGGTACCCTAGATGTTTAAGTAGCAGAAGAGACTAGGTTTGAACTTCCTAGAGCCCAGAGTAAAACGTGTGGATACCTGCTAGGTTAAGGATGCAATGGGAGCTTACCATTAGGTTGGTTAGGGAGTATTTTTATAATTGAATTTTATTTTGTATTTTGGGGTGTTGTTTGGTTGTCTTTATTTTGATTTAAATTTGTTCAATTTTCATACTTTATTTTATTTTACTTTTTATTTTATTTTCTTTTGGTACATGTCCTTTTAGTCACCATCCAAGTTTAGAAGCCTTGAAATCGGGTTGTGACAAGGATGGACGCGGATTTGAAGCAAGTACCCTAGGAGCCACACCGTGTTTCAACCATTCAAATGTTTTAAGTAGTTTTAAATTTTTAATTAAAATAAATGCGAAATTTTTTATCTTACTAGTTTACTTCGCCTTTTATGCTTCCAAGTATGCTTTACTTACAAATTTTTATCCAAGAAAAGAAAAGTGTAGTTGCAAAAGATTTACCTCCGTTAAAAAAGTGAGACAAAAGTGAAAGAAGTGAAATGAAATTCCCCATCAAAGTCTGACAGGCAACGTTGGAGAACATGAAAAGTTATTAGCTTTGAAATATGGAGAGCATTAAATATTCTTTCTTTTGCTATTCTTACAACTACATTAAATACTAATACCTTAATATTTTGCTACCTATTCCCACCCCAATTCCTAACAGCTTAATACCTTTTTGTTTTGATCTTGTCTCAATATGTTCTAACGTTGCGATCGCTGCTGTCGGAACCCCGAGGAATATCTGTTTCAGTTTTAGGAATAGTTGTCGGAGATGAAATGGGCATGTCTATGATCACAGGTTGGTGCTCAATGCTTCCCATGGGAGCTAATTGCGTACTCTTCTTCATCTCTTTGCTTTTACCCCACAACACTACGTATAATCCACATATGATCAGCACTCCTCCAATCACACTGTTACCATAAAAAACACACAATTTCACTTCTAAAACAAAACACAATCATTATATATAAAAAAACCCACTTTCCCTTACCATCCCAAGTGGAGTTTTTCTTCCAAAAACAAGGATCCGGCTATGGCAAGAAGGAGCAGATTAAGAGGGCTGAAAACTGATACAAACATTGGCCCTCTCATTTGTACGCACCACGAAATTAGCGATACTACCACTCCAGAAGCCACAATCCCCTGCAATAATTCAACGCTAAATATTCTTATCAAAATTAAACATTTAAGCATCGTAATCAAGAAAAAAACAATAAATAAATTACGGTATACGAGACGCCGAGAAGTCGGATATTCCATTCCAACTTCCACTCACTCCAACGCCTTTCTAAGCACAAAGCAAAAGCAACTGCCTGAATTGATGCCATCAAACACATCAACGCTGTACTTGAGTAGTAGCACGGATAGGATTCACTCATTTTTGCCTATTATTATTATTATATCAATTCAATTAATTATCACCAAACCAAACCAAACCAAACCAAACCCCTTTTGTTTTGCTATTAAAAATTCAGCTGACCTGAACGATGAGCCATAACCCATACGACAAGCAGCCAGCAAAACCCATCGCACTTCCCAGCAGCTGACTACGGATGTCGTGTTCAGTGTCTGCCACGTGTCCACCTGAGTTATGCAAAAGGTCAACGTGGGTTGACCATAGATTAAGCTCCACGCCTTTATAGAATGTAAGGACCATGGCCCCACCTATTCCTACTAATGTCCCCACCACTTTAGCCTTCCCTCCGGTTGTTGTTATGTTCAGCTTCTCCAACCTGAAGGAGAGTGCCAAAATGAAGGTGACGGCTGGGCCAAGGTTGCCGATGGCTGCAGCGAATGTCACAGATGTTAAACTCATGCTCTCCAGGTATAAGTTTTGCGCCATCGACCCCCTGCATGCGTGCATTCAACCCACATTCTTTTCTTTATTATTATTATTTAAAATAGATCAAATTGAGAATATTGGCTAAAACGACCGGAAAAATCTCTAATCAAATAAATTAGAAAAGAATATGGAAAAAGCAATAAATGAATACAAGATATTTGCATGAGAAAATATGATACCTATTAATAAGTCGTAATAGGAAGCCAAATATCTAAATATTTGCCTGTAATAAAAGATTAAATATGATATATATGGTAAACTAAACGTTAGGATTAAATATCCTTAACACAAGTGAGCTTACCCAAAGAGAGCGGTGAGAAAAGCATAGAAAAGCACAGAGCAAGTGAGCTTCGGCCTTTTGCCTCTGCAAGTAAATTTTAGTTTGGTTAATATTGAAGGTGGCATGGAGATTAGAGTTTAGGGTTTAGGGTAAAATAAGAAGTAAGAACCTATCTAAGAAGAAGGCGAGGGGAAGCATGAAGGCAGAGGCAAACAAGAAACGATAAGCAATAATAATCCGCAGGTTCATTCCATCCGCAACAGTTAACTTATAGAGCACGTTACCTACAGCCAAGCCGAGCTGAACCATGACCATGAAAATGGTTGGCAAAGCACTCCAGACTGTGTCATTCATGGCGCACTTTTAAAGGAAAGGGAAAAACAAAGCTATGAAGCGAAGGAGAAGGAGAAGGAGAGAGGATGATGTGAAGAGTATTTATGGAGCGAAGAAACGCATGAGTACGTCATTGCTGATGCTAATGTAACGACCATTTCGAGAGGAGATTGGACATGTGTTAAGTGGGAGGTGCGAGGAGGTCTTCGTGTGTTTCTCTCCGTCCGGCGTTGCCTCCAGCTCTAAAACACACACACACACACTCACTCGCACCCACCTTTTGTAGTGCAATGAATTTTACGTTACTACGTCAACTTCCTTCAACATCTTATTTAATTTTGTCAACTTCATCTTTAGACATAAATAACTCATCTTTCTCCCTCTTTCTTATACTCATTCATCTTAAATAACTCACATTTATTGTCCCCATTTTTTAAAACTTTCAAAAACTATTATATTTCTCCATCCAAATTCAAATATATCAAATATTTAAAAAATTAATAAAATGCCCTCTACATCCTATTTTGTTAGATTTCATTCATGCCTTTCAATTAAAAACACCACTACATGCATTTTCATTTTTAAAGCAGCATTTATACTCTTTACATTTATAAAAAAAAGTTTAAGAAAATTCGTAACGTCAATAATATGGACGAAAATTATCCATCGACACTTTAAAAATTATCTTAAAATTTTTTAATATTACTCCTGGAAATTTATGACTATTTTTGAAACGTGGTACTCACGGTAGGGATATTTTTTGACTTTTTAAAAAATTTAAAGGTGTTTTTTAAGTTTTTAAAAGAGTTTTAAGAGTTTAATTAAGGTATTATTGAAATATTTTAAGATTCCTTTTGAACTATGATTGGTTTTGAGAGGTCTTCTTTGATAACACAAGTTGCTTGCAGTTGGGAAGTCTAATTTTTAGGTTTGAGTAAATGGAGTAGGAACAAGAGGTAGGTAGGTTCAAATAGGTTTATGGTAGCAATTTACTAGAAATTGACGAAGCCAAGTTGTGTAAGACATCTTGTACGCATTTGTTGATATAGTGAAGTTCTTTCCACTAGGCCGTGCCCCCTTAGATGAAGGTGTAGATCCAACAAACCTACCTATTGGTGTCTCATTTACATTTTGTATTTTGTTATAGAGGTAGATGTAGGTGTTAGAAATTACGGACCTCTACAATGGTATAATATTGTATACTTTGAGCATAAGCTCTCATACCAATAGAGATAGTATTCTTTACTTATAAACTCATGATCATCTCTCTAAATTAGTCAATGTGGGACTCCCTCCCAACAATCCTCTTGTCGAACAAAGTACACCATTTGTTCGACACATGAGTCTCTTTTGTCTCGAGGATTCTATTGACAAGACTAAATTAAGGGCATGGCTCTGATACCATGTTAGGAATCACGGATGATATTGTCCACTTTGACCATAAGCTCTCAAGGTTTTACTTTGGGCTTCTCCAAAAGGTCTCATACCAATGGAGATAGTATTCTTACTTATAAATCCACGATCATCCTCTAATTTAACAATAATCTCTAAAGTATAATGTGATATTTAATTTAATTAGTAAACTACAATTGGTAGTAGAGCGAGACACTCCCAATACAAAGTATGGTTATGGGTGTTCCTAATCTTTTGTTTGAGATGTTTGAGATGAACAATACTCATTAAGGTGCCTCCATTTCTTGTCATGTAACACCCTTGGACATAGGTTGTAAGATTCATGTCTTGTATCGTAATTCTCAAGAGAGTGTCTTAGGGAACAATAACAAGAAACAAGAATTAAGAACCAAAAACTAAGGACAATAAACTATAATGAGTATCAAGATCCAAGTTCTTAAAACTAAAAACCAAGAACCTCATAACCCAGATCATTAGATCATAACCATATTTAAGAACTCAGAACTTAAGATCAAGATTCTTAGGTTAGAACTAGGATAAGAACTCAAAATTCAAAAAAATTCAAAAAAAGTTAAAGACCTAACTTCTTAGGACCAAGAATAAGAATAGGACAAACAATGAGTGTGGTATCCTAGCAACCATCATGGATATGATTAAGAGCTTAAAAATAGGCTACTTATTGAGTCATTGTACGCATTCCAATTCTCTCATGTTTTTTAGGCCACACCGAATTTTTAACTGTTTAGTGTTCTAATATGTTTTGTTTAACAAACTCAATGTATTCAAACTCATAAACGTTATTTTGGATTAGTAAATAAAATATATTTATGTTGTTTTAAACGTAAAATTTTTTACTATCTTTCCGTCCTCTTTTTTTGTTTCAAGTCTTTAGTTAGTCATGACTCAAAAAACCAAGTCATGACGTTGAAAGTCCATACCTTACCCCAGCCTTGGATACACCGCTTGATGGTTTTTCTCTTATAATTTTTGTGCATATCCTCGAGCATGACCTTTCATCATGATACTTCAAGCAGGGTAAGTCTTGTTTCCATACTAGTGACTTGGTGGAGACTTTTCGTATCTCTTCAAAATTTGGGCGATACCTTCATACTATATTGCTCAATCAAACTTGGTCTTCTTACAAGCTATCCATGCTAGGAGGGTTTCTTGACCATGAGACCCAGAGGTTTTCGCTCCCTTAGTCGTGTCTTATCTCTTAGATGTGGCGGAGCATGAACGTCCATTTCGTTCCACTCCATCCCAAGGTTTTTTGATGATCAGTCAAGCTTTTAGTACTTCTTCATGCCCATCCAATCCTATAATGTCCCCTCGTGCTATGTCTAACATTGGCACCTATTCTAACCACTATGGCCCTCGTCATGCAACTATGGTGTTCCATTTGACCGTCTTTGCGACATCCATCTCCACGATTATAAGAACTTTTAGCTAGATTTATTGAGAATTATTGAGAGGAGTAGTCCCACATCGGTTAATTAAGGGGAAGATCATGGGTTTGTAAGTAAATAATACTATATTCATTGGTATAAAGTCTTCTGGAAAACTAAAAGCAAAGACATGAGAGTTTATGTTCAAAGTGGACAATATCATACCATTGTGGAGGGTCGTTATTCCTAACATGGTATCAGAGCCATGCCCTTAACTTAGCCATGTCAATAGAATGTTCAAGTGTCCAACAAAGAAGTTGTGAGCCTTGAAAGTGTAGTCAAAGTGACTCTCGTGTCGAACAAAGAGTGTGCTTTGTTCGTTGGCTCCAGAGAAAGAGTGGAGCCTTGATTAAGAGGAGGAGGCTGCTTGAGATCTCTAGAGAAGGAGGCCTCAGGGGAGGCTCTATGATGTACTTTGTTCGAGTGGAGAATTGTTGAAGATTATTGGTTCGATGGCTCCAGAGAAGGATTGGAGCCTTGATTAAGGGGAGGCTGCTCGAAAACTCTAGAGAAGGAGGTCTCAGGGGAGGCTCTATGGTGTATTTTATTCAAGGGAAGAATTGTTGAGGATTATTGGAAGGAATAGTCTCGTATTGGTTAATTAATAGGAAGATCATGAGTTTATAAATAAGAAATTCTATCTCCATTGGTAAGAGTTCTTTTGGAAAACCAAAAGCAAAACCATGAGAGTTAATGCTCAAAGTGGACAATATCATACCATCGTGGAGGGTCGTTGTTCTTAACAAGTTGTGGGCTCATTTAAGAAAATAGTTATTAACTTGAGCACGTTTAGGAAAATGGTTAGTGATTTATTTAAGAGAATAGTGCCAAATTGTGGGGCAAGTTTAGGAAGACGGTTAGTGATTTATTTAAGAGAATTGTTAGTAGTTGTCAAATTATGGAGATGTATACTCTATTCACAACAACAAAATAATAATAATAATAATTGAAAAGCATAAGTGTTTAAGGTTCTTAGTACAAAGAATATCTCCCTACAAGTTGTTCTTTTTACTTCGCTTATTTGTTTCAGCGTACTTCACACAAGGGTCATATCCAACATTTGGTATCAGAGCTAAGATGTCAAAACAAATATCATCACCACACAAAGTCGGAGGAGGAGATATGACGACGATAAGAGGAGAATGTAACGCTCTAGTACCCATTACTCATGAAGAATAACAACGCAACATGGTCGATAAAGAAGCCCATTAACTTACAGGCACAAGGCGTGTAGGACGCCATCGAGCGTGGTGATGATGTTGAGGAGCGTAAAGAGAGAATGAATCTTGCTGCCATCTAACAAGCAGTCCTAGAGGACGTCCTTCTCATGTTGGCAGAGAAGGACTCGAAAAAGGCAGCGTGTGAGATGCTGCAAACAATGCATGTGGATGTGGAACGAATCAAGGAAGTAAAGGTGCAAACCTTGAAGAGTGAGTTCAAGGCTACTTGTATGAAGGAGGTGAGTCAATATATGACTTTGCCATGAAGTTGACGACGATTGTCACCAACATCCGTTCTTTAGGCCACAAGGTGGAGATCTCCATCGTCAAGAAGTTCCTTCCAACTGTCCCTCCAAGATTTATGCACATTGTTACCTCCATCAAATAGTTTAGCAGCCTTAAGAACATGTCGGTTGAGAATAGACTTTGTTGCTATGATGACAGATAGGAGGAGAAACATCTCTTACTCACACATGAGCCAGAACCTTCCTTAGACAGAGTTCACCTAGAGTAAATTTTTATTTTAAATTCATTAATCTTTAACTAACTATTAATTACTAGTTAATGAACTAAGTGAATTAAAGGGTCTTTAATCCTGTTAAAAACTAGTTCACTTATTGAATAATCTTAAAATTCTACCTTTTAAACCGTTGAAAATCAAATTTAAGACATTACTCAAAGATCTAATCATATTAGAACATACCCTAATCCTATTAGGTAAATATCATGCCTTCAATTTAATTTTCCAATTTATTTACCGGCATAACAATTATACTTGAATATATATGGAAAATTATGATAATTAGGAAACATCTCCAACTACTTACGGTTCAAGTTTACCATAATAACCTTGGATTTTACATAATTATTGGATAATGTTACACATAATATAAAATAAAAAATTACTTTATTCATAAGTAAGATAATGTTCAATTACAAAAACTACGAGATTTAGGGCACAAATTCCAACACAAAGTTGTGGTGGTGATCGAAATATTTGGATATCTAGGAGGGTCAAAACACCGTGACACGTGGGAAAGATTGAAACCAGAACTATGTACCCAATTCATCTTGAAAAGTGTTGAGATCATCACTAGGAGGACATTGAGAGAGTTGAAACACACAAAGAATATTCGAGAGTACATCAAGCAATTTTCCGCATTAATGTTGGATATTCGCAACATGTCAGAAAAGGACAATCTTTTACTTGTCGAGGACAAGATTATCCGAGAATGGCGACAACCCCCGTATTGGGACCCTAAAGTTCCTATTGGCGCTCCAGAAAAAGGTAAGAGAGTCAAAAGAGCTAGTTGAAAAAGAGCTTATGTTTGTAGAAGTGTGAGTAAACCACAGGGTTACCAAGAGCACTATGGTTGACTCTGGGGCCACTCACAACTTTATGACTAAAAGTCGAAGCCAAAAGAATGAATATAAACTAGCATCGAGAATAGAAAAAGATGAAAGCCGTCAATTTGGAAATCCTACCCTTTATAGAAATGGCCAAGAGGGCCATCAAACGGGAGACATGGAGTGGTTAGAAAAACTTTGTAATCATCCAAACAAATGATTTTGACGTAGTACTTGAGATAGAATTCTTACAAAAACACAATGTCATCCTGATGCTCTTGGCAAAATGCTTAGTCATAATGAGGTCCAGTCCTACCATCGTGTAAGCAAGCATTAAGTAGCACGACAGAGTGAAAATGATATTAGCACTCCAATTGAAGCGAGGTCTCTCTCACCATGAACCCACCTTCATCGCCATCCCTATGGTTGAAGCAGAGGGTTTGACGAAACCAGTCTCCGTAGAAATACAATAAGTATTTGAAGAGTATCGTGAGTGATGTTTAAGAGTTTTCCTAAGACCTTACCACCATGTAGGGGTATAGATCATGAGATTGAGTTGTTGCTAGGGGCAAAAACCTCGAGAAATAATGCATATCGAATGGCTCCACGAACTAGCGGAACTTAGAAAACAACTTGAGGAATTACTCAATGTAGGGTTCACTAGACCTGTGAAAGCTCCCTATGGAGCCTTGGTGTTATTTCAGAAAAAGAAAGATGGGAGTCTCCATCTATGCATATAATATCGAGCCCTGAATAAGATTATCGTCTGCAACAAGTACCCCCTATCTATTATCCAGACTTGTTCAACCGACTTCATGGCGCCAACTACTTCTCTAAACTTAACTTAAGGTCAGGATATTATGAAATCCAAATAGTTGAAGGAAATGAACCCAAAACAACATCACACCATATAGAGCTTTTGAATTCCTTATCATGCCTTTTGGTCTCACAAATGCTCCTTCCACATTTTGCACCTTGATAAACTAAGTAATCCACGAATATTTCAATAAGTTTATAGTGGTCTACTTGGATGATATAGTAGTTTATAGTTCGACCATGGGAGAGCATCAAACCCACATAAGTTGGTCTTCAAAAAATTGAAGGAAAACCAACTATATGTGAAAAGAGAGAAGTGCTCATTTTTCCAATGGCATATCAACCTCGTAAGGTACATAATTGAGGCGAGTCGAATAAGCATGGAAGATGAAAAGGTCAAAGCTATCAGAGATTGGAAGAACTCTTCTTTGGTGATGAAAGTACGCCCCTTCTTTGAATTGGCCAATTACTACTGGCTATTCATTGAGAATTCTCTAAGCTTGTTGTCCCTCCACATAACTGTTGAAGAAGGATAACAAGCGTCTTCTTCCTTCTTTCTTTCACCTATGTGATTGGTCTCTTTTCTTTTCTTTCCCTATGGGTTGAACAGCTGAGCACCTGAACCTATTTATTCAAACACTGATATTTCTCCTGAACCTGAACTGATATGACCTGACCACCCTATTTGACGGGTGGCCCCATTTCGCCTTACCAACCCTAGGGAAACTCCGAATACAGGCCTCAACACCTTACGCGCCCAACTCAACGCTTCCTTGCTCACAACCAATCCTTCAAAGCAATGAATGCGGCTAAAAAAAAAGCATAGAACAAGAAAAAGTTTCTGCGCGGCGGAATATGGCATTGAACGGTGGTATGTACGGCTTAGAGCCAATGCATTCATAGGTCTCCTGGCTGCACTGACGGCGGCGGCTAGAAGGGATTGCTATACCAGCAGCCAGACCAGATTCTATAATGAATTGAATAACGAAAAGCTAACGAACTTAAGGAAGAACACCCATTTCGAATCTGATCCTTTATCCGGTCCGGGAATTCACTGAGGACTAACAAGCTATCTATGTAATTGTTAGTTGCATTTGGAATAAAATGCGTAAATAGAAAAAAAGAAAAAGAGATAGAAGGTAATTTTGCAAAGATTCTTCTTTCTATCTTTTAGCAAAAGCAAGTAAAGAAGTCATTTCTCGATCTACTTGTAGTTACCGGGGAAAGAAAATGCTAAAGACTTAGGCTAAGCCTATTAAGGTAATCATATCCTTCGGACTAAATCCCCAGAAGATCAATCCGATAGAGGAAGAAGGCGTATGCTCCAGTCTCAAATCTTTCCTACCAATATCGATATTTGTAATATAGTCAAGCTTGAGTGCCTCCCTTTTTGATGATCTTGTCACTTCTCTTAAACTATACTTAGACTATTGATACATGAACAAACCACTAGAAATAGGTATCTCTACGCGTAATAATGAATGGAGTTAGATTTCAAAATGTTAAGAAATTGGAAGAATGTCATATTTAATATGAAGTGTTCAGATTTTTTTAATATATTAAATATAAAGAAAAATAATATATTTATTATATTCCATTAAATATTAAAATAGTTCATGTATATAGATACATTAAATAAAAATATATATTTAAAATTTGAATAAGATACAAATTCGGAAAATATATATGGAGTATCTCATGAAATTTAAATATGATTTAAAATAATATATTATTTACAAAAATTCTCGATATAAATAGAACTCTTATCTTAGGTTGAACTAAAAAAACATCCCACACTTCATCCTACTTTATCTTCAAAGAATTCTTACACAGAGAAAGGTGGGAAAAAGACATGAGGATGTCCCACCACCGATTGTTCTAGTAATTAATAATTTTTGGGATGAAAGCTCCTAAAAAAGAAAGGAGTTGTAACACCCGGTACAAATTTTTTTTATTTTTTGTTAAATTCTAAATTTTTTAAATTTTATTGAAGGTCATAGAGGATAAAATTCAAGATGAGATAGAAAAGATAAATTCTCCTTTCCTTTTATGTCTACTACACGGGGCTAGCATAGTTTGAGGTGATTCCCGTGCAAGTTTCTTTAAACTTAAAGTTGGATTCGGATGGTGGTGAAAATACCACTTTCTTCTTATAGCAATCTATACGGGCATAATTCTCGACTAACCAATCCATTCTTAATAGGACGTCAAAATTCGTCATACTTACTACTTTCAGGTCTACGCTTATGGTTCATCAAGCTACTTTACTTGCCCATCTTTTATTCTATTCTCAATAACTAGATCTACCCCCACGGGTACTAACAAATAACACATGCAACAAGGGTTCTACTATAAACCATGTTTGACTACTAAAAGGCATGGATATAAAGGAATGAGTAGAACTATAATCAAATAACATTAATGCATAGTGTCCCCGTATAGATAACATACCTGTCCCCACGGTGTCAGATGTTCCAGTGTCCCTACTAGTGGATGCATATGTCTATGCCGGTAAGCGGGTTTGCACAGTTTGCTCGCCACTGCCTAGACCTCTAGCTGGTTCTACTGGATTCTCGCTACCCTTCCCAGTATAGTATTTGGCCGTGTGACCTTCACGACCACATCTGAAACATATCCTCGAGCCTACCATACTTTACCGAGTGTTGTTTCTCGCATTCGCAACGTTGAGGCTTACCACGTTCGTGACCCCTCCCTCTATCTCTGGGTAGGACGTCTATCAGCATATTGAGGCCTTTGTGCCAGTGGTCGATAGTTTGTTTGTCTAGGTTCATACGGTCGTTTCCTTTAGACGGTGACCACTGGTTTTCGACATCTTTCCTCTTGAGGCTTTTCCAGGGCCCTGGCTATTCTCAGAGCCTCCTCATATGTCTTTGGGTCTATAGCTTCTACATGCGGTGAACCTCCGAGTCTAGGCCCAAAACGAACTTCTCAGTCATCTTTTCCTCAGTGTCCACCAATGACAATGCGAACCTTTTTAGTCTCATAAATTCTCTATCATATCTATCCACTGAGTGTCCTCCCTAAATCAGATGAGTTTACTCCTATCGTTTCTTAAGTCAGGCCGCCTTGGGATAATATTGCATTAGGAAGGCCTCCTTAAACCGATCCCATGTTATGATTCCCCTCCCTGGGTTAATACTATCCTTATTATCCATCCACCATACTTTCGCGTTCTTTTGTAGCACAAATGACGCACAGGTATCTTATGGTTGTCTGGATATTCCATGGATAGAAATATTGTTTCCATGGATGAAATTTACATATGGGCTTCTGTTGGATCTCTCGTAGAACCGGTGAATGGGCGCGGGTCGAACCACTTGAAGTCTCGTAGCCAGTTCACTCCTCTAGTAGGTCGCGAGTTGTTGGCTTGTTGAGTGACCATCATGGCATGCATCATGGCCTGAAACAACTTCCACATCAGATTAGTAGTGGGATCTAATCCAGCTGCTGGTGCTGTTGGAGGTGGTGCGGCTTGGGGCGGTACCGCTTGAGGCGGCGCAGCTGCATTCATCCTAGTTACTGATCCTTCTCGAGATGGACTCTCTTCAGCCTCACCTCTACCTCTACCTCTACCTCTAATAGAGGGTCGTCCCCTTCCTCGTCTTTCTCTTACACGTCCTCTGGACAGTATGGTTCTAGAAACCAATATAAATCTATTTAAGTTTATTGTTTACTAACAACACAAAATGATATTATACATCAAAATTCACCGCTAGCAAACCTATAAAAGTGAAACTAAATCAAGCATCATGCTATAATATATAATATAATTAAAACTTGCCAATTTTCATGCTACATAACATTAAATACTTGGGGCCAATCACAATAAATATCATCACAACATTTTCCTTTTATTATCTTATGCATGGTATACCTGACAGTGACAGGGCATCGACGATTGAACCGTGGAACATGCCAAGCCTACATCGTATGCTAATCTACAAGATCTGTAACCTAGAGCTTTGATACCAACTGTAATGACCCTAAACTTTCTACTTAACATAAGGTCATTACAGTATACATATCATGAACATTTAATGCGGAATTTTAATGCGGAATACCTCATTGGAAACTTTACAATAAAAACCTTACCTTGTTCTTACATGTCGTTTCTAAGGCTTTTAAAATAAAACAATGCATGTTGAAATACCAGAAAATAACATAAAGTTAAACTGCTCTATACTAACCTATATGCTACTAAATGGAAATGAAATTAACCTATACTAACCTATAGTCTAATAATTCAAAATACGAAGCTACCCTAAGCATGTGCCACGGTCTCCTAATTGTAATGTCACCATCAACCGTACAGGGAAGCCTTGCCTTTACCTAAAAAATAGAGTAGCACATGACTTGAATATTTTAAGAAATACTCTGTAAGCGACCCCCTATCGGGGTTAAATGCAAACACGTACAATTTCATGAATGAGACCTATCATAACAGTCTATTTTCCTACAGCAACTATCATAAACAGGCAACTCGAATGTGTACTTAATTTCCTTACACATGGTCCACACATGGGAGTATGGACCCACCAGTCAGTTCGTACACCTCCTGGGCCCCTTTTTGGTCAAGCGAGCATTCTCTGGTAGCTGTTGACGCCAGACACCCGTTAAGAATAGCGACCGTCACGGTAAAATTAGGATAAACATAATGATCTTTCCCCTGCCTTGTAGCGTACGCGCCCGTACTATCGTGATGGATAAGTGGTATCCCCCGATGCATGAGCACACAATAATACATGAGGTCCCAACATTTTTCCATTTTCATTATCATTTAATACAACCCCTCTAACTCCCTTATTCATATCATATCATTTGTCATATCGTTTATCATATTATTTATCATATCTTTCATGGGTATGTCGGGATTGTATTTCATGCTAGTTCGTCGCTTTGCATATCAATCATATCATATCGTTCATGTGGCACATATATCATATCATAACGTTTTCATGCTTTCAGGCATAACAATCCACATTGTAGACATATCGTATCATATATCATAATAGTCACATAATATATCCCGAGCATGTCTTCAGCATATCATATCATAAACATATCAAATTGTCAAATACAGCATAACAATCACATCTCATAGCATATACATATCATTTCATAACAGTTTGCATATACAGGCATATGATATGTGCAAAACCATGGGCATGTGTCATCATGTATCACACAATTATAACCAAACGACGGTAGGGCCACTTACTTGATGGACCTTAGTCGGTGTGATATGAACCAAGAGACATCAATCATAAAATATACTTCAATGAAGATGTGAAGAAAATGTTGTTGAAATTATCAAAAAGATATTCCAATTCATGCCACATTGAAGAAGAAGTTTCATTGTTATAAATTTTCGGTAGGTTACAATTTAGAGTTATTGTATTTCATTAATATATTTTAAGACTTTTTATTTACTTTAGGTTACAATTACATAATTGTTAATTATGACCATAAAGTATGAATGTTACAACTCTTGTAATACCTTTAGTAGTTTCATTTTGAGACTATATAAAGCCATGTATGTTGTATTTGTAAGGAGACTTGGAAAATATATTAAAAGGAGCATTTGTGCTCTCTTTAGCCAATGGCTCAATTTCTTTGCAATTCTATGTAGTTTAGGTTGCACGTAGAATCATTCAAGCTCGACATGATCAATCTTGCTTGTGGAGTGATTCGAATCTCAAACAAGTGTTCTTGCGTTGAGATATTTGATCAACAAGAATCATTCAAGCTAGACATGATCGATCTTGCTTGTGGAGTGATTCGAATCTCAAACAATATTCTTGTCTTGAGATATTCGATCAACAAGGTAATCCGAATCTTACTCCCCTTGTAGTGATTTATGATACCAAATGATATGATATGGAATCACTAATAGGAGAGGAGTTGCACAAATCATGGTTTAATTTGAAATAGTCACTAATTTGTTACTCTTCCAAAAATTATGTTTGGTTCATAATGTAATCCTGTCGGGTATTTTCTACTCAATTTTGTTTGCTATAACTTCTTCGTTCAAGTCCCCATTTGAGTGGTTCAAAAGGCATGACATCGTCATTCTAAAATTTATACTATGAACACAAAGCATTGACAATATTAGTAATTAATAAATATGTTTGTTCAAGCACCAATTAATTAATTAATTTTAGAGACTAAGGGGCAAAAAGCCAACATGTTTCATAAATAGCCATTGGTACTCTCTCAAATAATACAGTAAGAATCACTATGACATGTTATCATGCGAGCATATCTCGCTTTATGTGGTTAGAATATGTATTATTTAGAATTTAGGAGAGCAAATTTGAATGAGAATGCATGGTATGTAATGTAAAATTATGAAAATGCCCTTAAAATGAGATTTCTATGATGCATGTTATTTTAATACTTTTCGCTATGCTGAAAAGGAGGATGAGATGTTGCGATTCGTGTTCCGAGTGGTTGATGGATGTTATCTTCGCATTGGACTTGCATGAATGTTTAGATAATTTATATTGTGCTTTAGGTAATTGATAGGATAACTCGAGGTGATTGACTGTGTGTTCTCACATAACGTAATTACATGTATTGAGTTAAGATTAAGGTGTTAGAGTTAGGCTAGTTAAAGATGACCTAGGTCAAGACGCCTCTAATAGATCGAGCACCTTAGGATTGTGAGCGGTAATCAGTACTCCCATACCAAGAAAACTTAAAAGAGATAGTATAGAGAGTCCACGTTTTAAGTCGCATAGACACACTAAGAACCTAGTAAGATCTCCATGGCACTCACGAATAATTTAGATAGCTCTCAATAACAAGGAATCACTATAAGGGAAGTAAGATTCATATTACATTGTTGATCAAATATCTCAAGGCAAGAATACTTATTTGAAATCCAAATCACTCCACAAGAAATTGATCATGTCAAGTATGAATAATTCTAAACAAGCAATCTAAACTACATAAAATTACAAAAAAACTTAGCTCTAATGATAAGAAATCACTCAAAGGAAAGTAAAATTTGAATTATCTTGTTGATCAAATATCTGAAGGCAAGAACATTTGTTTGAGATTCGAATTACTCCATAAGCAAGATCGATCATGTCAAGCTTGAATGATTCTAAACATGCAACCTAAACTACATAAAATTGCAAAGAAACTTAGCTCTTGGCTAAAAGAAAGCACGAATACTCTTTTTACTACATTTTCGAGTCTACTTTACAAAGACAACATACATAATTTTGTATAGCCTCAAAATGAAAACTCTTATCCTTCCATGAGGCATTCAAAGAGTTGTAATTCTCATATTTATGACCATAATTAGCCGCTATGTAAATGTAACCTTAAAATAAATACAAAGAATTAAAATATATGAATGAATACCACTGCTCTAAATTATCATCCACCCAAAATTTGTAACCATCTCAAAATAAATGAAACTTGATTCTTCTTTAAAGTGGTATGAAATACAACATCTTGTGATAATTTGAACAACATTTTCTTCACATCTTCCTTAAATTTTATATTGCATGATTGATGCCTTGGTTCATATCATTCCAAGTCGTTAGCAATTGAAAGATGTCATCATAGTTTCCACCACCCTATCAACTCTAGTACTCTGATGGTGTTACTAGAGACCTAGATCCGATTTAATAGCGCCCATACTAAGCGGTAGGTCCAAGAGAGTATTACCATCGAGCTAGACATAAGTCGGTTAGGGTAGCACGTCAAGGCAAGTAGGTGTCACTATCGTGTGTGAAAATGGCTAGGGGTCTCATGAATAGAGCCTCTATGCTGTAAACCTATCATCATAAGGGGTCGAAGAATCACACAAGTAGACGTAGTAGCTTGTCGGCATATTGATTCGTTCCCTTCATACTTATAGTGACTCTATGGCCTTATGGTAGGATCTGCCAATTAACCTTCGACAAATGTGTATAGATTAGTAGATGTCATATAGTCCTACCATATTTTATTGAGGAAGCACCTCAACTTAGAAAGTCAGCCATTCATTCTCTAGGCAAAACAAACTACCTTAATCGAAGTACAAAAAGGTTAAGTAACATGTATAGACCCGAAGGAGTAAAAATCAAACCAAAGAATTGCTTGAAGCTTCGAGACTTTTCTAGAAGCTCAAATAGCTATAGAGATTAGACCTGAACTTCCTAAAGTCCAAAGAAAATTATCTGGTAATCTATTAGGATAAATATGCGATCGAGAATGTACAAATAGGTTTCTTACTGAGTATTTTTATTTTTACCCATTCTTTTATTTTCAACGGACTACTGACCTCTAGATGAAGTGGGAGTGCTCAAGAACTGCACGGTCGTAAAAGGGATCGTCCCATAGCATCAGTTATGCTTGTATGTTTTGAGTCCTTTTGCATTTATTTGAACAATGTTAGGTTTTAGTTAGTTTCTTTTATTGTGGCGTTTTTTTGTTTTAAATCACGAAAAATCTTTATCGTATTTTATTTTACTCTTATTTATTTACCTTCACTTGTGTCTTTTTCATCACGGTCGGAGATTTAAAGTCTTGAAAATCGGGTCATGACAATAACTCTAAACGAAGTATGATAATCTCGAGCCTCTTTTTGTGGTATAGTAATTATTTAGGTCTATTAAGAGCCCGTTATAGAAATTTATCATGATTCCAGTCTTGCCTAAATTATATTCTAGCTAATCACGTTCTTGAAGCACTAAGGTTTGGTTTTAAGGTCATACATCTAATCACGTTCTTGAAGCACTAAGGTTTGGTTTTAAGGTCATACATCTAATCACGTTCTTGAAGCACTAAGGTTTGGTTTTAAGGTCATACATCATGACAAAAGAGAGTTTGTACTATTGGAAACTTGCTAATCATAAAAACATGAAGGGACATGCATATATGCCCTAAACTTGAAAAGGGTCCTCCACTACAAGAAAGATAGCTTTTAATTACTTTTAAGGATAACATTTTATATTTAATGCTATTAAAAAAAACGGAAAAAGGAACACGAAAGGAGAAAACTTGAAAAAATAAGGAAAGAAGAAACAGGAAAAGGAAAAAAATGAAAAAAGTCAACTTTTTGTAACCCATGTGTATGAGAAACCCTAAAATCTCAAATCCCCTTTGCTGTAAATCTCAGATGGGCAAAACTCTCTCTCACACTCTCTTCGACAACGAGCTCTCAGACAAAAAAGCTCCAAAAACCTCTCACGATTCGCAAAACTCTCTCACACACTCTCAAATCTCCTTTCTTTAGATAGGCAATTCTCAGATACACTCTTAGCAAAAAGCTTTCCGACACTCTTTTCGCAATCATTTCAACTCTCTCTATGTAGCCAATGTAGCCAATTTTGAAGTGATACACACGCATGATCTTTATTATGTTTACTTGATTGATTATGTACACAATTAGGTTATTTCCCTTCTATCTAATTGAATTTTCTAGTCATATAAGATCTATTGTTTCATCTTTTCATAGTTATGCAATGATGAATCTGGTTCATGAGAGCGTCAAGTGCTAGTATATTCAAATTATAAATATTGATTTAGAAGAATGTGGACTAAAGATAAATGAGGAACCTTTCTTCGAATTTGACTTTATTTTAAGATGTATGCCCCAAAGATTTGTGCCTCATATCACATCGCTTTGAATTGGATCCTTCGTTTAGGAGCTTTTTTTACAGAGTTCCATCACATAGACTCCTCTTGGTATGTTGAATCTTGCAAGATAATTATCAATGTTAATCCGAGTTTATTTTTGCAATGTTAATCAAAAGAATATATTGCAACAGTTCCATTAGAGAGTTTATTTTTAGTTTGCTTCATTTTAAATATTAATAAGAATATATTGAATCTTGCAAGATAGTTATGGAAGTTAGAAAAATAATTCAATTTGATCATCTTAATTTATTTTCGTTCTTTTAATTTTGTCTTGCTTATGAACGGTTCATTTTTTATTTGCTTGATTAGTTCATTCTTACGCGTTAGAGAAAGTGGTAACAAAGGTGGTTTAAGCTTTAGCCTACTTCTTGGAATTAAAGGTGTTGTACACAAAACCGTAAGTTACCATAGTCTCAACTTATTTTTAGAAAGATTTGAATATATAATGTTTGGTATTATCACGGAGAAGTATGTGAAGAGGATGATGTTGAAAAAGAAGTCAGAAGATGCTTTTATGTTGGAAGCAACCAACTTATACAAGAGCACATATATTTGAGAGGAGAACAAGAATGATTCTTTTACCTCAAGGAAAGAAAAAATATTTCTCACAATATCCAAGAGGCAAACACTCTATTGTACACAGGATGTACAAAATATACAAAAATATCAGCAGTTGTGGCATTGTATAAGCTTAAAACATTTAATGGTTGTTCAGATGCTAGTTCATAAGCCTTCTAGAACTTTTGTATGACATGCTCCCAATGGATAATGTCATCCCAATATCTATTTATGGAGTTAGAAAATTGTGCAAGAAATTTGATTTAGGCCACCAAAATATCTATGCATGTGTCAACCATTGTTGTCTATTTTGAAATGAGAAAGGAAAGTTAGAAAGTTGTCCTAATTGTAATACTTCAAGGTGGAAGGTTGATTGACAAACGAATGCAATCAAGCAAGGTATGCCTGCTAAGGTATTAAGATACTTTCCTATCATTCTGCGACTTAAACGATTGTTTAAAATATATGAAGTGGGTGAAAGTTTACAACGACATTCTCAACATAAAAGTACGGTTGGAAATATAAAAGTCCTCATTGGAGTCTCCTCCAAAGGACCTTTAATGTGCACAAATCTCCTATTATTGCCCTCCCCGAACCCTTTCCACCTAACGGTAATAAGAAGACACTGAAACCTAATCATATTTCAATTCCTACAATAGACTCACCAGCTACTCGCACAAGATTAACCATTCGTAAGCAAATAGAAGTTTGTAATGAAAATAGAATTGGAAAAAAAGATCATGTAATTAGTGGAAACCCCCTTAAACAACAACTCTATCAAAAAGAAAAAGAGGTCCTACAAAGATGAAAACAATAGTTGTTGATGGACAATCTAGAGTGAAACTTGTTTTTAATGAATATGGACCCATAATAGATGAATTTATAGGATTAACTTATTTTCTCGGTCCACTTGTAAGAGAGGTTGTACCTGTGAGGTTAGAGAATTGGAAGAAATTACCTATCAGGCTAAAATTAGTGTTATGGAAGTCTATCGAGGTATGAATTTATTTTAATTCATTTATCTAGTTTTAATCATGTGTATCATTACTCCTAACCATTTGGTACTTCTCAGGTACAATGTGAAAAAGGATTGGTAGAAAAAATTTATTTTTCAACAAATGGGTAGATTATGGAGGGCTGAAAAATCTCTTATGGCAAAACAAATTCACAATGCCCTAACAAAAGAAGCACTATTGCAACTTATGCCAATAATTTGCAATCGGTAGATAATTGGATGGACTTTGTCAAAGAAAAAACGAGTGCAAATTTCATAGTAATAAATATTTATATATCGAAAAAGTTACCTATGATATTTTAAAAATTATTATATACTTTGATATAATAAAAACATAGGTTGTCTTATTGAGTAGTTGAAAAGTGAAAAGTTTAAAATCATGAAGAAGAGAACTCCCTCGTAGTAGGAAAGGGTATGCCCGTTAAGATGAAAAGATGGTAAATATCAATATTACTATAGTATTATTCTACTCTCATATTGTATTTATGAATTTATTATATTTATTTCATTTTGCAGAAGAAAAGTTCTTCGGATCCAACTTCAATCTCAAGGATTATGTTATGGACAAAGACTCACACAAAAAAGGATGGGCAACTAGTGAATGCACAAGTTGCTGAGACACTCGTATGTTCAACTTGTTTGAAAATTACTTTATTGATATCTTATTGGATAGGCGAAAAGTTTGCAAGTATTATGTTTGTTGACATCCTTTGTTTACGAGGTATGTGAAATGGGCAGATGAAGTGGTTTCTTATTGGTATGAGCGCATTGAACAAACAAATGATTTTATATGATATTTTGCTTATAGAATGTGAAAAGTGTGTGGGGTGGGGAGGAAAACTTTAGATAAAAGATTCGATTTTTTTTTTTCTTATAGCATGTGTTAAACTTATTTGAAAATGATTTATTTATTTATTTATTTTTTATTGGATATATGAAAATTTTGGAAGTATTCTGTTTGTTGATATCTCTTGTTTATAATGTATATGAAATGAGTGGTTGCAGTGGTGTTTTATTAGTATGAACACGTTCAACAAACAAATGGTGTTTTCATGCAAATGATGAATTTGAAGATGACACCTTATCTACCTGATAAACTTCAAGCCAAAATTAGTGAATTTTGTGTTTTTATGAATTACTTTATGTTTTTTTTGTATTTGCATGCATCGTTTAAACTTCTTTATTTTGTAAGTACATTATGAAACTTCAATTAAGAATGGAGACTATTTTGTAATTAATATGTTATAAAATATCATTTATGTATGTGAATTTCAAAATTAGCCGAGAGTAAATTAGTTGAGTAAAAAAAACTATACCTTATATAGTAATGACTAAGAGGTATGACGAAGTTTATATAGCGAAAAATAAATGTTATCAAATATGCATTATGATAATTATAATAATTATAAATGATTCATTTATCTAGATATAGCATAAAATTGAAGTTATAGCATTAAGAAAATGCTATTATAAGTTAAAAAGATAACACGTTATTTTAGCCTTAATAAAAAAAATACTATAAAATGTTTTCAAACAAACGAATATAAGCTACAACTTCATATTTTATTATAGCATCAATTGTAGTTATAAAAAAACGCTATAAAAAGTCTACGATAGCGTTTTTCATAAGCTATCGTATTCATTATTTCTTGTAGTGTGTGAAATTAACATACACAAATCAGTTATATCATAGTATAATGTTATAAGGTAAAGTTTCATATATTGAGAAACACATTTAAATAATTTAGAGTACTTAAATCATGCATGAGGGACATTTTGGTTATTTGGCCTCTTATAGATAATTTGAAGTTCTTACTACGTGATTCAAGGATCTGATCATATTTATTTCATGGTTTATTGATATGGCTACTTACTTGTTGAGTAACTTTGGAACCTCACTTTTCATGCGTATGGAAATAAATGCCACCAAAATTTGTTAATGGTCCTAAATTGAGTTAAAATGGAGAAAAAACTTTAGGGGTCAAAATAAGTTAAAGTTAGTGGTGGAGGGGTCAAATAGGAAGGCTACCGTTGAGTTTTTGGGTCTTCATCTTCTTTCTCCCGGTGCTAAAAATTAGGATTTTATGCCATACCCCTCTAGTTTTGTTCATATACCGCTTAGCTCATCTAGACCTGGAATGGACTCGAGGGAGAATAGGTTGTTGGAAGGTGACGCATTCACCATTATTTTCGATTTCTAGCAATCCTTAATTTTGGTTTGTTCAAATCCTTCCATTCCTTCCACAAACTAATAGCTCACATCATATAGGTTCGAACTTGGGCCTATTGCGCTTATCTTCGTTCTAATTTATCCTTTGACGTTTTAAGAATTTAGACCGTGAGATGTACGGTAGATGATGAATTTTGAAATGAGGAGAACATGAGGTTCTATGAGGTTCTATGATGAATTTTGAGACATTGTCATTAAGTGGAAGTGGAAGAAGATTGTGGAAGATAAAGTCCACCTCTAAAAGACAAAAGGATGAGTGTTTAATAATCTTTCCCACCCTAGCTTCCCTTTTGACCTTTTTGAGTTCCTAGCCCTCTTTCCTTTCTCAGACAAAGATATCCAACCGAACTTTCAAAACAATCCAAAAGTTTGGTTAAACCCCAAATTAGCTCACTTGAGTTCAAGTTCTTCAAATTAACCTAATTAAATTCCAACTAATTCCAATACGAAAACAATTTACAATGTTAGGAGTTGTTCTTCAAATTGACCCACCATTCCTGCCATCGACCCACCTAAAAAATCAAATAGGTGGGTCGACGAGGCCACTCACATGCACATGCATCTCTACCACTCCACTTATTTATTCAATCTTTAACAAGTCATAAATTCAATCTAGCAAATTTTATTCTTCCCGAAACTATTTGAATTCATTTCATTTTAAATGGTTAAAATCTTATAAGAGAATGTTAAAAGATCTTGAATGTTATATAGTATTCCAATATCTGATATTTGTTAAAAATTACAGATATCTATAATAATATGATATTGTCTACTTTGAGCATAAACTCTCATGACTTTGGACTTTTCCAAAAGGTCTCGTACTAGTAGAGATGTATTCTTTACTTATACAAACTCATGATCATTATCTAAACTAGCCAACGTGGGACTCCCTCCTAACAATCCTTAACTCTCTTTACTTTTGCCCCCACAACACCATGTATGATCCATGAAATGCCAAACTTCGGCATCCGTGTTTGCTTGTTTTGGAGCCTCCACTTGGTTAAAGTGAAACCAAATAAAAAATTGTATTATTGTGGACATGTTTATTTATACGTATACGTTTTTCTCTTTCTATATATATAATTTATTTATTAATCAACTATCAACTTTCATAAATATGGTGGTGGTTATACCTTAATAGACTTCCATTTTTTTTTTTAATTTGTCCCTCAAAATGTCCTCATGTGTATATAATAAATATGAGAGGACGAGAAGGAAGGTCATGGCTGGATAGACATTGTGCATGGCTGAAATAAATGTTGCTCATCTCGTCGTCACAGAGCTATAAATACAAATGTTGCTATAAATACAAATGTTGCTGACGTCATCGTTACAGAAGTATAAATTTTGATTCCATATCATTTTTTTTTTTTAAATTCATTTAGTTTTTAAGGTTTAATTGTATTTTGAATATATAATTGAAAATACTTGCCCAAATATCCACATAAAAATCCATAATAGAGTATCCTCTTATCATCTTTGGCCTTTTATTTCTATCGTATTAACAAATGTAAAAATATATAAAAATAAATAAAATTTATATTAATTCTAACACCAAAATTTAATCAGGATCCTTTTGGGGAAAAGAAAACCTTTTGAAGAAGAAGAGGAAAAGAATGAACAAAGAGGCCAAAAAAGCAATCACGATCTTCAAACTCATTCCATCGTCCTTATCGACTAATTGCATTAGGACGATAGGCCTGCAAGCCATTGCTTATTCTTGTACTCGATCCTTGCTTCGACTCCGACCTTATAAAGTGTAACGATTCAGGTTCACCACTAACAGATATTGTCACAACTAACTGATATTGTCTTCTTTGGATTTTCCCTTTCGAACTTCTCCTCAAAGTTTTTAAAACGCGTCTTTCAGAGTTACACAGCGGAACCAGTGTTCATCCAGATACTGTCCTTTTTGGGTTTTCCCTTCCGAGTTTCTCCTCAAAGTTTTTGGGATTTCCCTTATGGGTTTCCCCATTACGCATCTACTAGAGAAAGGTTTCCACACCAAGTGTTTCATTCTTCTCTCCAACCAATGTAGGATATCAGTTAAAGTGTTTTAGTTCCCCTAACTTATTGTAAATCTGCACAAAAAAGAAAGAAATTAAAGTCATGTCATATGATTATCTTTTTTGTAATTTTACCCAAAACTCCTTTAGAGTGTCAAAAACATAGTAAAATTTTCCAATTTATCATACTACTCTAAGCTTATAAAAAAAATAATGAAAATTTGTCTAAACCCAACACTCCAAAATTCAGAAACTTGAAGGGTCGATCCTTTGCAAGCATGTGATAGTCCATCCAATTGCGTTTTTGTGACCAATAAGTATTTTGCAACAAAGATAGTTTGCACTCATTATTAAGATGGGGTGTGATGATTATTGGCAAAGTATTATTCTTTCCATGAAAAACGTATTTGAAATGTGAGGGCAGAGGCTTAAGCTCTAATTCCGTTGGCTCAAAGCATAGACATTTTTGTAGGCTTGGATTTTTCTTTAGCCAACTCTAAAGGTTCTTCCTTGGTTTCTCACGACTTAGAAGAAATATAAATTATTTAACACTCATGGAAATCATCCTACTTTGAGAGTGCATGAAATATGCGTTTAATGAATATTTGTAGACTATTTGATAAGGATCACGGTGTTTTAATTGGACCTATTACACGATCTAAGGCCAAAAAAATTCAACAAGCCTTCATTCTTCATCTACAAAATTGGATAGACTCAGTTCAACCATTATTTCACGTGTTACAAGCTGATACGATTGAGGATGGATCATTTGGAGCTTCAAAAGTGAATATTTGCACGGTTGAAGTAGCCGATGAAATTGCTATAAATTGCACTTGATTGATCAGTTATTAGAAAATTTTATTTATTATTTTTAATTTCACAAAGGGTGGGAAGTTATTTGTCAAATTGACTTAGCATTTGAAGAATTGAAAGTTTATTTTGTGGAGACACTATAAATGCCCACAAATTATTATGTAAAAGACCGATTTTGGATGAATGAAATTAAGATTTCAAATTGAGACTTTTACCCTTAGAAATTCGAGCATCATTTTTGTCATTTCTAGGTTTCAAGCAATACTTGTGGTAGATTGCATCCAAGTCATTCAATCAAGCTTTGATCAAGTTTGATCGTGGAATAACTCAATTTAGAACAAGGTTCCAAATCTTGCTTCTAGATCTTTGATCTTAAGAGGTAATCTAATTCTAGTCTTATCTCTTGGTTGATTCGAATTTTGTATAGGAAGGTGTTAATTTCTTTGATTCAAGGGTTCTTGTCTTAACAAAAGTTTGGATCGTTGGTATGAGGATTAGGGTTGACTTATCAATTTGGTATCAAAGTCTAGGTTGCATCTTTGTGACCTACTCTAGAATTGATTTTATTTTTCATTTATACTATGGTTTATCTTTTCTTCAAATCTGTCCATTGATTTTCTTGCTGCCATTTCCACCATTCTTCATCATCTTTGTACTTTGTTCTCATTTTATTTTTAGAGATCATATTTAGATCTCGAAAAAAAAATCCTTAACATATTTATTCTTAAGATTGTGATTATAATTGTCTTTATCATTTATTTTAGACTGTCTACATGTTTATTTGAAGATCAAATAAACTTCAATTCACATTTGCTTAATCCGTCTAAACCGGTAATCCTTATGTCTGATATTTTTGTTTCCTAATTCAAACTCAAAAATAACTTCTAAATTTGCCCAAATTTAGTAAAAATGAAAGTTAGATGTTCTCTTCGTCAAAATCTAAACGACCTTTCTTTTTTTAGCTCATTTTCAGTATGCAATTCTATCCAAAAATATTTGTGTCCCTTTGATCATTTCTTGTTTTATTTTACTTTATTTCATAATTAACTTATCTTGATTGCCTTGAATAGCTTGCTACTATCATAATTGATTTACCCATATATATTAGCCTACATTGATCATAATTTAGTCACTTTCCCAAATAACCTACCTTTGTGTGTAATAAACACGAGTGTCCCTGAGTGTAAAATCAGTGAATTGAGTGTGTGAGGTCCTAAGCATATATTTAACTATTGTTTGTACAATCATTGAACCAAGACGGGGAAATGGAGGGGAGGTCAATGAAGCTAGATGGAAAGAAGCACAAATTGAGACTATTACTCGTTTGAATCAAGTTATTAGTGTCTTGATAGACCAGATGGAGCAAATTGAAATAGTTTTAGGTAATCCTAAAGGAAACGAAGTAATCTTGAATGAAGGAGTTGAAAATGAAGAGGATGACAATGTCACCCTTTTTGCTGGAAATAACCCTAAGGGAGGGAGAGAAGTCGGTTGAGGGAGAGGAAGAGGTCGAAGAAGGGGTAGAGAAAATTTAGCACAAAAAAGAATTGAGAGAGAGTACCAATATAAGAGAGGAGAAGAAGGAGGAGTCCGGGGAGTAAAGCTGAAAAATTCTAACTTTCTAGAGGAGATCTGACCTAGAGGAGTATTTACAATATGAGAGCAAAATTGAGCATGTTTTCGATTGCAACAATTTCAGTGAAGAAAGAAAGTTGAAGCTTGTCGTGGCTGAATTTGGTGATTATGCAATTATATGGTAGACAACTTTGAAATCAGAGTGGAGGAGAAATTATGAAGAAACAATTGAAACGTGGGAGGAATTGAAGACATTAATGAGAAAAAGGTACATTCCTAAGCATTATTCTGAGTACTCAAGAAAAAACTATATGCTTTGAAACAAGGATCCAAAAGTGTTGAAGAATATTACAAAAAAAATGGAGACCCTTATGAATAGAGCATGCATTGATGAAGATGAGAAGAATACAATGGCTAGA
This sequence comes from Cucurbita ficifolia, assembly GCA_033971965.1. Lineage (NCBI taxonomy): Eukaryota > Viridiplantae > Streptophyta > Magnoliopsida > Cucurbitales > Cucurbitaceae > Cucurbita > Cucurbita ficifolia. The sequence continues at coordinate 11,165,377 of CM066965.1, read as the reverse complement.
TTCCTTGGTGGGTTGAACCGAAAACTTTCTCATCAAGTGGATAGACAAACGTACTTTGATATGCAAGAATTGTTAAACCTTGCTGTCAAAATTGAAGGGCAACTAGCTTAGGAGAAGGAGAACTCCAAGAGGTATGCTATTTCTAAGTCTACTATTTTCAACACTTGGAAAAAGAAGGCAAATATTGAAAAGATAGATTTTAAGTTAGAGGCAAGTATGAGCTTGACAAAAAAAAAAAAAAAGTTGAGACCTCTAAGGGTAAAGAGAAAGTGGAGGAATACAAGGTGGTTCGAGAAAGAAATAGAGACATCAAATGTTGAAAATGTCAAAGAATTGGTCATATTAGTCGTGATTATCCTAACAAAAGAGTCATGATCACCAATAATGGACAAGTTGTCACGGATAGTGAGGAAAGTGATCAGGATGAGCTAGTTGAAGAAGAAATCCAGGAGAATGAGGAGGAATTGGAAGATGGGAGTCATTTGGCACTTGATACAAGAAGACTTGTTAAAACTCAAGTTACGGAGAATGATGTTGATGAACAAAGAGACAACCTATTTCACACAAGGTATTTAGTCAAGGGAACTCCTTGTAGATTTGTTATTGATAGTGGAAGTTGCATCAATGTAGTAAGTACATGTTGATCAAAAGGTTGCAAATTCCAATCCAACACCATCCTAAACCTTATGAACTTTAATGGCTCAATGAAAGTGGAACAATGAAGGTAGTTTCTCAAGTTTTAATATCTTTTACTTTGGGAAAATATAAAGATAAGTTCTTTGTGATGTGCAACCAATGCTTGCTAGAGACAAATTGCTTGACCGACCTTGGCAATTTGATAGGAAGGTCATAGTTGAATATGTATTATGGTAGAAAAACCACTCTTGTACCTTTGATTTCTGCATATGTATTTGCTTATCAATTAAAGTTGGAGAAAAAAAAAAGAGTTTGAGGAAGAAGAATGGAAAGAAAAACAAGAATGGAGTGAAAAGTTAGAGAAAAATCAAAGAGAAAAAATAGTGGAAAAAAGAATGAAAAAATAGATGAAATTGAAAAAAAAAAAAAAGGAAAGAAAATGAGTTGTTTGGCTAGAGTTGGAGAGGTGAGAAGGGAAATGTTTTCACAAAACCCATGTTTGTACGTATAAGGAAGGATATTTGGTCTCTCATGATAACAACTTGTTTTTGCCCGGTATGTTTCAATATCTTTTATAGGAATTTGAGGACGTGTTCCAAAATAAAGTACCTTAAGGACTACCTCCCATTATAGGGATTATCATTCCTAATAGGCCAGCTTATAGGTCAACCCAACTGAGACTAAAGAAATTCAGTGGCAAGTAGAGGAGCTTATGGAGAAGGGCTATACACGAGAAAGTTTGAGTCCATGTTCTATACCAGTCTTATTGGTGCCAAAGAAAGATGGAAGGTGGTGCATGTGCATGGATTGTAAAGCCATCAACAAAATCACGGTAAAGTATCGACATTAGATGATGTGCTTGATGAATTACATGGTTCATGTCTATTTACAAATATTGATTTGAAATCTGGATATCATCAAATTAGAAGGTATGTAGGAGATTAATGGAAAACAACTTTCAAAATTAAGTTTGGATGGTATGAATGGCTTGTTATGTCTTTCGGGTTGAATGCTCATAGTACATTTATGCCCTTAATGAATCATGTTTTGAGAGAATATTTGAGAAAGCATGTTATTGTGTATTTTGATGATATTTTATTTTATTTGAAGACTTTGTTTGAGCATGTAGAGCATGTTAAAGCCATTTTGATTACACATGGAAAAGAGAAATTTCAGGCTAATTTTAATAAGTGCAGTTTTTGCATAAAAAAAGTTCACTTTCTTGGTTTCATAGTTGGTAAAAATGGGGTAGAAGTAGATAAAGAGAAAGTTAAAGTCATTAGGGATTTTCCAACACCAAAAAATGCAAGTGAAGTTGAGAGTCTTCATGTGTTAGCTAGCTTTTATAGGAGAGTTATAAAAGATGTTAGCATCACCATTGAATGATTTAGTGAAAAAGAATGTTGTTTTTAAATGGGGGAAATGCAAGAAAATGCATTCAATTTGCCTAAGAAGGAGGTAAGCAATGCACCCTTGTTTTGCTAATTTTGATAAAACTTGTGAAATTGAATGTGATGCAAATTGTTTGGGCATAGGTGCGGTTTTAATTTAAGATGGAAAGCCCTTAACGTATTTTAGTGAAAAACTAAATGGGGCAGCATTGAACTATCCTACCTATGATAAAAAAATTGTTTACTTTAGTCCATACATTGGAGGTGTGACAACACTACTTATGGCCTAGAGAATTTGTGATCCACGTTGATCATGAAAGGTTGAAGTATGTTAAGAGTCAAAGCAAACTGAACCGTAGCATACCAAATGGGTGGAGTTTATTGAAACATTTTCGTATGTCATCAAATATAAGAAAGGTAAGGATAATGTGGCAGCTGATGCATTATCTAGAAAGTACAATCTCTTTACTTCTCTTAGTGCAAAAATTCTTGGATTTGAGCATATTAAAGAATTATATAGAGATGACCAAGACTTTAGAACTATTTATGCATTTTGTCTTGCGAAAAGAGTCGTGGATGATTATTACGTGTTTCATGAATTTTTATTTAAGAAAAGTAGGCTTTGTATTCCTAAATGATCTATAAGAGATATGCTTGTAAAAGAAGAACATGGTGGTGACTTAATGGGACATTTTGGGATTAATAAAACTTATAATATGTTGCATAAATACTTCTTTTGGCCGAAGATAAAGCACGATGTTCATATGTTTTGTAGTCCATGTTCTAAATGCAAATAAGCTAAATCTATATCACAACCAAATGGATTGTATACTCCTTTAAATGTACCTAACGAACCTTGGACTAATATATCTATGGATTTTGTTCCTGGTTTTCTGCACACTAAAAAACGTAAAGATAATATTTTTGTTGTGGTAGACAGGTAAAATGACTCATTTTATTGCATGCAACAATACAAAACATGTTGCTAACTCATATTTTAGGGAAGTATTAATTACATGGAATCCTCATGATTATTGTTAGTGATAGGGATGTTAAATTTTTAAATCACTCTTGTAAAGTATTGTGGGGGTAAATTGGGTATCAAAGTGTTGTTTTCAACTACATGTCATCGTCAGACTAATGGGCAAACTTAGGTGGTGAATAAAAAATTAGGAGCATTGCTTAGGGCTATTATTTCCAAGAATATTAAGTCTTGGACGAATGACATGTCATCCTCAAACCGATCGACAAACTGAGGTGGTGAATAAAACATTAGGAGCCTTGCTTAGGGCTATTATTTACAAGAATATTAAATGTTTGGACCAATGTTTGTCATTTTTAGAATTTGCATATAATAGAGCAATTCATAGTACCACTCATTGTTCTCCTTTCGAAATTGTTTACAGATTTAATCCACGTACGCCTTTTGATTTGCTTCCTATTCCTTCTAATAATTTTGTGAGTGAAGCAGCCACAAGTAAGGCAGATTTGATCAAAACACTGCACAAAGAGATGAATGAGAGAATTGAGAAACAAAATTTCAAAGTTGTTTAAGAATTAATAAAGGACGTTAGAAAATCATTTTTCAACCCGATGAATGGGCTTGGATACATTTTCGCAATGAGTGATTCTCATCTTAAAGTAAGACAAAGTTACATCCAAGAGGGATGACCTTTATCAAGTCCTTGAAATAATTAATAATAATGCCTATAAAATTGATTTTTTAGAGAATTTTCAGTACATTCTACTTTCAATGTTGCTAACTTGAGTCCCTTTGATGTAGGTGATGATATTCCTGATTCAAGGAAGAATCCGAGGAGGGGAAGATAATAGGGATCACAATGTTCCAACCAGACCTATTACACAATCCAAGAGCAAAAAGATTCAACAAACATTCATTCATTTACAAAATTGGATAGGCTCAGTTTAACCATTATTTCATGTGTTACACTGATTTGATTGAAGAAGAATCATTTGGAGGTTCATAAGTGAATATTTGCACGGTTAGAGCAGAGAATGAAGTTACTATAAATTGCACTTTATTGATAAGTTATTAGAAAACTTTATTCATTATTTTTAATTTCATAATTCTCGTAATGGACAAGTGGGATGTTATTTGTTAAATTGACTTTTAACTTACATTTGAAAAAGAGAGTGGGAGTAAATTATGGCCATTAACCTGAATGGAAAAATTTTTTTTGTAGGGAGACAATAAATCCCACACATTATTACGGCAGATTTTGATAGTATTAAGAGTTTATTAAAACTCTAATACTGAAAAAATATTAGATAAAATAATTATAAAAATTCAAGACCAGAATTGACCTAATAACCGTCTAATCAAAAGAAAAAAAACAGGTAAAACGTAAATTAAATCTTAATATAAATATGAAAATACAGTATAATAAAAAATAACTAATACTCACCTAGGTTAACGCAAATCAAAATATTTTTCCTACCATTTTAAATAAAAATAAAAATTAATAAATAATTCTAAAATGTAGTTACATAATATTTAATTAATTTATAAATTTACTGGCGTAAGTTTTTGTATTTAATTAATTCATAATTTTTTAAATTATACCTTTAATCGAATTTCATACCTTTTCAATTTAATTTAAATTAATTTAATTAATTCATTTTTTTTTAATTATACGAAATATTCAAAATTATACTTTTAATCCAATTTCATAAATTTGCCAATCAATTTAAACTAATTTAATTAATTTATAATTTTTTAAAATTATATCTTTAATCAAGTTTATATTCAATTTAAACTGAGTCCACCTATTTATTCTGACGAATAAGATAAAATTTTCATGAGTTCACTTATATGTTTTCATCTCTAATTATATATTAACAACTAATCTAAATCTAATATATTTATAGCATGACTCAAATATTATCGAAAAATAAAAATGTATTTATAATGATATAATTTATGAAAAAATAATACAAGTTCCTTCATAAAATAAAAAGAAAATAATAATAATTCTGTATAAAAAAAACACAATAAAGATTATTTTGTTCCCGTATTATTTTTGGTCTCCCTTCTATCTGAGGCTTAACCGGTTCTTATTAACAAAAATATATAAATTTTAGAAAAAATATTATATATCAATTTTTATCCTCAAATTTTAAATTATTTGTAATTTCCTTTTAAACTTTTAAAAAAATTATAATATGTACTTCATGGTTAAAAAAAATAATTATATGGAGTCCATATTTAATTTATATGACTTTAAAAAATGAGAAGAATTCTTTAAATATTATTAAATTATTATTTAAGCCGAGTTTGATTCCTTCCTAAACAACTATTTTCTTTTTCAATTGAGATGTGAGAATTCCTTAACTGGCAAATTGATGAATAACATCAACATATATTGTCTCCGCTTAGACTGATAAATCCCATAAAAATTACTATATCCTCTATTGAAAGAGGAGAAATAAATATGTAGATGCTGATAGTTCCTAACGAGTTCCAGTTTCATAAAGAACTTTTAAACGGGGAATATTGATTATCGAATCTGTTCGTCTGTCTGTAGAAAATGATGGACAATTTATTATATCTCAAGAATTTATCCAATTATAAAAATGTAGTCTTATGAATAAATATTTGTAATTTAATCCATTTTTTCTAGAAATAAATATTTAAACAAAAAAATATTTCAAATTCAACTAAATCACTACATCATTACAAATATTTATATTGATATACCAATATAATCTATCAAACAAAAAAATCTAAATATAAATTTTAATTTCATATTACTAACAATATGAAAAGTACAACAGAGGTAAGAACCGTATAAACTCTTCCCATATATAAAATCCTAAATCACTGCTAAAAATAAAAAATAAAAACCTCAACTATAACGGATCGGATAAAAATTTGTTAGACTACCCTTCTTTTGGAAAAACAAATTATATATTAACGACTAATCTGTATAATTAATAAAACTATATAATTAATTTATATTGATAATTACATTCGGACGAGAAATGAATTGTTTGTACGATTCTGATAAAGAAATGAGACGTGGGTTAGACTCGAAGTGGGGCGTGACTCCGTTTGAAATTGAGGGGATGAAAAGTCAAAATTGTGCAGTGCAAAAACACAATAATTAATAAAACTATGTAGGCAAAAACTCAATAATTAATAAAACTATGTAATTAATTTATATTAATAATTACAACTTCGAGAAATGGATTGTTTGTACGATTTTGATCAAGAATTGAGACGTGGGTCAGACTTGAATGAGACGTGAGTCAGTTTGAAATGGGGATGAAGACGGTAGAACAAAACTCTCCAATGCAAAAACCCAATGAATAATAAAACTATATAATTAATTTATATTAATTACATCTTTCTGACGAGAAATTGATTATTTGTCCGAGAATTGAGATGTGAGTCAGACTCGAGGCGTGACTAAGTTTGGAATGGAGGGGATGAAGACTCAAAGCAAAAGTTTATCATGCAAAAACCCAATGATTTATAAAACTATATAATTAATTTATATTAATAATTATATTTTTGTTGTTTTTACTATTCTCATAAATAATTGAGATGTGTGTCAGACTTGAGTGGAACGTGACTCAGTTTGAAATTGAGAGGATGAAGACTCTCAAATGCAAAAACTCAATGAATAATAAAACTACATCATTAATTTATATTAATAATTACATCTTCCCGAGAAATGAATTATTTGGATGACTTAAAAATTAATCACGCTTAAATACGTTAAAATTATATTCACTCATCTAGCCATACCCATCCCGGTATCAGAGCAGGTTGCTCTTATAGATTTTTTCTATATAAACTTAAAGCTTATGGCAAACCTACATGTTAATATGAAGGACAATCAATCTCTAGTCCTCCTTTATCTTATGGAACAAATTATACTTTTAGAAAGCTAGAAAGAAAATTTATTTGCAATCAGTAACCATGGTTAAATGGTAGTAAATGTCCTTACATTCGAATAAAAATTGTTAATAATATTAGAGTGACTAAAATAGAGGTGGAATTTGATGAGCATGATATGAAAAAATGTTCTCTAATGTTATAAATGGTTGCTCTAACTAAAAATGTTCTTTTAATGCTAGTGCTATAAATTGTCTCCATAATGATAAATTTAATAGAATATTTATGTGTTTTTTTGCCTATAAAATTTAGAAAACTCTTGAACTAACTCAAGAGATAACAAATCGAGTTAAAAAAATAAAATTTAGCATGTTAGTCTATCATTATGGACTAAGTGATGAAAAAGTAGCAAATTTTTGCTACAACAAACATTATAACGAGAGGATGACTATTGTACCATATTATGATATTTAAAGTTTTTGAAGAGATACAAGTTGATTTTGAAAATTTTGGATCAAAATTTTGGTTCAAAATATGTTGATTCAAAATAAATATAAAACTTCAAATAAATGAAAATAAGTGTTTACTAAATGAAATTTCTTTTTTAAAAGATAGAAATCATAATATCAATTTGATGTATGTGTGAAAAAGTGTGAAAAAACATATATTTGATTGTGATAAGAAAAATGTATTAATTAAAGTTAAATTTCTGAACCAGTGTGAAAAGATAAATTAATTAAAAAACTTGGTAGTACTAAAATTTTTATTAAAAAGTTAATGCTAAAAAAAATATTAGATAAAATTAACGAATAAAAGGTAAAATAAATCTTAATATAAATATAAAAATATATATATATAATAAAGAATAACTAATACTTGCTGCATCTCGAACAATGTTATATTGATGACAATTAAAATATTCTTTCTCCAATTTTAAATAAAAATTAAAATCAATAAATAATCCTAAAATTTACCAATTTAAGTTTTTGTATTTAATTAATTCATAATTTTTTAAATTATACATCGAATGTAATTTCATATATTTTCAATTCAATTTAAACTAATTTAATTAATTTATATTTTTATTAAATTATACAAAATTATACATTTAATCAAATTTCATAAATTTTCAATTCAATTTAAACTAATTTAATTAATTCATAATGTTTTAAAATTATTCATAATTTTTTTAAATTATACATTTAATCTATATTCAATTTAAACTTTCCCCATTTATTTTAAAGAATAGATACAAATTTTTATAACCAAGTAGGTTCTCATCTATAACTATGTATAATAGATTGCTAAATATTTTATCTAAATATTTTATCTGATAAATTTTTTTTGTTAGGCTACTATTCTTTTAGAAAAAAAATATTATATATTAACAACTAATATAAACCTAATATATTTTTAGTATGACTCAAATATTATCGAGAAATAAAAATTTATTTATAATGATATGATTTATGAAAAAATAATCCAAAGTCATCCTGCTCATAAAATAAAAAGAAAATAATAATAATAATTCCGTGTAAAAGAAACATAGTAAAGATTATTTTGTTCCCGTGTAAAAAAATAATCCAAAGTCATCAATCAATCGTATAATAATAAGCTATTTATGAAAATTTTAGGAAAATATTATATATTAATTTTTATCCTAAAATTTTAAATTATTTTGAGTTACTTTAAATTTAGAAAAAAAATTATAATATGTATTTTATGGTTAAGAAAATTTAATTACAAAAATAATTGTAAAAAAATAATGGATAGGAAGTCCATATTTAATTTATATGACTGAGACCGAATTCTTTCAATATTATTAAATTATTATTTCATGAAAATTTATCCAATAATAAAAATGGAGTGCTATAAAATAAATTTTAACTTTTTTTAAATTAGGATCGAAGAACCCTATAAACTCTCCCTATATATAAAATCCTAAATCACTGTTAGAATATAAAAAAAAAAAAACCTCACAACTGATTTGATAAAAAAAATTTGTTACGCTACCATTCTTTTAGCAAAAAAAATTATGACTCAAATATTATCAGGAAATAAAAATTTATTTATAATGAAAAAAATTATAATTCGGTATAAAAAAAACAATTTTATTTCCCTATTATTTTGGTCTTCCCATAAGGCCTAACCTGTTCTTACTAACAAAAAAAAATATAGGTAAATCAATCAATAGTCATATGAAAATTTTAGGAAAAATATTATATATCCGTTAAACTTTAAAAAAAATTTAATAGGTACTTAAGTTAAAAAAATTTAATTAAAAAAATAATTGATATGAAGTCAATATTTAATTTATATGTTTATAGAAGAGAGGGAATTCTTTAAATATTATTAAATTATTATTTCATGACAATTTATCAAATTATAAAAATAGAGTTTTATAGAATAAATTTTAACTTTCCACGTTTTCTAGAAATAAATATTTAAACAAAAATATTTCAAATTCAACCAAATCCATACATCATTACAAATATATATTTTGATATACAAATATAATCAATAAAAAAAAATCTAAATATGAATTTTAATTCCATATTATTAACGATATGAAAAGTATAACTAATGGAATGTAAGAACATACTATCGGTTGTAAACACACAAATTAACCAATTTAGAAAGTATCAAAATTAGCTAACTTTAAAATAGGAAAAAACAACCGCCCACTAATTAATTTAGTGGTTCTACCATTCATAGGAGTGGACATCAAGCCTAGCGAAAAGGTCTAGTATGAACATTTTAACAATTTCTCCCAAACTGATTGCAGGATGGTTTCAGCGTGGTACTACACACAATTTCTCCCAAACTGATTGCAGTATGGTTTCAGTATGGTACTACACACATACCTATTGACTCACGTAGTTTTATGAATGCATCCAGCTTCAGTGGTTTTGTCATAATATCTACAACTTGTTCTTGTGTGACACAATACTTCAACTCAATAACTCCATCTCTGGTCAAATCACGCAAGAAATGAAACCTCACATCAATGTGTTTGCTACGTTCATGCATGATGGGATTCTTGGATAGTTTAATAGTGGAACTGTCATCACATAATAGAGTGATACACTTGTCTTGAACATGACCAAGTTTTTCCAAAACTCTCCTCATCCACACCCCTTGACAAGCACAAGACGCGGCTGCCACAAATTCTGCTTCAGTGGCGGACAACGTAACTACAGGTTGTTTTTTAGAGGACCAAGACACCACTACATCACTGAGTAAGAACACATAGCCAGAAGTGCTTTTCCTGTCATCTATATCTTCTGCATAATCACTGTCAATATATGCTATCAACTCTCCATTACCCCTTTTCTGATAAAGGATTCCCAAATCTACCGTACCTTTTCAGTATCTCAACACTCTTTTTGCAGCTTGCAAATGCAACTCTGTTGGACTTGCCATCAATCTGCTCATTAGAGACACTATATACATTAAATCCGGCCTTGTTGCAGTTAGATACATAAGGCTTCCAATCAATTGTTTATGCATGGTAGCATTGATCTTGGCACCTTCTTCATCCTTTGTTAGTCTACCCCTCGGAACAATAGGGTTTTTCACACTATTACTTTTTTCCATCCTAAACTTCTCCAAAACTTCTTTTGCATACTTTCTCTGAGTAATATAAATGCCTTCAAGGATTTTGTAAAATCTCTACATCGAGAAAATATTTTATTTTTCCCAAATCAGTCATTTCAAATTCAAGTTTCATAGAATTCTTGAACTTAACAAACATGCTCTCATCATTACCAGTAAAAATTAGATCGTCAACATATAGACTAACAATCAAAATTTTACCTCCATCTCCTGTTTGTATGAATAAAGTATGGTCACAGTTGCACCTCTCAAATCCTTCTTTGACAAAATGTGCTTCAATTCGACTGTAACATGCACGTGAGGCTTGTTTAAGGCCATATAATGCCTTCTCCAATTTGTATACCTTGTATTCTTTACCTTTTTTCTCATAACCTTGTGGTTGCTCAACAAAGACGGCTTCTTTTAATTCTCCATATAAGAAAGCACTTTTCACGTCAAGCTGATACACGTTCCAACTATTCCGAGCTGCTAAAGCAATTATCATTCGAATAGTATCCCACCTAGCCACAGGTGCAAACACCTCGGTATAGTTTATACCATGTTACTGTGCATAACCTTTTGCTACCAACCTAACCTTATACTTGTCAACTTCGCCATTTTCGTTGAGTTTGGTTTTGAAAACCCATTTTACTCCAATCTTCTTCATTCCTTTAGGCAAATCTGTCAACTCCCAAGTCTCATTTCGTTCGATGGCTTCTATCTCCAAGTCCATTGCAGCTCTCCATTTTGAACTTTGAGCAGCTTCTTCAAAGGTAGTCGGATCTGTAGTTGAGGATAATAGAACTAAATTGTTGTGCTCAGCTTCTTTAGAAAATTCTCCCCCGCTCACATAATCTTCCATCCATAATGGTGCTCTTCTATTCCTCACTTCGGGAGTGCTTTCTTCAAATGTTGAGGAATTTAATTCAGATGACTCACTGGAAGATATACTAACTTCCCCTTCTTCTTCTGTTATCGTCTCCTCTTCAAATTCTTCCTCACTTTGGTCATGTTCGCTTCCTTCTATATTACTATCTTCCCATTCGAGGGTATCAAGTCTAGCTTCTTCATTAGTTTGACGAGGAATTTCGACAATCTGTGAAGCTTGAAAATAATTTCAAGATGGCGGTGTTGGGAAAAAGTAATATTAGATTGCAAGTTGCTGGAGTCACTCAGCTAATCACGGATGTTTTCTATATACCTAAGTTGAAAAACAATCTCCTAAATCTTGGACAATTGCAAGAAAGAGGTGTATCTATTTTGATACAACATGGAGAATGCAAAATCTATCATGCCAAGAAGGGGCTTATTATGCAAACAACAATGTCTGCAAATAGGATGTTCATATTACTGGTAAGAATCATGTCACAAACCGTCTTGCTTCTAAACAAATTAGCAACTCTAAAATAGGAAAAACAACCTACCACTAATTAATTTAGTGGTTGTACCGTTCCTAGGGGAGTGTACCAACTCTAAAATAGGAAAAACAACCTACCACTAATTAATTTAGTGGTTGTACCGTTCCTAGGGGAGTGTACATCTACAAAAGGTCTAGTATGACCATCTTTAACACTCTCTCCATATATAAAATCCTAAATCACTGCTAAAATATAAAAAAAATAAAAAAAAGACTTAAGATAAAAAAAATATAAAAAAAAACCTAATAACTCATCTGATAAAAAAAAATTTGTTAGACTACCATTATTTTAGAAAAAAAAATTATAATTAACAACTAATAACCTAATATATTTTTACCATGACTCAACTATTATCGAGAAATAAAAATTTATTTATAATGATATGGTTTATGAAAAAATAATTGTTCTCAGCTCATAAAATAAAAAGAAAAAAATAATAATTCGATATAAAAAAATATAGTAAAGATTATTTTTTGTTCCCATATTATTTTGGTCTCTCCTAAAATCTAAAATATATTTATAAACCAATCAATCATATAATAATAAGCCATTTATGAAATTTTAGGAAAAATATTATATATCAATTTTTATCCTAAAATTTTAAATTATTTGTAATTTCCTTTAAACTTAAAAAAAAAATTATAATAGGAACTTTATGATTAAGAAAATTTAATTAAAAAAAATAATTGATATGAAATCAATATTTAATTTATATGACTTTAAAAAAATAGACCGAAATTTTTAAATATTATTAAATTATTATTTCATGAGAATAATAAAACTATATAATTAATTTATATTAATTACATCTTTCTGACGAGAAATTGATTATTTGTGCGAGAATTGAGATGTGGGTCAGACTCGGGGTGTGACTAAGTTTGAAGTGGGGATGAAGACTTAGAGCAAACTTTTACAATGCAAAAACCCAATGATTTATAAAACTATATAATTAATTTATATTAATAATTATATCTTCTGACCAGAAATGAATTGTTTTTACGATTCTGATAAAGAATTGAGATGTGTCAAGACTTGAGGTGGGACGTGACTTAGTTTGAAATTAGGAGGATGAAGACGCAAAACTTGCAAAAACTCAATGAATAATAAAACTACATCATTCATTTATATTAATAATTACATCTTCTAACTAGAAATGAATTATTTGTATGACTCTGATAAATAATTGAAACGTGGGTCAGACTCGAGGTGGGACGTGACGCAGTTTGAAATGGGGATCAAGTGCAAAAAACTCAATAAATAATAAAACTATATAATTAATTTACATTAATAATTAATCTTCTGACGAGAAATATATATGAAACATCATCATACGTCTCACATCATCTTGTTATCATGCATCATCATCATCATGTGCATCATCACATCATCTTATTATCATGCATCATCATCATCATGTCAACATCATGTACATCATCACATCATCATATAACATTATAACATCATCATTTAACGTCATCACGTCATCATTTAACGCCATCACGTCATCATATAACATCATCACATCATCATTTAACGTCATCACATCATCATATAACATCAGCACATCATCATATAACATATCATATCATCATTTAACGTCATCACGTCATCATATAACATCATCACATCATCACATCGTCATATCATCATATAACGTCATCACATTAACATCATTATATAACATAAATCATAAATGACATGTGCAAGGGGCACTAGGTAAGTGTCGTCATACAGAACAAGTGATAAGAATCACAGTGTTCCAAATGTTTCAATTGGACCTACTACATGATCCAAGGCCAAGAAGATTCAACAAGCATAAATACTTCATCTACAAAATTGGATAGACTCGGTTCAACCATCATTTCATGTGTTACAAGGTGATTCGATTGAGGAAGGAGCATTTGGAGATTCATAAGTGATTATTTGCACGGTTGAAGTAGCAGATGGAGTTGCAAGCATCATTTCATGAGTTGTTAGAAAACTTTATTTATTATTTTTAATTTCATAAAATTTGTAATGGTCAAATTGATGAAATTGATCTCTCAAGTTGAGACTTTCTCCCTCCGAAATTTGAGCATCATCTTTAAGTTTCATGCCATTCTTGTGGTAGCTTGCATATGAGTCATTCAATCAAGTCTTGATCAAGTTCGATGGTGGAGTGACTCAATTTAGAACAAGGTTCCAAATCTTGCTTCTAATGTTTGATCCTAAGAGGTAATCTAATTCTACCCTTATCTCTTCTGAATTTTGTATAAGGAGTTGTTAATTTCTTTGATTCAAGAGTTATTGTTTCAACAAAAAGCTTGGATCGTTGGGCTGAGGATTAGGGTTGCCTTATCAACAAGTCTTCCGATCGAACCGATAGTAAGACCACTCATTTGGTTGACCTGAGCCGAAGTTTCTATCTAATTCCGAACCAACTTGCCTTCGTCCCTCAAATTCTTTTTCATGTATACCGAGGTGCTTCACATATGACAGCCTCTTCTTAAAAGACAATCATTCCTTTGCCAATCAAAACACATGGATAATTTCTATAGGGTTGTTTTACAATTTGATAAGATGTGAGGAAAAAAACTTTTATAGTAAATAAGAATTTGTAAGTGAGTTGATAGAGTGAGGGTTGGTTAGGAGAGAAATATCTTGGGGAAAGGTTGTGAGGGGTTGGTGGAGAGAAAGTTGGGGAATAGTTGTTTTAAGGAAAAAAAAACTTATTTTATTTTATTTTCTTTTATTTAGGCTATTATGGAGTGAGAAATGAACCGAAAATAACAAGGTTATAGATTAAAAGCCAATAAGCAACAACCATGACTTTAATAACGTATAATTTGGGTAGAAAGAATTGACAACTAGTCACCTCCCCTTAAATCCTAAACTACATTTTGAGGCATTTTAGCCCCGTAAAATGTAAACATGATTTTGATGAACAGTCATACACTTCGTATTTACACAATAAGAATAATAAAGACTTAAGTAAAAACTTAACTAATAAAAAAGCAAGTAAATAGGATTTGGAACGAACATGCGGTCATGGGCAACAACCTTGACAAGTGTAATCGAGACGTCCGACACTTGGCCATAGGCAACACGCCTTGGACAAGCTTGACCACGACACATGAAAGCTCTATGGTTTCTCCTCTAATCTTGAGTTTGTATTTCGCAATGTGTAATTCTGTTGTTTTCAAAAGAGCATGCTTTTATGAAACTGATTTTTGATTAATTAATGTATTTATATAACGACCCTACTTTCGTTTATAAGTAAAAGGTCGAAATTACATTTACGTCATGACATTTTGATTTTTAAAAATTTCTAAAGTTTGTAAAAAAAAAAAAAAATTCTCAAAAAACATTTTATTTATGGTCCCATAAACTAAAATCATTCCTATTAAAAATCACATTAACACTTAGTGTCTTCAAAATAAATACATGAACTAACGCAAAAAAATTTCTAAAATACGCCAATCCCATAGGTAGAAAATGGTCAATTGATATCTTGACTTTATCTAAAAATATTAATGAAAATTATGAGTATTTAAAAAAATACTTAGCAAGTAATTGTGGGCTAGTGCACACTCACAATACTACAAAAGAAAGGAACACGAATAATATCATAGTATTGGAGATATAATATATGATCATATGACTTAGAATATGCATAAAGTCTCACATTAGAAATCATGGTTCAATAGGGTGATGTACATAATACTTCCATACTTATTATAGCGTGAATTTGTTACCATATGATATAATCATATTAACATATCAATCATAATCAAACCTAAAAAAAAACATAAAAGAGCAGTCAAACTGACATATCTCAACCCTAATTAGTCCAAATGCGCTTCCCAAATGGTCCATAAAGGGTAAATGAACTAAAAAATCAGCCAACTGATCAGACTGGAGTCACCAAGCCGTTTGGAGTTGAGTGAGTCAACCGTGTGGATGACGACGTGAATTGAGCCAAAACCACGAGCCAACTTCAGGGGTTAGTCGACGCGTGAGCTAAGCTTCTAAGAGCAGCTTGGAGTAGTAGTCGGACTGCATCGAGGGATGGTCATCATGTGGCTACGTGCTTCCTTTGTGGCTTCGTGTTGCGTGGATTGGGTCGTTCGTGGGCCTTTGTTGGTTGGGTTTGCGTTAGTGGGCTGGACTGAGGAGACGTGCGTGGCAAATCTTTTGGGTACTCATTGACGCATGCTTTGTTGGGCTTGTGGGTCTGTGGGCTTGCGTTCGGGTGCAGGCTGAGAAATTTTGTTGGGTCGTTTTGTTTGGATGCATACGGGCCATTTATCCAATATAAAAAATAGGATCAGGCCCAGAAAATGTCTTTCGCCTGTTGGGCTTCGACTTGAGCCGAGTTTGGACCTGCAATGGGCCAGCCCGGCCCAATGATAACAATGTTGTGGATTATCATCGTAAGTTCCTCGGCCGAATCAAAATACACAAAACTAAATGGCAGAGAAAGAACAGTTCAATGGCTGCCGCCCCAAACATGACGCAGAAGCGTCGAAAGAAAATGTCGCTGAAACCGACCGGAAAACGATGACGCCATGGGAGCAGCACTCTGCTGTCATAAGCATCCCTCGGTTCGACTACAATGCACCATCTGCGCTTCTTCACCATCGCCAGTCGGGATTCCTCATCACATGCGCTATCAGTGAGAATCTCTTCTACAGTTGCTTACACTCGATTTTGTATTCCTTCAATATTTCCCCTTTTAGATGTTCATATCTGAATGTTTCCTTTCAAGTTAAACTGAGTTAGCATGGAGTTTCTTACTTCAAAATAATAATAAATAGTGAGTGAGAAATTGGGGTTTAATTCTTTCCTTTATTTTTTCAGAGAGGGAGAAGAGCGCCACAAAAGAAGCTATCTCCATCCTTGAAAAGGTTCTGTTTTTGTACTTTGTTGAATTTTCTTCACGTCATGCATTTAACCTTCATGACTTTCTGAAGTTTAATGGCAAACTAGGTAGTTGAATATTGGGTGTTTGAAGTACTAATTTCGGTGATCTTTATCTGATTCACTATAACCGCCTTGGAAATTACCTAGGAACTTTGTACTTGAATATAGAAGCCTTAGCACAATAAGCAACTGCTGCAAAATTGATTAAAATTGAATTTAAATATTTTTCTATTGCTTGCTTGAGAGCCTTTACAATAGCTATATCAAAACAAAGGTTGAAATAGATCTAACTCAACCATGGAATGTAGACTTATAAATTCAATTAGTTTTTAGAAATCAATAATTACAATTACAATTTAGGATATCTTACTCATATTATGTTATTGTAACTCTAATATACTGAAATAATAATATTACATAAAATTCTATGAATGAGTTGCATTTGGCATCTCACAAACCTGCATATTGAAGAAACTGCTGCATCATCATTTTAAAAAAAGAGGAGATTTTTTCAGCCACTTCTTGGGTCATGTCCATCCCACGTCGTTCAAAAGCCTGAATCTTCTCTTCCTAACTAAACTCACTAAAAAAAATTTCGTCATAATCAACCTCATCATAAAAGTCAATTGATGAGCCAACATCTTTCACAGAATTAAGGGTTGACATGGAACAAATCCAACCTTTTTTTTTTTTAGATAGTATTGTGTGAGGACCCAATCATGATTCGGTGCACTTGGAGGGGCATGTAGGAAAATTTTCCTTCAAGCAGTTAGTTAGGCGAGAGATGTTGGACTGAATCTTGTGTATGATATGCGTAGGCATAGTACTGTGATCGTCTTTATGCTTTTTTGTTAGCTAAGAAGTTGAAGGGAAAGAGAAGAAAGTTTACTAGCCCTCTCTAATCAGCTGAGTATGGTTTTGCATTGCCTTACGACACCATCCACTTCTACATATCAATACATAGTAAGGAAAAATGGCCCAGAAATGCTTAGAGAGCGAATGGATTAGTTAGATTAGGAGATGATGAGCATTAGAGGCAAAGTCTTGAAATTTTCGGAGATTGAGGGAGGTTTCACGTTGACGAAGATGGTGGATTGCTTGAGTCTGCAAGTAGAGACTTGGAAATGGGAATTAAATGTTACTCGGTCAATCACGTCTGAAAGCTTTCTTCTAGGAGTTCCCTATCCAAATCTTTTGGTGCTTTTATTTTACAAGATATTTAGCTTTTCAGAGTAATGGTTCAAAAGATGATACTCAGACAATGTTGGTGGCCATTGTCAGAGTTGGTTATTAGAACATAGGATTTGGCACCGAAGGTTACAGAGGGTTCATCCCAAAAGAGGAAAGAGTGGGACAGCTCAGGAGAGACTTCTAACCAAACTGAAGAGTGAGGAAAAATGGTATCACAAGAGAAACTATAGAAGAGCAGGGGAGACTAGAGTAAATTCAATAAGGTGGCATGCCAGTGTTCGGGAGGAGATAATCTAGATTTGTGGCTTTTCAGAAGAAACAAGTACTTCCAATTCCATAAATTAATTGATTATGAGAAATTAATTGTTGTTGTGGTGAGTTTTGAAAGAGTTGTGCTAAACCAATGTTGTGGGAAGGAAGAACGTGAGCCATTAAAAGATT
The DNA here is from genome assembly GCA_033971965.1 of Cucurbita ficifolia. Taxonomy (NCBI): domain Eukaryota; kingdom Viridiplantae; phylum Streptophyta; class Magnoliopsida; order Cucurbitales; family Cucurbitaceae; genus Cucurbita; species Cucurbita ficifolia. The sequence continues at coordinate 11,146,943 of CM066965.1, read as the reverse complement.
GTAATGATTTGAAAATTTTGTTTACAGGGTGAGAGTGTGGAAGGTAGGGAGGTTTGAGAGGACAGAGAAGAAAGCACCATCGTTTTCCCTGTTTTGTTCGCTTTGCGATGTGTTTTGTTTTTGTCATAAGTATTTTCAGAAGCTTTGTCTGTGATTCATTAATTTTTAAGTTGAAATGCATGCTCCATCTTTCGTTTGAAATACATAGAAAAAATTTAATGTCAAGACTGATGATAAACCCTTTATTAGTCAGAGCATTGTTTTTTCATTTTTTATTTAGAATGATTTTTTTAATTTTAATTTTTAAATTTGAATTAATCATCTACTATTGTTTCTTTTTAGCAGATTTTTTTTTTTAATTCATCCTTTATTCCTCTCTTTTGTGGACTGTCTTTCTCTCTTTGTAATCATAATCCAAACAAGCATGAGTTTTCTTATAAAAAAAAAATAATCCAAACAAGCATGAGTTTTATCATTTAACTGTAACTATGCATCGGCACGTTAGTATTCAGTTATAAGAAAAGTTTTGCTCTTTTTTTTTTTCTGCCCAACAATCATACATACTTAACCTTTGTTGTGTTTCTTGCAGTATAGTCAGTACTTCAGTAATGCCACGCCAGAAACTTTGGAGACATCTGGTGAAAATGAAACTTGTAAAAGAAGGAAAGTTTGTACGGAGGTCATTGATAACAAAAGTGTTGAAGATGAGGAAAGAAGTACTGGTGAGAGTGAATGTGGTGAACTAGTAGTAGCTTTTTGTGGCCAATATACATAATTTACTTCGAGGTTGGAATTTTTTGTTGTTGTCCCTTCCACTGATTTCTTTTTTGTTTTGTTGTATTTGACCTTGATGACATCAGATGAACATGTTAATGGAACTTCTACAATTCCTACGAGGAGTGGAGCAAAAGTAGAGAAATGTTCTCCTATTTCACTAGTGAAGCTGACACGGAGTGGTCTGCTTTTACTTACCTTTGCCAAGGATATCTCTCCGGATACTGTTTATATTGTCTCAGACTTAATTCAGTCTCTGGAAGCAGGGACTTTGAAGTCACCCGCGTAAGTAGTTTTCTTACTTGTTTGGTTTGAATTTGCCATTTCAATTAAGAATTGATTGAAATAAGCTTACTATTTTTGACATGTGTTTGACAAAAAAAATTTTGCTTGCATTTGCCTCTGAGAAATTTATATAGTCATTAGGGCTTTTATTTGGTAGTTCATTCTTTTCTAGGCAAATAACTTTGGAAACATGTTGTTCTAATAGATATATCATTATTATCTCTATTATTTGTTGATTGTTAATTTACTTTCTGGAAACAATTTAACACTATGTTTTAGAGTTGTTGAGAAACTTGGATAAAATTAGATGAATGAAAATTTTAGAAATTGTTATTTTCTTCCTTGAACAGCTAACGCCTGGAAAAATTGAAATGAGTACCTAAACTTAGAAAAACATTTTTTTTTGAAGTAAATGAAAGAAAGTTCTAAAAAGATGGTAAAACAACCTAGGGTGGGTTCAAATGTGAGCAAACTAAAAGAAAACTAGAATCCAATCACCTCTAGAAGTTTTCTCCAAAAGCTATACTTGCATCTTGCTTATTGCGGAGATCAGTGCTCCAATTCAATGTTTTGACATCTCTTTTTTATCTAAATAATTTTCATCTCTAAAACCTTGAACCACTTCCATCTAATTTTATTTCTTTCAAGCTTGTCCACCAAATACTAAAGGCCAACGTCATACATGTATATTTTTTGTAAGGCTAAAGTGCAACGTATTTAGACTGAAAAAAATTATTTCATAGGGGTATTTTTAGCATAAGTGGTTTTCGATAAGATTAAGGTATTGGTTCACCTTTGGCACTTAAACTTGTTAATAGAAACATTGTGAATTGAAACATTGATTAAATCTTGCATTCTGATAGGATATGTGATTGGTTATATAATCATTTTTCTAAGAGAAATGCCATCCATGATCCATTGATTGAACGGGTATGAAATTGGGGAAATGGACAAGAAATGTCCCAACTTGATGTCAGATGTTTAGTTTATCAACAGAGGATAAGTGAAAGAGGTTTGTCTTGAAGCTTGATTTGGGGAAAGCTGATGAATGGTTGATTGATATTTCCTTGATATGGTGCTTCGAGAAAGGGCTTGTTATTAATTGCTGGAAGATGGATTTTTAGGTCTATTATCTTAAATTGAAAGTGTCGCTAAAATCATTGTTTACTGGGCATAGAGTTTGAAGACAAGAGGACCCTCTTTTCCCCTCTTCACATTGACTGTGGCAAACCATTGTCAAAGGATATGGATTCTAGATTGTGGAAGATTCCTTAAAAGTTAGAGATTACCTCCAAATTGTTGATGTGTTGTTGTAGGTGCAGTTGTTCCATACTGGCTATGTCAACCAAAAGAAATTTTTTTTCATTTGTAAGCGTAGTGTATCATTTCCTTCATAAGAGGATGGTGGATCAAAATCATCTCTTGGACTAGGAGGGAGATCATGTTAGTACGGAGAGAGACCAATTAAAAGCCTTGAGATTGCTGCATCAAGATTCATTTGCAGTTTTTTTAAAAAGTTAGTTTTTGGTATACCAAACTTTCATCGAGAAAAAGATGAAATAATACAAGGGTTTACAAAAAGTAAGTCCACACAAAAGGGAGCCAAGCAACAAATAAGAAAAAATGGCTCAAACCTAGTAAACTAAGATGCAACGAGTAATTACAAAAAGATTTAGTCATCGAAATCCAAAGAGAAACATATAATCTAAAGAGGGACTAAACATTGTTGAAAGATCTCGCCTGCCCCTAAAGATTCTATTATTTGTCTAACCTCAAAAGTTTCCATGAAATAGAACGAACCCCAATATGCCACTAGAACAACCCTTTCTGCCATAAAGGAACGCATAGAAGAAGCTATGTGAATGCCTCCCCACTACTCTGCAAGTTGGCAAAGCAAAAGCCTAATGTCTCAAGGAACACCTTCACATCTCTCTGGAAAAATCATAACTCCATAAGAAATGATCAAGATCCTCTGCTATCCTCCTACAAAGAATACAAAAAAGCTGCCCAACTAAAGAGGACTCCCTAGTCGAAATTTGATCCAAGGTGTTAACACTGTCATGCATAAATTGCCACTCGAAAAATTGTAGAAGAGAAAAAATAGAGCCAGACTGAGAGGAACTAGCCAAACAACGAAAGAAAGAGCCCCCAGAAAAGCCTTTGGAGTGACAAAAAGTTCAGAGGAAATATCTCCTATGAGGACTGAAACAGCATGAGAGGAGATGATATTTTGTCCGTGAGAGAATTCGTGTCCACTTGCTTTTGGACACTATTGCGAGTATTAATGCTTTCATGACTAAGCTCCCAGGGGAAGAGTTCGATTGTTTCTTCTTTTTTTTTTTTTTTTTATTGGGGGGGGGGGAGGAGGATGATATTTGTGCAGCCAAATGGCTATATAAATAGGAACTGCTGATGCATTCCATATCCTATGAGGTTATTAGAGGTTGAAGGCACAGTGAAGGAACCTGTTGGTTCCAAAGGCCAATGCTAAATGTCTTGTTCAGCAGAGGCAGAAAAGGCTAGATAATTAGTTTGATAATGATGCCCATTCCTGAACTTTTATTTTATTTAACAACTTCTGGAAATCAAGTCCCAATCTTCATATGGATTCTATACCTATGATACATCTCCTAGCTTTCAGTTTGAGAGGTAGTAACGTTTTTTGGAATTTTGAGAAAAAATATCACTCAACCATCTATCCTGCCAAACCAAGGCAAACAATGCCACATCAATTCTCCATTGGAAGTGTCTCTTTTCTCTCTAGCTCTTTTGTATTTCAATTCTCCATTGAATTCATTGCATTAGATTGATTGATTGATTTTATTTTATTTTATTTTTAATGAAAAACTTGGCTTTGAGTGAGAAAAGATGAAACGATACATTACATACAAAAAGAAAAGCCCTCAAAATGGAGCCAAAATACAAGAAAGGGCTTCACTGGAGAGAAATAAGCCCTAAAGGAACAAAATTACTAGCTCAAAAAGAAAAAGAACATCGATATTGCTATAAGAACTCTCACGCTCTTTTTCTTTTGGTGCTTTTCTAACCCTTTCTCGGTGAGTGATTCTGTTTTCTCCTCGTCTACCACGAAAATAGTCCTTTACCACAAAAGGGTGGATAGAGGATAAGTTCCTCAACTGACAGCCTACCAATCCGAGAGTTGACAAAGCTAAATCAATCACCTCAAAGAAATTGAGTCAGACTGCACGAGCAAATTCAACCTCACATGATATGATCCTGGTCCTGTTTCCCTCCTGTAGAGAATACAAACAATACGTACCAACTTCAAAGACTAACCAAAATTCGATCCAAGATGTTGACTCTTCTACTCAAAATTGCCAAGAACTCCACCTTCTTGGAATTCTTTACCTTCCAAATCGAGGAGAAAACAGAATCACTCACCGAGAAAGGGTTAGAAAAGCACCAAAAGAAAGACCTACATGAAAAACTTTTGGACAGACAAGGAATCTGAAGGCGGACATCCCCTTTTGAGGCCTAAAGTGAAAATAAGAGAGCACGGATAAAAGAGCCAAGACATCTGACGTTTTCCTATCGGTCAACAGCCAATGGAGACATAGTGAAGCAGGCAGAGGGTATGAGGAGCAGAGGGGTCTATCGCCCAACAACTCTTCCTTTCAAAAATAAGTATCCCACCCATCCCCCACATTATGAATAAATTGTGAAAGAAAAGGAAAAACTATCTCAATCACTGTCCATGGGTTGTTGGAAGTGTCTTTTAACCCCTCACTGGTCCACACAAAGGGATAGGGCCCGTACTTACTGACATTAACCTGTGTCATAGGGTATCAGCTTCATGATATCTCCAAGTCCAAGGACCGCCTCCTAGCTCACCAGATGTGAACTCGTCCTCTTCAACCCTCTCGATAAGAATTCTCTCATAAGTTTCTCATTATTTTGATGTCCATGTTTTGTATCATCTATAAGTTTTTTTTCATTTGCAAGAGGAATATGCTAAATTGAATGACGTTTCCAACTTTTATTTCATAGGTGAGTGTTATATCACAATTGTATATACAGCAATTAGGTAACCGGTTATCTTCTTTATGCAGTTGGTGTCATCGCATATTCCCCATTCAATCTACCTGTTGTTTGAATGAAAATGAACTCCAGGGAGTTGTGTCAAAGCTCGTTCTTCAGTTCATGAAAGATAAAGGAAACAGTCTTTCACGCCCTGTAAAGGTAAATCTTGGGTCATTCATGAGAGAGAGATGGCAAGCTTCAGGAGCCTTGTAGTTTTGACATTTATTTACATGTAGTTTGCAGTAGGGTACAACAGAAGAGGAATTGAAGAGACTGAGATGAAGACTTCCAAGGATAGTTCTGGTGCTATTGTTATGGGTCGCGATAAATGCTTTAGCGTCGTGGCTGCTGCTGTTAAAGATGTTGTCTCGAACGCCATTGTGGATCTGAAATCTCCAGAGGTGAATGGATTAATATAATGGTGTCTTGGTACATACATATATATTCCATGCTATTTCTTATAATTTTGTTTTGTTCTCATTGAATATCCTACAGCTCTGCATCCTTGTTGAGCTGCTTCCCCTTTCTGGGTTGCCTCTTGAATCATTGGTAGTTGGGGTGTCGGTTCTTCCAAGCAATCTTGTTACTACGAAGCCTCGACTTTGTATCAAAGCTTTGACTTCAGATCCTAAGGCAAAGAGTTGAAGGCATAAGTTTTCAACGGGAAAAATACTAGACTGTTAAATCTCACGAATGGATTAGGTTGGAAAACCTCATCAGTTATGGAACAAATGCTAGACTGCAGATTTAGAAAAAAGTGGTCGATTTGTCTCAATCAGCTGAATGCAGTCAGTATTATTAACTTTGATCGAGATTATCCTTATTAGATTTGCCTCAATGTAAAGAGCACTTGAAGAACTGACCATTTCAAGTTGCACAATGCTGGTTGCTAGGATTAATGTTCTACATCTGACAAAAATGTTGCTCCAATTCTGCACATATTTATTATCATGAACTTTGGATTACAGTAGTTTTCTTATTGATGAATATTGTGCAACTTTATGTAGAATTTACGACTCGTCATTCGATTGAACACAATCAACCAGTAGAAAGTGGAAGCTCCACTGATTTTCAGCTACTATTGTCCCCCTACACACCATATTTTTGTTATGGAGTATGCGTCTCGATGAGTTGTGTTTAAATCCCTTTAATTATAGAGGGTTAGAACACTTATAAATCATAATGTAATTTTTTGGGCAAGATTTCTTCCCTCCTTTTATTTTTTAGGTTACACCAACACAGTATGAGAGCAACCTCGTGATAAGGCCTGATGGCTAGGAAGAAGATGGCATCCACCTTTAGACGTGAAACAATTCAGTTGGGTAGGAAATATGAAGGGGTAACTCTTCCTAAATTTGTATTGAGAATGGTTGGGAGGGAGTCCCAGATTTATAAGTAAGGAATACATCTCTTTTTATGAGGTTTTTTTGGGAATTCCAAAGAAAAGTCACGAGAACTTATGCTCAAAATGGACAATATCATATCATTGTGGAGGTTTGTGATTTCTAACACAGTGATCTATGCATGTTTGGGATATGGAGTTTGATGCCTATTTATAGTAGAGATATATATGGTGATATTTTGTTTAGCCGATATTTAGTAAACGAAAACTATATATATACCCGAGTAAAAATGTACTTTCTTTCTTGAATTTTCTCTCTCTTGTTCTTTGTGTTCATCTTGATCGAGTGTGTTCTTGCTTGAATTTTCTTTCTCCGGTTCTTTATGTTCATCTTGATCGAGTGTGTGTGTTGTGCGATCCTAACAACTGGTATCAGAGCGAGGCCACAATCTGCGAAGATTGAAAGTTCAAAGATTGCAGTTGAGAAGTTCGATGGATTCAATTTCGGTTTCTGGAAGATGTAGATTTAAGATTATTTGTACCACAAAGATCTTCATGAACCCCTGTTGGGGGTGAAGCCGGATACCTTGACCATGGATCTGTGGAAGCTCAAGGATCGTCAGACATTAAGGTTGATCCGGTTGACGCTGTCCAGAAATGTGGCATTTAACATCATCAATGAGAAGGCAACATCAGACCTATTGAAGACATTGTCGAATATGTACGAAAAACCGTCGACTATGAACAAGGTGTATTTGATGCGGATGTTGTTCAATCTACAAATGTCTGAAGGTGGATCTATTGCAAATCATATAAATGAGTTCAATATGATTGTCAGTCAACTGAGTTCGGTGAACATTAATTTCGAAGATAAAATATTAATCTTAATTAATTCATTCAGTGTCTTATTCTCACCAGTGAGCTCTTTTCCCAATATAGGCGTCTTCTAGGCTACACCCTAGGTTTACTCATTCTATTTTATCTTGGTTTTTGGTCATATTTAAACCTCTAGCCCTCAAAATATTCTTATGTCCTCTAAGTCTCCTAGGTAGTCGTGTTTGCTAGTCTCTCTCATCATCATATCTCTAAGTCATCGAGGCGTGACCTCGATATCAATCTCATATGGATCATGCATGCTAAGGCTCAACCAACTCTAAGGTGCAACTATGTTCCCCCGTCGCTCACGGCAGGTTCACTAAAAGAAAGTTAGCTGGCAAACTTCATAGTCCCCACATGGCACAAATCATACATCATAAAACCTAATATGCCAAATCTATGGTTATCCGGACCTCTGACAATCGAACCAGGTTTATGATTAGGGGCTAGTTGGTGAACCCCTAACCGTCCCCGTACAACTGCATAACTTACGTGCATGAACAATAATCATAACCAACTCTTAAGGTACAGCTGTGGACCCCTACCGCTCATGACAGGCTCACTACTGGAAGCTAACATGCAAACTTCATAGTAGTCCCCACAGGGTACAGTCATAAGTCATAAAATATCATAAGCCAGTTCTATGGTTATCCTAACCTTTGACAACCGTGTCAGGATCACGATTAGAGGTTAGTTGGTGAACCCCTATCGTCCCCATATAACTGCATACATCACAAACATATGGAATAGAGACATACCATAACAATCTAAACATAGATACCTAGTCATGGATTTCATTTCATAAGATAGTGTGTGCGTTTTGGTAAACGTACATAATAACATTCATCATGTGTCATCAGCTCATTCTATGCTCAAATATTTATAATAGGTTTCTTATAACATGCTTTATATCATACTAAAGGCATGCTCTCGATTTCGGTCAAATCATAACTCAAAAGTTTATTCATCGATAAACGTTCATCATAACGTTTAACATGCTCTTATATACATCAAACCAACTCATTTCATGCTCAAATTCCTATGACATGCTTCTTATATCATATTTTCATGTATACTACGAGCATAGCTAAATCCAAAGTTCTGAGGTGCCACTTATTTGGGAAGTGTGACATTTTTTGTTTGGGGTTGCGTCTTTAGGAGATTCCAAAATTTTCCAAACTCTTCAAATAGTTTCTACATTGAGAAAAATGATGAAAGCCAGTGAAAATGGCATCAAAATCAAAGTTAAAACGAAGAAACGGTGCAAAAAGTAGTATGATCGGCCCAATTGGACAGAATTGGGTCGGGATGCCCGCGGGTCAGACCGCCTCGGTTGGGTCAGGCCGCGCGAGTTGGGCAGCCCGCGGGTCGACCCACTCGGGTTGGACCTCCCGTGGGTCGGGCACAAGAGTTGGGCAGCCCCGCGGATCGGACCCTTTCTTCTCCCCCAACTTTTTTTCTCTCTCTCACCTAGTACGTCGTCGCCGAAACCTCTTCCTCCCTTCTCGCGTTTGTTTCTCAACATACTGGTCGTACACCGGTTGCTTCATTCGACAAAGATGTAGATCGTCCTCTCTGAACCTATAGAAGCTGAAATCGGATTAAACCATGAAGGGTAGGGGAAAAATCTTACCATAGACACTCTCGAAACTCATGAACGTACCTTGGCATTCTCCCCGCGTCTGTCTTCTCATTTTGGTTTGTTTCCATCCAAAATAGCTCGAACGTCTGTGGATCTAGAGCGTGAGTCCTTTGGAGAGCATGGGTTTTGATCTCATATCTTCGACGATTTCTCCCGGTTGGATTTGACCCACGATCGAAATATGTCGAAATAAGTAAAAGAAGCAAAGAAAAAACTTGAGGGGAGAGAGCTTTTGGAACAAAGTAATCCTAAGCACTTAGTTTTTCAATTCTCTTTTGTAGTTGTTTCGACATATTTCGATCGTTGGTCAAATCCAACAATTGGTATTAGAGCCAGGATGTCGTAACAAATGTCAATCACCATACAAAGTCACTGGAGGAGAAGTGACAACGATAAAGAGTGGAAAGGAGGGGGCTCCAGTACCCGTTACTCACGAATAGTAACTATGCAACATGGTCGATAAAGATGTGTGTCAACTTACAGGCACATGGTGTGTGGGACACCATCGAGCATGGTGACGTTGAGGAGCGTAAGGATAAGATGGCTCTTGTCGCCATCTACCAAGAAGTCCTAGAGAACGTTCTTCTCATGTTGGTAGAGAAGGACTCGACAAAGGCAGCGTGGGAGACGTTACAAACTATGCATGTGGGTGTGGTACGTGTCAAGGAAGCAAATGTGCAGACCTTGAAGAGTGAGTTCGAGACTATCTGCATGAAGGACGGTGAGTCAATAAACGACTTTGTCATAAAGTTAACGACGATCGTCAGTGGCATCCATTCATTAGGCGACATGGTGGAGGAGATCTCCTTCGTCAAGAAGTTCCTTCAAGCTGTTCTCCCAAGATTCATGCAAATTGTTACCTCCATTGAGCAATTCGGCGACCTCAAGAACATGTCAGTTGAGGAGATCATTGGTCGTCTTAAGGTCCATGAGGAGAGACTTCGTGGCTATGAAGACAAAGAGGAGGAGAAACACCTCTTACTCACACATGAGGAATGGCTTGCACGGACAAAAAGAAATGATGCGTCTGACTCTTCTTTTCCAAGTACGAGGGGACTTGGCAGCCATAACAAGGAAAACAGAGGTCGTAGATGTGGTTGCAGACATGGCCACGTACGTAGTGGTAGAGGAGGTCGTGACATTCTTGGGGTGCACTAGTTTGTGCGACTCAGAGAATACACATATTGAGGCCAAGATGACCACAAATGGGGCGAGGTGCCCTTTGAAAGTCCATAATTGTCTGGTGTGTGTATGTAGAGAGAGTTATCCTCACCCACAGCTATGGCAAAAACTGAATAGTCGCGTCTACGTTGCGAGTCTCAGTGGTCAAGTCTAAGATGGGCGAACAACAGAAATAGGTCTGAAAGTAGGATAGCCCGTAGATAGTGTGCAAGAGTTTTGTATTCGTTTGAAGCACGTTTCTTTTCCAGCAAGTCAAGTAACAAGTCGTCTAGACTCCACTCCCACAATAGTTGGTGCCACGAAGAGGAATACCGTGGTTGGATTGCGAGCCACACCCCGCGGGGTGTACCGTTAGGTGTCAATAAGATAAGCATTATGAAAAAAGATAAGTCGGGTGCGTAGTAAGTTCTTACTTGTTTGAAGTACAACCAAATCAAGCGGGTCGAGTCAGCAGCAGTCCAAGAGTTTGGATTGTCATCGGAACGATGTCTGATTAAGTGGGGGAGAACGTCACAATCCGAGATGCGATTGTGCCTTAAGAAAGTCATCAAGGACGATGAATAATTTAGGTGGAGAGAATGTCACAATCCGCGATGCGATTGTGCTCCGAGAAAGTCATCAAGGACGATGACTAACTTAAGTGGGGGAGAATTTCACAACCATATTATGAAGAGAGTAGGTTGTGATCCTCACGTTGCGATAAGAGAAGCGGTGCCCTCGAGTGGCGCCCATCTGGCCATATGAGGGCCTAAACGAGTGTTATGATGTGACCAAGGAGGATGGTGCATCATCTAACACACAACACAGAGTGGACATTGAAGATAAGTCGAGGCGTAAGCAATATAGATACATCGAATAGACAAGAGTGGCAAAGATAGGCTTGTGGAAAGGTCGGGTAAGGTCTAGGGCCTTAACCTCTAAAGTCGGGATTCTAGAAGGAATTTGGGCATGCGGTTTTGGAGTTAAGTCTTTCCATATGAAATATGAATGCTCGGCAAATTTGGTGTCAATCAGACATTGGACGGACACTCCATGACATTGTATGACCGTTCGCCAAAATCACGTCTATGCGTGGAGTATTGAAAATGAATCAAAATGTACTATAGGGGGAGGCATGGTGTAAGCTCTCCACCACCCCTGGGTGTTGTGGTCTAAGCGAGCTACCATGTGGCACATGTGTGTGCCACAGTGAGGGCGAGCATGCCGAGACGAGTGTCTCGGACGACTTCCTTTGAAATGGAGTTTTCAAGGACAGTACCGGGCGACATAGGTGTGTCGATATTGCGCCCTAGTCCGCATGTCAAAGGTTGATATATGCACCCGCTATCCAGTATGGTATCCGTAAATGACATGACATGGGCATGGGAGAGTCAATACTTCGATAGAACCTAGATGGATGGATGTTTGGGATGTTCTGATGAGATGAACGACACATGGACTGGTTCTCGATGGCATGGCTGAGTAAGTTGCGATGGTCGATGATACCCCGAGACTTGGGATGGCATCAAGACATATGGGCCATGTCAATTGAGAACAAAGATGACAAGATGAGATGTGAGATGTGAGGTTGCATTGAGAGACCTTGGTCCCAAGTAGAGGCAAGGTCGAGCTGAATGACTTGGCCTAGTGTAGAGGCAAGTCAGTTGTGTCGCAAACGATTGAACATGTACGCGCAGGTGGCATGTGTGGTCGAACAAGCTTGGATTCCGCACAAGCAATGTTTGGTTGGCGAAGACAAACCTCACCTAAGGTTCGATGAAACCACAAATCCAGAGCAAAAAATATATGGGGCTTGATTCCTCTTAAGGCTGGTCGTGAGCGTGTCAAGATCACGACACCATACGGTAGAAAAAGTAGGATCGTGACACTCCTTTTGAAAACCCGAGTTCCTTTTTCCTTCCTCAACCAGCAAGTCACCTTAAATCTATCCTCACCCCCCTCCGTCCTCGCCTGGTCTCGATCAGAGATGAGACAGAGGTCTTTCGTCGCCTGCCCTCTATACGTGTAGCCGACGAGCAGCGTACGACATTGTAATCGCGTCTGTCATTCTTTTTTTTTTTAATTATTTATTCCTCCTTTGGACCGCTAGGTATTACAGTTGTCCTTACCGCTGACGCATAGCGTACGATGGTGCAGAAAACACATTTTCTCCCTTTTTTATAAATATATATTAATATAATAAATTTCATTAATTTCTCTTTGATCCACTTGGTATTACACAAACAGATTGTAAGGCTTGCGACATTGCAATCGATTGACGCTTCTGTCTGTGAAAAAGAATCGGTGATTCTGTCCACGAGATTTTTTTTTGTTTTTTTTGTTTCTGTCGTAATTGAGAATCTGAGAGGGTAGAGGAGATCGTGTGAGTTGAGAGAAATATGGGGAAAGAGTGACAAAAATGAGTAATTCTTGGACTCGGATGCAATAGAGGAGATCATGTGAATAAATGAGTCGTATGCAATGTACCACATGAATTATTTGAAATCTTGTAAATGGTAAAAATGATGATCAAATTTCTAAGAAAAAAAATATCAACTCGATAACTCATTCATAATCTGATTTTTACCTGCCAATTTGATGGGTATTTATAACCACTCTACAAAAGAAAACTCCAACCCTTCAAATGCCTTCAAATGCCTACTAAAACAAGTTATGACCGTAATTAACTAACTTATCAGTACCCTTCAATTCCCCACTACAAGAAGTGAGGGTCATGACAAGTAACTCCCCACTAGCCTTCAGATGTCCACCAAGAAAAAGTTATGGCCATAATTGGAAGTTCGACAACTCTCCGATCTCGTTCAAAGGCCCACTACAATAAGTTATAAATTAAAACGATAAATAAAAATTTCAAAAAAAAAATTATCAATAAAGTGCTATTTATGAGAACCTCATACTTCACTTCAACTTTGCAAATGTTGACTTCCAAAATTTCACATAGTTCTTCCTCATTAGAGTCAGCTTGTAACACATAAAATAGAGATTGAACCGAGTCTATTCAATTTTGTAAATAAAGAATGAACGCTTTCTTAGTCTTGGATCGTGTAATAGGTCCAGTTAAAACTTGTGGAACACCATGATCCTTATCATATGTGAGTAGAGGTATCATATACAATGAGTTTGTATAAGACTGGACCATGAAATATTTAATACCTCTTTTATAGATCCATTAATTGAGCATACTAATAATCCACAGGATGATTATATGTGGCTCGATCTTAATCTTGAAAAAGTTATGAACTTTTGCACATGAACGCTAGTTCTTTGATTTGTATGGGTGAAAATAACTTTTACCGCTACATATGTCCACCATTCTGGAGACTTGACCAGATAGGAATTTGAGAACAAAATCTTACAAGATGAAGTTCATTCCTTCTCATATTGGAAGAGTGGATGAGTAATTCCTATCAGAGTTGATTTTGGAACTTGAATAATGGAATCCCACCTTATCACTCGTTCAAGAGTGACTTAGTGTATGCTTTTTTTCATAAACAAATGGTTTATTAGAGAATTAGTGATACTTTAGGTGATAGATGTATTACATGGGTAAAGTAGACTTTGACCCAATTGTAATGACGAATAACTCATGAATGATTGATTTGCTTGTAATGATTATATCAATGACACAACTTGTCCTAAGAACATAAGAGTACAACCAGATCTATAGTAGAGTGACCTAGTTAATTAATGAAAATTAATTAATATAAATTTTGTATTATTAGAGCTTATAATTGAACCGGTTTATAAGGTCAAATTATCCACTCATAGTAACACTAAAATGATTAATTTAGTCGAAATAAAATTTTTAAATATTCAAAATCATATTAATTTGATATTAAAATAGTTAATGTATATTAGTTACATTAAACAAAAATATATATTTAAAATTTGAATCACATTCAAATTCGTTAAATATAGGTTAGAAATATCTTATGATATTTAAATTATATCTAAATAGAATATCGTATATTAAATATTTTATAACTATCGGAAATTTTCTACTTAATTTAAGGTCGCTACTGTATATATATCATAAACCTTGAATGCGGAAACACTTCATTTAAACTTTCATAAAACATAACCTTCAACTTAAAACACAGCTATGAACTTACGTGTTTTGAAAACACTTTTAAAAACGACACAACAAAAGACTAAATAAAATAAATAAACGTTTAAATCAAAAACACCATATTCTAGCCTAAGTCTAAGAAAATAATACAACTACCCTATGCATGTGTCATGGTCTCGAGTTGCGATGTCGTCGTCAGCAGTACATGAATGTCTTGTCTTAACCTAAAAAATGTAGTAGCACATGGCTTGAGTATTAAATACTCAGTAAGTGACCCCACTATTTGAGTTAAATGCAAGAACATGTGAATGCAATGACGGGACCTATTATATCAGTCTCTTTTCCTATGACACTATCCTAATGGGCAGCTTGGATGTGTACCATATACTCTACACACAGCCCATACATGCGAGTATGGGCTCACCAGACACTCGCACACTGCTGGGCCCCTTTTCTTGTCGGGTGAGCCTGCTCTGGTAGCTTTCCTTATGCCGGACACCCATTAGAATTAGTAACCGTCACGGTAGCATTATGTAAAACATAATGATACTTCACCTGCCTAGTGGTTTACGCGTCCGTACCCTCGTGATGGAATAGGGGTATCCCCCAATGCATGAGCACACATAATGCATGAGGTCCAAATATTTTTCCATTTTCATTATTATTTAATACAACCCCGCTAGTGTTACGTACATATCATATCGTTTTTCATATCATTTATCATTCATATCATATCATTTCTTATTTGTCAGTTCTCATATCATACATAACTCTAACAAAGTTATATTTCATGTCATTTATCGTGATTTCATGTCATTCATATCATGCTGTGTACATACAATTTAAGAAATATAACATAACGTTTCATGTTTTTAACATAACATCTCCTCATATACATCTCATACCATAACATATCGCATCACAATATATCATATCATAAACATGTCAATTTATCACACATATATATATATCCGTCACTCACATCTCGTATCATAATCATATCATATCGTAAACACTTCGTGGTCATATCTTTCCCTAACTTATCATAGCCTTAACGTTTTTATACATATCACAGTCATATCGTTACAGGAACGTATCCTAACGCTATTGTTCTATCAATCTATCACAATCTTATCCCTTTCTACCATAACCTAATCGTATTCTTTTATCAATCGACTGTGACCATATCGTTTTTATCAATCTCTCATATCCATAGCACTTCGATATGTAACCTAACCTTAACATTTCATGAACATATCTTACTCCTATCGTTACATTATGTTTAGTGCATCCTTCTCGTATCTTATCTCAACATATCGTTAAACACATCGTACCATAAGTATTATCATACAATTCACATATCGCAACATATACATAACATATCATAAGTATATTGATTCACAAACAATTCATACATATCAATATATATGACACGTGCAGAATCATGGGGCATGTGTCAATATCAAATATAACCACGGCGATAGTAAGGTCACTTACCTGATTAGCTTAGGCTGGTGTCACCAATTTATTCTTAGGAAAGTTCAATTTTGTTCTTTCTATTCAAGTTAACGAACCATGACATCAATTTCAATTTCAATTCTCTAAATTTTACAATGGTCCATGTGTTAGACTTCACGTGAGCATTAGAGACTATAAGTAAGTCTTGAGAGTTATATATGTATATATAATTCTATTTTTATTAAATATCTTATTTTCTATTATTACTATTTTAGGTAAGATATTTATCTTTTTAATGTCACTAAATCTTCCATTTTTTCTTCTATTAAATTTTCTCTTTTTCCTCATCTTAGTCTATTAAATTTCATCTAGGTATTCTTTAAATTAACAAATTTCTCCTTTTTCTTTTAATCAATTCTTACTTCTACATCTTCCCTTTTTATTTTCTTACGGTATTTCTTTTTTATTTCTCTTTTCTATTCTATTATGTTAACGGCCGGGCTTAATAGTATTTTTTTTCTTTTTTTTTCTTACCGTATTTCCTTTTCTATTATGTTAACAGTATTCTATATTCTGTATTTTTTATCTTTCTTTTTTCTTTCCTTTGATTCGGTTAGCCTTGTATTTGTATTTCTTATTATCTTCCTTCTTATTCTATTAACAATTATATTTTTTATTTTTAATTTAATTCATTTCTTTGGCGTTCTTTTACTATAATTCATATAAAATTATTGACAACCTAAGTAATTGCAACCAGAAGATCTAAAATATCATTGGTTGTGATTTCCTAAAACTCATACAAATTTTTATCATTTAATCTCTAATTCAAAACTAAATAATTGTAACCAAATTAATATCAATAAAAAGAAAATGTAACATAGGACTACTGACCTCTTCAAATGGCAAATCTCTACGGTTGAAACTAAATCTGCATAAATCGATTATTTTCTATTTGTTTTTATAGGAAAGAATGAATTACCAAACTTGCTCTTGTTTTTACAGGAAAAATGAATTACTGATCTGTTGATAGATTTATTTTTAGAAAAAGAGTGGTGAGAGATTAAAGGAGAGAAGAGGGATCGTTACCAATTTTTTTAAAATTTTTATTATTATTTATTATTATTATTATTACTACTATTTTTTTTACAGTTGTTATATTATTGGTTAAATATTCTCCCAAAGTTGGTAAATAGGATTCTTATATCGAGTGAAAATGCATCCCACACTTTCTCCTATCTAGAGAATAGAGGATTTTTTCTAGAGCTCTCCTCTCCAATCCCTAGGAGATTTGAGGTTCCCATAAGCTTTAACATGTGTTTGAGTCATAGCTAGGAAGAGCTTGTGAAAGAATAGAAGATTTAATAGTTGAAGAAGTTGGAGTGAGAAGATTAAAAACTTGCAAGATCTTTCTCCATCTTTATTCGGTATAAGTTTACCTCACTTTTAGTTGTGTTTAATTCTAAATAAAATCGAAGCCAATTTAAGTTTCCAATGAGTGAATGAAACGTTCCTTCCCAATATGAATTTAAACTCTAAAGTCTTGTAATAATTTTTTTTTAATAATAGTTTTGATTATTTTAATTGTAATCCAATATTATTAATATTGTACGAAAAATCCGAAGTTATGAATGTATTCTAAAACAGTATGTGGTTGGATATCAGGGAAGCTCATGCTCAAAAAATGACTTAAATGATCCATAGTATGTAATTTTTACAAACGATTTGATTCAAATTTGTCATGTGGAGACATGTGAGTTGACGTATTTTATACGATGAATTTGTATAAGACTAGATCCTAAAATATTTAATATCTCTTTATAAATCTCTTAATTAAAAAGATTAATATTTGATAGGACGATACTAAGCCTAAGTGAGCTATAAACCTATATATGAGGGCTTATCCATTGATTTTCATGAAATAGAATTTACTAATCATAAAGTGTGAAGAGTTGAATAGATCTTAATTTAAACTTAAACAATAAGATGTAATTATAAAGGTACAACAAATTTTTTTAGCCAATTATAATTACAAACAATTCATACATGATCCGTTGAAATTTATGCCATAGACATTTAATTATTTATTTTTAATAATAATTTTAATAATTTTATTTATAATTTAATGATACGAATCCGACAGCTGATCATTTGCCTGGACTCGAAAGAGCAATTACAAGAAGGAATACAAAGAAGATTCAAGTATCAAATCAAGAAAATAATGGCTAACATTGGAAAGTGATCAGAAGATGCATTTGGTAGTTGAACTACCAATTAAGACAATTTATGAATGCCTTCTTTTCTTCAATTTGTATTTAATAACATTTATTAGTAATGTTGTAGTTGGTGGTTGAACTTTATTATGTTAGGGTTATCTTTTTTTGCCTATATAAAGGCATGTAATATTCATTTTTAAAACATTGTGGAATACAAAAACCTAGTGGTTGAAACCCTATGGGTGTTATGTTTCTTTCGAACATTGTTTTAGGTTTGATGTTAAAATTGATTCATTGGATTAGCCATGATCAAATTAATTCTGGAGTGAGTCGTCTTGGTATCTAAGAGTGACCATCATAGATTCCAAGTTCGATCTAATAGTCATTCATCTTCTAACCAGCTCTTAGTTGGAATCAATCCGTTAAGTTAGCTTTTCTCTGTGAACGTTTGCAAGGATTCTAGAAGGACCTCTAACTTTGCAAAACCTAGCATTGTTGGCGCTTATCATTTAATATTATCACGGTAAGAAAAAAATCAAGGTTATCAGTGTAATTACGAATAGAAAGATTATGTTAAAATAATAATCTAAAGGATATATAATATATGGATAAAGTTGGGTGTCATGTTCTAGTAACACTATTGATACGACTTATTTTGTAACGGTTACAAATGATTTAATTCAAATTATTTGTGTGGAGTCACGTGAACGAGGGTATTCTATAAAATAGGTTGTGTAAGATTTAACCACAAAATATTTATTCTTTCATTCTAAATTCGTTAATTAAGAATATTAATATTTCGGAGAATGATTATATGCGACTCGATCTTAATTTTGAGTGAATTATGAATTTTTGTATATAAGAGTTTGTTCTATAATTTACATGAGCAAAAAATGATTTCGGCAGTGATTCAATATGACTACTAATTTAGAGGTCGGACCAAATAAGAGAGTGAGAATATACTCTTATAAAATGAAATTCTTCACCGAACATAAAAATAACTTTTTTAAAGAGTAGATATACAAATTTAAGCGTTCATAAATTTATCCTAATAACAATATATATATATTTCACAAGAGAAAGATGAAAAAGGAAGAAAATTGAAAATTTGGAGACATCAACCATGACATCTTTTTTAAATCGAAGGATTTAAAATTATAAAAGTTGTTTATTAAATTTTGGAGAAGAAGATGAATTTAAATAAAAATAAGGGAAAAGAAAAATCAAAGTTTACCTTGGATGAGTTAAAAACGAAATCAATGGTTGAGATTAAAAAAATAATGTTAAAAATACTAATAATAATGATTTTTTTTAACAAACGAAATCAATGGTGGTTTTAAAAAATTTTCCAAAATTTTAAAATTATGTGGATCAAATTATAGCTTAATGAGCAAATGAAATTAATTTGAAATTTTATGGACGAAGTTGGTAATAAATAACCTTAAAAATGATACGTTTGGGGCTGAATAAACTAAAAAATAAAATTTTAATATTTTTCTTACTATTAAATGGGTAAAAATAGAATTTTGGTGAAGTGAAATCTAAGTATTTAATTAATTGATTTAACTCGGCCAAAAAGGAGAGAATTTTGGTTTATTTATTTTTTAATTTTTTAAAAAAATCCCAGTTTCTTCGTTCTCGCGCCCAATATCTCCTAAAAAAAGTAGCCTTCTTTTCGTTCTCCCGCTCATCTTCCCACACCTTCTCTCTCAAATCTCATTTTATTTACCACTTTTCTTTTTCAAGTCTCATTTCAGTTCAGCAGTAGGGTTTGCTTCTTATCAAAATCAAACCGCTCATTCTACACAAACCATCCAAATCCGAAGGTACGCTTCTTATCAAAACTATGAGGTCACTACAAATTTGTTTCTCCCAGCGCTTTTGTTTTTGTTTGGTTTATTCTTTTTTTATAAAAATTTAAGTTTCAACCTCCAATTCCATCAGGTTTTTATCACTTTACCAATCACCGAGTTTTGTCTAATGAAAGTCCTAGAAATTGCTTAAATCTTAGTCTATGGAACCTTCTTTTTTCTTGTTGGTTAAGTGATGATTGAGTTTGGATTATTAAACTTGCTAAAATACATTTTTCATTGCAATTATCATTTTGTCTATGCTAAGAAGGAAAATAATGAACCAACAACTATCCTAAACTCAAAAGGTTTTATCGAGGACAATATGCCTAAATTATATCGACTTGGAATAAAAAAATGAATTGAGGGGGATTTGAAATGCTGTAACAGCGAAGTGAATTGACTGTGTGCTAACTTTGGTTTCAATTGGTCTGTATTGTCCGGGGAGAAGTTGAAATACATAGCAATTTGATTGGGTCACTGTACTACTCCGATGGGGAAACAGTGAAAGATCCGGCACTGGAACTGGCAGAAAATGTAAACCATTTGAATTTTTATTGGCATCTTAACGGTACACATTTGCATGATTTTTACTGCACATTCTCACATCTAGTTACTACTTCATCCCCCCATCAAATGCAGGGTTTAACTAAGTTGTTGGGTGGAGTGTGAATATGATGGAAGAAGATGCCAAACGACAGCTGAAGGCTACAAACATTATGGCAAGTAAAACCCAGGTAATATTTTGGGCTAATTATGACGTTTTTCGTAATTGAAAACATTTGCACTCTCCTCTCATGGTCTGGGTTTCTCAGTTGCCTTGCGACGGCGATGGCATTTGCATGCTCTGCAAGGCCAAGCCTTCCGACTTGGAGACGATCACATGCAAAACTTGCGTCACCCCTTGGCACGTCGATTGTCTCTCAAATCCCCCTGAAACCCTGGCCTCAACCCTTCAATGGGACTGTCCCGATTGTTCCTCCCCTCCCGAAGATGTTCCCCTTCCTCCGCTCGGCAACAATCCACTCCCCACCACGCCTTCTAGTGACCTTGTTGCTGCGATTCGAGCCATTGAGGCTGATGTCTCCCTTACTGACCGTGAGAAGGCAAAGAAGCGCCAGGAGCTTCTCAGCGGAAAGTTGCAGTCCGACAAGGATGATCATGATGCCAACAAGGAAAAGAAAAAAAAGGGGGACGATGTTTTGGATTTGTTCGACGAGAGATTGAACTGCTCGTTCTGCATGCAGTTACCAGAAAGGCCAGTCACTGTAAGTTCTTTATTGCATATTCTTTATCTTCTTTGCCATGCCAGACCACCAGCTCCTTTATTCTTGCCCTTGCATTGCTTGCAACCATCTTTCACCGTGTCTTTAGCTGTTCATGTTATTAAAAAAATGATGTTTCATCTTTTATCTCATCGATTTATATATCCGATTCACTTGTTATACTAGGAAATATTTTCACTGTAATTTGTGTGGTTCACTTTTACATCTCACTTCAATTCGTCTTCTTTTCAATAGTTTAGACTAAATAAAGCATAATACGGTCGTTTCCCTTATTTTTTCTCTAAATTATACTAACATATTTTCTAATACATTATGAAAGTTTTGATGATGCTTAACAAGTTTTAAAGAGAGCATTTTTGTTGATACCTGTACTGGATGTGCTCGTCATAGATTATATTGAGAAAATCTTTCAAGTGTTATGTTCTTCATTTTTGATATTCATCAAAGTTCCATATAGACTAGGGTTTATTCATTATGGTGACAATGGTGACTATAGTATGGATTTGGAAATGGGAAAACTTGTTATTATATATTGTACAACTGTGATTTGTTGAAATATTAAGGCTAAAGTCACCGTGACTTAATGATGATGCTTTGTGTTAGTGTCTTAATGTGCAGTTCTGAATTCATGAATCAGTCTAAGTTAGTGGATTGGTAGTCAGATTTTTTCTTGTAATGGTTTTTTTCTTCATTGATTCCTATTGGCTTGTATCTTTGAAGTTTTAGTGTTACTGCTGATTACCTTAGGCATCTCGATCATGTGCAAGTAAACTATTAGGAAATTAACCTCATCAATTTGATTAATTGGGTTTATGCTAATAAGAATATGGCCGTGTGATCCAGACTCCATGTGGCCACAATTTCTGCTTAAAATGTTTCCAGAAGTGGATTGGACAAGGAAAGAAAACTTGTGCAAAGTGCCGCTGCGTTATACCCTCCAAAATGGCTAGCCAGCCCCGTATAAATTCCACCCTTGTAGTGGCCATTCGTATGGCTAAATTGTCAAAATCATTAGTTTCTGGAGGACCTCAGAAGGTTTATCATTTTGTCCACAATCAAAATAGACCAGACAAAGCCTATACCACTGACCGGGCACAAAGAAATGGGAAGGCTAATGCTGCCAGTGGAAAAATATTTGTTACAATTCCAACTGATCATTTTGGTCCCATTCCTGCTGAAAATGATCCTGAAAGAAACCAGGGTGTTCTGGTCGGTGAATGCTGGGAGGATCGGCTAGAATGTCGTCAATGGGGTGCTCACTTTCCACATGTTGCAGGTATAGCGGGACAGTCAAATAATGGTGCACAATCAGTGGTTCTTTCTGGTGGCTACCAGGATGATGAAGATCATGGGGAGTGGTTCCTCTACACTGGAAGGTTTTTTCTTTCTTTCTTTTTAATTTTTCTTATTGTGCATTCTATTCGGTCTGTTCTTTCCCTGTCGTTTATTTTCCTGTTCTGCAAACTTTTAACAAGCTAGGTATTTATAAGGCATGCTCTTTCGACAAATAATCATATGATAAGTCATTTTAGTTCGTTCAATGTTTTATGTCATTTCCCATCTTGTTTCTTCTATTATCCTCTCTCTTTTTTTTTTTTTTTTTTTTTTTTTTTAAGTTCTGAAAAGCTGTTTGGTAGTGTAAATTTGGTGGTATTTTAATTAACTTACCTCATTTTTTTCTTCTTTTTTACATTATTTGGTCACTAGGCATAATAAACCATTGTGTCTGATGATTCTGGTTGGAATTAAATTGCAGTGGGGGTCGAGACCTTAGTGGGAACAAGCGCACAAGCAAGGATCAGTCTTTTGACCAGAAGTTTGAAAAATCAAACCAAGCGCTACAAGTTAGTTGCTTGAAGGGCTATCCTGTTAGGGTTGTTAGGTAGGTAGCTGCAAATCAATGCTTGATATTCCGTGATTTTGGAGTTTCTATTTTATTTGCTGCGTTGATGTAGCCTCATTTATTTGTTTTGAACCTTTAGTTATATAGAATATATCCTTTTGAAAACAGTATCAGGATCCGGTTTTGTAGTGCCTTGTGTCTCGTGATTATTCATTTTCTACATAAAATTTATACCGTCATTCAGTCCACTGTTTGAACTTATAGGAGAGTCTATGACTCGGCATTCCAGAATGGGCAAAGGATTATTTGATTCTCTACTTGCATGGAACTGGAAAAGCTCATGGTTTTAATTAGTGTCATCTATTTTGTAATGCGTGTTACGTGAGTTAACTTCTGATTTTGAAACTAAAGAAATACAGTAAAACTACTACTGTTTTGGTTGAGCATCTTAAAGTGTTTTTCCATGTTGGGTAGAGGTATGGGAAAGGCAGAAAACTTCCACTATTTAATCTGTTTTTCATGCCAGACTTGAAGCTTCTTGTACATTTCTAGCTGTGATTGCATAGCAATTGGTGAAATACCTCGGGGAAACAAGTCTTACTCTTGGCTTCATGATGTTGTATGTGTGTCGAGTAGAACTTTATTTCAAGTACGGATCTGAGTTTTTCTAATGCCTAATGCTGTATGTTAATATTGATGATAACAGATCTCACAAAGAAAAGCGTTCCTCATATGCTCCAGAGAAGGGATTGCGGTATGATGGAATTTATAGGATTGAGAAGTGTTGGCGTAAAGTGGGAATTCAGGTATTGATTTTCTTCTTTGTTATTGAAAATGATGTATGTTTCTTCGACACTTTGTGGTATGTTTTTCACATCTCTTAAAAAACACATTTAAATTTTAAGCCAAATTTTAAAAACCAAATCAAGTTTGTAAAAACTACTCTTTTTTTTTGTTTTTAAAATAAAAATGTAGGTCATAAAGCTAGAGAACTATAAGCAAGAGTGTTTATAAGTTTAAATTTTAAAACCAAAACAATAAACGTAATGGTTAGCAAATGAGACCAAATCTATTCCTCCTTTCTTAAAATACCATCTGCTGAACAGATTATTGATTAGATATGTGTATTTTCGATTTTAGGGCTTTAAGGTATGTCGCTATTTATTTGTTAGATGCGACAATGAGCCTGCTCCATGGACAAGGTTTGTGTTTCTAATTATTTAATTGATTTCATGTTATCAAATGCAAGATGAAGTCTCTGGCTTTGCCTCAGAGGCATTTTCCTTCATTAAACGAACACTCTCAATAAGTTTTTTTTTGACTGCAGTGATGAACATGGAGATCGACCTAGACCCTTACCTAAAATTTCAGAGTTGAAAAAAGCGACGGATATTACGGAGAGGAAGGGAGGTTCCTCATGGGACTTTGATGTGAGTATTCTCAATCTCCTTTCCCCAAATGAACCAACACATCTTTTCCATGCAGTATCTAGCTTTTACTGAATTACGATTCAAACAAATCTGTTCCTTTGATAATCTCATGCACTTCAGCCTCATAATTTCTTTCTCATTCTTTTCTTCTGTTTTTGAAAAATAAGTTTGGAAAGCAAGTTTTGTAAAATGAAGTTGTTTCTCCTAGCATTCATTTTCTTTTGAATTCAGCAAGTATTTTCCACCTTTAATGTAATAATATTGCGTGTCGTTATTATTTTTTAATTTGTTTAATATGTTATATTGTTTTTGGTTTACTGATAGTTTGACTACAATTTATCTAAAGCCTATATCTTTAAGTTTCTTTCAGGAGAGCGATAGTCGATGGAAATGGAGCAAAGCTCCACCAACGAGCAAGAGACCAGTTGAAGCCGAAGATTCTGCTTCTGGGAAAAGGAGAAAAATTAGGCAATCGCGTAACATGAGTGTCCAAGAAAGGTTACTAAAAGGTTGGCTAAATATGTTATATTGAGTAAAGTCGCTAACGAAAAGACGGTTCACATGTTTAACAATTCCGCTTGCTGCATATAACTGATATGCAGAGTTTAGCTGCCGTATTTGCCGGGAGGTGATGAGTTTGCCAATTACTACACCTTGTGCCCATAACTTCTGCAAGCCATGCTTGGAAGGTGTTTTTGTGGGCAAGACATTCTTGAGAGAGAGAAGCAGTGGCGGACGGGCTCTTAGATCCCAAAAGAATGTCATGAATTGTCCTTGTTGCCCCACCGATATATCTGATTTTCTACAAAATATTCAGGTAATAAATCATTGGTTTAAATGCTACTTTGGTTCTTTGCTTCATTTTAATCTATAGACTTTCAAAAGGTTCATTTTAGTTCTTGTGTTTTGGTACTTTCATTTTCATTTTAAGATTTTATTTTGGTTTATGTCCTCCATGAAGAAAATTGTTCCTTTTTCTGACTTGGGTAGTTTGGTATGAATAGGTAAATAGAGAGTTGTTGGATGTGATCGAGTCATTGAAAAGTAAGATTGAAGAAGGGGATGCATCTGAGAAGCTCTGTGAAGAAGTGATAGATGAGGAAGAGGAGGGAAAAGATGGAAGCAATGGAAATGAAAGCAGCAGTTCAGTAGAAACAACAAGAAAGCGAGCAAAGGTGGATGATTTGGAATGAACGAACAACACAAGTGGTGTTCTTGGCTTGGCCGGGCTTTGGGGAAGTGGAGACGATTGAATTTTGTATTTATATTGGCTGGGTATTCGCATAATTTTGGATACATATGCGCCCTCTTTCATTTCATTTGAAGATGAGATCAAGTTAAATTCTTAGTTACAATTGTCTAGGGTTTGTTGCTCATGGCCGCCAAACCCTTTTCTTTACTTCATCATTTTTGTATAGGTGACAATTTGACAAAATTATGTCTATCCTTACCATTCCTGAAATGCCTCTCAGAACCAAGTAGTCATCTGACCTTTTTAGAAAATGTTGTAAGCTCTATTGGCCACATTTTTTAACACAATTGACATTTATATTGTCTTTTAAATTATTTTCAGCACATTATTTCTCATGTTCTATAAAAATATATATATATTTTTTAAAAAATGATTTGAACTAACCTAAAGATTGTTTGCCAAGATTGATTTTCAAATGACAATTATGACAAGTAATATTAGAGCTAAGTTAGCTCATTGTCTTGTTGAGATTGAAACAATGTTGACAACAAAGTAGATGGTTAAATTGCAAGTTGATACTTACAAGATGGTTAAATTGCAAATTGATACTTACGAGATGGAAGAACAAATGATGTTCTTGATCTGGAAAGCTGACTATTGAGGAAGATGTTCTTCAAAGAAGTTCTTGATCTAGAAAGCTGACTATTGAGGAAGATGTTCTTCAAAGAAGTTCTTGATCTAGAAAGCTGACTATGAGAAAGATGTTCTTCAAAGAAGTTCTTGATCTGGAAAGCTGACTATGGGGAAGATGTTTTTCAAAGAAGTTCTTAATCTGAAATGTTGACTATTAAGAAACTAAATGAACAAGACTGTGGAACTGACTATGAATGATCGATGAATAGGTTCCAATTAAAGAATTGATATTAGTGTTGACTACCTAGGAGAGAGAGAGCTACACGGTCGAGTAGCTTAGAATGCGGAGGTAGCTCCAAGAGATCTATCGCACATATGGAAGCATGTCGAAGAGCTAGACAGTTCTTATAATACCACGTTGAGCTAGACAGTTTAAGACCACGTTGAAACTGTTCAAAGCGTTCAAAGGAAATCGTGATGCAAAAGAACTTGAAAATATCACTTTTGATTTAAAGCAATACTTTAAAGCTACAAGAACCTATTAAAAAAATCTAAAAGTTACTCTACCCAATGCATTTCATGGACAAATGCAAAACTATGATGATGTTCAAAGGTGAATGATATTCAAAATGAGTCATGCACCATCTCGGAGGACCTAAAAAAAGAGTCAAGGACTCAATTATTCCTCTAAAAATGTCATAGTAAGACAAAAATTACTACAACTGAAACATACTAGGAAAATGGAGACTATGTCAAACAATTCTCAACTTTGATGTTTGACATTAGGAATATGAAAAAGACAAAGTGTTCTATAAAAACCAAGCTATTCAAACAGGAGGTTGAATATCTTGCCGCCGCTAAGACTCTTGGATTTTGGTTGTGAAGCGGGATTCCAAAGGAAACATGCACCACCCCAAAGCTCCAAGGGCCGACCTTTCAAGTCCACGAGTCAAAAGAATGAGGGCACAAAAAAATTGAATAGTGGAAGTAATAGACCAAATGGGAGAACAAATAGACATCATCTTACCGGTCTTACCCTCAAAGGAACTATCAAATGCCTTTACAATGTCTTCTATGTAAAGGCCTCAGGTAAAGGCCTCCTTAGATTCTATGCGTGCCCTCACCGAGCTGCCCTTAGTGCCTTTCAAATATCAGTACAAAGTGGTAATGATGTGGAAGCTGAACTAGCGACAAAGAAGGAAGAGGACCATGGCACTCCAAGAATGAGAGCGCCGAAATTTTTATCAACCATACAAAAGAACAGTAGGAAAGAAGCATCTGTGAAGGGGTTGACGCTTGTCGATGCTATTAGTTAATTCTCAATCGAGTAAAAGTACCTTGGTGGACTCGGGTGTTACTCATAACTTCATCTCCAACCATGAAGCCCATAGATTGGAACTAAGGATAGAATGAGACACCAAGAAAATGAAAGTTGTTAACTAAAAAGCCGAACTCAGCATAGGAGTCTCTAGGAGTCTCCAAGAGAGTTTCTTTACAATTTGGGGATTGGTCGGAAGAGATGGGTCTAGTCATGGTTTGTATAAATGACTTCGATGTGGTATTTGAGATGGACTTCCTTCATAAAGTCATCCCAATGCCACTAGCGAAATGTTTAGTGATTATCGACTGCAATCCCAAGGTGATCTCTGCAATCATCAAACAACCGGATAACATAAGAATAATTTCTGCCTTACAATTAAAGAAAGAGTTCGTTTGAGAAAAGCCACATTCATGACCATACAAATAGTAGAAGATGTAACAAATATAGAGCATGTCTCAAGTGAGAACGAGGATGTCTTCCACAACTACACCGATATAATGTCAGACAGCTTACCAAAGATGTTACTCCCTTGTTCTGGCATTAATCATGAAATTGAGCTCCTACTAGGGGTCAAACCCCCAACAAAAAAAAAGCATATCAAATGACTCCATCAGAGTAAGCCGAACTTATAAAGAAAATAGACAAGTCACTGGTGGTAGGGTTCATTCGTCTCGCAAAGGCGTCATATCAGATGACTCTAGTGCTGTTCTAGAAGAAGAAAGATGGGTCCTTACATTTGTGCATCGACAATAGAGCCTTAAACAAGGTCTCAATACATAACAAGTATCCCCCGCCAATAATATTTGGCCTATTTGACCAACAACATGGAATCAAATACTTCACAAAGTTGGACATGCGGTCAAGATATTACTAAGTGCATATTGCCAAGGGCGATGAATCCAAGACAACTTGTGTGACAAGGTATAAAGTTTTTGAGTTTTTGGTAATGCCTTTCGACCTAACAAATGTCTCAGCTACATTCTATATCTTGATGAACCAAGTTTTTCACAAATATCTAGATTAGTTTGTCGTTGTTTACCTCGATGACATAATAGTGTATAATGCCATGTTGGAGGAACACAAAGTATTTCTACGCTTAGTCTTTGAAAAGCTAAGGCAAAATCAACTATATGTGAAGAAAGAAAAATATGTTTTCGAATAAAAATGCATCAACTTCCCTAAGGCATATTATCAAATGTGAACAAATCAACATAGATAGTGATAAGATAAAAGTTATCTAGGATTGAAATGTCCTCACTTCGGTGACCGAAGTGTGATCCTTCTTGGGATTAGCTAATTGCTATCGCCGGTTTGATGAAGAATTTTCAAGGCGAACCGCTTCACTAACAAAACTATTGAAGAAAGATCACTCCTAGTCGTGGTTAGACGAATGCCAAAATGTCTTCAATGATTTGAAAATAACCATGACAAAAGACCCTATCTTCGTCTTGGCCAATGTTACAAAACCTTTTGAAGTAAAAATAGATGCATCTGACTTCACCCTCGGAAGTGTCCTCATTCAGGAGGGGCAACCCATTACCTATGAAAATTAGAAACTAAACAATGCTAAGAGGAGGTATACTGTCTTCAAAACAGAAGTGTTAGCGGTTGTCCATTGTCTCAGAGCTTGAAGACAATGTTATCGACCACTTCTTTGACCTACCAAAGTTGACATCCAAGCAAGCTTGATGACAAGAAGCATTAGCTGAGTTCGACTTCAACTTCGAGCATAAGACAGGAAAGAACAATCAGGCGTCTGATGTCCTAAGTTGGAAGGATGAACATGCGACTCTGTGCATGTGAGCCCACATCCATTCAAGCAAGATCAATAGTTCGATGTAGGACATAATAAATAAACATCTATATAAATAAAATAAAAAATCCTTCGACCAAAACTGTTGTTGAATTAGCAAAAGTTGGAAATAGACAATTTTAGGTCGAAGGTGACTTCTAACAAAAGGAAACATGCTATACGTCCAAAGAGAGGGTGACCTGAGGAAGAAACTCATACATGAATCTTACGATACTTTATGGGTCGGCCGCCCGAGGTGACAATGAACTTATGCTCTATTAAAGAAAGGATACTTCTGGATGAATATGTGAGACGACAATATGCAATACACTAAGACATGTCTTATTTGCTAGTAAGACAAGGTTGAAAAGGCCAAAGTGTTGAGGCTCCTTGTACCCTTCCAAAGATAGGAGAACATGAAGTCATCTTGGTCATCATAGATTGATTTTCGAAGTATGTCACCATTGTACCCACATCCAAACGATATAGCCGAATTAACAACCCAATTGTTCTTTAAACACATTGTGGAGTTGTAATATTAAACCTAAATTGAAGTCTCTAATATAGCTTGTATGTTACCCTCAAATTTATACATTCATATTTTTTAAAAAAATATATCATAATAACTATCTAAATTTTTATTTTTTAAAATTAAGTCTATAAAGATTATGATAGTCTGTCTTAAAAGTTTCAAAATCATTTAAAAAAAAAAAAAAAAAAAAAAGAAATGAATATCATATGATTAATTTTTAAATTTTTACGTTAGTCATGCTAACCTATGCTAACCTAGAATGTATGTCATCAAATATATGAGACTAGGAAAAAAACATTAAATCAAAATTGTTAGACGTTGTTGAGGCTACAATAAATCTTAGATTCGAGAAGTCGAATCCGACAAGTTCCCATTTCTCATCATCGTACTCATCATCGTACTATATGCAGAATGTAAGCTGACAATAAGGTTAGAATATAACCGAACTACATGCATATCCACACAAATCAATCTAAAGTAATAGGAATGAAATTTACATTCTCAAGCAACCCATCATTAAATCGCCATGGTTTATTACAACTATAATGTTTGTTTAGAGTCACAATTGCATTCCTTTAGCAACGAAAGAGTGATTGTGCAGTACTTGATCTAACCTGAAGAACAAGTCAGTCGTTCAAAAATCAATCTTTGTAGATAATCTCAACGTAGTCTTTAGCCTCGAGTATTTTAAGAGAAAATACTTATATAAAACGTGAGAGAGGAAATGAGTGGAAAACCGTTGGAAAGAAAGTATTGTAAATGTCAATTGTATTGAAAACATGTGGACAAGAGAGCTTACCATACTTGGTGGAAGGGAGGTTTGATGACTACTTAATCTTTCATACATATGTTTGGCCGTAGTAGAGATGATTTTACCAAAATGCCACAAATAGAGAAATTATAATAATAAAAAAATACAACATAAAAATAGATAATAATAATAATAAAAAAAACATAGTCAGCATCAAAATATCTAACTAGCTTGTAGTCTTCGCTTCTTTTGTATGAAAATCATAATCGATTGTACCTTTGATATATCTTAGGATTCATCGAGCCACATCCAAATGAGACTTCTTCGAACTTTGCATGTATCGGCACATGAGACCAACTACATTCTTAAAGCCCTTCGGTTGGTTCATGTAGATCTTCCATTCCAACTCTTCGTAAAAGAAAACATTCTTCACATCCATCCGCCATAATGTTCAATTTTTACTTGCAGCAAATGCTAGGAGGACCTGTATGATAGTGATCTTCACCATTGGACTAAACGTTTCATCATAGTCTAGTCCATATTATTGAGAGAACTCTCACGCTATAAGTCAGACATTGTATCTCTCGATTGATCCATTCGGGGGACACTTTATTTTGTGAACCCACTTAGGGATGAGTTTAACATCTCCTAGTCTTGACACTTTCCAGGTTTGATTTTGCTCTAAGGCTATAATTTCTTCCTTCATCGTTTTTTGCCAAGCCAAGATTTGTGATGTCTTATTCATATGTCTCTAGCTCTTTAACTCTATTTTTTATAATAGTTGCATGGGTATACTTAGGATTTGACTTTCAGATTTTTTCTAACCGTCAAAGTCGTTAAGATATCATTTTTTTTTCGAGTTTACTTGGTTGAGTCACTTCTTACACATCAATATCAATATCATTTGGATTTTCAGGTACGTCAATACTTGACCAAATGTGTGCAGTTTGCTCCCCATCGTCTGTTGTAGAATTTCTTGAATGCTATCAAATAAATTATTCAAATAGAATTCATTATTATTAGTATTTGTTAGATAATGTCATGTTATTTTAATTAGGCATTATTTTTTAATTAACTAATTCAATAGAATAAAGTGTATCACTAAAATAGTAAGAAAATAAAATAAATTTATTATTGGTTAATAATTTTAGTGAAATCGATTGTGTATAATAAAACATAACAGATAGAAATTGTCGTAAAAAAATTCAAAGAAAAAATAAAAAAAAACAAATAAGACCAGAAATGGAACGAAAAAAGTAAAAGTAGGTTGAATTTATTAAACTAATTTTGTTTTGTTTTTATTTAAATCCAAAAAAGAAAAAAGGCGGAAGATGTGGATTTAGCAATTTGTGGGCCTTGGGTTGGGCTGGCCCAGTTCAAAATATGTAGAGACCTTTTCCGAAAAGAACAAAAAAGGAAAATAAAAATTGGAGATGCGGGGTATCGAACCACGTACTCCATACCTATGTCATGCAAAGCGTATGCTCTACCATGTGAGCTACATCCCCATTTTATTTTTGAGAGTAGAATTAAAATAATTATATCATTATAAGTGTTTGTGATTATGGGTTGGGCTGGCCCAGTTCCAAATATGTAGAGACCTTTTCCGAAAAGAAAGGTAAGGAAAATAAAAAATTGGAGATGCGGGGTATCGAACCCCGTACCTCTCGCATGCAAAGCGAGCGCTCTACCATGTGAGCTACATCCCCTTTTTGTATACTCTTATTATGAAAACTATTTAATGCTATTGTTTACCCAAATCCTCCTTTGATGTTCTAAAGCCCACGGATAGGCTTCACATAAT
This sequence comes from Cucurbita ficifolia, assembly GCA_033971965.1. Lineage (NCBI taxonomy): Eukaryota > Viridiplantae > Streptophyta > Magnoliopsida > Cucurbitales > Cucurbitaceae > Cucurbita > Cucurbita ficifolia. Next base: position 11,114,627 of record CM066965.1, on the reverse strand, counting down.
TTTAGTTTCAAATCGATTGTTTTCAATTAATTTATTAACTTATTTTTTTTCCATGAAAAAATGTAACCATGTGTAGTTGACATACAATAGAATTATGTTCAAATAATAACTTAATTGGGTATCTTATCCGGATAATACAATTGATACGACCCATTTTAGAGTTGTTACTAATGATTTGATCCAAATCGTTCATGCGGAGACATGTAAGTGAAGCTATCCTATACAATGAGTTTATATAAACCTAGACCACAAAATATTTAATCTATTTTTATTAATATGTTAATTGAAAAGATTAATATTTCATAGGATGATTATATGTGACTCAATCGAAATAATATTTTTGAATATCTTATAAGACGTATTTGAGTATCTCAATCCTAAAACTTTTTCTTTGGTGGTGGTGTCATGACCTGTTGCTGTCTACTTTTCGTGTATATATATATATATATATATATATATGTTGCATGAGAACGTGCACATCATTTAAATAAAATAAGACCAAATGAAAATGAAAATGAACAAGATAACTATGTGGCAACGTGCATATTACAAGAAAATAAAATTTGTCATCCATCACATTCAAGCATGCACTAAATGCAATTGTCCTCCCTAATATGCTGAAATTAGTCTTTCTAACCACATCTAAATACACCTAATTCACACACAAAAGTTGGCTGCCTTGGGACATGCGATCAAGACAAAGAGTAAAAATAAAGATTAGAAAAAGAAATATTTTATTCTAAAGAAAGTAAACATAACTAAGTAAGTGCATAAATAAAAAGATAAGAAAAACAAACTTGGTTTCCGGGGAGTTTATTACTTGTTTACGGTTCTTTTTCAACTCCATTTTTCTCAAAATTTGGAGCAAGTGGTGGATGATGAGATGAGTTGGATGTCTAGGCTTCAAAATTGCGTTGCTTCTCATCTACTTCCACTGAGTACATGACAATAGCTGAGCTGAAAAGAAGATGATATTGATGACAAACTATCTAGAATAATTAGGCAAGAAGTAGCACAAGAAGATTTTTCATGTAGATAGTTAAGAGTGCCATAAAGTTGGTGAAGAACCCGGTCTATCAAAGATAAAACACATCAGAAGATGATACCGTTTCACTCACAGATTAGCGGAAGATGGTGATGTGTTTGAAGAAGATAGAGGGTGCAAAGAATCCAACAAACATGTCAACAAAATGTGTTGATGTTGGAAAATTGAAGTTGTGCAAAGTCTCAATTGGTATGGTGTAGTGAAGATATTGATGGTCGTTTGAGAATGAAATTCTTTGTTGATTGGATCCGTCTCGAACGTAGAATTGTTGGGTTTTGGAGCCGGTGGCCTATTTATAGTTTGTTCATATATATGGTAAAACTATATATGAAAATGGTCATATAGTAAAGGACTATTTATAATAAAAACTGTTACAGAGTTATATCGGTTAAAACTATATATATATATATATATAGTAAAATGAACCATATATATACCCCTTAGTTAGTAGTTTGAAAATGTAAGTTTTGCATGCTTTGTATTCTCTCTTGCTATATAAATATAAAGTCATCAGTATTGTGATGTCCCACATTGGTTGGGGAGGAGAACAAAACACCCTTTATAAAGGTGTGAAAACCAATATCTGCTAGCAGTAGATTTGGGTCGTTACAAATGGTATCAGAGCCAGGCAGTCTCACATCAATTGGAGAAAGGAACGAGTGCCAGCGAGGACGCTGGGCCCTGAAGGGGGTGGTTTGTGATGTCCCACATTGGTTGGGGAGGAGAACAAAACACCCTTTATAAAGGTGTGGAATATCTGCTAGCGGTGGATCTGGGTCGTTATGTGCGAACTGTCTGGTGAGCCCATACCCGCACGTATGGGCTGTGTGTGCCGTAGGAAAAATAGACTGATATGATAGGTCTCGGTCCCGTCACTTACTGAGTATTACTTTTAAATACTCAACCCGTTAGTGTTTTAAACACGTAAGTCCATGGCAATTTTCTTAAACTTAGGCTAGAATAGGATGTTTTTTATTTAAACGTTTATTTATTTATTTTTAGTCTTTTATTGTGTCATTTTTAAAAGTGTTTTAAACACGCAAGTCCATGGCAATTTTCTTAAACTTAGGCTAGAATAGGATGTTTTTTATTTAAACGTTTATTTATTTATTTTTAGTCTTTTATTGTGTCATTTTTAAAAGTGTTTTCAAACACGTAACTCCATGCCAGTGTTTTAAGCTGAAGTGTTATGTTTTATGAAGTCGTATTATTTTCAGGTTATGTTTTATGAAAGTTTAAATGAATTACTTCCGCATTCAATGTTTATGATATGGATAGAGTAGTGACCTTAAATTAAGTAGAAAATTTCGGATCGTTACAGTTGGTATCAGAGCTCTAGGTTATAGATCTTGTAGCTAGCCTACGATGTAGGCTTGGCATGTTCCATGGTCCCACCGTCGATGCGCCGTCTCCGTCAGGTATGTCTTGCGTAAAATAAAAAAATGAAATGTCGTTGATTGTGTATGTTGTTATTGTTTGGTCATTATAAATAACTCATAATTGGACTTTTACACCATTGATTGTATTATAATTTACTGCATTATTTATTATAAGGTAGAATATGTTATTTATTATAAGGTAGAATATGTTATGTTTTACCTTTCATGGAATGTGAATGTAAATTGATGTATTGATGATGTTTTGATTTACTGAGGTTGTTATTGTGAATGGATAGCTATAGTTTTAGTAAGCTACTAAATGTTAGTGTATGCGTGAAAATGATTTTGCTAAGGAAGGTCATATATTTTAATTGGATGTCTCGAACATAGATAAATTACTTAGCGTTATGACCATAGAGATGGAAAGGAATGTACCAACATATACGGATGAGTAAGTAATTTCAAATGAAATGAAAATGATCCAGGAATACCGGAGCAGGGTGATAGATGACAATATCTTATAGTATGCTATAGATATTAAGGGTGGTAGTGTCTAATGAAAATTTTATAACTTTGAAGTATGTAAATATGAAAGTAAAGTATCAGTAAGAAAAAAAAAATTGAGTTAAAGACCATAAAAGTTTAAAACGTGTATACTTAAATTGATTGGTGAATGACATAAGTGCCTTTAATGAAAGCTGAGCTTTGTAAGTAGTGAGATGTAGAAAACTTTCGTGCCCTAACACGAATGGAAAATTTTAATAAAATTAAAAATAAAAATAATAATAAAATAATAAAAAATACAACCGCAAGTATGAAAGTTATGAGGTGATTTAAAAGTATCGAGCCAAAGTTTGGATGAAGCATTACGATCATGGTCAAAATTTTAGAGGTTTATGGAGAAGGACTACCGTATGAGATTGTCGAGATACCTTAAATTTAAGAAACCATGATTTAAGATGGATTTGGGTGGGGAATACATGAGGATTACAGTCGGACATTGTCTCTAAATCAACTAGAAGTTTTGTGGTAATCCTCCTTATGGTACACGAACGCACTCCAGGAATCTCAACATAAACAAATTGTTGTAGAAAATTATCGATGAATTTTTCCTAGCAATGTCTAACCTGGTTAAAAGGTATTACCATAGTTAAGGTTTCAAGAATTTTAAATTTGATTATTAAGTATCCCAAGTTTTATGGCATCCGAGGATATCCACCCTACTTATAAATACCAATTTTTAGAAGAGAATTTTGTTTAGCCCCTTCTTGATATTACAAAGGCGTTGAAGAAGAAGAAAAAAAAAGTTGTGGTGTCTTTCCGTTATGGTTATAGGAACTTTAGTTTTGTGCGGTACTAGATAAGGGATACCAAGAGAAAAGCCTATTTGACAATGTTTACAATGAAAGTTACCAAATTCTCAAACTCTAACTTGGCTACAAATCAAATAGAGTAAGTCGTTCATAGATACATGTGATTTACTAGTGCATTTGATTTGCATTGGGTTAGGGTGGAGTTTTAACCAGTTTTATGTCATGATTTTGACTCCAAAAATTTACTAAAATTGGGATAGGTAGCCCAAAGAGAAGAATATTACAAATTTCTTGATTTTGTACGGAAAATAGACAAATTTGCATATGTAGTTCATCTACAAATATGAGACATTAATGATGAATCAAATCAAGTGGACAGTTACAAACAATACAATTACAGACAATAATGAGGAAAGTAAAACAAATTTTTTTTTAATTATTAAAAATATAGAGAACGAACCATTTTTATTGGAACCATTCCTCTAGTGAATTCCCTCGGAACTGCTATAGTAAATGGACTATACAAAATTGTGATCAGTCAAATATTGCAAAGCCTCTGTATCTATTACCAGTCAGAATTGGGCCATAACGGAATTTTGGTCTATATGGGCACCATAATATCTTATTGGAGAGGAAGATTAGAATTAGAGATTGATCGAAAAGCAAGGATATGGGCTCGTGTGAGTAGGAAACAATAAATATCTATTCTAGTTTTATCATCAGCTATGGGTTCGAATCTAAGAGAAATTCTTGTGAATGTTTGCTACTCTGAAATTTTTTTTGTCTTTCATGAATGATAAGGAGAGAAAAAAATTGGATCAAAAGAAAATGTCATTTTAGAGTTTTATCAACAATTTTATTTTGTAGGCGGAGATCCGGTATCTTTAAATGAGATTTTGAGGATGTATGGACAAATATGTCAATTATTGAACCTTTAGCAAAGTTTAGAGAATTTGATTTGAAGAAAAATGTAATGCAGAAAACTACTGCAACTATTGATCCGGTCGATGGAATCATCATGAAGAAGAAGAAAAAAAAGTGAGGATCTTGGGATTAAGATTGAATAAGTTTGTCAATCTTTTGTACACATGAACATTTATTTCAATGAAGCGTGAGTCACAAACCTTAGATGAATTATGTTGGGCATGAAGTTTTAGAAGAAGGCTCAATATGGCATGATAATGTTATGTATGAAATTTGGTGACCATTAGGTTATGATAACGGGCTAAACCAAGTGAAGGTGTAAAAGGACTAAAATGCCCCTCTAATTATGTACCACTAGTTTATGACCAAAGTGACATCTAAATGACATGAAATTTGATGAGGAGCCTTATGTCATAGTATAAAGGGATTACACAAAGTTATAAGACCATTGAAATATGTTGAAGAATTAAACCAAGATTTGGGGTGGTAAATGACCAAAAGACCCTTATAAAAATTCTATGACGTTTTCAAGATCCTAGAAGACTCAAAATACTATAGGAAAATTATATGACTCATTTATGATATTAAGGATAAGTATGAAAGATTTTAGGGAATTATAAAAATTTTTGGAGTATGAATTAAGATTTAAAATACGTAACTATCCCTCAAGACACTTCATAAGAAATCAAAGTTATTTATGAATACCAAGTGATAGGCTTACGAAAGTTTTATGCATGCAAATAAATGTTTATGACTCATATGGATTAGGGTATACTTGCTAAAAATTTTTACCTAGTGGTACTTCAAGACTTAACAAAGATCTCTTAGAATAAGGACCCGAGTTATTCCAAGATTAAAACACTTTCGGGGACGCAAGTTTCGTTTAGAGTATATGATGTAATAGCCCAAAAATAAAAATAATTATAAAAAAAATGTGTCAAAAGTAATAATAATAATAATCAATAAATAAATAACTAAAAAGATTATTAAAAAAAAAATTAATAAAATAAAATAAAATAACTTACCCACCTCTCTCACTTCTCATCCCAACCCCATTCTCTCTTCTCAACCGGAATATCAGTTCGTCTAAAAATAAACAGAAAAAAAAATGTCAAATTTTGAGAAAAAGTAAAATGGCTTTCACCATCGAAAAGATGCAGATTTATTGGAGAAATATTTTGGTCTGTTATTAAGTAAATCTCAAATTTCCTTTTACTTTATAGTGATGTTAAATTCAGTTAGAATCAAATTTCTTTCCTTTATCCAATAATTTAGATCAAATCTCATTTTTGTTAGCATTCTAAATTTTTATGAAATAAGGTTAGAATCAATCGGCAGTTTTATAACTCTTATTATAATTTGTCAGCATTAAAATAAATAAAGTAAGAGTAATATCTGGTTACCAAATCAAAATCTGTTGAGAAGATCTGTTTACACAGAATGAAAATAAGGGGAACAGGGAAGAATGAGAAAAGATTTGGTTAACATAATTTAAAACTAAAACCGAAAATATCAGGGCAAAAAACTCCATTAAATTTTGTCTAGTAACAATATATTCACAGGAATAGAAAGAAAAATAACATATTATATATATATATATATATAAGACTTTTAACAATGGACCAATATAAATTAGAGAAATAATTTTAGAGAGTTCAAACTTGAAACTGATGTCATCGCCTCACATAGGTTGACTTGGATTTCAAAGGACAGAATCGAACTTTCATTAAGGATAACTTCGGGACATCAACCTAAGCTAATTAGGTAAGTGACCTTATTATCGGCATGGTTATATTTGATGATGACACGTGTCATGTGGTTCTGCACGTGTCATATATATTGATATGTGTGAATTGTTTGTGGATCGATATGCTTATGATATGTTATGTATATGTTATAATATGTGAATTGTATGATAATAATCACGGTACGATGTGCTCAATGATATGTTTGAGATAGGATACGATACGAGAAGGATGCACAAAACGAAATGTAACGATAGGAGTAAGATACGTTCATGAAACGTTAAGGTTAGGTTACATATCGAAGTGCTATGGATATGAGAGTTTAATAAAAGAATACGGTTAGGTTATGGGTAGAAAGAGATAGGCTTGTGATAGATTGATAGAACAATAGCGTTAGGATATGTTCCTATGATGATATGACTAAGGTACGTTCATGTAACGATATGACTGTGATAGGTATAAGAACGTTAAGACTATGATAAGTTAGGGAACGATATGACCACGAAGTGTTTACGATATGATATGATATGATATATATATATATATATATGTTGTTATATGATATGAAATATGTTATGGTACGAGATATGTGATAAATTGACATGTTTATGATATGATATATTGTGATGCAATATGTTATGGTATGATAGGTAGATGATGAAATGTTATGTTAAAAGCATGAGACGTTATGTTATGTCTCCTAAATTATGTGTATACAACATGATATGAATGACATGAAATCATGATAAATGACATCCTGTTAGAACTTTGTATGATATGAGAACTGAAGAATGAGAAACGATATTATATAAATGATGAACGATATGTGAAATGATATGAAAATGATATGATATGTACAGAACGGTAGCGGAGTTGTATTAAATGATAATGAAAACGGAAAAATGTTGGGATCTCATGCATTATGTGTGCTCATGCAGTGGGGGATACCCCTATTCCATCATGAGGGTATGGACACGTACATCCACTAGGCAGGCGACGTATCATTATGTTTTACATAATGCTGCCGTGACGATTACTAATTCTAATGGGTGTCGGCAACAGGAGAGCTACCAGAGAAGGCTCATCCGACAAGAAAAGGGGCCCAGCGGTGTGCGAACTGTCTGGTGAGCCCATACCCGCACGTATGGGCTGTGTGTAGAGATATGGTACACATCCAAGCTGCCCATTAGAATAGTGCCGTAAGAAAAATAGACTGATATGATAGGTCTCGTCATTGCATTCACAATTTCTTGCATTTAACCCCATAGTGGGGTTACTTACGGAGTATTTCTTTAAAGGAATACTCAAGCCATGTGTTACTACATTTTTCCGGTTAAGGCAAGACATTCCTGTACGGCTGACGACGGCATCGCAACTCGAGACCATAGCACATGCATAGGGTAGTCGTATTATTTTCTTAGACTTAGGTTAGAATATGATGTTTTTTATTTAAACTTTTATTTATTTTATTTAGTCTTTTACTGTGTCATTTTTAAAAGTGTTTTCAAACACGTAAGCCCATGACAGTATTTTAAGCTGAAGTGTTATGTTTTATGAAATCGTATTATTTTCAGGTTATGTTTTATGAAAGTTTAAATGAAGTACTTCCGCATTCAATGTTTATGATATGGATACAGTAGCGACCTTAAATTAAGTTTAAAATTTCGGGTCGTTACAAGTATAAACTTTAGCCAATATTTCTCCTGGCATGTTCTCTCCTGTTCTTTGTGTTCATCTATATCGAGTATGTGTTGTGTGATCATACAAAACATCAATTTCTAACCATACCAATAGTAATGCTACTTACTTGGTTGGCCTTAGTCGAAGCTACTACAACCCATTGATGTTAGCTACCGTAGTAATTGGCTCACCTAATTTGACATAAAATAATTTAAACTTACCACTAATAATTTAAATTAACTAAACCTAATTTTATATAAAATAATTTTCTAAAAGGTAATCATACTAACTTTAAATGCTTTTGAAGAGTTGAAACTAATAGGAAAGAACCCGAGCATATGCGACTCAAGTCGGATCAACAAACCCGAGCATATCAGACCCAAATCGAATTAGCCAAAATGTTGGCCTTGAGTCGTAAGGAAGTGTAAAGTGTATTCTCTTTAATTTACTCGAACAATTCAAGTGAGATGATAAAATGAAGTGAGGGACCTCTCTTTTACTGTGGAAGCAACTCTCATATTCAACTTAAGCAAGGTGGGATAATTTATTATTATTTTTTTCTTCTAATTTTTGGGTTATTACGTTCCCTCTCAAAGTACTATTGTTACAAGTTCTTTTTGTATATTATTATTATTGCAGCTGATCATTTTGTTTTTTAATATTTGAGTTTAGTTTGGAAGAGGTTATTTTAAACATAAAACTTGTGACCGATGATTTTTATTATTTTCCTTGTTGCCAAATTAAGATTTGAAGTGTTTTAAAAAGGATTTTCCATTTAATTACTATTTCTTGAAGTTGTTTTGAAACTTTTTTTTTTTTATAGTAAAGGTCATTTTAGAAGTAAAGAAAAAAAAAATGGTATAGTAGCGTTACTAAAGGTGCACATTTTTTTGAAACAAGGATATTAATAATAGAGAGATACTAAAGTGGAGTGAATGATGAGTTGGAATAAGGAATATAAAAAAAAAAGTAGTCAAAATCCATACTTTTTATCTTTGATTTGATGTTGCTGCAACAAATAAGACAAAGAGAGGGATGAGAGGTAGCATCTATATACCACCCTTGTGTTGGCCTAATATAAACTTTTATTTCATGCTCAAATTAAGAGCTAAGATGACTAAGTTACACAATGACTAATTTAGAAAATGATCATGAGTTTATAATCAAGGAATACTATCTTCATTAATATTGTGGAGAGACGTTCATCTAACAATGACAATTCAAAGAATGAACATATATAATGACCATACATGGTAGAAGTAGGCGAAAGGATCAAAGAATGCTCTATATTTTTGGAGTCGATAGACGATAATAGGAAATAGTTAGGTGTTACAAATTTTCTATCTTTAAAACATGATTTGAACATATTATCTCAAGATTTTTTATACTTAAATTAGCGAAAAAAGAAAAAGAAAAAATCGGAAACAAAAAGTTATGGACATGCTATCTAAATTGTTTTTGGAATTTGGGATGGTGAAAGAAACATGAATCTATTATAGCAAAAAGAAAGAAAAAGAGAATGAAGAAGAAATGAGTGGAATAAATAAAATAATGATTAAGATACGAAAAACCTTAACACAGCATGATTGCGTAAGTGCATATAAACCCTACATAATAATTAACACACGCCATTAACTTTATTAACTTAAGTTGTAGCAATAAATGAACGAATGAATAGAAAGAAAAATTGATAAAAAAAGACATAGATATTGGTGAGCTCTAAAGACAAAACCATATTCCGAATCTGTTTCTTTTTTTTTTTTTTTGTAAAAAGGAATGAAAAAGAGAAAAGGAATTATTGTAATGATGAGAAGGATTGGCGTTTACGTTGGTCGGAGAGGGTGAAAAGAGGAGCAACTCCCAAACTTGGCATAGCCTAATCATTTGGGCGTAGAAGAATAAGGTGAGGAAGCCCCGTGAAAAGGATTTTTTATTTTTTTTGTTACTATTATTATTGCTTTTAAGTTTGGAGTGTTTGTAGTATGCGAGGGTAATAATAAGAATACATGTGTGTTGTGTCGTTGTGTTGTGTTGTGTCGTTGTGTTGTGTTGTGTCGTTGTGCTGTGTTGTGTCGTTGTGTTGTGTTGTTGTTTGTTAGTTGTTAGCAGCGACAGTGAGTGAGTCGGGCACACCAAAAGCAGAAACTATCAGAACCTTTTACCAATTTCCCTTTCTCGTGATCTCTATTTCTCTCTCTATTTCTCTCTCTATTTCTCTCTCTATTTCTCTCTATTTCACTTCACTTTCAAAGAAGCAAAGCAAAGCAAAACAAAATGAGAGGCGTTGTTAGGCAGTACGTAAGATCCAAAACGCCGCGTTTAAGATGGACTCCTCAACTCCATAACTCCTTCCTTCTTGCCATGCAGTCCCTGGGTGGCCATCAAAGTAATTCTTCATTTCTTCTTTTCCCTTTTTTAATATATTGATTTCATTTTTATATATTTTTCTTAGCAGAGGCAACTCCCAAGCTTCTACTTCAGGTGATGGATGTGAAAGGTGTCTCCATATCCCATGTTAAGAGCCATCTCCAGGTCCTCTTTATTTCTGTCAACTTTCATTTCTTCTTCTTCTTATTATTAATTTTATTTAACACGTGTATTGTATTGTATTGTATTGTATTGTATTGTATTGTAGATGTATAGAAGTATGAGAGGCGAGGACGTGAGAAGACATGCAGGTATATTTTGATAATTTAAATTGCATTTATTGTTGTAGGTTTTGTAACAAGATATATATATATATATATAAGTAGGTGAGAGATTGGGGAAATTTGCATTGGTCTCAGAGCCAAAAGCTGGAGGTGGAGGAGGAATGATGAGGAAAAGGAGCACCGCAGCCAAGGAATATACGGGACAATATCAAATCCCGTATGCACCATATCATTATAACCTGCACCACCCCATGCCCAATCACATTCTTACTACAAACATGCATCATGCCTCCTCGCCTCTCTCTCTCCCACTTTCACAGGTCTCTCTCTCTCTCTCTCTCCCTCTCCCTCTCTCTACAAGGCTTTTGCCCAAATTAAATGAAATTAAAATTAAAGAATGAAAAAATAGATTGAATTTAAATGTAGAAAGTGGGGAGTAAAAAGGTATTTTGTATTGTTGCCAATGTCCCATCTCATAAATTCCACTTTTGTAGACCAATATTCAGCAATTCAATTTATTAAAAAGCAGCGCTTGAAAAGAAATGTATGTGATGTGTATTTCTATTTATTTATTATTATTTTTTCTTTCCTAGGTAAAACAAAATTAGATTTAAATAATAAAATATTAAAACCCTAGCTATTGTTTGATCACAGCTGACAAATGAAGAGGAACACAATAGGGATGGAGGAAGAGTGGTTGAAATTCTCAAGAAACAGAACCAACAAGAATGTCAACATAAGGATCTTGATCAACTCTCATTGTCTCTTTCTCTACCACCAACTAACCCTCCCATCCCTTCGCTTTCCTTCTCTTCTTCTTCGACCTCTATTGACAAAAGTTTATCGATTCAAAAACACGAAGAAATCGATTTGGACTTATCCATATCACTTTGCCCTAGCAATCAAGGATAAATCTTTTGTCTATTATTGTGATATTGTTGATCTTTCTTTTTGTATGTATACAAGTTTTATAAGTTTTAGTGTTCTTTTTGTAGTCCAATGGATTGCTTCTTTTGTTGAGTCTTGGTTCTTTGTTTTTGTTGCTGTCAGGGTGTTTAATTAATGTGTGGAGTTATTAGTAACTAAGTGTACTATAATTGTTTGCTTCTTTGAGTGCTTGCACTTAATTTGATTTAACTGGGCAAGATGCTACGCCTGTTGATCGCATACTTCTGCTTCAGTTCCTACCTTCTAACACTCTTCCATACTTTACACCCTACCAACATGTTCTCTCCTGGTGTATACAGAAAATGAGACATGACTTCTAATCACAAATATTCTAGTTGACTTGGTCTGGGTGAACCTTGGCAAATGAATCATCACAATTGTCACTTAAACTATGTTGTGCTCAGATTTATGACATTAATGTTCTTTTTAATAATTAACAATAACTTATATTATATATATATAATGTATAGATTACTTAGGGTGTCTTTTGATATGATTCACTATATAGTTATTATAAATGATTTAATCCAAACCATTCATGCGGTCACATGTGAGTAAAAGTGTAATAGCCCAAATAAATAAATAAATAAATAGTGATATATATATATATAGAGAAATAAAGATCACGTGTTTTAAAATAATAATAATAAATAAAATAAATAAAAGGAGAGAAACAACCCTTCCCCACTCCTCTCCATTAACCTCTCATCCCTTTTTTCCCCAATTATCTCTCCTCAACCCACCCTTTACTAAAATGAATGACCGTCCATGCAAAAGAAACAGAAAAATTGCAAATAAAAAGGATAGATTTGCTTAGACGAAAAATGAAAATGGACTTTACCCAGATTCACGGTAGACAGAGATTTATCTGAAAGAGATCTCGTCAGAAGGTGAATATTAAATCTTCCTATTCTTTTATTCAAATTTCTTTTTTTCCGAAATTACTGTTAATTCTACATAAATCATTAGTAAATTTGGAAATAAGAATCACTAGAAATTTGAAATAGACTTGAACAAAATTAAAAGGGACCGAGTAAATAAAAAAAAAAAAAAAAAAGAAGAAGATTGAGGAATTAAAAACCATAGACTAAATATAGAGAGAAAGGTAAATACAGATAGTAGTAAAAGAGAAAGGTAAATATAGGGAGGAGTATAGCCCATAATAACTTTAAATAATTTTACTACTTTTTTTGATATAAAGTAACCATGGAAAATAAGATTTTTAATAAAAATATAATTATAGATATATAACATTTCAAGACTTTTAACAATGACCCAGGTAAATTAGAGATATAATTTGATAGAGTTCAAAGTTGAAACTGATGTCATGGGCTCACATAGGTTGACTTGGATTTCAAAGGACGAAATCGAATTTTCATTAAGGATATATCCGTGACAACGACTTAAGCTAACCAGGTAAGTGGCCTTACTATCGGCATGGTTATATTTGATGTTGACACGTGCCTGTGGTTCTGCACGTGTCATATATACTGATATGTGTGAATTATCTGTAATCGGTATGCTTATATTATGTTTATATGATGTTATAATATGTGAATTGTATGATAATAATTATGTTACGATGTGTTCAAGAATAGGTTTGAGATAGAATACGAGAAGGATGCACAAAACAAAATGTAACGATAGGAGTAAGATACGTTCATGAAACGTTAAGGTTAGGTTACATACCGGAGTGCTATGAATAGGAAAGATTGATGAAAGAATATGGTTAGGATATGGGTAGAAAGGGATAGGTTTGTGATAGACTGATAGAACGATAGCGTTAGGATACGTTCCTATGATGACATGACTAAGGTATGTTCACGTAACGATATATTGTGATCTGATATGTTATGTTTAAATTGTTTTGTGTGACCATTGAGGTAATTGTTGTATGAATTGCACGTTATGAAATGACATGTTAAAAGCATGGAGCGTTTTGTTATGTTTTCTAAATTGTATGTATACAGTATGTTATGAATGACATGATATCACGATAAATGATATGAAATGTAACCCCGATATGAATGATGAACGATATGGGAAATGATATGAGAAATGATATGAGAAATGATATGATACGAATGAAAGATGATAGCGGGGTTATATTCATTAATGATAAAAGTAGAAATATTGGGGACCTCATGCATTATGTGTGTTCATGCATTTGGGGGATACCCCTATTTCATCACGAGGGTACGGATGCGTACATCCAATGGCAGGACAACGATCGTTATGCTTTCCATAGCGCTGCCGTGACGGTTACTAGTTCTAACGGGTCCCGGCATAAGGGGCTCCCAGAGTATGCCCACCGGGTAATGAAAGTAGCCCAGCGGTGTGCGAACTAGCTGGTGAGCCCATACTCGCACGTATGGGCTGTGTGTAGAGTATATGGTACACGTCCAAAGTTTTCCCGTTAGGACAGTACTGTAGCAAAAACGAAACGAAACGAAACGAAAGATAGGTCCCATCATTTCATTGCATGTGATTGTTGCATTTAACCCCAATAGTGGGGTCACTCACTGAGTATTTCTTTAAATACTCAAGCCATGTGCTACTACATTTTTCAAGTTAAGGCAAGACATTCCTGTACAGCTGACGACGGCATCACAATTCGAGACCATGGCACATGCATAGGATAGTAGTATTTATTTTCTTAGACTTAGGCTAGAATAGGATGTTTTTAACTTAAATGTTTTTTTTTTTTTTTTACTCTTTTGTTGTGTCGTTTTAAAGATGTTTTTGAAACACGTAAGTCCATTGGTGTGTTTTCAAGATAAAGGTTATGTTTTATGGAATTTAAATGAAGTTTTCCGCTTGCAATGTTTATGATATGTATAATAGTAGCGACCTTAAATTAAGTAGAAAATTTTGGGTCGTTACAAAAAGTATCCTATATAATGAGTTTGTATACGATTATAACGTGAATTATTTAATATCTCTTTATAGATTCTTTAATTGAGAAGATTAATATTTTATAAGATGATCATATGCGACTTGATCTTAATCTTGAGCGAAGACAGTGAATAATTCACCTTCTACAACCTTGCATGTTTGGTTATATTTCGAAGATTCTTGCAAACCAACTTTCTCATCGAAGCAAACATGTGACTTCCTTCTATCTGGTAGGGGGTTCTAGAGCTCAAATTATAATTCTCGCTTACCGGGGAGGCCGACGCACCATTGCTACTATTAACATAGATGATTTTTTTTTAAAGAAAATATTTATATTTTAATATTAGTTTAAAACAAGCCACCATTATTTATATATATTTACAATTAAGTTATGTCACAAATCTATAAACAACTAGTTTCACAAAATAGGATATCAAGGAGAAAACACAAAACAAACTCGGATCTAGATAGGATCTAAAGTCTCTAACTACATTGTTATTAAAAAGTTACATTGATTACCTTTTCATTATATTTAAATTTCATAATTACTGGTCTATCTAAGGGTTTTGGTCAAGATCAAGTTCTCGGTCTAATCATTCACTCGTTTCATAAAATTGGATTGCTTATCCCGATTTTAACTCGAGTTCTCTGCTTAATTTATTTCTCGAATTACTACCAGTGATAGACATCATTCCACATATGTAAGTATGGATGAAGATCTTAGGGTGTTCTGACTAATCTTTACCTCTTTTCTCTATTTATGCTTATTATGAATTTCAAACTTGTATGTAAGACTTGCTCTGGATCAAATCGTCCTATATACTAGACTCTCTAGCAGTTTGATATAGCTCACAGTTTGATAGTCAGGAATGCTCATATCCCTAATTTAGCATTCAGTGTGTTAACATTTAGTAGACTAATGGGCGACATGCCTTTCCACCATATCATTCTTCCAGCTAAAAGTGTACGTGAGGCTTAGTCATTACTAGAGTTCGTTTATCGGACTCCTAATGGTTCTTTCATTGTACTATCATAACTAGAGTATTTTTCATACACATTAAATCACTTGATAGGTTCATAAGGATAAACTAGAGACACACAACATGCATCACAGTCGGTGTAGTTACTTTGTCAACTTAAGTCGTGCGCATCCTTGGCTTGATCCTTTGTATGGCCTCATCGGTGGCTTGAACCAACTTGTTCCTAACAACTTGCATTCATCCACTTCATTCTAATATACTAAGGACATGCACGATTACCCATAAAGAGCATTGAATTATAGTATGTCAATGGTTGGTAGAAAACTATTCCTATAGGTTAATTCCATGAGGTACATTTTAGAATCTCAACTGTCCTAAAAATTCAACACGCGCACATAACATTTCTTCTAATGTTTGACTCAAACATTTGATCTATTTGTTGGTGAAAAACAATGTAAAAATTAAACTGGGAGCCCCACACTTTCTGAAGATTGTGTTAGAATTTAGATGTAAGCGTGAGTTCTGATCCGACTCTATTGAAACAAACATTCCATGCAATCAACAATATATTTCCTATATAGTTGTGCCCAATTATCTACCGTTTAGGTATCATTTTTAGCAAGGAATATCTAGATTTAGTAAGTCTATCGATGATCGAGAATATCATCATATACATCATTTCAACATTTTTTTCCCATATAAATGTTTCATAAACATCTTGCCACTTGATAACATAAAAATCTTGTTTTCTTATATAGGGTCTTTAGGGGTAATTTCTTCATTTTCCTCTTGGTTTATACACCAATTTTTTTTTCCTAATCCCTTGAGGTCTTGCACAAATATATATTTTTAAGGTCATAAATGAGTCTCACGCAAGTTCCATAACCTTTAGAATCCTTTAGGATCTTAAAAACGTTTTAAAATTCTTACAGGGATATGTTGGTTATTTACTATCAGAAATCTTTGTTTTAATCCTCAACATATTCCAATAGACTTATAATTTTGTATAATCTCTTAAAACCATAACATAAGGCTCCTCATAGAATTTCATGTCATTTAGAGGTCACTTTGGTCATAAGCCAATGGTACATAATTGTAGGGGCATTTTGGTCATGTTACATCTACTCTTGGTTTAGACCCTATCATAATTTAATGGTCACCAAATTTCATACATAACCTTATCATGTCATATTAAGCATTCTCCTAAAATTTTATGAGCAACAGAGTCCATTTAGTGGGCTTGTGGCTCAATGAAATCAACATTCATGTGGATACTAATGTTGAAAAACCTTAATCTTAATTCCAATAGTTTCACTTTCTTCACGAGGATTGCTTTCTTCCATCAACTAAATCAATTGTTTTACATATTTCATTGTTTTACATATTTCATGTCTTATACTTTTCTCCAAGTCAAATTCTCTAAACTTTATTGAAGGTTCAATAATTTACCTCTTTATCCATACATCCTCAAGATCTCATTTTACCAATTTTTCTATAACCCTAACGGAAAGACACCATAACCTTTTTTTCCAACTCCTTTGTCACACCAAAAAAGAAGCTAAACAAAACTTTCATCTAAAAATTGGTATTGTATAAGCATAGTAGATATCGTAATAAAACGAGATACTTAAAAATCCAACTTAAAAATAGATTCTTGAAACCATAATACGTTAATACTTTTGAAACATCTTGAAATTGCTAGAAAAAATTTATGATTAATTTTCTACAAAAAAAAAAAAAAAAATATTTATATTGAGCTTTTGCACTATATAGTGAACTAGTATAGGAAAGATTACCATGGAAGTTCTAGTTGATTTAGAGACAATTTTCACCTTTATAATCTCATACTCAGTCCACCTCCATAAATACCTATAAAACTTTGACCATAAATACCTATAAAATTTTGACCATGATCCTAATGCCTCATCCAAAATGTGGCTCCATATTTTAAAATAACTTCATAACTTTCATATTTGTGGTTGTCCTCAAGTTTGATCTAAAACTTTCCAATTAGTATTAAGACCGGGGTTCTACATCTCACTACTTCAAAAAGCTAACTTCTATTAAAGGCACTTGTGTCATCCACAAGTCACTTTAATTATAAAGTGTTTCAACTTTATGGTGTTAGTTCATATATATTTTTTTTTCATACCGATACTTTAATTTCATATTTATATATTTCCTATTGACGAAATTTTATTCCAACACTCACTTTTAATATCTATAGCAAACTATAAGATATTGCTTTCTATCAAGTTTTCTTGATTATTTTCATTCGAAACTACTTACTCGTCAGTATACGTTGGTACATTGCTTTTCATCTCTATTGTCATAACACTGTGTATTTTAACTATGTTCGAGATATCTAATTGAAACATATGAGATTTCTTAGCAAAATCATTTTCATGCGTATACTAGTGTTTAATAGCTTACTAAACTATAACTCCTCATTCACAATACAAACCTAAATCTAAACATCCTCAATACATCAATTAGCATTCACATTCCAGGCAAGGTAAATCACAACATAACAAAACAACATCATTTATTATCTTTTGTAAGCCATACCTGAGAACGAAGGAGCATCTACGGTGGTTCCATGGAACGTGCTAAACCTACCTCATAGGCTAGTCTAAAGAATCTATAACCTAGAGCTCTAATACCAACTGTATCGATCCTATTTTTCTACTGAAATAGAGTCGGTACCATATACATGACGTGACATTTTTATGCGAAAACATTCATTTTAAATAGTTCATAAATGATGCCATGGACTTACACGTTAAAAATAAAATCCTTAATTCAATTCAAAAACATATAATAAACAAAAATAAACAATATGTCCAAAAATTAGAAACCAACACATTGCCCTAATATAACCTAAGACTAATAAATAAATGAAATGCAACTACCCTAGCACCAGTTCCATGGTATTCACGTGTCACCTTCGTTATTCGTACATGGGACTTGTCTTTTCCAAATCAATCTATTGTTTTCCATTTAAAATTTTTTAAATTAAAAATCATGTCGAGTTGGTTTGGTATAATTATTTATTATTCTAGAAAACTAAGTTTATATTTATAATTAGCTTAATAATTCATTTAGACTTTAAATAGTAGATTACTAATTTTTATCAAGTATTTAATAAATTTTTAATCTTTCAATTTAGATTTAATGTTCCTTAGAATATAAATATGTTTAACCAACACAATGCCACTAACATACCATTTATTACATACTATAATTTTATAAGGAAATGTTTGCAGTGGTCCACTATTTGCGGGCTTGGTGGCAATACCTCCTCCGAGCCAAATTTATAGTCAAGACAGACAATAGTTCTAGATCCACTTCTTTGACCAATCGAAGTTATCATCAAAACAAGCGCGTTCGCAATAATATTTGACAGAATTTGATTTCCAATTTAAGCACAAGTCAGTAGAGCAAACCAAGCCACAGACATCTTGAGTTAGAAAACCAAGCCACATGCGGCCCTGTGCATGCTAGCTCATCTTCAAGCTAGTAAGTTGAGTGGAACGATACGAGAGAGTATCGAAGAACACGTGGCAAAAGACCCCATCGTCTAGGTCATCATGCAGTTGGCCAGAGAGGGAAAGACCTGCCAGTTTTGGGTCGAGAAGAAAGACCTACTAGTTTTGGGTTGAGAAGAAAGACCCGCCAATTTTTAGTCGAGAATAATATACTCCTCACCAAAGGAAATTGACTGTACATTCTTCGTTCAGGGAACCTGAGGATACTTCTATTGAAGGAATGCCACGATACTCCATGGGTAGGCCACAATGGGTGGTAGAGAACCTACACCCTCCTTAAAAGAGGGCACTACTGGCCAAACCTTCGAGACGATATGATGCAATTCACTAAGGCATGTCATATCTCCCAACAAGACAAAGTCGAACGAATGAAAATTGCGGGGCTATTAGAACCTCTACTAGTCCCCTCTCAACCATGAGAAAGTATCCCTTGACTTTATCACGCACCTTCTCAAGGTAGAAAAATTTGAGTCCATCTTATTGATCGTGGACAAGTTTTTCAAGTATGCCACAATCGTCCTAACTTTCAAATCATGTTTTGCCGAAAAAACTGCCCAATTATTCTTTCGAAACGTTGTCAAGCTATGGGGCATTCCCACGAGTGATCGTGATAAAAGATTTATGGGGACCTTTTGAACTGAGCTAACTATTTGAAATTAAAAATAAAAAAAAAGATGGTCCACATTGCTTAAAGCTGAGAAGGGAGGGGTTGCCACTATAAAAGGGAGGTCCCTCACTTCATTTTAGCATCCCACTGGAACGGTTCCAAGCCAGTCGGAGAATACATTTTATGACGGTTCAAGACCAATATTTTGGCTGATTTGACTTGGGTCTGATACGCTCGGACCCTTTTCTCCTAATTTCAATTCTTTGAAATCGTTTAAGGTTAGGATGACTACCTTTTAGCTAGTTTAAATTTTTGGAGTAAGTTTAAAATATTTATGTGTAGGATTAGCTAATTTAAATTATTAGGAGTAAATTTAAATTATTTTATGTAAAATTAGGCTTACCTAGTTAAATTATTATGGGTAGATTTAAATTATTTTATGCAAAACTAGGTGAGCCAATTCACATAGTACAATTTTAATTTATGATTGTTGAACTCCTTAACCAGAATTAAAACTCAGAAAGCAGCGTTAAGCTAACGTCAAAGGGTCGTAGTAGCTTCGACCTAGGCCAAACAAGTGGCTCTACTGTCTGTTGGTTATAATTGTGTGTTATATGATGACACGTGTCCATAGCTTCGCACGTGTTATATGCCCGTTTATGCCAACTATTATGAATTAATATGTTTTGTTATGATACATGAATGTTATGCTGTATTTGATGAATTGATATGTTTATAATATGATACGTTAAGATATGATATGTTGAAGACATGCTCAGGACATGATATGTAACTGTTATGATATATGATATGATATGATATGTGCATGATGTGGATTGTTATGTCTAAAAGCATGAAAATGTTATGATATGATATATTTGTGACATGAAGAATATGATATGATTGACATGCAAAACGATGAGCTAGCATGAAATACAACCCCGATATACGCATGAAAGATATGAGAAATGATATGATAAACGATATGAGAAATGATATGACAAAATGATATGATATGAAAGAATATGCTAGTGGGGTTGTATTAAATGATAATGAAAATGGAAAAATGTTGGGACCTCAAGCATTATTGTGTGCTCATGCATCGGAGGATACCCATTCTCTTTCACGATAGTACGGACGCGTACCATACAAGGCAGGAGAAGAATCATTATGTTTATCATAAGGCTACCGTAACGATTGCTATTTCTAATGGGTGTTCGGCATCAACATCTACCAGAGAATGGTCACCCGACCAAAAAAAGGCACAAGAAGTGTACGAACCAACTAGTGGGTCCATACTCGCACGTGTGGACTGTGTGGTAGTAAAATTAAGTATACATCCAATTGCCCGTTTAGGATAGCCGCCGTAGGAAAATCGGGATAGCCGCCGTAGGAAAATCGGGATAGCCGCCGTAGGAAAATAGACTTTTATGATAGGTCACATTCATGAAATTGTATGTATTTTCATTTAATCTCGATAGGGGATCTCTTACTAAGTATTTCTTAAAATACTCAAGCCACATGCTACTTCTATTTCAGGTAAAGGCAAGCATCCCTGTACGCCTTGCGACGACATTGCAATTTGAGACCATGACACATGTATAGGCAATTGTACTTATTTTCTTAGACTTTGGTTCGAATAGGGTGTTTTAATATCAACGTTTATTTATTTTATTTAGTATTTTGTTGGGTCGTTTTAAAGATGTTTTCAAACACGTAAGTCCATGACAACGTTTTAAGATGAAGTTTATGTTTTATGATAAAGTTTAAATGCTTATTTCCGCACAAAATGATTACATTATGATGACGGTAGCGACTTAACGTAAGTAAAAATTTAGGGTCGTTACAAACTGAATCTAGATGCTCGATGTTGCTTAGTTTAGCTTCAAATGTCAACAGAGATCGTCGACAAGAAAGACTTTTTTCAAGATAGTATGTGGAAGACCGTCACTCAAGCCTCGTATCATATTTATAATCAGCTTAATAATTTATTTAGACTTTAAAAAATAGATTACTAAATTTTATTGAGTATTTAATAAATTTTTAATATTTCAATTTAGATGTGATATTTTTTAGAATATAAATATCTTCGAGGAATATAATAACTATAGTACCTATGATTTCATAATATACTTGAGAATTATTTACGTAAAATAAGAATATATGTATGTTATATTTAAAAAATAATTTTTTTTCCAATTTTACTTCCGAATAACAATCATTTTGATAGCCCATGGTAGTTCTATAATTCTCGTCTACCTCTAATAACATGTAAGTATCTGTTCAACTTCACATCAAGCCCTACTAAAACTCAAGCTATATTCGTTGGATTGAGGTAAACATGTAAATGATTTTTATACTTAATTTCTAATCAAAACCTACCTTCCTAAAACTCATAAAATTCCTGACATTTATAGTTCGAGTCTAAATAATTGTAATAAAATTAATACAAAAGAAAGATTTAAAATAGGACTGAGACCACCTCTTCAAATGACATTTAAATTAAACCTGTGTAAACTTGTAAATTTGGAAGGCCATTTTTTCTTTCGGCAGCAATATGAGAAAGGGTTGGCTGAGGTATGGTAGAGAGATGGGGGATCGGTTATTCTTTTTTTCTTTTTTCTAAATGAATTAGTTAATTAACTTAGTTTGTTTTATTATTTCTTTAATTTCTGTTACACGAATGAATCTATTTTACTCAACAAAGCTGCCCAACTCTTCAAGGTGAATCTAAAGACGCCATGAGCGTTCAAAGTTTGTGGGTTTTTCCAAAACTTACCCGCACGTCTCTCTCTTCGCTTCTTTCAACTTTTGATTCCTATTCTGATAGCTCACGGTCTCTTCTACAAACGTGTAGTGCTCATCACACTGAAGACAATGGTTCAAGTTTTGTTCAAAATCATAGAGAAACAAGTGAGTTATGAGCTTTTGTGTAGCACCCGAGTTATAAAAAATAAAAAAAAAGGCACTCAAGGTCAACATAGGGGCAAAATAGTCATTTTTCCCTACTATTACTTGAGGGGTTTGATTTGATTGGGGTCATAATCTGAAAAGAGAAAGAAGGGAGGGGAGAGAAAGAGGAGAATGAAAAGAGAAAGGAGATTAGGGTTTTGAGGTTGGAGGAGAAGATTTGATCAGAACCGACACCGGAGATTTAGGAATCCTCGACCTAGACCTTCAGTAGTCCGAAGCAAGGTGCTTTCACGAATCGCACCTTCCTATTTCGTCAAAAACGTCTGAAAACTCAAGGTTAGTGCGCGAATGTCTAGATCGAGATGTTTATCGAGATTTTCGTGTGCTAGTGGTGTTTTTGAGTGATTCTTGGACTTTTACCCTCATGAGTGTGATCTTTGCAAGTTTTGGAGTGAAGGCGGTCAAGATTTCCATTCGAATTGGAGTTTTAAGAAAACACGAATTTCGGTAAGAACTCGTGTTTTTCTCCAAGTTCGAACTCGAATAATAAGACCTGAGATTACCAAAACAATATAAGAAAAATATATTGTAGAAATAGAAAATGAGATCTATAATATCCGTAAGAAATCTTGTTGATTCGGATTACGGATTGGAAGATATAAAAATCGGAAGAAAATGGATCGAAAACACGAAAACACCTAACGATCTGGAAATTGAAACACACGTAGGAGAGAGAAGAAACACCAATTCCTTTAGCTTGAGGAAATTAAGGTCTCACACTCAAAGAAGTTCCTCCAAACCAATTCCTTTAGCTTGAGGAAAGGATATGGAAGAGGTTCCATGAAGAAATTAGGCCTTGAAAACTCATAGAATCGGCTACCCAATAAGAAATTCTATGTTTTAGCTCCGGCGAGAAAACTAATTTTAGACGAACTTTAGAGGCGTACATCTTAGGCTACGATCCACGATAAGGTATGAAATCAATCCCAAGCTCTTCCTTGTAACACCACTTTAAGTTTCATGAAGAAATCGAGGGGAGAAACGGTATGAACGGAGCTGTAGAACTCGAGTTTCAGACAGTGGCGCGAATGGACGCGCGAGTCTTCTTCCGTTGAGAGAAAGAAGACAATGACGTGGCCGGTTTAATTGAACCGGCCAAGTCAACCCAAAATCCAACCGTCGCCCAACATACATGTGCATGTGAGACGTGTGCATGGGATTGCGCATAGGACCTCTTTAGAGTGCGTGTAGGCACATTCAAGCGCGTGAATTACCATTTTTTCCTTTGTTTGGCCTCTCTTTGCTTGTTTTTCTCCCCGATTCAATACTAACCTTACTTTTATGTGAATTAGGACCCACCATGAAAAATTTAGAATTTTTAGAACCCTCTCCAAAAAGAAATTTGAATTCGGGAAGGTAGACGTCAATCAAGTAAGTAACCAATTGGATTCCCACGAGCAGTAATTCTAGGAATCGTTTGGAAGAAGCATGCATGCTGTCAAATGATAAACCAAGCTAGTCAGACGTAGCATATTAGTATGTAAGTCATGGAAATGAATTAATTAAAAGAATCAATGGTATCTAGATATGATTGACTATGAAATCACTTTAGATTAAGAATGTGATACTGTATGTATGCATGATAAAGGAGGAAGGGAAATTTTTTAAATCTACGTTACAGGTGAAGATGGACGTTATCTTCTTGCCGAGCATGTTTGTTAATATTTCATGAACTTTTGCATGTTATCTCTAGTGCATGATTGCTTGTATTCTTTCTTGTTGATATAGGAAGAAACTACGAGCCTGAGACCGAGTAGGCTAGACATAGATCTAGAATGGGATACCTCTAGAATACCGTGCATTCAGACCCGCGAAAGGATGACAAGCAGACCCAGACCACGACAGGTTTGAGGTGAATGAATCGAAGTCTAAGCCACCAAGATCCGCCCTAGAAAGACTTAGTAGAACACTACGATAGCTGTAGACAATCGAGGTAGGCCGCCAGACTTGAGTAGTGTGGATAGTGTTACCAGAACCTCCACTTCGCTCTCTACTCCGATACTGTACCGTCGAGACTGAACTCTGATACTGTGATCGTTGAGCTAGGCAGAGCCGGATAGGATAGTGTGATTTGTGCCCCGACCTAGTGGTGATAGCTAGGGGGTCTCTTGAACAGGACTTTTGAGCCATAGAAATTCGTCCCTAAGTGAGGGAGCGTGGAACCACGTAGGATGACTTAGTAGCTGACCGACACACAGGGATCACAACCCCCCAATTTTAGTGGATGTATGGTCCCGTGGGAGGGTTATCAACTAACCTCCACAGATGATGTTTGGAGAGCTTCAGATCCAGCCATATTATACCTTCAGTTTTACTTGTGAGGTCGCGTCTCATTCCAGGACATTGTTCATCCACTGCATAAGATGTGAAAGTCTCTTAAGTTGTAGAAAAGATAGTTGCAGCTTGGCTCGCACCCCTAGAACTCCGAGACAAGGTCGTGGATGCCTACTAAGATAAGGATGCGAATAGAGCCTACAAGTAGATTGCTTACTGAGTATTTTTATACTCATCTCTTTCTACTCTTCTTTTTCAGGTAAGTGATGCCACGGATCTAGGAGGGAGCACGTGCGGTTGTCTTAAAACCACAGAGGAGTGTCCCGGAGAATCTAGGAGTCTGTACATGTTCATGCATAGATATGTCATACGTTTTGTACCCCATAATCATACTTTTTAATGAAATACATACACTACATTGAACAATTTGTTTTGAATGTACATCTTCTTTTTAATTGCTAACATTTTTTCGTAATTTCTTCTTGTCTATCTTTTTTTACACATTTTCATTGCATAGTTTGCTAGTCCAGCCCTTGATTTCAAGTCTCAAATTTTTGGCTGTGACAGTTTGGTATCAGAGCACCAGTCTTAGGTCTTGTAGACATTAGTGTATAGACTCTAGTATCTCGGTGGCTCAAGCTTCCGACACGCCCCGCCGCGACCCGGTAAGTTCATTGATATTTTAGAAGTAGGAAAATTTGAGTTATACGTTTATGGGATTCCAGTTGAGGGTTCTCTTGACTGGGCACAATAAAAATGTGGTTTTGACACTCACTCCCCGTCTGTTGACAGATAATGGCGCCTAAGAGGAGATGAGCTTTTCTCAGACCTGGTCCTAAGAGGGGTAGGAGAAGGGTCGACGAAGACCAAGCTATTCCCATTCTTGAGGTGGAGCAGCATCCACCCCTAGGGAAAAATAGAGAGTTGACCTCATATGAGGATTGGGCGCCAACACAAGCACTCGCACCAAGGAGTTGCCGAAGAAAGACCGAACCCCGCACTATTCTAAAGACTATTTCTCAAGACTCGGCACCTAGAGACGCTCCACCAGCACCAACACCGATTTTTTAGGAGGTGTCTGCCCAGCCGACAGCGACGTTTACACTTGATGTGTTACAGGCATTCATGAGTGTATAAATAAAAGCTCACTCTGATACTAATTTGTCAAAGTAACACTCACGAAATTGTGAAGGAGATGTCGAGAGGGGAGACAAGGAGACAAAGAATTCTGAAAGATCTTTTTCTATTTCTCCGTACCTTTTGTTCTCTACACTTTTGCTCTTTGCTATGCTTTTTACAATGGGAAAACAAACTCTTTTATAGGTTTTATAAAGGCTAAAATTGGCTATTCCATAAGCCCACTCTTTCCTAAAATAATTATTGGCCTTTCATTTTTTTTCTTTTGGCCTTTTCTTTTTACGACTCAATTTCAAACTTAACAAAATTAAAACTACTTTTCACCATTTAAGTTTATTCCAACAATGAGAACCTCCATGGAGAACCAGGCACAGATGACTGAGTTGATGGAAGCACGGGCGGCCAATCAGACTACAGTGTAGGGGACGAGAGATCTAGTGGCCATGAATGTGGAGTCTAGTTATTTGAGGGATTTTTCACAAGTACAAACGACCTTCCTTTGATAGAGTCAAGGTGGACCCAGTAGCAGTTGAGACCTGGTTGGAGGATGTAGAGATGACCTTTCTATACATGAACTGTCCACTAGAATATCAGGTCCACTGTGGGACTTACGTGCTAAAGGGAAAAGCTCATTTTTGGTTCAAAGGCGCCCACAGAACTATTACTTTAGAGGGAGAGTACATTTCTTGGAATCAGTTCAAGGAAGATTATCTGTGTAAGTATTACCTAGTGGTTGCCCGACTTAAGTGTCAGACAACATTCCTACAACTAAAACAGGGGGACAAATCTGTTGAGGAATATGATCTTGAGTTTAATAGGCTAGTGAGGTTCTGCCCTGATTATGTCAGCAATGAGAAGATGAAGACTGATCGTTTCATCGTCGATCTCTGGATAGAGATTTAGGGCCTTGTAGTGGCACATGTATCATCAGATTATGCTGAAGCCCTAAGAATAGCAACCTTGATGAACATGACACGTCAGATGGCAATGCAGACCGACCAATCAGTGATCACTAAGAATTCCTCTAGCCATCGAAGAAGGCCTAGCAGAAATTGCTCCAGATCTGACAAATGGCCCAAAGGGAGATTTGAGCGTCGAGGTCGGGCCACAGAGTAAAACAGACCTGAAAGCCTTAAATGCAAGAATTATCATGAAGGCAAATTTTTAGCTGGATTTGGAGGTTGTTTCGGTTGTGGCAAGTCAGGCCACCGCATAGCAAACTTTCCTCATAAGAAAAACCAGGAGGCAAACCGACCAGGGGACAAAATCAGAGGGGTCGAGGAGCCCAACAGCAAGCCCAAGCCTTGGCCCATACTACCACGGCCAAGAAAACATAAGAACCCAACATAGTGGTGACAGGTACACTATCTATCTTTGGTCACCTAGCATTTACATTATTTGATTCTGGTGCTATCCACTCTTTTTTTTCTAAGGGGTTGAGGAGTCTGCAAACTTATAACTTGAACCTCTAGAGTGCACCCTTATTGTGCCTACACCAACAGACAAGTACTTAACCATCACTCATAGAGCTAAAGATGGTAGTGTGACAGTTACAAGGCGAAACCTTGAAGCATCCTTGATTGTACTGGGCCTTCAAGACTTCGATGTGATCTTAGGGATGAATTGGTTGGGTGAGAACCGGGCCCTCATCGATTACAGAGCCAAAAGGTGATTTTCATGCCTCTGACAGGAGAGAGAGCTTTGAATATCGATTGTGAAGCCAGAAAGGTGGTTTCCAGACCTCTAACAGGAGAGAGCTTTGAACTCAATGGGGATACATCCAATGGTGTCCCTACAGTCATCACAACATTGAAGGCTAGAAAGTTGTTATATTAGAAAGCCTGGACAATTCTGGCTAGTGTGACAAAAGTCAGCGAGTCCAGCCTGACGACATCCTCTATTCTTGTAGTTAGAGAATTCGATGATGTTTTTCTAGAGAAGTTGGCGGGACTGCCCCCTACTTGAGAGGTAGATTTCTTTATTGACTTCGAGCCAGGGACAACACCGATCTCCAAAACGCCATATAGAATGGCACCTGCTGAGCTTAAGGAGCTAAAGGTATAGTTACAAGAACTTCTAGACAAGGGTTTCATACGGCCTAGTGTTTCGCGTTGGGGAGCTCCTGTTTTGTTTGTTAAGAAGAAAGATGGGACTCTACGATTATGTAAATTACAGAGTTAAACAAGATCACAATAAAAAATAAATATCCCCTCTCAAGGATAGACGATCTATTTGACCAATTGCAGGGTGCTACGATGTTCTCCAAGATCGATATGCGATCAAGATATCACCAGATGAGAATCAGAGAGGAAGGAAAACCTAAAACATCCTTTAGAAGCCGCTATGGACATTATGAGTTCATAGTTATGTCTTTTGGTTTAACTAATGCTCCTGCAATGTTTATGGAATTGATGAATAGAGTGTTAAAAGAATTCCGAGACACCTTCGTGATTGTGCTCATTGACGACATCCTGGTGTATTCCAAGTCTAAGGTGGAGTACTAGGAACACTTGAGGAAATTTTTAACTCTAATGAGAATCCACCAATTGTATGCCAAATTCACGATGTTCGAGTTCTTGCTGCAGGAGGTGGCCTTCCTTGGCCACGTGTTGTCCAATTAGTGAATAACTGTAGACCTAGACCAACCATCATCACTTAAGTGAGGAGTTTTCTGGGTCTAACAGGATATTATAGAAGATTTGTAAAATATTTCTCTAAAATCTCAGCAACATTGACATAGTTAACCTAGAAGGGGAGACCCTTTGTCTGGACGCTCGAGTGTGTACAAAGTTTTCTGAAACTGAGAAAGAAATTGGTCACTTGCGCTTGTACTTACAGTGCTTAATGAATCAGGTGGACTTGTGGTTTATAGCAACCCCTCAGGAAAAGGGCTAGGGTGTGTACTTATGCAAAAGGGCAAGGTGATAGCCTACACCTCTAAACAGTTGATAGAGTACCACACCCACGATCTGGAGCTAGCAGCTATAGTGTTCGCATTGAAAACTTGGCATCACTACCTGTATAGGGAGAGGGTTCTAGTGTATACCAACCATGAGAGCCTCAAGTATCTATTTAAATAGAAAGAGCTAAACATGAGACAGCGGAGGTGATTGAAACTAGTTAACGACTATAACATTGAAATACTTTACCACTCAGAAAAAGCCAACGTAGTGGCGAAAGCCTTAAGCAGGAAGACAGCCCACACATCCGCTCTGATCACGAAGCAAACGTATCAACAGGATGAGATATAGAGGGCTAGAATAGAGGTCATGGTTAGAGGTGTCACTACACAACTAGCGCAACTTTCAGTCAAACCTACCATCAAGAGACGTATCATCGTTGCTCAGAGAACTAATACGCACCCGGGCAAAATCTGGATCAACAAGAGACTGAGAGACAAGAGGGATACTTAGTTTCTTCTAGCGAGGTATTGATGTGGCAGGACCGACTATGTGTGCCTCGAGATGAGAAGATTCTATAGAAAATCCTGACTGAGGCCCACGACACGTCCTATATGTTCCACCCTAAATGTATCAAGACTTGAAGTGTAGCTATTGGTGGCTGAGATGAACAAGAACATAGCTGAGTATGTGAGTCAGTGTCTGACCTGACAGTAGGTAAAGGCTCCGAGGCAACGACCAGCAAGGTTATTACAACCGCAAAATGTTTCATAGTGAAAATGGGAGGAAATAAGCATGGATTTCATCCCGGGCCTACCGAAGATCCGACAGGGCTTCAATGTCATCTAGGTCATTGTAGATAGATTGACCAAGACAACCCATTTTATTTCAGGCAGGGCCACTTATCGAGTAAACTAATGGGCCCAGTTATACGTCAACGAGATAGTCCGCGTGCACGGCGTGCCAGTGTCCATCGTGTCAGACAAAGATGTTAAGTTTACATCTAATTTCTAGAAAGGGTTGCAAAAGGCGTTGGGAACGCAACTCAGGTTCATTACAGGGTTCCACCCTCAGACAGAGAGGCTTAATCAGACCTTGGATATGTTGAAGGTGTGTGTTATAGACTTTACAGGTTGCTAGGATGTGCACCTGGCCCTTATGAAATTTTCCTACAACAATAGTTATCAAGCGACTATTCAGATGACACAATTCAAAACTTTGTATGGGTGGAGGTGCAGAACCCCAATATTCTAGGAGGAGGTAGGCAAGAAACAGCTTCTGGGGCCGGAGTTGATACAAACTACTAATGTGCCAATACAAAAAATCAGATAAAGGATACTCTTTGTACAAAGCCGGCAAAAGAGTTATGTAGACTCTCACAGGAAAGACCTCGAGTTTGCAGTGGGTGATCATGTCTTCATGACAGTAGCCCCCATGAGAAGAGTGCTGAGGTTTGGGAAGAAGGGCAAGCTGAGTCCAAGGTTCGTGGGCCCCTTTCAAATCCTAGAAAGAGTAAGGCCCATGGCATACAAACTGGCATTATCACCCACCCTCGCTTTGGTGCACAATGTATTTCATGTCTCAATGTTGAGGAAGTAAACTCCAGATCTCACTCATATCATTGATCATGAAACACTTCCTCTGCGGGAGGACATATTGTATGAAGAGAAACCCATTAGGATAATGGCACGTGACGTGAGGAAACTGCGCATAAGGAAGATTCCCCTAGTCAAAGTCCTACGGGAAAAGCATCGGGACAACGAAGCCACCTGAAAATGTGAAGATGACATGAGGAGATCTTACCCTAAACTCTTTCGTGGAGGATCAACTTTTGGGTACGAAAGTTCCTAAGGAGAGAAGAATTGTAACACCTGAGCCCAATAGGTTCGACCTTCTCTTAAGTCAATTTATTTTGTTTAAGAACTCAAGCTTTCAAGATTTATATGGGAGCCTTAGAGGCTGAATCTTCAATGGCCTTAGGAGAAGAAAATGCTCAAGTCACCTCGTGGGAGCCTAGAAAAAAACGGAGAAGGGGGGGGGGGGGCAAAATGGTAATTTTTCTCCACTCACCTCTTGAGGGGTCTGACTCCCCATTGCTCAGATCTGCAATTAGAGAGAGGAGAATAAAGTGAGAAAGGGGAGAAAGAGATCAGAGTTTTGAGGCAAGAGAAGAAGACTTAACCTCTAATAGCCCAAAAACAACTAAGTTCCTTCGACAAAAGACAAAAAAAAAAAAAAAAAAAAAAAAACTTCTCCACTACTTCTCTCCACTAACCTCTCATCTCTCCCCAATTATCTCTCCTCAACCCACTCCATGATAGAAATCAAAACAAAACAAAAAAAAAATCAGATTTGAAAAAATCAAGGTGAATGTAGATTTACTCGTTAGATTATTGTAGAAGAAAAAGGAAAATAGACCTTTATCATATTTAACATGAACTAAGGGAGAAAAGTTTATCGGTAAGTTAGTTCTTCCTTTTCTTTTATTCTCTTCCAATTATTTAAAAATAATAATAAAAAGAACCAATTGAAAATTGCTTTGTTCAAAATGACTTCGGTCAATTGCATGTAAATTGCATAGTCATCTTTAGGAAAGAAGAAAATCATAATTGATTGCCATTTTTCCTAAAGGAAAATTAGAATAGATTGAAAATGTCTTCGGTTAATTGGATAGTCATTTTTAGGGAAGAGAAGAAAACATAATGGATTGAAAATGGTTTGGTTAATTGGATAGTCCTTTTTTTAGGAGAGGGAAGAAAACATTTTAGGAAAGAGAAGAAAACAGAACGATTAAAAATGGCTTCTCTTAATTGGATAGTCATTTTTAGGAAAGAGAAAAAACATAATTGATTGAAAATGACTCCGTTAATTACATAGTCATTTGCAAGAAGAAAAAAATTGGGATAAAATAATAGAGTGATACAACAAAGGAAAATTGAAGATTTAAGAAATTATTATTATTGGTACCTTGAGAATATAATATTATAACAAACAATAGTTGAAACAATAGTTGGATTGAATGATTCAAGCAGCATGAAATAATATTCACATATTTTTAATTTAAGTTTTACTACCCAACAAAATTTAGAAACAATGAAAACGTGGAATTTTATTTTTATTGATATCGTTTTAGAGCCGTATTTTACCTTGTTAGTTGGATTATTAATTAAAATGTGAAATACTAACGAAAGGTGATGAAAAGTACGATATGAAGCGAACCTCAACAACCTTTGGAGCAGCTCTCGAAGAACGGAAACTTACGTTAATTAAATTAGGGAATACTTCGGCTAAGGCCAACCAAGTCTCGGCTAAGGCCAACCAAGTAAGTGGCCTTACTATAGGATAAGCTAAAAATTGTATGAATTATGATGATGCATGAATTGTGTCGTACGATGCCGTATGATAGTATGTGATGATGTATGAGTTATGACGATGTATGAGCTGTATAGTATGATGTCGTATACTAGTATATGATGATGTACGAGTGTATGATGATGTATGAGTTATGATGATGTATGAGTTATGATGCTTGATGATCTGCGTAGTATATATATATTTTGATGAATGACGTACTTGATATGCTTGATGTACTTTATGGCAATATGATGAGTATGATGATTGCGTGACGTTTACCTTAATATGATGATGTTTTCCATATTGAGCATGCTATATAATGATGAGTGTCATATTGCATCATGTCGTTAGATCGACATAGGACACAACCCTAACAGTATGAAAATGATATTAATATAAATTTCCACGAGTATGTGTTACCTAGGGTAACAAAAAGATGAGACTAGAGGGTTGTGTCAGAAGAGACATTATGATGGATTTAGAGGGACTTCATGCATATTGTATGTTCATAAGCATAGGGCTACTTCCCCTCAAGATGATGAGTGCGGACGCCCACGATATGATGATGAGTGAGAAAGCACACAATATGATGATGAGTGCGAATGCACACAGTATGATGATGAGTGTGAATAAGCACCGCATGATGATGAGTGCGAAGACGCATCGTATGATGATGAGGGTGTTCATGAGGCGTATGACACTATGGGGTTTCGCTAACCTCCGGACATCGCTACAGATTAGCTTGACCAGAGGGTCCAGGGGGTGTGCGAGCACCCTGGAGATTCACACTCATACGTGTGAGTCATGTGTAGGAAAGTACTACACATCCAATTTGTCAGAGATTGGAGGCCACCCCTATGATGATTAGAGATAGGTCCCTAAATCATGATTGCATGTGTTTACATTTGCATGGCCCCCTATAGTGGGGCCACTTACTGAGTATCCTTCGAAATACTCAAGCCGTGTGCCACATCATTTTTCAAGTAAAGGCAAGGCGCACTTGTACAGAGGGTGGCGGCATCGCGAGCAGAGACTGTGGCACGTGTATAGGGTAGACTCATATTTAAATTCCTAGTCTTAGGTTAGAAGAGGCTTTTTTGCATTTCATTGTTTTAAATTATTTTGTGTTTATTTTTATTTTCTCTAAATTTCAGTATTTCGTATTTAAACACGTAAGACTATGACTGTGTTTTCCAGAGAAAAAGTTGTTTTAAGCGTTTTTCGAAGTTTACATTATAAATGATGTTCATGTAAGAGTTATATTTCCGCATTATAGATGAGCATGAGACGTTAATAGCGATTCTGAGTATGTGAAAATTTAGGGTCGTTACATAACCAAAAATCGACGCCGGAGATCTGAGATCCTCAAACGGACATGACGTTTCCTCCTAAACCTTCAGCAGTCTATAACACAGCCATTATGTCCCCTTGGTTTTACTTGTGAGATCGCACCTCATTACAGGACACTATTCATCCACTGCATAAGATGGGCAACCCTCCTAAGTTGTAGAAAAGAGAATTGCAGCCTGGTTCGCACTCCCTAGAACTCTGAGACAAGGTCGTGGATGCCTACTAAGATGAGGATGCAAAAAGAGCCTACAAGTAGGTTGCTTACCGAGTATTTTTATACTCTTCCTTTTCTACTCTTCTTTTTCAGGTGAGTGATGTCACGGATCGAGGCGGGAGCGCGTGCGGGAGTCTTAAAGTCACAGAGGAGTGTCCATGGGCGTCTAGGAGTCTGTACATGTTCATGCATAGATATGTCATATATTTTGTTCCCCATAATCATATTTTTTCATGAAATACATACACTACATTGAACACTTTGTTTTGATTTAAATATTCTTCTTAATTTCTAACATTTTTCCGTAATTTCTTCTTGTCTATCTCTTTTTACACGTTTTCATTGTATAGTCTGTTAGTCCAATCCTTGTTTTCGAGTCTCAAATTTTGAGTGTGACATTTTCTGATGGCTCTAGCCAACATTTTGGCTGATTCGGCTTGGGTCTGATATGCTCGGGCCCTTTCCTACTAGTTTCAACTCTTTAGAAGCGTTTAAGGTTAGTATGAGTTCCTTTTAGCTAGTTTAAATTTTTGGAGTATAATTTAAATTTTTTTATGCAAAATTATGTTTAGTTAGTCTAAATTATGAGGAGTAAGTTTAATGTATTTTATGTCAAATTAGGTGAGTCTCTTTAGGTATAATTAAATTTTAGAGAGCAACATTAAGCTAGTATCAAGAGGTAGTAGTAGCTTTGGCCTAGGCCAACTAAGTAAGTGGGCTTACTATCGGTATAGTTAGAAGTTGATGTTGTATGATGACACGTGACCTATAGTTCTGCACGTGTCATATACTTGATATGTGTGAAATTTTTATGAAATAATGTGACTATGATGTGTTATGAAATGATACGACTATGATATATTTATGAAATGATACGACTATGATATGTTTATGAAATGATACGACTATGATATGTTTATGAAATGATATGACTATGAAATGTCTGTGATATGATATGACGATGATATGTTATATTAATGTTATGACACGTGTTATGATGTGACGTGCTAATGATACGATATATGTTATGGTGTAACACGTTTGACGATATAATACATGTTGTGACATGTTTTATGATAAGATACGTGCATGATATGATATGGTATGTCGAAGGGTATGTTATGTGTATGATATGACATAAGACCATGTATCATATCAATGATACAATATTCAACCCTAATACATGCCTTAAAGGCTATGTTGTAAAATGATATGATATGAAGGAAAAAGAGAAGAGGTTGTTTTACATAATAATGAATTAAAATGTTGGGACTTCATGCATCATTATGTGTTAATGCATCGGAAAATATCTCCTTTTTACGATAGTACGGATGCGTA
Organism: Cucurbita ficifolia; assembly: GCA_033971965.1. Classification (NCBI taxonomy): domain Eukaryota; kingdom Viridiplantae; phylum Streptophyta; class Magnoliopsida; order Cucurbitales; family Cucurbitaceae; genus Cucurbita; species Cucurbita ficifolia. The sequence goes on along the minus strand of CM066965.1, from coordinate 11,079,372 downwards.
CGTTACGAGGCAAGAAATGATCATTATGTCTTATCATAATGCTGCGACGGTCACTATTCCTACCAAGTGTCCGGCAATAGCTCTAGAGAATGCTAACCCGATCAGGAAAGGGGCCCAAGAGGTGTGTGAACTGACTGGTGGGCTCATACTCGCACGTGTGAGTTGTATGTAGAATAGTAAATACATATCCAATTACCTGCTTAGGATAGTGGCCTAAGGGAATATAGATTGAAAGGATAGGTCTCATTCATGATTGTATGTGTATGCATCTAGCCCCAATAGTGGGGTCACTTACTGAGTATTTCTTAAGATACTCAAGCCACATGCTACTTCTACTTCAAGTAAAAGCAAGGCACCGCTGTACGACGAACGATGACATCGCAAGTCGAGACTATGGCACGTGCATAAGATAGTTGTATTTATTTCTCTAGACTTAAGTTAGAATAGGGTGTTTGCACTTTTAATGTTTATTTAATTTATTTAGTATTTCATTATGTTGTTTTAAAGACGTTTTCAAAGAGGTAAGTCCATAGTAGTGTTTTATGTTGAAGTTTCAAATGATTATTTCTGTCTACTGTATATATAACGTACTCATTTGATTATTTATGTACAAATGAGTACGTTATGTATACCGTAGCGATTTTAGGTCAAGTAGAAATCTAGGGTCATTACAAACAACATACATGGTTTTGTATACGTTCGAAGTAAAATGTTTGACCTTCCATAATTCATAAGTTATTATGAAAACGTAATCTAAAAAGTAAATAAAAAGTGTCAAAAGTTGAAAATATATTAATGAAACACAGTAAATCAAGAGTGAGGCATCAAAACTTGAGTATCTTATGTTAATTTGCAGATTTGAAGAAATGTTTTACACATTAAGGAAGTAGTTCCAAATTTGAAGTATTCTTCAAATTCTATCCGGAAAGAAAGTAAAGAATTAAAGGTCTTTATTTTGGTGGTTGGGAGCAACATAATCGTGAATGAATGCACATAGTGTATAAGTTGTACCACAACTATTCCATCTGCCAAACATTAACTAAACGGACCGCTCTAACTCTAACTCTACAGCTAACTCTACCCGCCCATTATGGAACCCAAGGGAACATCAACTCCAATGTGGTCTTAAATCTAAATATCCCTTTCTATATAATTTTTTTTAATTATTATTTTAACTTCAACCATGAGCGATCTTAGGAGAACTCATGAACCAATCAAACTTAATTTTTATTTATTTGAACTCAATGGAACCAAAATAAGTTCATAATCTTGAGTTGATAAGATTTTTTTGGATTATTGAACTTTTTGAACATCCCTAGTGGAAAGTATAAATTTTAGCGGTTTAAACTACAATCGATCTCCAATCTCATAAATTCAATAATTCTTAGACAAGTTTCAAAAACAAAAAAAGAAAAAACATAGTAAAAAAAAGCATATAAATGGATCAAACATTTAAATCGTCATCCCATGTTTTGAAACCAAAATATAATAATGGTATACGTGAATTTACCAATATAGGATTTAAGCTTTGACCCCTGGTGGGTGGAAAAAAAAAAGAATGATTGAAACCGGATGTGGTGATCCACCCAAGTGTTTTGTGGCATGTTGGTTTCTGAAATTGTGTGGCATTATGTGTTATGTGATAGAAGAGAAGAAGAAATTGAATGTGTGTGTGTCTGTGTGTGGGCTCATAATGATTCTGGAAAGGAAGTCATTAAGAAGAGAATCGATAACAGTTCAGGTTTGCTCTTCTGCACCAAATTCCATGATTCTACCTCTCTCTTCTCCCTCCAAATTAATTGTTCTCTCTTTTACCGTTTTTACCTTCTTTCTTTTTTTTTTTATTTACTTTAAACTTGCATCTTCACTCTCTCTCTCTCTCTCTCAATGCTTCATCTTATTTTCACTTACCAATTCAATTCTAGGATAATTCTCACGATCCCATTTTCAAACTTTTTGAATTTCGGTTCGTGACAACAAAAAAATAATAATAATAGAGACGAAAACAAATAAAATAAAACTAAAAACACATAAAATTTGTGTAATTTTAAACCAAATGAAATCTAATACAAGTATGTATGGTTCAAGTTTACTACTAATAAGGAATAGGTTCGGGATACAATTTCAAATAAGACATAAAACATCCAAAATATACGGTCAAGATTGACACCTTGGGACGACCTCCTCCTCCTCGACTGGCAGTCAACGAACACTTGAAAAAAAGAATATAGAATGGAGTGAGTATAAAAATACTCAATAAGCAGCCTACTTGTAGCTCTCATCGCATACAATTCATAGTATGTTACCAAATGCTCTTTTATGTGCTCTAGGAAGTTCAACCCTAGATCTAGAGTTATTTGAGCCTTTAGAAAGGCCTCAAAGTTTCAAGTAGTTCTCTTTCTTGTCATAAATCCTGTCGGGGCATGGAAGTTGTTAACCGGGTTCTAACGCTACGATCATCTGGACGGTGATCTCATCTCAGGGGTGAGCAAAAAAATTTATTCTCATATTTAGTAAGGTTGTATTGCCGAAGTAATGGACTACTGGTATCTTGGGTTGATGTGCAAGCTCATCATATCTCATAAAATACTTTGGTGTCTCTATTTGAACACATATATGTAAAGTTAATTGGTGACCCTTCTACCAGAATTACCATACAATCAACATCTGGGATGAAAATTTGTATGCTTGCGAGCTACCTAGTCTATCCATGTAATCTCTCTCCTCCTCTCCGTGCAAGTTTACACTGAAATGAGTCTATTCAAGGAGCTCTTGATCATTTCCCCACCTAAGTGTGGCACTCAAAATGAGTTAAATTGCTTATGAAGTTTCGTATCCCCTTAAAAGGACAAGTTTACGGAATCGCTATTGACCCATTTCTATACACAATAGTAAATCCTCTTGTAGTCACAACCTATCATCCTATTTGACCTTGTCTAGCTCAACAATTCAAGTCTCTAGATTCCTACAACTTGATAGGATAACTACTAGGTTTGACCTAGGTCATTGAATAATTGAATAGTGCTACGGAGGTACCAAATAAAATAGTAGGTGGTAGGACATTGATGATATCATTCAAGCTACTAGCGACCTCGTAAGCTCTCTATAATTTTCTTGGGTGTCATGGAGGCTTACTAGGTTTTAGGACATCTAGATAGATTAAATCTCGAACTCACATTCCAAGGACTCTTGGGACTAGCTCCTCAGACTAATCTAATTTTTGGGAGCACTATAGTCTCAACCACTTATCACACTGAAGATCTTAGTGTGTTTGGTCTATTAGAAATGCTCTGACTTAAGTCACGTGGAATCGATCTAGCTCTAGTGCCCTAATCTTAACTTAGTACATTCTTATCTGTTTTGTTAAGGAGATAATACTATCAATCATTCAAAGCACGAAATACATTATCTAACATTAGTGCAAGCTCAATAGAGGAGGTAACTTGCATTAATCACCTAGATTATAAATCACAATACCTCGTCGTTCTTTCTAGCACAATAGAAAGCATTAAAATAACATGCATCATAGAAATATCATCGGGCATTTTCATTTTTTTTTTCATAACATGCATTGCATTCTCATCTAAAATTGTGCTTCTAAAGTCCTAATCATACATATTCTAAGCACTTAAGTCAAGATATGCTTGCATGCTAGTACATCTTAATGTCTACAAGTAATACTTAAAGAAACTCCAAATGGCTACTTAGTGATGCATGCCTTCTTGAGCTTGATTTTCCTCTTGCTATGAGCTCCAAAATTTTTTGAAATTTCTCTTGTAGGTCCTAGTTCAAGTCAAATTAAGGCTAGCATCAAAATAGAGCATATGAACGGGAGTCGAAATGGACAAAAAATACCCACCTTCATGCATTTTACACACCTTGTGCGTAGGCTAGAGAGGCGAATATGTGCAGCTTCATGTGCGAGTACGTCACACACGTCAGGAGGGAAACTTGCACTCCTGATGTGCCATGTGTGCGTTCTCCAAATTGAGCCTTAGGGAATGTTGCTTTTGGTTTAATTTTCTAATTTTTCTCTAACGACCTAAGATTTTTGCTAACCTGAAGTTGCTATCGTCATCATAATATACTCGCTTACGTAAAAATAAGCATTTAAAACTTCATCATAAACACTGTCATGAACTTACATGTTCGAAAACATTTTTAAAACAACATAATGAAATACTAAATAAAAACAAGTAAAACATTTAAAGTAAAAACATCCTATACTATCCCGAAGTCTAAGAAATTAAATAACACTATCCTATGCACGTGTCATGATCTTTACTTACGATGTCGCCGTCAGCCCGTACAGGATTGCCTTGTCTTTACTTAAAATAGAAGTAGCACACGACTTGAATATTTTAATAAATACTCAGTAAGTGAATCCACTATTGAGGACAGGGAATGCAAGCATATGCAACTCGTGATTGGGACCTATCGTAAAAACCATCATAGGGGTGGTCTCCAGTCCGAACAAAATTGAATGTGTAGTACTTCTCTACACACGATCCACACGTGCAAGCGTGAATCTCCAGGCGATTCGCACCTTGCTAGATCCATCATAGTCGGGCTAGCTGTTCGTACCCGGATGTCTGGAGGTCAGCAAACCCTCGAATGTTATGCGAGGCATGATCATCATCATCATCATGATAGTGTACTCGTCCGTACTCATCATCATAAATGGGAAGGTAACCCGATGTATATGAACATACAAATGCATGAGGTCCCTATAATTTTTCATCTTTAAATCATCCTTAGGACACAACCCTATACATTATTCATACATCACACTAGGTAATGTGCATCATTGGCTTTCATACGTTCCTCGTCGTTAACTTCATTTAGGGTTGTGTCTTAGAAACTTGTCGTCATAATGTATCATGACATTTAATACATGCACATCATCTTAATATGGAATAACATCATATTAAGTCATCTCATCATCATGCATCTTACATCGTCATGTTATCATGCATCATCATCATCATATAACATTGTCATATAACATAGTCTCATCATCATACACCATAGTCATATCATCATATAATATAAAGCATAGATGACACATGCAAGAGCTATTGGGCACGTGTCATCATACATAAGGCAAGTCTTTCGATCAAGTTGATAGTAAGGTCATTTACTTGGTTGGCTTTAGCCGGTGTTCTCTCTAAATTCGAGTACATTTAAATTTTGTCCCTCAAAGTTGCTCCAAGTATCATTGAGAGTTGTTTCCTATTAGAACGGCTATCAAGTTCCATTAACAATTCACATTGTTATAACCTTAAATGCGTTAATTAAGGTCAAATTCAGCTCCACAAGGGTAAAAAATATAAAGAACGATCATAGGGTTGTCTTCCTTACCCAACAGCCTCGCGATTTTTCAATCATTTTCATCTCGTTTCATTAACAATTCACATTTCCAGTTTTTATCGAAATTTCGGAAGACATCTTCTCAGGATTATCCCTCTAGTTTAAGTGAAGTATAAGGAAGACTTTAGATGAAGGAGGCGTGGCTTGATAGCACCTACATCGACGTGGCCAATAAAAAAATCTACTGGGTTTACTCCGGTAACAAAACAAGTTTTTCCCGACTTTGGACGCGTATATCTTAAGTTGAGATACCAATCTCAAACTCTTCCTTGATAATTGATCTTTTTGTTTTTTTTTTTTTTTTTGTTTTTTAGACAATTAAGATGGGCATGGGTAAATTCTAATGGTAGAAGAAGATGGGAAAGGGTGGATACCTTTTTCAGATTGATCAAGGTGATGATGGCGGTGGCGGCGGCCTATGTCTTCGCCACCCTACAGTGCCTGTAATAGCCTCATTTTAAAAAATAAAAAATAAAAACATATGAAAAAAACAACTTCCGGTTTTTGGAAAACCACCCTCCACTCACATCTCTCTCCCCAAAATCTCTCTCTCTCCCTCGTTCCTCAATCCCAAATAGATCTACTCAGTTGAGTCAGATTTAAAAAAAAACAAAAAGATTTGGTAGAATTCCCTCACACCATAAGCTATCGGTTCATCCAACAATTGCATATTGATGAACCTTCTCGCATTACGTAGATTCGGCCAAAATAAGGTCTCCTTTTTCAGCAAATTTTGTTGGTTTAAATCTCCCTTCTTTTCACCATACCCACAACCCATAAGAGTATGTGCGCCTAATAGACCTCAACAAAACAACAACACAACACCCATCTCTCCAAATTTTGGGTTGCCGTAGATGTGGAGAATGAGAACAGTAGGGTTGACAGGTGCCATTTCTTCCGAGAAGACCATTGTGTCCAACCTCTTCAACACCCATGGCATCGCATACCTATACTTGTTGCTCACCTTATAGCTTGCGCTGTAGTGCACAAACAAACTGGTGGCTGGAAAAAGTTTCTTTCTGCTTTTGGAAATTACATTTTACTACGTAAAAGTGAAATTGATAGCCAAAAAAATAGTAACACCCAACATGAATATAAATTAATATAAATGACGAGGTCGGTCAATTTAAAGGAGCCAAACGTATATTTAATTGAAACCATAGTCATATGTTATGCTTTTAACTCGATGTTGTGGGTCAATATAGGTTAATTTGAATTGCAAAAGACAGTTTTGGACTAGCACCAAGAATAAGTTAATAACTTCGATTTAGACCAATAAAGTAAGTGATTCTACTATTGGTTTCTAACAAGTGCTAAAGTATGAATGACGTGTGTCATGTGACCCTTGCACTTGTCTTGTGATTGATTTATATTTGTTTACTATGTTATTGTTGTGATGCTATGAAATATCATATTGACAAATTATATCATTAAAATTTGTGTTATTTTATGAAAGTGTTGTACCATGTGATACACTGCGTTATGAAATGACATAAAATGATTATGTTAAGAAGTGGATGAAGATATATAACTTGCATCATAGATGAATGTTATGATTTTAAATCATAGAGACCTCGTGCAATTGTATGTTCACGTGCATAGAGATTTTCCCCTGCTATGATTAGTACAGACGTGTACACTACGATGTTATGATATGGTATTGTATACACCATAATATTGTGTGCGCTCCTTCCCTCGGTGGTATAGTGGCAGTATGAATGTACGCTAATTGAAGGCCATATTCAGGGGTACGTCTACAAGCTCGCTAGGAGGTCTATGTGCGTGTAGGAAAATATTGCACATCCAATTCTACCCAGATTGGAAGTAGAGACCAAGGTCATGTAATGTTACGTGCTACTCTTATTTTTCAAGTAAAAGTAAGACACCTCTACAAAGATGAAGATATCGCGGTAACAATGGTCTGAAATTAAGATAGATGTGATTATATTATTAATAGCACTTAAATTAGATCGAGTCATCCTTTTATTCTTTTTCTTATTTTATTTAAAATTTTATATTATTTATTTTTAAATTCTATTAAGAACCTCCATTATTTATAAAATATTTTAAATTAATATTTTTAGACTTAAAAGTCACATGCATATAGATTATAATGGAAAAATAGAGTGATTCCACCGTGAATGGGCTAACTAGTTGAAGGAAAAGATAGGTAGAAAGTTCAAAATTTTCCCCATCATTTTGTATCAATTATTGTAACAAATTTCAGTAATTTCACATTATTAAATCAATTTTAAAACTTGTCACAAATTTGTTGTCTTCAATCTGAAGACCAAAAGTGTAATTAATTTAAATAAATTAAAAAAAAACACAGCTGAGTCCTAAACAACGATGTTCTTGTTCTCCAACATTATATTAAAAAAAAAAAGACAGAGAGAGAGAAAGAAGAAAAGAAATGTTAAAAGAAGGAATTTGGAAACTAAAATTAATTACACACAAACCCTCATTGGCTACCACAAAGCGCCATTGACAACTCTAAATTAACACCAATTTGCTGCTGCTGTTGCCTTCCATACGACCAACTCGAACAATCTCTGTAACTATTATTATGATTATTATCCAACTTTGAACTTGAAGATGAAATCGCCTCACTGATTTCGCTGCTTGAACCATGGTAATGGTGGTGTAAAGACAGGCACAGAGATAGTTCAAACCACTTGCTTTCCTTCTCCTCCTCTTCCTTCATCATCTGTGAAATCTAAACAACATTTTATTTAATAAAAAAAAGGGTGTTGTTGTTGTTTCGTAGGAAACAAGAGAAGATTGAAAATAAGCATTTGAAACTACCTTGAAGAAAGCATGGTTAGCAGCAGATTGGTTGAGCTCAACGCCGTCTGATTCAGAATCCCCCATCATCATCTTTATCTCTTTATGTCCATATAACCCATCATTATTATAGGCACACCTTTTTGAAGCTGAAGTTTGTGTTGTTCTTGATCTGTAAATTACTCCATCTCCCTTTACGTTTTCTTCTTCCACACACCCCTCCTCCTCTTCCTCCTCAAAATTACTTGCCTTTCTTCGAACACTTGAACACTTTTGATCTATAACAAAACAAAAAACACAATAAATGAAGTGGATTTGGTTGGTAAAGATGAGATTTCACAGATTTGGCAGTGTTCCAATTGAGGAGAATTATATTTGCAAGAATAAGAATCAGGGTTATCTAAATTTGATATCTTTAATTATATATAATTAATGAACCTTGTCTTCCCATATCTGCCCTGGTGCTTCTATACATCTGTCACAAATAAACAAAAAAACAAAAAATGAGAATAGAAAATATTAGACAAAAACGACTTTACACAATGGTATGATATTGTCGCTTTGCTTTGGGCTTCCTCAAAAGACCTCGTACCAATGGAGATAATGTTCTTTGATTATAAACCCATAATCATTCACTAAATTAGTTGTTGGACTTTCATCCAAAAAAGAAAAAAGGAAGAATAATGAAAAGGTGGAAAAGAAGACCTGAAGATGGCTCTTTACGTGAGAAATGGTGAGTCCTTTCACATCCATGAGCTGAAGAACAAGCTTAGGCGTTGCTTCTAATGATTCAACCAAAAAAAAAACACAAGGCATTCAAAAGCTGAGCAGAGCAGGAAGTAAAATGAAAAGGAAAAGACATACTGTGATGGCCACCAAGTGTTTGAATTGCAAGAACAAAACAGTGATGAAGCTCGGGAGTCCATCGCAATCTTGGGACTTTGGATCTTATATACTGTCTCACACTTCCATTTCTACTCATCTCTCTAATCTAATGCCTCAATTGCTGTGGGGGTGGGGAGGGGAAAACAAGAAGGAAAAGGGTTTATATAGAGATTGAAGAAGAAGAAGAAGAAAAAGAAGAAGAAGAAGATCACGAGAAAGGGAAAATACGAAGGGGAGTCTGAAAATTCCTTAAAGAGAGCTGCTGCTGCTGCTGCTTCTGCTGCTGCTTCTGCTGCTTCTGATGCTTCTTCTGCGTTTTCTCTGTGGACTGTCACTGTTGAACAAACAACAAATACATGTATCATTACCATTCACCAAAATCAAAATCAAAATCACATTTTTTTCTGAATTTTTTGTTGCCTTTTCTTTTAAATCTTTTGCTTTCAAATCATTACATCTAAATATACCCCAACTGCTTCACTTTGACCCTCTTTTTTCCCCTCTCTCTCTCTCCCTGTCTATTAAATAACCCATTCCAATACATACGCCAACGTCGTGATGATCACAAAAGTTTTTTATTTTATTTATTTTGAATTTGTGAGTGAAGAGGATTTATTATTCCCCTTCCAAAAAAGTACACTTATTAATATTATTATATCCTTGAAACCCTCGCCTCAGTACTACAATTAAACACTCCCTCACTTCGTGAAATCACGCTTCTGCCCTTCTCCCTCACTTCAAATTATTTGATAGAAAAATAAAAAGGTAATAAAATGGGGGGAAAGTGAGGAATAAAAGAATAAGTGAGAGTAGGTAGAGTGTAAAAAAAGAAAACAGATACAATAATTCTAAGTTACTATATTTGTATTATTATGCATCCCCTCCACCAAACGGGGTGCATAGGGATACCGCCCTACTTTTCTCAAATTCTTTTTACGCTTTCGTAATCCTTATTTTAAATGCCTACCTCTAATGAGTACGAACACGTACATTATGATATGTATGTATGTCATGTTATTATGCGGGCACCTTTCCCTCCATCGCTTTGGCAGCATGAGCGTGCGCTAGATGAAGGGCAAGCCTAGGGGTACATGTACGATCATCTGGTGGGTCCATGTGCGCGTGCTTGGGCTATGTGTAAAGAAGTACTGCACATCCAAATTTTGCCCGAACTAAAAAGCAGAATTCAATGTCATGGACTTCCTGATTGCTTGAGTATGCACTTCCTAACCCCTAAATGTGAGGTTAGGTACAAACTATATGTTAAAATATTGGAGCCACGTTCTAGTCTTATTGTGGTAGAGAAGGCATTGACGGTGGCATATATTTTAAAAGGGTGATTTTTTATTACTTTGTATTTTTGTTATTTCTTTTATGGTTATTTTTATTTAAAATAGATTTGATGAACGCCCATCACATCCTTCACAAAAATGGACGACAAACCTCCGAAGTTGTGCTCAACGATGTTGAACCATAAAATTTGAGAAATAAAAAAAATATAAAAAGAAGGTGAAAAAAGGAGGGTTGGGAATAGAGTTCAGGGAAGTTTGTCCCATTTGTTGGAGCTCACTGTTTCGGCATGCAACCCCTAACGTTACGTGTGGAATTCCATTTTCAACCTCAATAAAAAAACATAATTGAAAATAAAAAAAAGGAGAAAAAGTCAACCTGCCCTCAACCGTCGGATCCCTCCAATGTGAGCCGTCCATTTCCGGTTGGAAAAACCAACACGTCAAATTGTGACAGATATCAGAGGAGGAGGCGGAGGAGTGTCTGGATTGGGTAGGCTTCCAAATTTTATTCATTTCATTCTCCGTTTCCTTTTTAAATTTTATTTTTTCACATCCCATCACAAAAATAAAAAAAGAAAAAAAGAAAAAAAGAAAATCACATCAAACATCCAACATCAAATCACATCAGCCTTGGAATTCAAATTGTATTGATTTTTTCTTTTTTTTCTTTTTTCTTTTGCGAGTCTCTACTTTTCCCGGACGGTGCCAACTCCCAATCCATATCACCTACCCAATCTTCCACCTCAAATTATTCAACCCTAAATATCATGTGAATCTACACTAATTAAATGGAATAGTATATACTGTATGACTAAATTATTTTGGAATTAGAAGATTGGATTAGAGTTAGTTACCAAAATATTGCATTGGAAGGTAATCTGTGGAAGAAAAAGAAAAAGGAAAAGAAAAAAGAACAAGAAAAAGATGTGGGTCCGAAATGATTGGAAAGTGCATCCCAAAATCCGCACGTGCCAGAGAAGCAAAGAAGAGAAAGGGAGGATGAAAATTGCAGAAGCGGTCCCTACAAAATAGTGAAATGGAAAAGAGGCCCCTAAAGTTGGGAATAATTGAAAGAGCGGAGGGGGCCGGGTGGGTAGACAAAGCGTATTTACTGTTGGGGAGACAAAGCGTATTTACTGTTGGGGGTACTGCAAAGGTGGCAGAATATCCTCTGCTTCTGCGAAGAGGAGGAGGAGGAGGAGGAGGAGGAGGAGGAGGAGGAGGAGGAGGAGGAGGAGGAGGAGGAGGAGGAGGAGGAGGAGGAGGAGGAGGAGGAGGAGGAGGAGGAGGAGGAGGAGGAGGAGGAGGAGGAGGAGGAGGAGGAGGAGGAGGAGGGCGCGTGTAGGTACATGGGGGCAGTGCCGTAGTGGTAGGGTTCAACATAGATAGGGTGGCCTTTTATTTACTCTTTAGGGCATTGGGGGGGAGAATGTGAAGAAGAAACTGGGAGGCATATGATGTCGCAGGGAATCAAATCCAAATATCTTCTGTTTGTCAGCGTTTTTCTTTCTTTCTTTTCTTAATTCAATTTTTGTTTCTCAATATCCAATCTCTTCTTCGCTGCAATTTTTGGATTCGTCACATCATTCTAATCAAATCTATTCTCTCCTAATATTCCTCAATTCAAACCAAATATAAATAATATCTTAAACCATATATACATAATATTTCACATTTACTGACCAATGGTATAAATACTCAACTTCACCCAATACTTTATTAAATCCTCCTAAATTCTATAAGACCATTACAGCCATGCCATATGGGCAGTAAAACATTCGATCATATCACATTTTGATTGAATGCATATGATTTATCTACTTTAATTATACTTTGGTTCATTGTGCGGACAAGCAAATTGATCTTTCAAACTTGTCAATTCTCTATTCAACTAAACTAATAAACTAATTTACTTTGGAAGGATGGAGTCACATTATTCAAGTTTTGAAATTAACACTTAAATTCTATATGAGAAAAAAAAAAGAATTCTATCTTATAAAATTATATTTAACTCTTATGCATGTTGAGTTGGCTACAAAAGTCATTCTCTCCTATGCAAATTAAAGGACAAGTTCTCCTTGACAAGAGTTCACAACTAACTCAGGGTTGAGGGTTAGGGTGAAATCTTATATGACCATCCTATGTAGACCATTTAACTTGCGAGGTTGAAGCCCTGTTTAACATCCGAGCCCCGACTAGAAATTTAAAACCTAATAGACCTCGATGGTGTAAGAACCAATTAGACCTCCATGGTGTTTTAATATGATTTAAGTAGCTTACAAAATCACAAAACCCATTGAGTTACTTATTGAGTGTAGACGCTCTGATCCCATTAAAACCTGTTGAGTCACAAAACCTAAGCGTCGGGTTAGGGTCGACGCTTTGATCCCATTAAACTAGTTCTGGAGAGGAACTAGGGACTACATGAGTAGTTAGCTCAAGGTATGAACCCCTATTGGGTGTAGAAACAAACGAACCTATAAACCAGTCTTGGTTAGACTCACTACACGAGTAGGTGTCAAAATGAGAGCCCCTATTCAGTAAAGGAACAATTCAAGGCCGACGCCGCAACTTTGTAAACCGATCTTGGAAGAGATCAAGAACTACATGGGTAGGGGATTTAGTATGAACACTTCTAGTGAGTGTAGGAACTAGTCAAGACCGATGCAGTGACGTTGTAAACTAGTCTCAAAGAGGGACCAGGGACTACACGGGTAGAGGATCAATCTACACAGTAGCTTACGGCACTATAAAGGGTGAGCCTGAACTTCTTATAGATCAAAGGAAAGTCGTAAGAACCTACCAGGAGAAGGAAGTGATGAGAGCCTACAAGTTGGTTGCTTACGAAGTATATTTTTATACTCACCCCTTTCCCTTCCTTTTTTATGTATCGGTCGAAGTGGAGAGGTGCTCAAGAGCTGCACTATCACAGAGGGGTGTCGTTCTGGAGCGTCTGTCTGTCTTTACATTTTGGAGGCTTTTGTATTTTGTTTTATATTTTCCCGTTTGTAAAATTTTGTACAACCTCGTCTTATAATTGGATTTAATATTGTATTTAATTTTGGTGGTGTTGACTGTTTTTCTATTTAAATTTTATCAAAGTTTTACCTTTTATTTTATTTTATTTATTTTCACTTTTGTCTTTTTAGTCTCGATTCGATTTTCGAACCTCGAAAATCGACTTGTGACACCACGTGGGGATCCACCCCGAACGAGGTGGAGATTTTCTGTTTAAATGGAGAATGGGGGAAGGAGTGGGGAAAGATTTCTCTACGTTAGATAAATGGAACCGAGGACAGGGATCATATTCTTAGTTACTGTGCCTACTCTAATGACCCTAGATTTCTACTTAACCTAAAGTCGCTACTATATACATAAAGTAATCATTTTATGCAAAAATAATCATTTGAAATGTAATCATAAAATATTGCCATGGACTTACATGTTTACCGAAAGGTCTTTAAAACAATTGAACAAAAATTAAAGTACACCTAAGTAAAACAAAATAGAATTGCCTTATACTAACCTATAGTCTATGAAGTTAAATACAACTACCCTGTGCATGTGCCATGATCTTCTAAGTTGTGATACCACCGTCAGCCGTACAAGGGAGCCTTCATTTACCTGGAATATAAGAGTAGCACGTGACTTTAGTATTTTAAGAAATAATCAGTAAGTGATCTCACTATTGGGGTTAGATGCAAGCACATACAATCATGAGTGAGACCTATCATTTAAATATATATTCCGTTAGGCGACTATCCTAAGCGGGTAAATGGGATGTGTATTTACTATTTTACACATGACCCACACGTGCGAATATGGACCCACCAGTCGATTTGCACACCTCTTGGGCCCCTTTCTTGTTTGGGCTATCATTCTCTGGTGCTGTTGTCGGACACCCGGTAGGAATAGTAATCATCGCAGCATTATGATAAACATAATGATCATTTTTCTTTTCATAACGTACGCGTCCGTACCATCGTAAAAGGGGGAATTCTCTGATGCATGTAACATACAATGATGCATGAGGTCCCAACATTTTTCATTCATTAAACCATATAAAACAACCTCTTTCTTCTTCTTCATATCATATAATTTTCATCATAGCTTTCAATACACACTAATTTAGGTAAAAAAAATTTAGGCAAACAATTCAGTGGCGTTATAGTTGGTATCAAAGCTATAGATTTTTAGGTCCTGTAGACCGGCCTACATTGTATGGTCCTCTAGCAGACATATCGTTACCATCGGGTAACCCAAATCTTTGAAAATGCCCCCACTTTACCACAATTATAAATTTTTCAGAGTTACAAGCATTCGCATAGTGACCAAATTTGTGACATTTGTAGCACTCAATGTTAGAATAATTTGATCGGCCGCCTCTTCCTCGACTACGTCCTCTTTCACGCCAATTTGCTTGGCTCGACTGTCCCTTCTCCTTATAGTATCCTTCATGATTGCTGCCTTGACCACTACGACCATTTCCACAACTTCCATTGCCACGACCTCTACCTTGAAAATTTTAAGAATAGAGTACATTTTCATCTTTGATTGATGCCTTGGTTTGAAGTGTTTGATCGAGTGTTTCCTCCTTCTTCTTCTTACGTTGCTCGTGTGCCTCGAGAGAACCGGCGAGCTCGTCGATCGTGAACATCGCTAGGTCCTTTGACTCTTCTTTCGCGCATACAACGTTCTCAAAATTGTTGGTTAATGATCTCAAAATCTTCTCCACAACTCACGTCTCAGTTAACATTTCTCCATTTCGGTTGAGTTGGTTTACTACAGTCTGTACACGCGTGATGTAGTCCGATACACTTTCCGACTCCTTCATCTTCATGCTCTCCAACTCGCCACGAAGAGTTTGGAGATGCACTTGCTTGACTCGGTCTGTTTGATGTCATTGGAAGTCTAAGGTACTTGATTCATACTCGTGCGGACCTTTCATATGTTGTTGGAATAATGAGTATGTACATGGAAAAGCCCACTATGATGCATCATCAATCGGTTAAGCACATTCTCTGCTATGTGAAGAAAACCACAAGCTACGGGTTGAAGTATCAAAGAGGGCGGGGTCCTGAAGAACTAGTCGATTTTACCAATAATGATTTAGCAAGAGACATTGACGATAGAAAAAGCACTGCAAAATGATATTTTATTTCAACGAAAATTTGATCTCTTGGCAATCTCAGAAGCAATGAACACTATCTTCTTGTGAGGCCGAGTTCATGGCAACAACTGCGGCATCGTGCCAAGCAGTGCGGCTGAGAAATTTGTTGAGTGAAGTGATATATTTATAATAAATTTGAATTTGTCATTTGATGATACGAGACATATGAAATATAAAAAAAAGAAAAGAAAAAACATGTGTTTTAAATTAGATGGTATTTTGGTGAAGAGAGTGACATGATGTGGTGTAGATGGTAAAAAAGAGAGGATAATAAAAGAGAGGAAATTAAAAGAGAGGATAATAAAAGAGAGGAGAAGAGTAAGGAAAGCAATTATAGAGTAAAAGCGTAATTATGATGGAAAATGGAGGAAGGAGGGAAAAAAGAGAATGATGGGAAGGTTTGTTTGGTGCAGAGAAGGGAAGAGGGAATGATGGGAAAATTCCCAAAACCCTAAACTCTTATCATTTCATTTCACTGTCCTCTCTCTGCTCTCTCTGCTCTCTCTGCTCTCTGCCCTTTTTCCACTATTATTAATTATGTTCTTTTTGTTTTTTCTCTTCTTTTCTAACAAATTAAATGCCACTTCCACAGGTCAGCGCACAGCCTCACCCTCCCCCCCGACCCTTCATTCAATATCATTAATGTTTGGCAGACCAACCAAACCCATTTTCATTTTTTACAAATTAAACGCTTTTAAGTCTTTTGATTTTTAATTTGCTGCTACCGTTTAACCGGGAATGGTTTCAAAAACTGGTTTGATTTATCTTTTATTCTATATAACCCTTCGTTGAAAAAAAAACTACTCTAATTTTATTTCATATTTTCATTTATATTGTTATGTTTATATAAAAGTTTGCGTAGCATTGTTTTGAACGGGGAGCTCTATAGAGTCATTTTCATTTTATATTTGTCGAGTGACATTTTGGGTTAGAGGTGGAGTCATTGCCATTTTGTATTTGTTTAGAGACAATTGAGAGAAATTTTATAAGAGAGATTTTGTAGTGTAAGCGATACACTCGTTCACACTTTGATTATGGTGAATGGCTATCACTCGTGGATGTAAGAAAATTTCTTCTCTCCGAACCACGTAAATCTTTGTGTCTCTTTGTTTAATTTTCTGTTTGTGGGTGTGTAAGTGCGATCGATCTTGCTTCCGCTTCCGCTACAATAATTGGGTATCAAAATATTTTGATGGTGGGATTAGAATACAACAAACGGTATTAGAGCATTGAAGGTTGTGACATTACGACACAACAAATGGTATCAAAGCTCTTTGGTTGTGGCTTTTTGATACAACAAGTGGTATAATAGCATTTTAGGATGTAACATTACACCACTTTAACATTTTTAATAGGGTAGGGAACAGAGTGCGACCAAATGAAAAAAAGACTATGAACATTGTAAATAGAAGTTTGAAAATGGTGCGGTTTCCATTGCCATATTTTTGTCAAAAAAGTTGGCCAAAACAATACCCTTTTCTCTCCCCCACATCTCACCTTGATTTAAGCTTACCTTTTACTTTGTTGAAACAATGAAATGAAAGCGACACTCCAACTTTAGGGCTAATTGCTTCATTAATTAAACTATTCTTTTTAAATATCAACACTTTCACATTTGGGTCAAATCATATTTAAAACAAATTAAAAAAATAAAAGATAAAAAAGAGAAAAAGCTTGTCTTTCATAAAGATCCATGTCGTTTACTTTGAAGCGGGTTAAACCTTTTCCAATCATCTTTCTTAGCTAGCTGTTATTGACTTTTAATTGAAATTATTAATTTTAAATTCTTATTTAAAAAAAAAAAATAATAAAAGCATGGAAAATGCCAGAAAAAAGTTCAGAAAATAATTAAATCATACGTACAAAAATAGAGATGGGCAGGACAAAATATGTTAAATAACCTCGTCCTTATGTCCCATATATTGCCTACATTACTCTCTTCACAATAAAAATGAACAATGTAGAGGGGGCAATATGGTCAATGAGCAATAATGAAAGAATGGGTAAAAAGGTAATTTTATTGACTTTGGAAACCTCAAGGAAATGTATTAGGTATATAAAGTTTGAATTATTTTCCTTCCTTTTTCCAAGATTCTACATTAATCCTTTCATGGTTTATTTAATCTTCACGCCACCCACATATCATATGCTATCGTAAGTTTGAAAATGAAATAAAAATGAATGTGGAACAGACATGAATTATTATAAAGTAAGAAACTATCTTGTTGTTAATCTTTCAAATCAACGATCTCCGTTTAATAATGAATTCTAAGACAAAAATGAAAAAGAGATTAGCGGTGATATTCACTAATTTTGTTGGGAAGTTAAGGGATTTAAGCAGAAAATAAAATATTAGGTAATTATTAGGAAAGGGATGATTTGAGAATATAAAAATATGGGTGGGCATTGCATCTTAAATTAATAAGATTTATTCATTTATTTGTTATTTTTAAGGAAGAATACAAGTGTTTCTTTATGGGTAGCTGGGCCCTGACCGAGGTTGATTGGGTCATGCGACGCTTGTGGCCAAATATGGGCTTCATCACTTAATCCCACCTGACAATATCTGGGCACTTAAAACCTAAAACTTCCTAATCACTTTGGTTTTGCAAGAATGGTTGATTTTATGTACTAAATTCTCTATTTAATTTTTTAATTTTTAATAATAATATTTATTATTATATTTGTAAAATAATATTATTCGTGGTAGGAAAAATGTAAAATTATTAGTGTAACCTCAAATAGTATACAGTTGACATATGAGAGAAATATGTTGTAGTAATAAACTACCGATTTGACTAGACATGTTCATTTGGTTGATGACTTGCGTGGGCCTGCCCCGAATAAGGTAGAGAATCTCCATTTAAACCAGAAATATAGGAGGGAGTGGAGGAGATTTGTCTCTGTTGGATAAAAGAGGCTAGTCAATCCTTGTCCTTGTATCTACCCGACCCTGTCCAAATCCTTGCCTATTCACTTTATCTATCTATCTGTATATATATATAAACCAACTTACTATATATTTTAAGCCGGAAAGTATAATAGTAAAAAAGAAAATTGAACCGTTCAACCCTAGCTAGAAATTGCGAGATTTCCAGCGAGGGCAACCAAGATATTCCGTGCGCAACCAACCCACGCCGCCCCCCTCTTTAAACTACCATCAGTTGGTTAGATTTTAGCTACCACTTAGTCAAAACATTCCTATTGTTAAGGGATGTTTGTTTATTTGATTTAGTCATACCACATTATTAGGAGTAGAAGTTGTTAGACGTGGGTTGTTTTTCCTTGTTTTCAGTGTATTTTTTAAGGCTATATAATAGCCAATTCCATTCTTCAATAAACCGTGAGATTTCTCTCAATTCTTCTGATATTTCTAATTTTCTTTATGTTCTTAACATTTGGTATCAGAGCCAGTCTTCTACGTGTGTCATAATAAAAGTATGTCAATGGAGAGTTCATTTGTGCAGCCTGCAGTTCCGAAATTTGATGGGTACTATGATCATTGGGCGATGCTCATGGAAAAAATTTTGTGTTCAAAGGAGTACTGGGGTTTGGTGGAGAATGAGATTCCTGCAGCAATAGAAGGCATCGTTTTCACAGATGCTCAGAAGAAGCACATTGAAGATCAGAAGTTGAAAGATTTGAAAGCAAAGAATTATCTATTCGAGCATTAGATTGTTCGATCTTGGAGACAATCCTCAACAAGGATACAACAAAGAACATATGGGATTCTATGAAGCAGAAATATCAAGGTTCGACACGGATAAAGCGTGCACACTTGCAAGCTCTTCGGAAGGAGTTTGAAATGCTTCACATGAAGGTAGGAGAATCTGTGAATGAGTATTTTGCTCGGACCCTTAGCATAGCCAACAAGATGAAACTAAATTGTGAGAACAAATGAGATGTTGAAGTAGTTGAAAAGATTCTGAGATCTATGACTCCCAAGTTTGATTATATTGTGTGTTCCATTGAGGAGTCCAAGGATACAACCATCTTAACCATTGATGAGTTACAAAGTAGCCTGCTTGTGCATGAACAACGCATGAGTTCTCATGTTGAAGAAGAACACGCTTTAAAGATCACTCATGGTGAACAATCTGGAGGAAGGGGTCAAGGTCGTGGAAGTTTTAGAGGCAGAGAAAGGGGACGAGGCACACAAACCTTCAACAGGGCCATAGTGGAGTGCTATAATTGTCACAAGCTAGGACATTTTCAATGGGAATGTCAAAGCAAGGAGAAGGAGGCAAACTATGCAGAGACTCAAGAAGAGATGTTGCTGATGACTTACGTGAATATGAATAAGGCCAATAGAAAAGATATGTAGTTCCTTGACTCGGGATGTAACATTCATATGTGTGGAAAGAAGGAATATTTTTCAGATTTTGATGGAAGTTTAAGAGATTCAATGAAGCTGGGCAACAACTCAAGCATGGTTGTAACAAGAAAGGGTAATGTACGGCTACAAGTGTAAGGACCGGGCTGACGTGTAACAAGAAAGGGTAATGTACGGCTGCAGGTGTAAGGACCGGGCTGACGCGACGACTCTAAAGGACGGGTGAATTTTTCGTGAAATAAAACCATTAAAATTTAAAACATAATTTACATTATACTAAAATAGTGCGCGCACATTAGTAATTTAAAATACGACATAATGGTTAAAACACAAAATAAGGAACAAACACAAAATATTTTAAGACAAAAGGGTTGAAGACGACGGGTGAGGTTTGTCTATGGCACCTGCTCTAGAGTCCGCTCCCGACCTTGACCAGCTCCTTATCACCTGAAAAAAATGGAGAATAAGAAATGAGTACAAGACTCAGTAAGTAGCCTACTTGTAGGCTCTTAATCGTGTCCTTGATATGCTAGGGTACCACTTTCTTTGTTCTTGTCTTGTTCTTGTCTTTGTTCTTGTCTTGTTCTTGTCTTTGTTCTTGTTGGAAGTAATTAGGCCCTCTAGTTCTTGTTCTTGACTTGGGGTTCTTATCTTGATCTATCCTGGAGACCTTGATCCTTGGATTCTAAAACCTTGGTTTTCTTTAAGGGCCTTAGTACTATGGTTCTTGGTTCTTGGTTCTTGTCCATGGTTCTTGGTTCTTGTCCTTAGAACTAAGATCTTGATCCATGTTCTAGTCCTTGATCTTTCTCTTGTTCGTGGTACTTTTTAGGTTCTTGTTATGTTCTTGATTCGTTCTCCAAGACACTCCCCCTAGGATTTACGACACTAGACATGCACCTGACAATCCTGTGTCCGAGGCTTCATGCGTTCCAAGCGACACAGCCTTAACCTACGTCCAAGGCTTCATGCGTTCCAAGCGACGTAGTCTTACCGCATCTTAGGGCTTACCCTTCGATACGGTCTGCTTAACCTATGCCCAAAGCTTCATGCGTTCCAAGCGGCATTGTCTTAAAACTTACATCCAAGACTTCTTACGTTCCAAGTGATGTAGTCTAATACTGCATCAAGGGCCCTATAATACAGTCTGCTTACCCACGCTCAAGGCTTCATGCTTTCCAAGCAGCGTAGTCTAAGTCATGAGCATGTTGTACCGTGGGAGGTCTTAGGAGGTTCTTGATTCTTAGCTAAGGTAACTTACTCTCTTCTTGTTCCTCCGTGGGCCCTAGACTACTCCCCATGATAGACCATAAAGGTCACTTGCTCGGTGCATACTTAAACATGGCATCTTGCAAATCTTTTGGGTACCCATAACTTGGTGCAGGACATCTCTGCTAGGTGAGGGAAACTTGAGGCCAAACATGACATCCTACAAGGGAAACATGGTGTAGGGTGTCACAATCGCACTCTTGATGGCAGCGGACTTGCGATTGTGTGGCACTCACTTTCCAACGACAAGTGAGCTAAGCCAATTTGTTCTTACGTCGCCTACGGCCAAGCGACGTATGCTCGAGCCTCTGGCCTCGATTTAAGAAGGTTTTAGAAAACGAGGGTAGAGAGAGATTTTAGAAAGAGAGATTTTTGAAAGAGACGTTATATAAGCAAGCAAGAGAGTAACAACAACGGCTCACAGTATATAACCTTGGGTAGGGAGAAGTTGACAACTAGTCATATCTCCCTATAGTACATTATGAGGCATTTCATGTCTGGCAGCCCTAGACATGATTTTTCCGAAACGTCATACTCCCTAGAAATACAAAAGTAAAACACTAGAACATGGAAAGACATAAAAGGGTTTGACTTGTCATGGGCATGCGGCCATGGGCAACATGCCTTGGACGAGCATGACCGTGACATCCTCCCCCACCTAATTGGTTGACGTCTCTATCAACTGACTACTTTCAAACCTGGCGATGTGGGTGGCGGCGGAGTCTAGATCTTCGGCGCGTTCCCAGCTGGTTTCCTCTGTAGGGAGATTCTTCCATTTGACAAGGAATTCACGAATCTTCCTTACAGGTCTTCCTATCTTCCTAACCCTGTCGGCTAGGATCTCCTCTATCTCTCTAGTGTCTCTTTGTTTCAAATCGATGCTCGGTCTAGTGATTGCATTCCGTTGGTCATCGTCTGGGTCAGGGTGATAGGGCTTCAAGTTGCTCACATGAATTACTGGGTGGATTTTCATCCATGTGGGTAGCGCAACTCTATATGACGTAACCCTGATCTTGTCAAGGACTTCAACCGGGCCTTCATATTTTTGAACTAGTCTCTGGTCCTTTCGGCTGCAAAATCTGATCTGTTCGGGTCTCAACTTGATGAGGACTTGGTCACCTGCTCGAAATTGGAGGGGGCGACGCTTCTTGTCCGCCCACTTCTTCATATGCTTGGAAGCTTTCTCCAAATATGCCCGGCCTATATCTTTTGTCTACTTCCATTTGCTGGTGAAGTTTTGGGCTTGAGGGTTCTTTCCTGCATAAGGATGATCAATAATATGGGGCAAGGCCGGTTGTCGTCCACTTACAATTTCAAAGGGGCTCTTTCCCGTAGACGAACTCGTTTGACAATTGAAACAGAATTGGGCGACATCTAGTAGTTGTATCCAGTTCTTCTGGCGAGCGTCGACGAATTGACGTAAGTATTCTTCGAGCAAGCAGTTGAACCATTCTGTCTGTCCATCGGTTTGAGGATGATAGCTCGAGGAGATGTTTAGAGTCGTTCCCAAGAAGGCGAATAACTCGGTCCAAAATGTGCCAATGAATCTACCATCTCTATCGCTGATGATGCTCGACAGAATGCCCTATAACTTTACAATGTGTTTGAAAAACAGTTGGGCTGTTAGTTCAACCGAACATAATTTGGGGGTGGGAACGAATGTTGCGTATTTCGCGAATCGGTCGACAATAACCAAGATGGCGTCATATTCCCTGACTTTTGGGAGATGTATTATGAAGTCTAGAGACACACTTTCCCAAGGTCTAGTCGGCATGGGTAGAGGTTCCAAGAGTCCTGAGACTTTGGCTTTCTCGACCTTGTCCTGTTGGTAGATGAGGCACGTCTTGGTGTACTGCATGATGTCGTCTCGCATATTTGGCCAGAAGTACCCCTTTTTTATTAGGGCATATGTTCGTTGCCACCCAGGATGTCCGGCCCACAAAGTATCGTGGCATTCCTGAATGAGCTTCTTCCTCAGTTCTCCAGTTCTTGGAACGTATAATCTGTTTCTCTTTGTCACTAGAAGGTCTCCCTCGACCCAAAACTGTCGTGTCTTTCCAGCTTTGACTAGTTCGACGACGGCTTTGGCCGATGGGTCTTTATGTAGATGTTCTTTGATGATGTCGCGCATCGATCCATTGATCTTACTTGAATGAATATGGACTAGCATGCACAGGGCCGCATACTCACCCTTCCGACTCAGCGCGTCGGCTGCTTGGTTACTTTTCCCTGCCTTGTGTTCGAATTTGAAGTCGAATTCAGCTAACGACTCTTGCCACCGAGCTTGTTTTGCCGTCAATTTTGGCTGATCGAAGAAGTGAAAAATGGCGCTGTTATCGATCTTCACTACGAATTGTGAGCTTTCGACTTTCATATGCAATGGGGTGGCCTTCTTGAATAAGGACATCACCTAGGGCAAAGTCGGAAGCATCTGTCTCTATTTCAAATGGCTTTGTAACATCTACCAATCCGAGGACAGGACCCTTTGTCATGGTTGCTTTCAGATCTTCAAATGCCATTTGACATTCGTTTGACCACGACCAGGGGTGGTCTTTCTTCAGGAGTTCTATTAATGGGACGGCTCGTCGTGAAAACCCTTCGACGAACCGCCTATAGTAGTTTGCCAATCCTAGGAAGGATCGCACACCGGATACGGAAGTAGGGATTTTCCACTCTTGGATAGCTTTTATCTTATCGCTATCCATACCGATCTGTCCGCAACTGATGACATGTCCTAGAAAGTTGATGCATGTTTGTGCGAAGGCACATTTTTCTTTCTTGACGTACAACTGATTCTGCTGCAGCTTGTCAAACACTAGCTTCAGGTGCACCTTGTGTTCTTCCAGGGTTGTGCTGTATACAACTATGTCGTCGAGGTATACTATGACGAACTGATCCAAGTATTTGTGGAAAACCTGGTTCATCAACGTGCAAACGTAGCTGGGGCGTTTGTCAAGCCAAAGGGCATTACCAGGAACTCAAAGGCCCCATATCTTGTTACACACGTTGTCTTGGGCTCGTCCCCTTCGGCGATACGTACTTGGTAGTACCCTGATCGTAAGTCCAACTTCGTGAAGTATTTGGCTCCGTGAAGTTGGTCAAACAAGTCGGATATTATCGACAGTGGGTATTTATTGCGTACTGTCACCTTGTTTAAGGCTCTATAATCTATGCACAGACGCAACGTCCCATCCTTCATTTTCTGAAATAGTACGGGGGCTCCGTAAGGTGCCTTTGCCGGGCAGATGAACTCTGCCGCTAACAACTCGTCTAGTTGTTTCCTCAACTCAGCTAGTTCGGGGGGAGCCATCTGGTATGCATTTTTCGCTGGGGGTTTAACCCCGGGGAGGAGTTCAATTTCGTGATCAACGCTTCGACGGGGTGGTAACATCTGTGGTAAGCTCTCTGGCATTATGTCAACATAACTGTCCAGTACGTCGTTGATTTCGTTTGGAATAGCTTCCTCTATGGTCATTTCTTCAGTCAGGGGTATGGCCATAAATGTAGGTTCCTCTCGTGCGAGTCCCCTCTTCAATTGCATGGCCGAGATCATTCTAAGACTACTTGGTTGCTTAATGCTTGCAGGTATATTGTGGGATTGTGGCAGGTGATCACCAAGCATTTCGCTAGTGACATTGGGATAACTTTGTATTCTAAGAGGAAGTCCATCCCAAGTACCACGTCGAAGTCGTCTATGCGAACCACAACAAGGTCCATCTCTACCATCCAGGGCCCTAACTTGAAGGGGACTCTTTTGGAGACTCCCACGATAGGCAAGGCCTCAGAGTTGACAACTTTCATTTTTCCGGGGTCCTTTTCTACGGTGAGTCCCAATCTTTGTGCTTCTTGGTCAGCGATGAAGTTGTGGGTCGCACCTGAGTCAATCAAGGTGCTCCTGCTTGGTTGGGAGTTTATCGTTGCATCTACGAACATGAGCCCTTTCTCTATTATGTCATTTGGGACGACTTTTCGTTGGAGGGCTGACAAGAATTTCAGAGCACCCATTCGGGGGTTGTCTTGATCTTCCTTCCTTTCTGGCGTAGTCTCGACCCCCACGTCGTTGCTCTCTTGGATGGACACTTGGAGTGCACTAAGAGAGGCTCGATGAGGACAGTAAGACAGTTTGTGGGGGCCTTTACACAACAAGCATTGTAAAGGTGCCGTCGGGTAACTCTTTTGAGGGTAAGGTCCTCGAGATGTCCCCGCTTGGTTGTTTTGGGGGGTTCTATCTATCCACCCACTTGGTCTGTCGTTACTTCCATTTGGCCTATTGGGGCCTTCACTCCGATAACTTGGTGGTTTATATGTTCTGCCCCTAGTGTTTGGGGTATGTGTTGTTTTTCTTTGGAAACTCGATTCATTCCCAAAGTCTAGAAGTCTCTCGGCACTGGCGATTGCGGTAGCTAGGTCCTGGACCTTTTTCTCGTGTATCTTTGTTTTGGCCCACGATTGTAACCCATTTATGAAGAAAAACACTTTGTCTTTCTCTGACGTGCCCCTGATATCTAGCATCAGGGTCGAGAATTGTCTGACATAGTCCCTTATGCTTCCAGTTTGCTTTAGGGCCTATTAGTTTTTCCATTGCTATATGTTCTACATTTCCGGGGAAGAATTGGTCCCTCAACTCTCTCTTGAGGTCTTCCCATGAGTTGATGGTGCATAGTCCATTCTCAATGTCTTGCACCTTCGTACGCCACCAAAGTTTCGCATCGTCGATGAGATACATTGAGGCTACTGTCACTTTCATGTCGTTGGTACAAGCCGTTGTGGCTTTGAAGTACTGCTCGACATCAAAGATGAAGTTCTCCAACTCTTTGGCGTCCCGATTCCCTTTGAAGGGTCTGGGGTCTGGAAACTTCAGTTTATTGGATTCTGAATGAGTTTGTCCAGTCGCGACGTTGTCCACGAGTTTCATGGTCACCCCAATTCGGGTGTCCATGTCGGCCATCTTTTCTTGGATTGTATCGATCGTCGTTCTGAACTCGTCAGCTAATCCATTAAACAAACTCATCATAGTATTTTGTAGCACGTCGAACTCTTCGCCACGTTTCTCCTTGTGTGCGACAGAGCTATCGGGGCTACCAATAGGTCTTGAGCTGCTCGTAGGAGCAACTCTTTCTTCGAGCGAGGACACTCGAAATATCAGTTCTGTGATTGGCAACCCATCCAGGCGGTTGCCCATTGGGTCGATTTCTACGACTTTCTCACTCAATTTCGTCATCCGTGCTTCTAGGAAGCGTACGGTGTCAGGGACTTCTTTGAGGAACAACATTTCCTCCTCTATTAGGGTAAGCCGGTCGGCTTGTGATTTTGGTGTTGACTTTGTCGTCGACATATTTTCGATCTTTTGCTATGTCACGGAGCTAACAAAGCTCTGATACCACTTGTCAAAATCGCACTCTTGATGGCAGCGGACTTGCGATTGTGCGGCACTCACTTTCCAACGACAAGTGAGCTAAGCCAATTTGTTCTTACGTTGCCTACGGCCAAGCGACGTATGCTCGAGCCTCTGGCCTCGGTTTAAGAAGAAGATTTTAGAAAACGAGGACAGAGAGAGATTTTTGAAAGAGACGTTATATAAGCAAGCAAGAGAGTAACAACAACGGCTCGCAGTATATAACCTTGGGTAGGGAGAAGTTGACAACTAGTCATATCCCCCTATAGTACATTCTGAGGCATTTCATATCTGGCAGGCCTAGACATGATTTTTCCGAAACGTCATACTCTCTAGAAATACAAAAGTAAAACACTAGAACATGGAAAGACATAAAAGGGTTTGGCTTGTCATGGGCATGCGGCCATGGGCAACATGCCTTGGACGAGCATGACCGTGACACAGGGCTTCTCACCTAGAAGAGGAATTCTTGGGCCTCATAAAGCACTGCTTGGTGGGAGGTCTTGTGTCACTTTGGACATGATTAGAGTATTACCTAGCATTCTTGAGTTTCTGAGTTTGGGGACCTTGGTCCCTCGTCCTTGAGTGGTACCTTGCATTTTTCTTACTTGGGTAGTTGTAAAGTTTGTGTGGTGTTGTTCTTGGTTCTCAATCTTGTAAGTTTCTAAGGTCCATAATTCTTTGAGGCATAAGTTGTAACTTGCATTTGTATCCATATGAACCCATCTTAGCGTGAGTTGTTCTAGAAGGTCATAGATTCCTAGGGAGACTTTTAGAGGGTTCTAGAAGAGTCTTGATTGGTGTGGTGTCTCCTTCAGGTGTTTCTTGGGTCCTAACTTGGTTTAGGTTCCTAACTTGCTCCAATAAACTTGAAACCTAAAACATATCTTCATGTCCTTCATAATAGACCTTATAGGAAGTAACAAATCATCTAGAGCACGTATAGACCTTGAATTCTCATAAGTAGTCCAGGGGCATTTTGGTCATTTTACCCCTAATTCTTGGTTTTGCTAATTAACGTATTCTAATGGCTTTCAAACTTCATCAAATCATCAAACATTATACAATAAGGCCTAATATATAGTTTCATAGCATTTGGAGTTCATCTAGGTCATGAACCATAGGTAATCTTCCTTAGGGGGATTATGGTCATTTTGCACCGTTTCTTGGTTTACCTACTTATCTTTATCTAATGACCACAAAATTTCATATATAACTTCAATATACTATAATATGCTCAGCAATGAAATTTCATAGGTAGCAGAGTTCATATAGTAGGTTATTTTAACGTTACCTAATTTTCGAGCACTTTGATCGGTTTAGAACATTAACTAACGGTTCTTTGGGTTTTTCTTTCATGTATCCTTAGTTCATACTTGGTTTAGAGTTCATATGGAAATCCAAGTGATTCCTACAAGTATTTCTTAACAAAAAGTCCAAGGTGGCTACTTACCTCGTCATTGACGTTTGGGACCTCCGTTCTTGAGCTTCCGGTACCCGAATTACCTCAAATTTCCTTCTACAGACTCCTTATTGTGTATAGTTTATGGAACCATAAAGTATTTCATGAGAACCGATCTGGAAGGGGGTTAAAAATGAGAAAAACTAAGGGAAGGTCGAGTTTTGGGTTGACATGGCCGGTTCAACTGAACCAGCACGTCATCGTCTTCTTCCTCCAGACAGGGAGAAGACGCGTGCGACCGTTCGCGCCGCCGTCTAAAACTCGCCCTCTCCAGCTCCGATCACGTCATTTCACCCCTCAAATTCTTCACGAAACTTAAAGAGGGTGTTACAAGGAAGATCTAGGGATTGATTTCCTACCTTGCCATGGATTGTAGCCTAAGATATTCGCTTCCAAAGTTCGTCCAAAATATGATTTCTCGCCGGAGTAAAAACTTTCTTATTGGGTAGCCGATTCTAGGGATTTTTTAGGCTCGATTTCTTCATGAAACCTCTTCCTTATTCTTTCCTTAAGCTAAAGGAATTGGTTTGGAGGAACGACTTTGAGTGTGGGATCTTAATTTTGAGAAACCACTCTTGGTCTGCAAGTTACCCGACACCTTCGATTTTCGATCTCTTGGGTATCTTGTTCTACGAAGTTTCAGCTCTCGATTCCTTCAGTAAAGTTACTCAACTTCTTCTTCTAAAGCTAAAGGAATCCTTAATTTGAAGGAAAAGAGGTCGTAGATAGGAATTCGACACTTACCTCCAATTTGAACCCGGAATAGATTTTCTTCAATTGGGAATGTTCCTAAGGTTATTTCTTTTCGTGTTCTTCTATGGAAACATTCCTTGGAGATGCAGAAACCTATTGGGGTCGTTCTTACTTGACGAATTCTTGTGTATCCTCGGATTGAAATTTTTAGTTTTCCTTAAAGCTCTTTGATGGTTGATTGGATTGGGGGAATAGTTTCTGGGCACTTTCAGCAATCGTCTCCTTCATAGAACGTGTGGGTAATCTTGTTTAGAAACTATAGGAACAAGTTTGAAACGAAATGGTTGAGAATGGCTCCCGAATTTGGAAGAAACCCGAGAGTAGGAGACCCAAAATCTAAACGCTTATTGCCAACGACTGGGAGCTCGACCTTGCTCGATTCTTGTTCCAAACTATTGCCCCAACTTTAGAATTTATAGGAGAAGCTTAAACCGACATTGAGAGCTCCAGAATCGTCCGGAATTGTCGGTTGGATTTTCTGGAAAATCTGTCGGAAATATGTACTCCGATCAGAGCCTCACCGACCTTGGTTTGGAATCCTAGCCGTTGGATGTGATGATCCATGAGTGTTCTAGAACATATCCAAGTTTGTTGGAGATCCAACGGCTGAGAGTTGAGATTGGAAGGATTTTGTGAAAAAGGCACTGCCAAGGTTTTGATTTTTTAGCAGAATGGCAAATCCGTAATTATCCTTAACTTCAGGCGTATTTTGGTAATTTGCCACTTTTTGAATATTTTATTATTATTTTTCTTAAAAACATCCATAATTTTCCTAACAATTCTTCATCCCTTTTTTGGTCATTTTTCCCTTCTTCACCATCTTGAAATTCCTTCTAGATAAGGAATTCAAAATCCCGAAAGATCCTTAAAAATTGGAAAAAATGACTTTTTCGTCTTTTTCCTTTCCAATCCATTTTCAAATCCTTAAGTCCTTAAAATTACTTCTTAGGGTATAGAAATGACTTACTTAAGACCCTTGTCCTTACTTAATCCTCTTACTTTCCTTCCTTGGAACTTTTGGGTCTTACATAGGTGGCTTATTAGCCTTGGAGCTAATTTCCTTCATTTTTGGGTGTTACAACAAGTGAATGAAATCATACAGATAATCACATGAGTGTTTTATGTGCCGGAGCTGAAGAACAATTTGTTGAGTATTGGGAAATTGCAAGCAAAGGGGCTTACCATTTTGTTTCAAAATGGAATGTGCAAGGTGTTTCATCCTGAGAGAGGCTTAATCATGGAGACAAAGATGTCTTTGAATCGAATGTTCGTACTGCATGCTATATCTTAGCCTGTAGTATCCACTTGTTTCAATACAATCACAGAAGATATTGAGTAACTTTGGCACAGTAGATATGGACATTTGGGCTGGGATTGAAGACTCTTCAGCAAAAGAAGATGGTAGATGGTTTACCACAGCTCAAGTCTCCATTGAGACGGTGTAAAAATTGTCTAGTGGGTAAGCAACAAAGGCACTCGTTTCCAAAAAGGAGCACATGGCGAGCTTCACAAATTCTCCAATTGGCGCATGCTGATATTTGTGGACCAATCAAACCCATCTCAAACAGCAAGAAAAGGTATTTGATTACTTTCACAGATGACTTCAGTAAAAAAACATGGGTTTATTTTTTAATAGAAAAATCAAAGCCTTTGTTGTATTTAAAAATTTTAAGATTCATGTTGAGAAGGAAACAAACTCATTTATTAAAGCCTTACGAACTGATCGAGGAGGAGAGTTTATATCACAAGAATTCACCAATTTTTGTGACGTAAATGGTATACAAAGACAACTGACAGCTGCATACACGCCACAGTAGAACGGAGTTGCGGAACGAAAAAATAGAACTATTATGAATATGGTTCATAGTATGATCTCAGAAAAGAAAATTCCGAAAAGTTTCTGGCTTGAAGCAGTCAATTGGACTGTGCATGTACTGAATCAAAGTCCAACATTGACTGTCAAAAATAAAACTCCCGAAGAAGCTTGGAGTGGAGTCAAACCTTCAGTCGAGAATTTTAGAGTTTTTGGATGTACCTCTCATGTTCATGTGCCTGACAAAAAAAGAACTAAGCTGAATGATAAGGGTTTGAGTTGTGTTTTGCTGGGAGTTAGTGAAGAGTCAAAGACTTATAGACTCTATGATCCAACTTCACAAAGGATCATAATAAGTAGGGATGTTGTATTCGAGGAAGATAAGAGTTGGAACTGGGATAAGACCTATGAAGAATTCATTATGTGCGATCTGGAATGGAGTGATCAAGAGGAGGCAGCAGATGTGTTTGATGAAAATGAAGAAGGGAGCGAATCTAATATAGAAGCTGTTGAGGAAAATACTGCTGAGGAAAATATTTCCTCTGTCTCTTTGACTGAAGCAAGCTCTCCTAGCTCGAATGAGGAGAGGAATAGGAGACCACCAGTATGGATGAGAGACTATGCAACAGGAGAAGATATTTCTGAAGAAGATAATGAAACTCACTTGGCCATGTTTACCACTATTGATCCTGTAAACTTTGAAGACGCATTGAAGAGTGAGAAATGAAGGCAAGCTATGGATATGGAAATGGAAGCAATAAACAGAAATGACACATGAGAATTGATGGAGTTACCTGAGGGTGGAAAGAAGGTTGGAGTAAAATGGATTTATAAGACGAAATTCAATGAAAATGGGGAAGTATTCAATGAAAATGGGGAAGTCGACAAATACAAGGCTAGGCTTGTAGCAAAGGGGTATACTCAACAACATGGGGTAGACTATATTGAAGTATTTGCACTTGTTGCGCGCATGGAGACAATTCGTTTGGTGGTAGCACTTGCAGCTCAAAGAAGTCGGTCCATCTATCAGCTTGTTGTGAGATCTGCATTTCTATATGGTGATTTGAATGAAGAGGTCTTTGTGGAGCAACCCTGTGGATATGTGCAAAAGGGACATGAGCAGAAGATTTACAAGTTAAAGAAGGCACTCCATGGGCTTAAGCAAGCTCCACGTGTTTGGTACAACCGTATAGAAGCCTATTTCATGAAGGAAGGTTTTCAGAAGTGTGACTATGAGCATACTTTGTTCATCAAGAGAGGAAAAAAAGTCAAAGTATTAATTGTAAGTCTTTATGTCGATGATCTCATTTTTACTAGAAATGATGAAATAATGTTTACAGAGTTTAAAAATTCCATGAAAAATGAGTTTGACATGATAGATCTTGGTAAGATGAGGTATTTTCTTGGCCTTGAAGTCTTACAAAAATCTAGTGGTATTTTTATAAGTCATAAGAAGTATGCTTTGGAGGTGCAGAAACGGTTTGGAATAGACAAAAGTAATTATGTTCATAATCCTATTGTCCCTGGATGCAAACTTATGAAAGATGAAGATGGAATAAACGTGACAAAACTTACTATAAGCAAGTTGTAGACAGTCTTAATTATCTCACAGCAACTCGACCAGACATAACGTCTGTAGTGAGTCTGATTAGTAGATATATAGAAAATCCCACTGAGCTTCATTTACATGCATAAAAAAGAATACTATGTTATTTCAAGGGAATAACTAGGTTTAGAATTTTCTATCGGAAAGGAGGAGATGATGATTTTGTTGCATACACAGACAGTGATTACGTTGGAGATTTGAATGAGAGAAAGAGTACTTCAGGCTGTGTTCTTATTGAGTTCTGGAGCAGTATCATGGTCATCAAAGAAATAACTAATAGTAAGTCTATCTTCCACATAGGCAGAATTCATAGCTGCAGCTTCATGTGTATGCCCGGCAGTATGGTTAAAAAGGGTGTTGGAAAAGCTGGGTTAGAATCAAGACAAGTCAACTATTATTCGCTGTGATAGTAGCTCTGCAATCAAGCTTTCAAAAAACCCAGTAATGCACAATCAGAGTAAGCACATAGATGTGCGTTTCCATTTCCTTCGAGAGCTCACAAAGGCTGGCACTGTGGAGTTGGTGCATTGTGGCACACAAGAACAGTTAGCTGATGTGATGACTAAACTATTAAAATTGGATGCTTTCTTGAAGTTGAGAGTACTATTGGGAGTATGTTTTGACATAGATATAAACTGATTACTATTTGTTTTTAGTTTAAGGGAGGAATTGTTAGGTTTTGTTATTCTAGATGTTAGCTACCACTTAGTCAAAACATTCCTATTGTTAAGAACCACGTTATTAGGAGTAGGAGTTGTTAGACGTGAGTTGTTTTTCTTTATTTTCAGTGTATTCTATAAGGCTATATAATAGCCAATTTCATTCTTCAATAAACGGTTGAGATTTTTTCTAATTCTTCTGATTCTTTCCAGTTTTCTTTTTGTTCTTAACATTCCCACTCAGCCCACTAAAGCAGCCACAAGTTGTTTGCAACGTAGGTGTTAGAGGGAGAGAGAGAGAACTGGGCGAAATTTGAATCGACCCAAAAACCGCGTTGTGAGAACCCCTTGTCACGCTTCCCTTCTTGAAAACAGTGGTAGTGCAGTAAAGCAGACACGTCGAGGTTCGATTCGTCCCTTCTCGAGTTGAGATCGAGGAGGATAGAGAGTGGAGCTTTCAGGTTAAGGGGAAGAGATGACCTCATTATGTTGCATTTGGACAGTCAAGTGGTTTCGTCGTCTCTAGCAGCAAGGGAGGGATGAATTGACCTAAACGACGGTTGAAAATGAAAGGAGCAGCATCGAAATACGGTTCTAGGAAGAAAGAGAAAAACATACGAAAAGACTTTGGGTAGTCGGGTGAAGAAGAAATGATCCACAGACCTTCTCAAATTCGGACTTAGGGCGTAACCAAGCCCACTAGACGTATTCGGCCCAAAGGATATCTGCTGTCACCGAACGCACGTGACATGCCCGCGGCCCACAAACATAAGACAACCCGCGCGCTCGAGCAACACGTCCTGACCCTTGCACGTGCGTGGTGCATGCCTCCTCTTAGCTTCCTCAACGGCGTGGCTTCGGCTCAACTCCACAACTGCAGCGGCTGGAAAATGGCTTAAACAACTCGAGTTTAGAAATTTGGTACTAATTCCCACATTTTTAGCCTCCCGTAACTGATTTTGACTTTGTTGAAGGTAATTAAGGTTAGGATAATTCTTGTTTATTCAGTTTCCTTTAATTTAAATTGAGAAGTAAAATTACTCTAGGAATTAGGGGAATGTTTCTATGTAAGTGACTAAGACCAACTATACCAACTATGTAAGTAAAACTTCGACTAAGACCAACTATGTAAGTGACTCTACTATCGGTTGGGTTGGAAGAACTATTTTATGTATGATGACACATGCTGAGTGGCTCTGCACGTGTCATATGTGTGATATGTTTGATGATATGATATGTTTCGCTATATGATATGTCAAGACATGCTAAGTAACATTGAAGTATAAATAAAATGTCATATTATGCTATGATGAATTATATTCTATAAAACGTCATGTTACATTGTGATATGATTATGTTAGGCCATGATACGTTGTGACATGTTATGATATGTTTTGAGATAAGAAGATTTATGATGCAACCCTTAAGATATGATTGAAAGGTTATGCCATGAATGAAATGATATTGTAAGATTTTAAGTATGTGAGAAAGGAATCGGGGTTGTCTTGTATGCTTTAACTACAATGGAAAATGTTGGGACCTCATGCATAAATGTATGTTCACGTGCATCAGAATACTACTCATTTAGATTAGTACGGACGCATACACTATGAAATGAAAATGATCATCATGTTTATCACGATGCTACGATGGTCGCTATTTCCTCTGGCTGTCTAACAACAGCACCAGAGACGCTAGCCTGACCAGCAGGCCCAAGGGGTGTGTGAGCCCACCTGGTAGGCCCATGCTCGCACGTGATGGTCGTGTGTAGAGAAGTAAATACACATCTAATTTTTCCTGAACAGGAAAGTCGCCTAAGAGAAGACGATTTTAAATGATAGGTCTCATTCATGTTGCATGTGTTTACATTCCCTGACCCCAATAGTGGGGTCACTTACCGGGTATTTGTTAAAATACTCAAGCCTTGTGCTATTCTTATATTTCAGGTAAAGTCAAGACACCCATGTACGGTTGACGACGGCGTCATGTTGAAGACCATGGAACCTATGTTATGGTAGTTGCATTTTATTTTTATAGATCCTAAGTTAGAATAGGGTATCATTTTCAATCATTTCGTTAATTTATTTACATTACCCATTGGTTATATTTCGTTGTTTTGTATTAAAGCTTTTAATGCAAACGTATAAGTCCATAACTGTTGGATCGATATGGCAACTCCAGAGGAGGTGAATAGGGCTTCAACAATAAAATAATTTAAACATGATTAAATTTTTCTAATCATCAATTTTTTAAAAAAAATAAATAGAATATGATAATTAATTCAATAAACTAGATGAAAAATTATAAAAGAAACTTAGAACACGCAATAAAACTTAATAACAATTTAGAATTTAAATAGGAAAGGGTTAGAAAACTTAATAACAATTTAGAATTTAAATAGGAAAGGGTTAGAAAATATAACACCTTAGTTTTATAGTGGTTCGGCCAAACTCGACCTACTTCACTCCCCAAGCGCCTCTTGGAAATTTGAATAAACATTTCTCAAATCTTTCCTCGGATCAGAGCCCAACCGCTACACCGCTCTTTTTACGAGTTCAAGAGTAAACTCAATCCTTTCCACGACTCAGGATCAAACCGGTACAATTGTCTGAATTTTGTAGAAACACACCACAACTCTCTAAAATAGTAGATTTACAATTTGATCGCTCATTTAACTATTTTCTCACAATACAATAAACATCTCTCTCAAGAATAAGATGAACAAGAAATAAAATTGGAAGCTTTGGAGGGAGCAACAATGGAGGCTTTAAAAAAAATTAGATCGAAGAAACTATGGAAGTTGTGTCGTATTCTAAAAAATATGAAGAAGTATGAGTTAAAATAGTGAACACGTTGTAAAAATAGGAATTGATACGGACCACTAAACCGTGAACTGAAACGTGGACAACGAAAAATATTTTTATTTTTTATTTTTTATTTTTAAATTTATCGTGACAAAATGTGGACCACATGTTTATTTATTTATTTATATATATATATATATATATATGTATATATATTATTTTAAATAAATATTAAAACATTTCAAATTCATTTTTGTATTTTATATATATATATATATTTAAATGTAATAATATAATTAAAAAAAATACTAACGATTTATTTTCATAATTCAAATAATTTTATTTCAATTTAAAAGTAATTGAAAACTCCCCCTTATTACTTTATCAAAGTTATAAATGTCATACTTCGATTGATCCATGATGTCAATTTTGTCGCCGGTCCATGATGTCAATTTTGCCGCCACATCATCATGTCGGGTATCTTGTTTCGACTGAAACTTCTTCGTTTTAGCTCTTATTTGAGTGAACCAAAAAAGACGTTGAAATCGTTATTCCCAACCTTACGTGGACAAAATACTGATAATGGTTAATAATTGAAGGTAGGTTTGTTATCATCAAAACATCAATTAATTAATTAATTTGAGATTAAGGACGAAAAAGCCAACAATCTCCCCTTTTTATGATGACAAACCATTTCAAGAAAAATAGTATGAAATCCATAAAAGCATAAAACTTAAAATAATGCACATGTCCAAATAATAATATCGATGCATCATCTTAGACATTCTAATATATCATCATAAATTTGGTACTTGACTCAGACATTCTAATATATCATCATAAATTTGGTACTTGACTCAAAGAGCATATTCTCACTCTATATTAATGGCTCAATGAATTATGAAATATCACAACAACGAAGTGATTCATTAATTATAAAACAACAAACTTAGAGCATATTTTTCCTAATTTTCTTCCCTTTGTAATCATAAAAAAGAACAATAAAAAAAATAATAAAAAATGACATGCTCCTCTAAGAACATGTCTTTAAACAAGATTATAAAATTCAAGATATATTACACGGAATAATACCAAACTCAAGCCTAATTTTACAAAAAAAAAAAAAAATTAATTTAACAGTTTGGTGAAAATATATGCTAATTGATTATTAGAGTTTACAAAATTAAAAATAATGTCCATTTTGCACCTGCTCTCTAATAGAATAATGTCTAATGTCAATATGTTTAGTTCTAGAATGATACACAGGATTTTTGGTTATATTAATAATAGGCACACTATCAAATTTTAATCCAAAATCACAAAGAGTTTGTTTGATCCAAAGAATTTGAGTACAACAACTAGCAACCGCAATATATTCCGCTTCCAAGATAAGGCAACCAAATTTTGCTTTTTACTACACCAAAAAACTATGAACTACCAATAAATTGACAAGTTTCATTAGTACTTTTACGATCAAGTAAACTCCCCACAAAATCCGTATCAGAATATCCTACCAATTTAAACTCAACATTTCTAGGATACACAATCCTAAATGAATAGTCCCAAGCAAATATTTAAATATTCGCGACATGTAAATGAGATTTCTCAGGATAAGATTGAAATCTAGCACAAAGACATACACTAAACATAATATCAGGTCTACTAGCAGTTAAGTAAAGTAAAGATCCAATCATACCTCGATAAGATTTAATATCTACACATTTACCTTTTTCATCTTTGTCCAGCTTAGTACATGTGCTCATATTGAAGTTTTTGTAATCCTACCTTCGTTGAACTTGAACCTTTTGAGTAAATCGTTGGTGTATTTCACTTGATTTATGAAGATACCATCTTGGAGTTGTTTGATTTGAAGTCCAAGAAAGACTCATTTCAAACTCATTAGGCATACATTTAAAAAATTCTTCACTAAAGAAAGATTAGTAGAACCAAATATAATATCATCTACATATATTTGCAATAATAGCATATCTTTTTCTTTAATTTTAATAAAGAAAGTAGTGTCGAGTTTACCCATTTTAAAATCATTCTCAATAAGAAAATTAGTAAGTCTATCGTACCAAGCTCTTGGAGCTTGTTTTAAGGCATAAAAAGCCTTTTTCAATTTATAGACGTAAAAAATTAAAATTTTCAAATTCGGGAGGTTATTTTACATAAACTTCCTCCATAATATAATTATTTAAGAATGCACTTTTCACATCCTTTTGATACAATATACAATTTTTTTTGTAAGAAGCAAAAGCAAGTAACATTCTAATAGCTTATAATCTACCAATGGGTGTAAAAGTTTCTTCATAGTCTATACCTTCCTCCTGACAATAACCTTTAGCTACAAGTCTAGATTTATTTTTAATGATATTTCCATTTTCATCAATTTTATTTCTAAAAATCCATTTAGTTCCAATAATGAAAATATTAGAGGGCGTAGGGACTAATTCCCCAACTTTGTTCCTTTCAAATTAATTTAGTTTTTCTTGCATAGCTAAAATCCAAAACTCATTATTTTCGGCATCATTGAGACTTTTTGGTTCAATTTGAGAAACAAAAGCAAGATTATTAAATAAATTAATAGAGGAACGAGTTTTCACACCTTGTTTCAGATCACCAATAATCAAGTCTTTGGGATGAGATGAGACATACCTCCATTCTTTTGGCACTGATGACGAACTTTCTTCCTTCTTTTCATTTAAACTCACTTCTTCTTTACTTGAAAGAGTCTGTTTTCCTTTGTCACTGACATGTAAATCTCTAAAATTTCTTTCTAAATCATAACTACAAATAGACTCATTAGAAATATTATTACAAGATTCATCAAATACCACATGCATAGATTCTTCAATAACTAAAGTTCTCTTATTAAAAACTCTATAAGCTTTAC
The DNA here is from genome assembly GCA_033971965.1 of Cucurbita ficifolia. NCBI lineage: Eukaryota > Viridiplantae > Streptophyta > Magnoliopsida > Cucurbitales > Cucurbitaceae > Cucurbita > Cucurbita ficifolia. The sequence goes on along the minus strand of CM066965.1, from coordinate 11,040,881 downwards.
TAGTAGATGAATAACCAAGAAAAATATCAATATCCGTCTTAGAATCATTTTTTCCCAGCTTTTCTTTGTTGTTCAAAACAAAACATTTGCAACCAAAAACTTTGAAATACCCAATATTTGAAATTTTATTATGCCAAAGTTCCTAAAAAGTTTTATCTAAAAAGGGTCTAATTAAAACTCTATTTGAGACATAACGGACGGTATTAACAGTTTCCCAACAATATTTAGGTAAATCATATTCATTTAACATTGATCTAGAAAATTCTTGTAAAGTACGATTTTTTCTTTCAACCACACCGTTTTGTTGAGAGTCCTTGGAGTGGAGAGAAGTCATGATAAAAACCATGGTCACTCCTCCATGGTCACTCCTAATTTTAATAATTAAAAAGCTTTTTTCATTTTGAACTCTTTTTACAAAACTAGCAAATCTTTTCAAATCATCATTTTTTATGTTTTATCATCAAAACCCAAGTAAATCTCTGACAAATCATCAACTATCACAAAGACATAGTAATTCCCTCCATAGCAAATAAGTATGGTTGGAGAGGTCTACTAGTAGAAATCACATTTTTAGATTTGGAGGAGGACTTGGTTTACTTACCCATTTGACAAGCATCACATATTTTATCTTTTTCAAATTTAAATTTAGGAAGGCGTCCAACTAATTTGAGATATTTGAAATCAAATACACACTAGCATGTCCTAATCTTCTATGCCATAACCAAGAGTTATCATGCAAAGCCGAAAGACATTTATCATTTGTAGGACAATCATTTAAATCAATAATGTACACATTATCATCTCTATTTCCAACAAACAACACTTTTCTATCACTAACATTTTCAATTATGCAATTATTTTTATCAAATATAACTCTAAAACCTTTATCACATAATTGACTAAGGCTAAGTAAGTCATGTTTTAAATCATCAACTAAAATCACATTTTCAATAAGAGTACAAGAGTCATTAGCTATAGTATCCTTATCAATTATTCTATCCTTTCTTGTTGTCACCAAAAGTTACTAAGCCACTATCCTTCTTGGAAAGATTCACAAACTTGGATTGATTTTCCGTCATGTGTCTCGAGCAACCACTATCCAAGTACCACTTATTTTAATTGGAAGCTTTCAAACAAATCTAGAAATAAAAATATTCAAGATTGACATTTTGGTACCCATACTTGTTTGGGTCCTAGAAAGTTAGTCTTCACAAATTTAGGAATCATGTTTGCATTCATATTAAAAAAACTTATCACATGAGAAACAAACCTCATGTAGAATTTATTTTTTGGACAAAGTTTATCTATACTATTTTTAATAGAAAAATTATTTATTAAAACATGGTTAAATTTTATATTTTGAGAAAATTTTCTTTTGGAAGGAATGTTTTGAGAATTTTTCAATTTAAAGCAATTAGATCTAATATAACCTTCAACACCACAATGATGACATATAGACACAATTCTAGATTTATCATACTTAATATAAATTTATGTGTTAGGCTTAGACATAATAGGGATGCTTTAACAAATATTGTTTTAGAACTCGAAGGAGTAGAACATTCATCAATATAGCCTAATCTTCTTTTATCACCATAAGGCTTACCTGCTTCAATTATTTTATCTAATTTTTTTGGCCCTATAGTTAACTTTTTAATAGACTTTTTAGTTTTACCAAGTTCTAGCATAGTATTTAATTCATTTTCTTTGAGTAATTTAATTAACTAATCTTTTTCACAACAATCATGCACAAGAAAGTCTAGGACGCGGAAGAGGACGTTAAGGAAGGAGACGTCCTCCTGTTAGAGGATGGGGTAGAGGTATAGAGAGCCTAGCTCGTGAAGGATCAATAACTCGAACAGATGCAGCAGTGTCACCCCCAACAGCACTGACGATTGGAATAGACCCCACAACGAACCTGATGTGGGAATCATTCCAGACCATGTTGCAAACGGTGATGGCTACCCAACAAGCCAACAGTACGCAGTCCACGCGAGAAGCGAGGTATCTGCGGGATTTTAAGTGGTATGATCGACGTACCTTTATGGGACCTCGGGAGACCCAACGGAGGCACAATTGTGGCAATTATAAATGGAGACAATCTTCTTGTTAATGAACTATCTGGATGATTAGAAGGTGTCATGTGCATCATTTATGCTGAAAAATGACGTGGAATTATGGTGGATGGATAATCGAGAGATTCTCAATCTATATGGAAGTGTGATACCATGGTCCCAATTTAAAGAAGTATTTTTTAGGGAGTACTACCCAAAGGCAGGCCAACTTTGAAGGCAACAGAAGTTTACCCATCTGACATAGGGTGGACGTTTCTTGACACCTATGCAAGAGAATTTATGAGGTTGAAATGGTTCGCATTGGAGCTGGTGGACACAGAATTGAAGATGGCTGAGAGATTCATCCTGGCCCTGGATGCAAAGATTCGTCGTACTGTAGAGGCCATAAACCCTACCACTTATGATGCTGCCTTAAGGCCATCTAAGATTATGAAGGAGCCTAGGGATGAGGAAAGTCTAGAGTCGATCATTACTATAAGCTAGAAACGACAGTATGAACAGAGGGAGGCAAATTGTCGACCATCGACGTGCATACCACAACAGACGGATAGATATCGTAGGGACCAAGAGAGGGCCTAAGGGAATGAGAAACCACAATACCACGAATGTGGAAAGCAGCATTGGGGAAGATGTATGGCCAAATCTAGAGCTTGTGTTCAGATGTGGCCGTGAAGGCCACCTTGCTAAGCATTGCACCGTAAGGAGGATGAAAAATACGGTTAACCAGCCAAGGGGCTTAGGTGATGCAAAGAGACCTATATAGACCCACTCTCAAGCAAGAGCATATGCATTTACTAGTAGGGAAGCTGGGAAATATGACACAGTAGTGACATGTACTTTATCCATCCTAAAACACTATGCTTTAACTTTATTTGACTCACGTTCTACACATTCGTTTATATCTATACCATTTTTTAGTCAAGTAGGGTTCAAATTAGAACCCTTATTGCATGTATTGACTGTCAGCACCTTTGCAGAGGTAGACCTAGTTGCTAAGAATAGGGTAAAGGGTGAACAGGTAATAGTGGCGGGACGAATTTTGGACGCAAACCAAATAGTTGTTAGTATGACGGACTTCGACATAATAGTAAGAATAAATTGGTTGGTTGAGACCCACGCTAGCATAGATTTTCATAAAAAGGAAATGGTATTCTCACCCCTCTACAACCCACGCTAGCATAGATTTTCATAAAAAGGAAATGGTATTCTCACCCCTCTACTAGATCAAACTTTAAATTCAAGGGCATCCGCACTGGAGCTGCCCCTAAGGTGGTCTCAATGATGAAGGCCAAGAAATCGATCCAACTAGGAGGTTGGGCCATATTAGCTAGTGTCGTAGATACAAAGAGAAAGAGAAGACCTCGGATACGGTACTGATAGGGAATAAATTTTTGGATGTTTTTTTTGGATGATTTACCATAAATTTTTGGATGTCTTTTCGGATGATTTACCAGACACACCCCCTTCCCGAGTTGTGAATTTTGGTATAGAACTTGAGTCGGCTATTGGACCTATTTTTAAAGTCCTCTACCGCATGACGCTAGCAGAACTAAAGGAACTCAAGGTGCAACTACAAGATCTAATGGACGAGGGTTTCATTCACCCTAGCGTATCTCCTTAGGGTACACCGGTGCTATTTGTTAAAAAGAAAGATGACTTGATGCGTCTGTGCATCGACTATAGAGAGTTAAACAAGAGAACAGTGAAGAACAAGTATCCACTCCCTTGCATTGAAGATTTGTTCAACCAACTCAGAGAGCGGTCGTGTTCTCCAAGATAGATCTTCAATCAGGTTATCACCATATTAAGATTAAAGAGGGGACGTACCGAAGGCAGCATTTAGAACACGGTACCAATAGGGAATTCTCGAATTTGGAAGATATGTTGCGCGCATGTGTATTGAATTTTACTAATAGTTGGGACTATAAGCTGGATCTCAAATAGTAGTTTTAAGCTAGCATTAAGGGAGCACAGTGACCTCGGCTTAGGCCAACTAAGTAGGAGGCTTTACTATTGACTTGGTTGGATGAATTGTATGAGATATGTGGCGTGTGCCCTACGACCCTTACATGTGTCGTGTTTTGTGATTGTTTGACGTGTATTATGTTATGATTTAAAACTATGTGGACCTCATGCATGTTGTATGTCACATGCATTAAAATACTTCTCTATTGTGATTAATATAGACGCGTACAGTACGATATTATATACACCATGATATTATATGTGCTCCTTTCCCTCTGCGGGTTTTTGCAGTGTGAGTGTACACTAGCCGAAGGCAAAGTTTATAGGATACGTATACGTGCCTGCCTAGAGTCCATGTGCACTTGCATGGACCATATGTAGAGAAGTACTTTACATCCAATTCTACCTAGATCGTAAAGTAGAGACCAAATGCATGATGTTTTGTGAAAGAATATATCTCATCATTCTTGCATGTGATAACATTTTCTGACCCCAATATGGACGCATGACGACGTTGCTATAAAGGCCATGGAAGTGAAGTGTTTAGTTGCATTCATATTTGGTTTTGTAGCACTTGGTTAGATCAAGACATTAATTTATTTTGTTTAAGTTATAATGTTATCTATTTTTCCACTATATTGGTGATAATATATTATTTTAAATGAATTTATTATAAATGTTTAAATCCATGACATTGTTAACTTTTTCTACCCATATTTGACATGTCATGCATGTAATGACATCTATATTATATTAGAAAAAAGTCATTATAATGCATGAGTTTCTTGAAGTGTTGATCACATTTGCTATAATGTTGCTTGTTATAATGTTGCTAAATGTTGTGATTATGTTCGAGTTTTTTAAGATACTATGGCGTACCCTAGATAAGCATGTATGGAACTACTAACATGTGAGCATCTCATGAAAAATTCATGTCATGATAAATATGAAAATACTATAAACATCCTTACACTATACTATAATTAATTTTTAATGTATGCTTCATGACTAGCATAGATAAAAATAATATTTAATTTACAAATTGCTATAAAATCAAACTATTTAGTCAATACAATTAAATATTTCACGGACTCCAAAGATTTCAAGATCGACATTAGAAATCTAGACTTTGATCCTACGTTCCAAATCCGGACATCTTAAACCCAGCCCTAAAAAAATTCTCTTAAATCTAGACTACCTAAATCCCCCATTTTAAGCCCCCAAACTTAGGATGTTGAACCTGGCCCCTAAAAAATCTAAAACATAATCAAATAATTAAATAAAAAGGTTAAAAAAATACACTCTAAATGTCTTTTCGTACTTTTTATTTGGTAAAATTACATTCAAATTATTAAATTCCAATATAAACTTTTAGGGGAAGAAAAATGTGAAAATGTGAACCTCCAATTTCGTCACATTATCAACCTGAGTAGATCAGGTGCTAAGGCTAATACCTCGACTAAAAGTTTCAAAATTTGAGACATCAGACTGAATCCACAAAGCAAAATGATATTCAAGATTCAATACACATCAACATGATGATATTTTAACAAAGAAATCAAAGGATCAAGTTTACACGTTTTTTGGTAAGGGATAACTTTATTCCAAATGCTGAATAGAGAATGCTCAACCGATTTAAAGTTTGGAAAGATGATATTCGAAACTATGAGTTTACAAACGACCAAACAGTTTCAAATGCCAACCAATTGCTGGCGCCGGAAAATAGTGAACCTGACACGTCTCAGCAGTTCACGGCTTCCTGTCAGATTTACGTGAAACAGTTAATAGGTAACCACATGATGCATGCAAAGTAAATCAAGAAATTTTATAATTTGACACCCAGAAATTTTGAATTTTCACATTAATGCAACAATCCAAGCCCATTTTCTCTAAGCAACAAAGTTGAAAGATCAACCTCTAATCTTCAATGTGCTAGATATGGACAAGTAAATGAAAGCGAAGACAAATGTAGTAATAATGTTCCAATGAGATTCCAAAATCAAGGTACATAAAACCATTCGAAATAATTGAAAAACAATTCCTAGAAGAAGAATCCACTAGAATCAACATGTCAGACATATGGATATCATCACGAGAAATGGTGATACACCTCTGAAGAATGAATATAAAGGAAATGTTCTTTTAATATACTTTTTGAATCACGGTAGTGAAATAGACAAAAAGCTACAAAATTTCTCTGTTTTTTATTTATTTGTTTTTTTATATATATATTTCTTTTTTACCTAACCTAACCTAAGCCTAACATAATTGATTAAGACATATTTTCGATAAAAAAGTTGAAGGTTCAAATCTCTCCACCACTTGCAAATATGGAGCAAAACCTTTCCACCCTCCGTGATTTTCAACAAAGAGATTCAACAGTAACATTTTAAGAAAAGCATCCCTTCAAACAACTCAAATGGAAGGTCAGATGATGAAGCAGGGAAAACCCACGCTGCTGAGAACAACAACCAAGGAAATTACTTCCATACCTCAAGACTCTTGAATCACTTATTTAGCAATTGCATATTTTACCCAACAGCCTAATCCAAATATAAGAAAGCAAGGGCAACCACAAACACCTAAAGAGAACATAGATTGAATTATCCACACAATAATTGACATATGGATAAATCTCATGATTTTCCCTACTACATAATACCATAGGCAATAAAAATAGTTTTGGTCGTGAAATCAGAAACTACAGAAAGATTTATAAAAAATTGTTAAATGCCTAAAAAAAAATTATTATAAGAAACTAGCTTTTATCAAGTCATACGGAAGAATAACGTAGAGAGGTCTACAAAATAGAAGGGCCAAAACAAAGGAACAAAGGAAAAGGAATACAAGGATAAAAAATAATCAAAATCATTAGATGAGCATGTCCAAAGAGAGACATGGAATGCACCTACTCCAAACTGTCTCGACTTCTTATATTTTTAAAAGCTCTCCTATTTCTCTCAAGTCCAGTGTCTCATAAGATGCAAAAAATAATAATAATAATAATAATAATAATAAATAAATAATAATAACTTTAAATTAATAAAATAAAAAATAAAAGCCGGTTGCTTAAAACCAACACACATCCTCAATGTGGGGTCAACAAGCACTTCAACATATCCTTTACAAACCAACAGGAGGAGCTAAACTAACTCTACATGTCCCACATACTGTTCAAGACTCAGTACAATGCCAAAACAAATGATCTAAATCCTTGCCATAAATCTGCACAGAACCATACCACTAGGGACCCAAGACCAAGAAGATTTTCGGACAAAGTCCACAATGTTTGACATACCAAGGAAATAGACATTCAGACAACTTGATCTTTGGAATTCTAGCCAACCAATCAGATTGAAAGAAGGGTGGGGGCAAGGTAAATGGGATGTGAAATTTAGTGAAAAGGAGACTTGAGAAGAAATGTCGATGACTCAAGACCCACCTACATGAGTTGCTAATGTTTATAACACGAGACAAATAGTTTGTAACACAAAAAGTTAAGACAAGTCTTCAAACACAGCATCTCAAAGAGGCACTCTAAAATCAAAATCAAAATGGAGGAGGAAATCATCCATAGCACTAATTGAACCACAAATCTTTCCACAGCGGAATGCAAGCCCCATTAACTACCAAGAATTTGAATTCATTAATAAAACAAGGTAAGCAATGGGTGATTTCTAAGGACTTGTAAATGTGCATCTGGAGACCACAGGAATGACCAGCCTAGAAACAGACACATGTACGTACGACAATCATGTGCCACAAAGACTCTGGCTCTAAGAAGCAAAATATACAACTTTCATTACAATATCCAAAATCTAAATTATAAAGTAACAGACTATTTATTTACCTTGAAAATAACTCATTGTAACTCTCACGCCCATCAATATCATTATGATCACTAGCAAAACTATAACCTAAAACATTGAAAATAATATTTTAAAATTGAAAAATACAATGAACCTCACTAAGTCAGAGAGTTAATATTTTAATCAGTCAACCAAAAGTTTGTAACCTATCTGAAAGTAATTAAAGCTTTTCTTAAAGTGGTTTGCAATAGATTGGGGTACTATTTCCATAAATGAAACTTGATTTGTTTTTAATGAAGCACGAGTTGCAATTGAGTTCACTAAATGCAACTCTATTTTGTCATCAGGAACAGCAAGTAGGGTACAACTCCATCATCCACCTTAAAGTCCTTGTGACATGATTAAGACGCCTTATTTTGTATCAAGTTTCATGTAACGATTTATCCAAACTGTCTCTCTCATGGAATTTGCTACATACTTTCCACAAATCATCTTGATACGCTCCCAGTTGTCTTGGAAAAAGGCCAAAGAAAAACTATCTGGTCCACGAGCTTAGTTTCTATCCAACCCAAAAACCACCTTTTTATCTTCCTCTAAAGAGAAAAGTGCCTTGAGCAAAACTCTGTCCTCAAAGGAAATAGGGCACCAATCCACCCTCTTTCACAAACTGGCAAGGCCTAATGAGCAAGACATACAAAAAGGAGATGTATGAAAAACCTTTTCTCATGAAAAACAAACAAAGAGGAAGCTCCTCAATTGTCTGTTTACAACTCTAAGAGCAGGGTAGTACGAAAGTTAAATGCCTAAAAACCACTCCAAATGCCATCGGGAAAATCACATCCCCAAAGGATCTCTCTTGAGCCTTTTGTTAAGGTTGTTACTGAATCCTCAATCTTTTTTTTTTTTCTTTTCTTTTTTTTTTTTTGATAAGAGAATTTATTGAATCCTCTATTTAAATAATTAAATTATAAAAATATACCATTACAGTGAGATGGGAGAAGTGGAGTAAAAATGCAAACTTCTTGATGAGAAACATGCCCTTTGGGAAAATGAATAGGATACAAGCACTTGCTAATTTATATTTGCAAAAAAATTCTCAAAGGTAGCACTTGTTGAGCAGCACAACATTTAGTTGGAGGAAATAGGAATGTATAAAAGCATGTTTGAAGTGTAAGAGATGAAATGAAACAGTACCAAATAAGGTCAAAAGCAAAGAGGGAAGAAAGGAATGCTCTCTCAAGCTATGATGCTAATTGACTTAAAGGAGGATGTGATGAAGAAGATAAAGGAGGATGTGATGAAAGTGGTTGGGGGTTAAAAATGTGGAACATCTAGAAAGCAAATAACCATGAGTTGCAATGTGTTAAGGAAGAAGAGAAAGAGCTAGTTCCAGCTCTGAACGTCAATCTCGATCAAAACCAAAGCCACCATGGCGAAGTGGGGCTTTGCATAAATTTGTTTGTCCACATTCAACTAAACTTGTTAATGATAGAAATAGATTGAAAAAGCTTGAGCAAATAACCATTTTATAGAACTAAGAGGGGAAGGATAGAACAATACAATTCATCACATGTTGTATTTATCAAGCAGCATTATTCACTTAAAGAAGTTTTCATTTGATCCCAGAAGTATTATTCGCTTAAAGAAGTTTTCAAGTGATGATAGAAGTTGGGGGCAATTTGGTCTCAGTCTGATATCTCCTTATTATGAGGCTAGAGTAACCTATTTGGAAAAGAAAGTAGAACTCACAAATGATCTATTAACTAGTCATGAGGTTGAAAGGAAAAAAGTGGTGGTTCATTGATCTCAGATGAGTCAGAACTAATAGGAAGGACAAAACTCTAATAACCTTTTTAGTTTATTTTTCTGCTGAAACAATTTTTGAAATCCATTGATGCATCTTCCAACATCAATTTCGATGAAAATAGATTTGAACTGCTCAGATGCCATGGCATGGTGGAGAAAATTGGAGAAGAAAATGTAATCTGCGTTGCTATAGATCTCAACTGAGCTAGAAAATACTTAAAAGCAAAACGGCCCCATTAATTTATGTAGTGGAAGCAATGTGTCGTTCATTATTCAGATTTAATTATGGAAGATGTTGGAAAGGACCAAAGGTGTCTTACAAGAGTTGTGGCACTTAGTAGTCCTATTTATCACCACATGTATGTGCTAAACAAGATGAGAGAGTTCCACAAATCACCGTAGATTGATAAGACGAACTACTACCTGTTTTGTGACCTCATCTTACACTAGCAAATATTCATAGGAATAAAGCTGATTTGAGGAAAATATTTATTTATGAGATATAGACAACTTGTAGATGGGCAAAGGAACCAAAGGGTAAGAAAGCAGCTAACACTGTTTTGATATCATCTTTTAGATACTCAGTTGTGCATAGTTTAAAGCCACCAAGACCCTTAGTCTTTGTTTTAAGGCTTGTTGACGGTGACAAACCTACTATGGTTTATACTTTTTCTCCTTTTTAAAGCTTCCCTATTCTATTTGCAATAATTTAGAGAAGCTTGGGAGGGACTTTTTACAGAAAGTGATTGAAGAGGGGAAAGGTGCTCATTTAGTGAGTTGGGAGGTGGTGGGGAAGCTGGTGAACCTTGGAGGTTAAAATTAAGGAGTTTAAAGACACAAACTTGTAGAAAGAAATATCCAATGAGCTCCCTTCTTTTCTCATTTGGTCCACTGTTTCTTATGTTCGGAAGGAAACATACGTTTTGGAGGATAAATGGGTGGGGGGATTGACCACTTTGCATTACATTTCCTCGTTTGTATTATTTGACATCTACAGAAACTGTTTTGTGGTTGACGTCGTTCAATCTACGAGCTCTCCTTTTTTATCACTTGGTTGCTAGCGCTCATTGTCCAATAAGAAAACGATGAATGTCATGGCTCTCTTATCATTGATTGGAGAGTTCAGATTTTTTCCTTTGGAGTACTGATCCTACAAGGGGTTTGTCTAGTGAGTATGTTTTCTTATCTTTATAGAATGGAAAATTTCCAAAAACAAATGCAGCTTTTTATTAGGCATGAGTGAGTGTGATAAGGATCGCGGTGTTCCAAATGTTCCAACTGAACCTATTATTACACGATCCAAGGCCAAGAAGATTCAACAAGCATTCATTCTTCATCTAAAAAATTGGATAGGCTCGGTTCAACCTTTATTTCATGTGTTACAAGTTGATTCAATTGAGGAAGAACCATTTGGAGCTTCGAAAGTGAATATTTGCACCATTGAAGTGGAGAATGGAGTTGCTAAAAATAGTACTTGATTGATAATTTATTCGCAAACTTTATTTATTATTTTAATTCCATAACTTCTTGTAGTGGGCAAAAGGGTGGGAAGTTACTCATCAAAATGGCCTTTAACTTCTTTTTTAGTGGACATTTGAAGGATAGTGGGGAGTAACTTACCAATCATAGCCACTAACATCTTTTAGTGAACATTTTTAGAGTTGGAAGTTTCTTTTGTGGAGAGACTATAAATACCCACAAATTAGTAGGTAAAAAGGCAGATTTTTTATGAATGAAATTAAGCTCTCAAGTTGAGACTTTCACCCTTAGAAATTTAAGCATTTTTGTCATCTCTAAGTTTCATGCAATTCTTGTGGTAGATTGTGGAGCGACTCAATTTAGAACAAGGTTCCAAATCTTAATCCGAATTTCGTATAAGAAGGTGTTAATTTTTTTGATTCAAGGGTTTTAGCTTCAACAAAAGCTTGGATCGTTGGGCTGAGGATTAGGGTTGCCTTATCAGAGCATGTTAAATTGGCTTCTGATGAAGTTTTCTTCTTTGATCAAATTATCATTCTGTTGCATTCTTTGTCAGAAGGCAAAGGAAAGCTTAGATCATATCTAAGAAATTGCAACTTTTCTCAATCTATATTGAGTATTTTTATTGTTGAACTGTTTGTCCTTTAGGAGGCCAGAGATTACAGGAAGATGATTGAAAAGTTCCTTCTTCATTTGCCTTTTTGACAGGAATGGAGGTTTTTGTGGCAAGCCAACGTGTGTGATTTATTATGGGTTATGTGAGGAGGAAAGGAACAATAGAATCTTTAGAGTGGAGAGAGGCCCTTGTGATTTCTACTCCCTAGATAAGTTCAATGTTTTCTCATTCGGGGTTGATGATGAAGTCTTTTGGTAACTATTTGTTAGGGTCACTCATTTTGAATCCTTTCCTTTAGCAAATCTTTCTTTTGCACACTTGTTTTTTAGGAAACCTTTGTATTCTTTCATTTTTTCCTCAGAGAAAGTTTGAATCTTCATTAAGAAAGAATAAAGGTTTTAATGATAATGAGATCAAGTAAGAATGGTTGGTTGAAAAGCTTGAAAAAGAAAACAATGAAGATGAACTTGATAAATCATCCAATGCTCCTACCCAAAACATGATATCTCCATTTTTTGTACTTTTAAAGCAATGACAACAAGCTCTCATAAGTTAGTTTTCGGTGTACCACTCCAATAGAACATCGCTAATATAAGCAATCGGTCTTTTATTTTTGTATAAAAACAACCTCATGTCTTGTGCCTCAAGCAACCATTTCAACAAAGTTATAAATAAAAACACGTGCAATTATTGGAGGAATATTGCCATTTGACAATTCAAATTCCATGTAGTTAGCACTTCATTAGTGCTTCTAGCAAATGTAAGAATGAGCTTTTTGACTTTGTCTCCTCCCTCTTTTCTTCTTTTCCCATCTCTTCAGCCTCCCACTCTTCTTCTTTTTCCAACTCTTCCTCCTCCTCCTCTACCCCTCTTCTTCTTTATTTGACTCCTCTTCATTTGTGAGTGAAAAGAAGTGCCTTATTGAACATGCTCGCTTAAGATATAACTCAAGCAATTGACATATGCCTTACATAACCTCTTGCTATATGCAATCACACGAGTGTACCCTGAGAACACTGTCTGAGAACTTTAAAAAAATTTCATTCTTCAATTTTCAATGTGGATACATTGCTCTTACTTGTTTTACGCTCTTTTAGCAAGAAAATGTGTAACTCTTTATTTCTAATGTTGGGGTTCTCTTGGGGTTTTTTCATCATTCTTTAATAAAGAAAACATGGGAAGCAATTTTTTTTTTTTTTTAAAGAAGATGGATCAAAGGAATAGTAAAGAAGCTTTCGATCAATGCTGTACAATCCCTCAAACTAAATATTTGGTTGGAAAGGAATAATAGATCATTTATTGAGGTTTTTTTGGCATTGATTGTAGACTGGAGGTGGTACAATGTTGCAAAGAAAATCGTTCATTTTGGGTTTCTTTAGAAAGAGAGTTCTGTTGTTATTCTTTCTCTATACTATAATAAATTCAAGATGGGAAAGTTTTTCCTAGAGGCTCTGGGTCTGGGTTGGAAGTTGTCTATTTGGAGATAATTTTTGCAGAAACTGCTATGATGCAATCTTTTCTTAAACAGAGTGCAATGGGGGTTGTTTTCTTTACTATTTGTAACTTTCTACTATAGCATAAAAATTTAGTTTCATATGAAGCTTCATCACTGAAATTTTAGAGTTCCCAGAATCAAGAACTAAGTAGTGAAGATTAAAAAAGTAGACAAGTAAATTTCATAATCTCCTATTTGATATAACAAGCACTCTTTTGACCCATCCGAGGGAGGAATTCTTAGAAATTTCCTAATACACAATAAGAACAAGCACTGTGAGCATAGATTAAATAATGGGAAAGCTTGTGTGGCCACTGTGATAAATGATAATAATCCTTTTACCATTGAAAAATAGACTGTCGAAACTTTGGAGCATCATTTGCAAATAGGATGGACCCTCTTTCCATGAAAGTTTCTAATTTAAAATGGTAGAATATTATGCTTGTGGGGTGAATCATTTATAATTTTCTTTTAACTATCCTAGAAAACAGAATTTCCTACGGCACGACCTTACACAATGTACTACTATAAGACCTTAGAAATTTTTACAAATGCAGCATAGCAGTAGAACTAAAAGAGCATATACCCTTTCACAATAAGAAGTTCCAAGTGAACTTTGAGAGTTTTGAGCAGACCAGAAGAAATGGTGAATGGACCTGTCTCAAGTAGTCAATCGAGTAGGTTCATTTCATAAAGCACAAGTGATACAAAAAGACCCCACTATAGGTCCTAGGTCTTTTAGAGAGATTTATTATGTGCCCAATTTTTTCCACCAATAAGGAGTTTCTATTTTCATTGACAAAGGTAGGGAAATAACTGGTTCCCTATGTAGTGCCCAAGCACCCGAGCTTGGGAAATAATGATCTTATTTTACTTGACTTTAGGTAGCCCAGAAGAACAGCTCTTCCTTTATAAAAATTCTCAAATTGTTTCATTCCCCCAATTCTGGCGTATATTGCACACAAATTGCTACGTGTAAGTCATACTAGAATTTCATAAACGCTTTCATCCATCAGTTTATGCGTTTTCTTATCCGTTCCAACATAAGTCAAGAGAAAAATATATTATAATCATGCTATAGGGGTCAATCCATGATCTGGTCTCAGCTCAGAAAGATTATAGCCCTAATACGAAAGGAGAAAAAGAAAACATAGAACTTTGAACATTCGAACCAAGATCAGGACAAATCAATGATACGATAAAAATAAAAAGAAATCAATAGAATCGATAACGTTTAAGAAGATTAGAGAGCAAGAGAAACGAACCTGATTGAAGAATGACGTCATACATTCGCCGTCTTGGGAATGAGAGGAATACCTTTCTTGAATTTGGCCTCCTCCTCACGGATCTTCTGCATCTGAAGCATCCTCTCCATAACGAGCTCATATTCACATTTCTCGTACGAATGGCGCTCGTTTTCGCATTTCCATGGGAGGTAGAACTCGGATTGGCGGCACTTATTAAGAGGGATCAACAAGTGAGCGCACTGGTCTCTATAAGGAATTGGAACCCTAGCCTCCACCATCTCAGCCTGCGTCGCTATCATCTTCTTCGAGGATCCCTGGACTTCCATATCGATCTGATTTCTTCGCCTGTCGCCTCCGGTTCGTGAGCTTGACTGTGAATATCTATGGCCGTCTTGCTAATCGCAGTTGAAGAACAGGCTCTTGATAATCGCAATGAATGGGCCTATTATACGAATACGGGCCGGACTTTAAAAGGGCTGCAGGTTTGGCTCTTTATTTATTTTTTTTTTTCTTACGATTCTAATTATTTAATAATTTTTTCATATCAAAATTTCTATTTTTGAATTTGTAATTTCTTAGCACACGTATTTCTTTTGAGTTATTTCATGCATTTATAGTCTATTATTGCGTGTAACGTTTCGTAATTATTACATCATTTTTAAAATTTTTATAATTAAATTTTCACCTTTAAAGTGCATTCAATTCATTTTAAATCAATAGAAAACATCATGATCAATTTAATGAGTTTGCAAAACAAAATGAAAGAAACGTCTAAGAAATTTGAGAGTAAATAATGAAAAAGACATCTTGATAAGACTTCCATGGCAACCTCTCGTCATGATCTTGATACGCCCTTAACCTTTACTTGAATTTTTCTTTCTTTTTTTTTTTTTTGAAAGGGAACCCAAACCATTTAAAATTAGTCAACTCTTATGCACGAAGATGAATAGTTGCTATAAGTAAAAATCATAAGATAGTGGTTAATCCTCATACACAGAGGAGTGGTTGTCATAAGGTCCTATCATAAAAGAGACTGTACAATTCTCATGTACACATAATTGACCTACGCCCATAGCATACAATACAACACAAGTCTCATGCACAAAATAGGTAATTATTGCAATTCTCATACATAAAAATAAGTAACTCTCTTACATCCTAGTATATTCTCATGCACACATACAGGTAATTACTACAATTCTCGTACACAAACAAAAATTTATCTTAGATTTTCAGGCATATAAAGGTCTTGTTGAGGACACTTAATATTCCCTTGTGATTTACTTATGTATCATATTTCACTCTTAATTATAGACTAATATCTTGTATTGTTGAGGATACTTATCATTCGATTACGGTTAGCCATATGTATTATATTTGACCTTTGATTATAGGCTAATATATTGTATCCATTTACTGCTCTTTCCATTTCTTTTGTAATCTACTTGATTCGGTAAATGATTATAAATAGAAAACTCTCACCACTCTTTTTGTGTGGTGGTTTGAGCAAATATTTTCATGGTATTAGAACTCGTTCGATTTAGCAACCTCGACCCTTTATTCTCAATGGCTTCTGAACCTCTTCTCATCTTCTTCCTTTCAACACTCTAATCCATATGATCACTCTCAAACTTTCTTCCTCCAATTATCTTCTTGGGAAAAGTCAACTTCTCCCTCTCCTTAAGAGTTAAGATATGTTGGGCTACGATGATGGGACTTTGGTTTCATCACCTCGTTTTGAACCAGCAACCTCCTCAACACTCAACACCAAATATTTGACGTGGAAAGCAGTCGATCAAAGACTTCTTTGTCTCTTGCTCTCATCTCTCACCAAGAAAGTCATTGTTGTCATCGTTGTCATCGTTGGTCTTTCTACTGTCCGTGACGTTTGGCTCGCATTGAAGACTATGTTCATCCATCATTCAAAAGCCTGTGAACTAAGACTCAAGGATGACTTGCAGCTGATGAAATATGACACATAATCTGTTGTTGAGTATGCCCATACCTTGAAAATAATATGTGACCAGCTTCATGCCATTGGCAGACCCGTTGAGAACATTGATAAAGTGCATTGGTTGCTTTGTGGTCTCGGCCTTGGTTTTTCAACTTTTTCTACTGCTCAGGTGGCTCTCACCCCTCTCCCATGATTAACCTCTAAAACTGAAAGTTTTGAGTTAATTCAGCACTCCCTTGAGCCTTTTGACTTCATTCCTGCAACATTCAAAACCACTAATTGTAGTCGCACCCATGGAAGCCACCCTGCTTCCCGTAGCAACCAGCGAGATCGTTCTCATTCCTACGATAAAAATTCTTCCAATTGAGGACGAACCCACTTGGGTCAGGGTCGTCGATTACCTCGCTGCCAAATATGTCACATTAAGGGCCATTATGTTGACCGTTGCAACTAACGATACGCTCGGATTGACTCTGCTCATGCTCACCTTGCCGAAAATATTCTATTGGTGGATCCGAGACTGCTAATTGGTTTTTGGACATTGGGGCTTTGGCCCATATGACCACCGATCCATCTATTTTGGATCAGTCCAAAGATTACACGGGTAAAGACTCTGTAATCATAGGAAACGGTGCCTCTCTATCCATTACTCACACTGGTACTCTTTCTCATATTCCAAATATCCACTTATTAGATGTCTTGGTTGTCCCTCATCTCATTAAAAATATATGTTTTAATTAACGTCTGATTTTCTCCCTCCGTTACATTTACTAATAATCTTTTTACTGTCTAGAATCATAAAAAAGGAAGGGTGCTGTAAACCGGTAGAAGGGATGAAGGGTTATATGTACTGTGAAGTGCAGCAACTCTGCCTTTATTCCTATTCTTAAAAATAAATCTCTACGTGATTCATATGATTTATGGCATGCTTGCATGGGTCACGTGAATTATTATGTTATTTTCTTTTTAAATAAAAAAAGGCATTTCTCTTACGTCTTTATTGTCTTCTATATTAGTATGTAGTACTTGTGAACTAATGAAAAGTCATATATTGTCTTATTTCCACAATGAACATAGTTCGTCTCATGTGTTAAATCTTATTTATAGTGATCTTTGGGTTCTTCTCCCTCAAATCCAATTCGAGTTTTTTTTACTATGTTATTTTTATTGATGATTTATACCTGATTCACTTGGCTAAACTCTTTAAAATTTAAATATGATTTCTTTGATATTTTTTTTTCAATTTTAAAAAATTTGTGGAAAACCAACATTCTGCTTGTGTCAAGATTTTTTAAAGCGATGGAGGTGCTTAAAATCAACCCACTTTCTGAATGTGGGGTCAACAAGCACTTCTTCTCACAACATTCATTGCATTTGATTAAAACTCTCATTTTCATCCCTTGGGTTGCCGTGTTTATTTTTGATTGCGTGATTATATATATGTCTAACAAACTTTCTTCTCATACCATTCTTTGCATTTTCTTGGGTTATAGTCCCTATCATAAAGAGTTTCATTATCTTGATCCCACCACTACTAGGCTATACATCACCCGACACTCAATTTGATGAAACTTACTTTCTTGATGTCCCTAGCTCCCAAGCCCAACCTCTTTCCTCTCTTCGTATTTCAAATTTCTTGGAACCACGTCTTTACCATATTGATTCATCCTCCTACCCCTTCTTCACCGAAAATTCCTCGATCCAGCTTCTTTCCTTGTAATATTTATTCTGACCTTGTGGATGAGTCTGTGCAGGTTGATACTTCTCTTGCAAATTTCTCTTTGCCACCGACTTCTGATCCACCCTCTACTGAACCTGTTGTTGATTCTTCTTCTTTGGGCTCTCATCTTATGACAGAGCCAAAGCTGGTAGTTTCAAGATTCGTCATCCAACAAATATTGATGTTTTGAGTTCATCCGAACTTCTTTATACTCTTTTTACATCCATTGAGTAAAGCGGATTCAAATTTGCCGCTAGGAATCATTCCAACCATCGTTTTTCTCACATTCTTTTTCAATATCACCAGATTAAAAGCTTTTTTTCCTCGGAGTAAATGAAAATGGAAATGCCACAAGTAGCTGTTCCCTTGTTCTCGTAGCTGCTTCTTTGTTTAACATGCAATGCCCAACTTTCATCTACATTTTACAACCAAACTTGTGCCAATGCACTCACTACAATTAAAACCGTTATTAGGCAAGAAATTTCTCGAAGAACGTAGAATGGTAGCATCTCTCATTCGCCTTCATTTCCATGATTGCTTCGTTCAAGGCTATGATGATACTCCGTATATGATTGGTGAACAAAATGTAGCGCCAAATAGAAATTCTGTTAGAGGTTATAGGTGATTCACAAGGCCAAGAATGAAGTTGAGAAGACTTGTCCTGACGTTGTATCTTTTGCCGATATTCTTGCTGTGGCGGCCAGAGATGCTTCTTTTGTTGTGGGTATTTATTCATTTGTATGCATGGTTTATGCTAAAATATTATGAAGTTATTTTACTAATATTGTCATATATCGTTGAAAAATATTAGGTTGGCGGTCCATCTTGGAAAGTAAAATGAAGATGATATGAATCCAACCACTCATCACTTGCATGTATCCAAAGGAGCAATTACAAGAAGCAATGCAAAGAAGATTTAAGTATCAAATCAAGAAAAGAATGGAGTGCCAATAAATATTACTTGACATTGGAAAGTGATTTGAAGACTTTTTATCTTATGTAGTTGAACTACATTTTAAGATTATTTATTTTATGTCTTATTTTCTTCAATTTGTATTTAATAGCTTTTATTGGTAGTTTGTAGTTGGTAGTTGAACTACGTTATGTTTGAATTATCTTTTTGGCCGATTTAAAGACATGTAATATTCAGGTTTGAAATGATGGTGGAATACAAAAAAAAGCTTGTGTTTGAAACCCTTTGGGTGTTATTTTCTTTCAAACCTTGCTATAACGTTTGATGTTAAAATCGATTCATTGGATTAGTAATGATCAAATTAATTCTGGAGTGAGTCGTCTTGGGATCTAAGAGTGACCATCATAGATTTCAAGTTCGATTTAAGAGTTATTTATCCTTCTAACCTGCTCTTGATTGGAATCATTCTTTAAGGTAGCTTTTTTTTTATGAAAGTTTGCAAGTATTAAGGACTTCTAGTTTTGCAAAATCCAGCATTGTTGGCACTTCAGAAGAAGAGACTCTACCACTGAAAGCAAAACTCTTACCGAGAGCAAGCTTCCAAATTTTCAAGTGAGTCTTGAAAGACTTATCTCAATTCTTGCAAACAAAGGTCTTAATATAAGAGATATGGTTGGTTGCACTATCAAGTAGTTACATTTAAACTTTTTGAGTACCCCTACAAAATATAATGTATGCATCGACCTTTATTAAGCATTTTCATGTTAACTTTATTACAGGTTCTCATACTATAGGACAAGCCCCATGCTCTTTTTCAAGAATAGAATATACAGTCAAAGTAATATTGATGCAGGATTTGTTAAGATTCGCAGTCAAAAAATGTCCAACATTATAGGAAAATAACAATTTGACACCTCTAGATTTGGTCACACCCAATTCCTTTGACAATAACTATTTCAAAAATCTTATACAAAAGAGAGGATTGCTAGAAACGGATCAAGTCCTTTTTAATGGAGGATCAACAGATAATATTGTTATAGAATACAGTAGAGATCCAACAACATTCAAATCTGACTTTGCCAGTGCAATGATCAAAATGGGAGACATTCAGCCTCTAATAGGAATAGAAGGGCAAATAAGAAATATATGTGGTGTCGTCAACTAAATTTATTTCTGTCATCAGGGTGAAATAATTTTAACACCCGAGGGTTATTATGTGACCAAATAATAAGAATCACAGTGTTCCAAATGTTCCAACTGGACCTATTACACGATCTAAGACCAGGAATATTCAACAAGCATTCATTCTTCATCTAAAAGATTGGATAGGCTCGGTTCAATCATCATTTTATGTGTTACAAGCTGATTCGATTGAGAAATGACCATTTGGAGCTTCAAAAGTGAATATTTGCACGGTTGAAGTAGCGAATGTAGTTGCAAGCATCAATTCCTAAGTTCTTAGAAAACTTTATTTATTATTTTTTCAATTTCATAAGGTTTGTAATGGTCAAATTGACTTCATCTTTTGTGGAGATTGAAGGAATCAGCATTAAATCACAGACACTAACTTCTTCTGTGAGGAGACTATAAATACCCACAAATTATTATGAAAATCAGATTTGTGAGGAATGAAATTGATCACTCAAGTTGAGACGTTCCCCTTAGAAATCTGAGCATCATCCTTGTCATTTCTAAGTTTCATACAATTCTTGTGGTAGATTGCATCTGAGCCATTCAATCAAGTGTTGATCAAGTTCGATTGTGGAGTGACTCAATTTAGAACAATGTTCTAAATCTTTCTTCTAGATCTTTCATCTCAAGAGGTAATCTAATTCTACCATTATCTCTTGGTTGATCCAAATTTTGTATAAGGAGGTGTTAATTTCTTTGATTCAAGGGTTCTCGCTTCAACAAGGTTGGATCTTTGGGTAGAGGATTAGGGTTGCCTTATCAATTTGGAATCAGAGCCTAGGTTGCATCGTTGTGACCTACTCTAGAATTGATTTTATCCTTCATTTATGCTATTGTTGTTCTTTTCTTCAAATCTGTTCATTTATTTTCTTGCTCCCATTTTCGCCCTTCTTTGTCATCTTCTCACTTTATTCTCATTTTCTTCGTAAGGATCATATTTAGATCTTGAAAAAAAAAAAGGAAAATCTTTATCATATTTGATTTTAATATTGTGGTTATAAATCTTTATCATTAGACAATTTTCATGTTTATTTGAAGATCAAATAAACTCCAATTCACATTTTTCCTAAACCATATAAATCTTGAACGGTTGTGTTTGATATTGTTCTTTCACAATGATAACTTCTAAATTTTCTCAAATTGTGTCAAAAGGAAATTTCTCATTCTCAAAATCTTAATGATCTTTCTTTTTTGAATTCATTTTTTTTAGTGTGCAATTCTATAAAAAAAATATATTTTTGTCCCTTATTATTTGTTTGTTCATTTCTTGTTTTATTTTGCTTTTATTTCATAATTAACTTATCTTGATTTCCTTGAATAGCTTGTTACTATCAGAATTTATTATCCATATATTAGCCTACCTTGATCATAATTTAATTACTTTCCCAAATAGCCTACCTTTGTGTGTAATAAACACGAGTGTCCTTGAGTGTCAAATTAGTGAGTTGAGTGTGTGAGGTTCTAAACATCTTTAACTACTGTTTGTACAATCATGAACCAAGACAGAGGAAATGGAGGGGAGATCAATGAAGCTAGGAGGAGAGAAGCACAGGTCGAAACCATTACTCGTTTGAATCAAGTTATTAGTACATTGACGGACCGGATGGAGCGAATTGAAATAGCCTTAGGTAATCTTCAAGGAAGGGAAGTACTCTTGAATGAAGGAGTTTAAAATGAAGAAGATGACGATGTCACCCTTTTAGCGGGACATAGTTCTAGGGGAGGGAGAGATGTCGGTCGAGGGAGAGGAAGAGTCAGAAGAACGGGTAGAGAAATTTTAGCACCAAAAAGAATTGAGAGGGAGTACCAATATGAGAGAGGAGAAGAAAGAGGAGTCGAGGGAGTAAAGCTTAAAATTTCAACTTTCTATGGGAGACATGTTGCTTGGCCGACCTTAGCAATTTGTTAGGAAGGTCATGTATGATGGTTATTTGATTAGGTATTCTTTTATAAAAGATGGTAGAAAAACCACTCTTGTACCTTTGAGTTCTGCCGATGTATTTGCTGATCAATTAAAGTTGGAGAAAAAAAAGAAGGAGTTCGAGGAAGAAGAGTTGAGAGAAAAAAATAATGAAAAGAAGAATGAAATTGAAAAAAAAAAAAGTGAGTTATTTGAGGTTAGAAGGACAATATTTTCACAAAAAACCATCTTTGTACTTATATACAAGGAACGATGTTTGGTCTCTAACAATAA
Organism: Cucurbita ficifolia; assembly: GCA_033971965.1. Classification (NCBI taxonomy): domain Eukaryota; kingdom Viridiplantae; phylum Streptophyta; class Magnoliopsida; order Cucurbitales; family Cucurbitaceae; genus Cucurbita; species Cucurbita ficifolia. The sequence goes on along the minus strand of CM066965.1, from coordinate 11,018,417 downwards.
CAATTTGTCTTTGCCTAGTATGTTTCAATCTCTTTTACACGAATTTAAGGATGTGTTCAAAGATGAAGTACCTAAAGCACTACCTCCCATTAGAGGTATTGAACATAAAATAGATTCCAGGCTCTTGTAGAGCCAACCCAACTGAGACTAAAGAAATTCAGAGGCAAGTAGAGGAGCTCATGGAGAAGGGCTATATACAAGAGAGTTTGAGTCCATGCTCTGTACTAGTCTTATTTGTGCCAAAGAAAGATGGAACGTTGCGCATCTACTTGGATTGTAGAGCCATCAACAAAATTATTGTAAAGTATCGACATCCTATTCCTAGGCTAGACGATATGTTTGATGAATTACATGGTTCATGTCTATTTACAAAGATTGATTTGAAATCTGGATATCATCAAATTAGAATGCATATAGGAGATGAACGGAAAACAACTTTCAAAACTAAGTTTGTATTGTATGAATGACTTGTTATGCCTTTTGGGTTAACTGATGCTCCTAGTACATTTATGCGCTTAATGAATAAGGTTTTGAGAGAATATTTAGGAAAGCATGTTGTTGTATATTTTGATGATATTTTAATTTATTCAAAGACCTTGCATGAGCATGTGGAGCATGTTAAGTTAGTTTTGATTACGCTTAGAAACGAGAAACTTTATGCTAATTTTAATAAGTGTAGTTTTTGCATGGAAAAAGTTAACTTTATTGGCTTCATAGTTGGTAAAAATGGAGTAGAAGTAGAGGAAGAGAAAGTTAAAGCAATAAGGGATTGGCCAACACCAAAAAATGCAAGTGAAGTTCGTAGTAGCACCATAGCTGCACATAAAAGATTTTAAATGGGGAGATATACAAGAGAATGCATTCAATGAGCTTAAGAAGAAATTAACAAAATGAACCATTACTTGTCTTCCCTAACTTTGATAAAACTTTTGAAATTGAGTGTGATGCAAGTGGTTTGGGCCCATAATGTATTTTAGTGAAAAACTAAATGGGCAGCATTGAACTATCCTACCTATGATAAAGAATTGTTTGCTTTTGTTCGCACATTGTAGGTGTGACAACACTACTTATGGCCTAGAGAATTTGTGATCCACTCGGATCATGAAAGCTTGAAATATCTTAAGAGTCAAAGCAAACTGAACCGTAGGCCTGCAAAGTGGGTGGAATTTATTGAAACATTTCCGTATGTCATCAAATATAAGCAAGGTAAGGATAATGTGGTAGCTAATGCATTATCTAGAAGGTACAATCTTTTTACTTCTCTTAGTGCAAAAATTCTTGGATTTGAACATATTAAAGGAATATATAGAGATGGCCAAGACTTTGAAATTATTTATGCATTTTGTCTTGCAAAAAAAAGTTGTGGATGATTATTATGTGTTTCATGAATTTTTTTAAAGAAAAATAAGTTTTGTATTCCTAAATGCTCTGTAAGAGATTTGCTTGCAAAAGAGCACATGGTGGTGGCTTAATGAGACATTTTAGGATTAATAAAACTTATAATATATTGCATGAACACTTCTTTTGACTGAAGATGAAGCATGATGTTCATAAGTTTTGGCCAATGTTTTAAATGCCAAGAAGCTAAATCTAGATCACAACCAAATGGATTGTATACTTCTTTGAATGTACCTAACGAACCTTTGACTAATATATCTATGGATTTTGTTCTCGGTTTGCTGCACACTAAAAGGGTAAATATAGTATTTTTGCTGCGGTAGACCGATTTAGTAAAATGACTCATTTTATTGCATGCAACAAGACCGATGATGCAAAACATGTTGTTGACTTATTCTTGAGGGGAGAAGTAAGATTACATGCAATTCCTAGAATAATTGTTAGTTAGACTAAATTTTTAAGTCACTTTTGGAAAGTATTATGGAGTAAATTGGATACCAAATTGTTGTTTTCAATTACATGTCACCTTCATACTGATGGACAAAGGTGGTTAATAGAACATTAGGAGCATTACTAGGGCTATTATTTCTAATAATATTAAGTCTTGGGTCAAATGTTTGCCATTTGTAGAGTTTGTATATAATAGAGCAATTCATAGTACCACTCAAGGTTCTCGTTTTGTAGTTGTTTATGAATTTAATCCACTTATGCTTTTTTATTTGCTTCCTATTCCTTCAAATATTATTGTGAGTGAAGCAGCCACAAGTAAGGCAAATTTGATCAAAACACACAGAGATGAAGGAGAGAATTGAGAAACAAATTTCAAGTTGCTGGAAGAATTAACAAATGACGGAAGAAAATTATTTTTCAACCTGGTGACTCGGTTTGGATACATCTTTAAAAGGAGTGATTTCCATCTCAAAGGAAGAAAAAATTACATCCAAGAGGGGATGACCCTTATCAAGTCCTTGAGAGAACTAATAACAATGCCTATAAAATTGATCTTCTCGGAGAATTTTCAATACATTCTATTTTCAATGTTGCTGACTTGAGTCCTTTTGATGTAGGTGATCATTTTTCTAATTCGAGGACGAATCCTTTTGAAGAGGGGGAAGATGATAAGAATCACAGTGTTCCAAATGTTCCAACTGGACCTATTACACGATCCAAGACCAAGAAAATTCAACAAGCATTCATTCTTCATCTACAAAATTGGATAGGCTCGGTTCAACCATCATTTCATATGTTACAAGCTTATTCGATTGAGGAAGAACCATTTGGAGCTTCAGAAGTGAATATTTGCACGGTTGAAGTAGCGTTTGAAGTTGCAAGAATCACTTAATGAGTTGTTAGAAAACTTTATTTATTATTTTTTTAATTTCATAAAGTTTGTAATAGTCAAATTTACTTCCTCCTTTGTGTAGATTTAAGGGGATCATGATTAATTCATGGGCACTAACTTCTTTTGTGGGGAGACTATAAATACCCACAAATTATTATGTAAAAATGAGATTTGTCACGAATGAAATTGATCTCTCAAGTTGAGACGTTTCCTCTTAGAAATCCGAGCATCATCTTTGTCATTTCTAAGTTTCATGCAATTCTTGTGGTAGATTGCATCTGAGCCATTCAATCAAGCGTTGATCAAGTTCGATTGTTGAGTGACTCAATTTAGAACAAGGTTCCAAATCTTGCTTCTAGATCTTCTATTTGAAGAGGTAATCTAATTCTACCCTTATCTATTGGTTGATTCGAATTTTGTATAAGGAAGCGTTAATTTCTTTGATTCAAGGGTTCTCGCTTCAACAAAAGCTTAGATTGTTGGGTTGAGGATTAAGGTTGCCTTATCACCAAAGAGATGAATGTAATACTTTATCAAAGTTATAAGACCCCAAATAAATTTAAAAAGGAAATTTTAAGTAAAAATGGCCATAGTCATTTTTTTTTTAATTTTTACCAAATTTCTACTATTTTTAATTAATTATAGAGAAAAAAATCTCAGCCAATCTAGAAGTATATAGAAACTAAAAACAAGGTAAGAAATTTTAGGAAGAAATTTGGATTTTTCTAAATAAAATATAAAAAATATGGAAAATTGACAAACGGTCCTTGAATTTTCTAGAAATGGTAAAATGGTCTTTCTCATTAAATCCAACATGCAAATTTATTTCATATTCGTATGCCAATGAAAAACTTGAGATATCTTGAGATCTAACAATTGGATCATTCACGAATTTTAATAGGACTCTCACAAAAAAACGTAAGTTGATGCTAGTGAAGTCATGAACAAAGTATATTCTTCCGTGTTTGAATTTATTCTCTAAAATCTAATTAATTTTTAATTTTTAATAATAATTTTGATTGTTTTTATTTACATTTTAATATTATTAATTATATGAAAAATCCAAGATTATTAGTATAATATATAACCGTACGTTGTTAAGGATCATGTTCAAGTAATAACATAATGGGTCTATAGTACATGAATAAGGTTGGGTGTCTTATTTTGGTAACACTATTAATACGACTCACTTTGTAATTGTTACAGACGATTTGGTCTAAATCGTTCATGTAGAGGCATATGAATGGAGATATCCTAAAAAAATAAGTTTGTATAAGAATTGACCATGAAATATTTTTCTTAATTTTCTCCCCATTTGTAATCATAAAAAGGAACAATTGAAAAATAATAAATTAAGAATGTCATAATGGCTCCCTCAACGTGCCTTCAAAAATTATAAACAACATTATAAAATTCAAGATATATCAACCAATAATACTAAGCTCAAGCCTATTTTTGCAAAAAAAAATTCTTCATTCAACGACTTGGTGAGAATATCGGCTAATTGATTATTAGAGCTTACAAAATAAGAATAATATGTCAATTTTGTACCTACTCTCCGATAAAATGATGTCTTGTCAATATGCTTAGTTCTAGAATGATAAATAGAATTTTTTGTTATTTTTGGTTAAATTAATAGCACTAATTATCACACAATATAAGTCCACTATCACATTTTAATCCAAAATCATAGTTTGTTTCATCCAAGAATTTGAACACAACAACTAGCAATTGCAATATATTCGGCTTCGGGAATAGATAAGGCAACTAAATTTTACTTTTTGCTAAACCAAGAAATTAATGACCTACCAACAAATTGACAAGTTCACTCGTACTTATAGGATCAAGTAACCGTCAAAATCCGCATCAAAATATTCTATAAATTTAAATTCAACATTTATAGATACCACAATCCTAAATCAATAGTTCCAAACAAATATTTAAATATTATTTTAACATGTAAATGAGATTCCTTATGACAAGATTGAAATCTAGCACAAAGACATACACTAAACATAATATCGGGTCGTTAAATAAAGTAGAGATCCAATCATACGTGTTAAGATTTAATATCACACATTTACCTTTTTCATCATTGTCAAGCTTGGTGGACGTGCAGTTTTTGCAATCTTACCTTCATTGAACTTAAACCTTTGGAGTAAATCTTTAGTGTATTTCTCTTGATTTAGGTAGATGTCATCCTTGAGTTCTTTCATTCGAAGTGCAAGAAAGAAACTAAGCTCTCCCATCATACTCATCTTAGATTCATTAGGCATACATTTAGAAAATTCTTTCCATAGAGAAGAATTAGTAAAACCAAATATGATATCATCTACATATATTTGCACTGATAGCATATCATTTCTTTAACCTTAATAAAAAGAGTAGTGTCGAGTTTACCCATTTTTAAATCATTCCTGATAAAAAAATTATTAAGTCTATCATACCTTTTTAAATCATTCCTGATAAGAAAATTATTAAGTCTATCATACTAAGCTCTTGGAGCTTGTTTTAAGCCACAAAGAGCCTTTTTCAACTTTAGGTGGAAAATCAAAATTTTCAAATCCGGGAGAATGCACTTCCTCCGTAATTTAACCATTTAAGAATGCATTTTTCACATTCATTTCATACAATATAAAATTTTTGTAAGAAGCAAAAGCAAGTAACATTCTAATAACTTCTAATCTAACAACGGATGCAAAAGTTTCTTCAGAGTATATCTTTCCTCTAGACAATAACTTTGAGCTACAAGCTTTATTTCTAATGATATTCCCATTTTCATCCATTTTATTTTTAAAAACCGATTTGGTTCCAAATAGAAATATTAGAAGGCCTACGTACTAATTCTCAAACTTTGTTCCTTTTACATTGATTTAGTTCTTCTTGCATAACTAAAATCCAAAACTCATCATTTTCGCATTAGAAATATTATTACAAGATTCATCAAATATCACAGGCATAGATTCCTCAATAACTAAAGTTCTCTTTTTGAAAACTCTATAAGCTTTACTAGTAGATGAATAACTAAGAAAAATACCCATATCCGTCTTCGAATCAAATTTTCCAAGCTTTTCTTTATGGTTCAAAATAAAACATTTGCAACCAAAAACTTTGAAAACCCAATATTTGAAATTTTATTATACTAAAGTTTTTATCTAAAGGGGTCTAATTAAAATTCTATTTGGAAACATAACAAACAGTATTAACGGCTTCCGCCAAAAAATATTTAGGTAAATCATACTCATTTAACATTGATCTAGCAAATTCTTATAAAGTACCGTTTTTCCTTTCAACCACAATGTTTTGTTAAGGAGTCCTGGGAGAGAAAAACCATTATCTTTACAAAAGTTTTCAAATGCTACATCAAATTCTCCTCCATGGTCCCTCCTAATTTTAGTAATTAAAAAAAAAAATTCATCTTGATCTCTTTTTACAAAACTAACAAATCTTTTCAAAACATCATTCATATGTCTTATCATCAAAACCTAAGTAAATCTAGAAAAATCATCAACTATCACAAGACATAGTAATTCCCTCCATATCTAACTATTTTAGAAGGGTCAAATAAGTCCATATGTAATAGTTGAAGAGTTTAGTAGTAGAATCACATTTTTAGATTTGAAAGAGGACTTAGTTTGCTTACCCATTTGACAAGGATTGCAAATTTTATCTTTTTTCAAATTTAAATTTAGGAAAACCTCTAACTAATGAATTTTTTGAGATATTTGAAATCAATTGCACACTAGCATGTCCTAATCTCCTATGTCATATCTAAGAGTTATCATGTAAAACGGAAAGACATTTATCATTTGTAAGACAATCATTTAAATCAATAATGTACACATTATCATCTCTATTTCCAACAAACAACACTTTTCTATCACTAACATTTTCAATTATGCAATTATTTTTATCAAATATAACTCTAAAACCTTTATCACATAATTGACTAAGGCTAAGTAAGTCATGTTTTAAACCATCAACTAAAATCACATTTTCAATAAGAGTACAAGAGTCATTAGCTATAGTATCCTTATCAATTATTCTATCCTTTCTTGTTGTCACCAAAAGTTACTAAGCCACTATCCTTCTTGGAAAGATTCACAAACTTGGATTGATTTTCCGTCATGTGTCTCGAGCAACCACTATCCAAGTACCACTTATTTTTATTGGAAGCTTTCAAACAAATCTAGAAATAAAAATATTCAAGATTGACATTTTGGTACCCATACTTGTTTGGGTCCTAGAAAGTTAGTCTTCACAAATTTAAAGATTCATTTCATGTATGCACAAATTTAAGGATTATTTCATGTTTGCATTCATATTAAAGACATTGTATTTAGATAAGTAACAAGAATAATATTTATGTCCAAACTTACCGCATGAGAAACAAACATCATGCAATAATTTGTTTCTTGGACTAAGTTTATGTATTCTATTTTCATAGAAAGTGTTAAGAGAATTTTTCAATTTAAAGCACTTAGGTCTTATATGACCTTCAACACCACAATAATGACATATAGGCACAAATCTAAATTTATCATACCGAGATACAAATTTACATGTGTTAGGTTTAGGCATAATAGGGGATGCTTTAACCAATATTGTTTTAGAATTTGGAGGGTAGAACATTCATCAATATAGCCTAATCCACTTTTATCACAATAAGGCTTATCTACTTCAATTATTTTATCTAATTTTTGAACATTTATAGTTAACTTTTTAATAGATTAGTTTTACCAAGTTTTTTTTGCATAGTATTTAATTCATTTTCAATTTAATTAACTCATCTTTTTCACAATAATCATGCTCAAGAAATTTAACTTTATCGATTAATACATTTTTCTCATCACAATCAAATACATGTTTTTCACAAAGTACATCAAATTTTATAATATTATGATATTCTCTTAAGTAAGAAATTTTATTTAATAAAGACTTATTTTCAATTATTAAACCCTTATATTTATGATATTCTCTTAAGTAAGAAATTTCATTTAATAAAGACTTATTTTCAATTATTAAACTCTTATATTTTTTTTAAAGCATAACATATTTTTTAACCAAGTTTTTCTAATTCAAGTTGCATAAAAAAAAAAAAAAACTTTAAATAATTCATCATAAGAAAGAGATTCAAGAATTGCTTCATCTTCTTGTTCATCCTCTTTGTCACTGCAAAAATTTGCTACTTATTCATCCCTTGCACTATCTCACTATCATCCTAAGTAGCGTTCATTGCTTTCTTTTTGAATTTCTTAGATGATTTGAGAAGAGTACAATTCGTTCTCATATGACCCGGCCTTTTACATTCATGGCATATTATCTCATCATTTTTGCTCTTTTCACCTTTTGATTCTTTTTGGTGGGTGAAATGTTTCTTATATTGTTTCTTCCTTTTGATGAAATTTTTATACTTACTTGTGAAGTAGGTAACATCATCTTCATCAAGGGCTTCCTTATCGTCGGAGTCAACTTCCAATGTGATGGACTTGGCTATACTTTTCTTCTTTTTGGATTCCTCTTCCATGTGCTCCTTCATGGTAATCTCATGTGTCATGAGAGAACCAACAAGTTCATCCAAAGGAAGCTTTGTGAGATCCTTTGCCTCTTGAATTGCCGTGACTTTTGCTTCCCAACTTTTAGGTAGAGACCTAAGAATTTTTCTTACATTTTCGGGAGTAGAATATATTTTTCTAAGATTTTTCAAAACATTTAGAATATTAGTAAATCTATTTAATATATCACCTATAGATTCATTTGCATCCATCGTAAATAGTTCATAATTATGAACTAACATGCTAATTTTTGTTTCTTTAACTTGATTTGTTCCCTCACGAGTTACTAGTTTTCCAAATTTCATATGCCGAAGAACACATAGATACTCTATTAAATCCATCGGCACAATAAAGACAATTTATAGCACTGGCATTAAAAGAACATTTTTTTCATATCATGCTCATCAAATTCCTCTTCTATTTTAGGTACTTCAATATTATTAACAATTTTTATTGGGAGGTAAGGGTCTTTACTAACATTTAACCATAATTTATAATCAAGCGATTGCAAATAAATTTTGATTGTAGCTGTCCAATAAGTATAATTTGTTTCATCCAAATAAGGAGACCTAGAGCTTAATTGTCCTCCACAAAAATCATTATTAACATCTAAGTTTGTCATAAGCACTAACAATAAAGTTTATATAAAAAATGTATAAGAGCAACCCGCTCTGATACCAATTGTTGGATCGGTATGACAACCTTAGAGGGGTGAATAGGGTTTTAACAATAAAACTATTTGAGCGTGATTAATTTTTTTTTAATCATGAAACTTTTTAGAAATAAGTAGAAGATGATAATTAATACAATAAAATAGAATTAAATAAGAAAGAGTTAGAAAATATAACGTAGTTTTATAGTTAGGTCAAACTCGACCTACTCCACTCCCCAAACGCCTCCTGAGAATTTAAATAAATTTTTCTGGACTCTTTCCTCGGATTAGAGCCCAACCGCTACATCGCTCTTTTTACAAGTTCAAGAGCAAACTCAATCATTTCCACCGCTCAGGATCAAACCAGTACAATTATTTGAATTTTGTAGGAACACACCACAACTCTCTACAAAGTAAATTTACAATTTGATCACTCACAACTATTTTTTCACAATACAATAAAAATCTCCTTCGAGAATAAGATTAAGAGAAATAAAATTGGAAGTTTGGATAGGGCAAGCTTTATAAAATTTGAGTTTGAAGAAATTATGGGAGTTATGTATTAAAATATGGGAAGAAGATGAGTTTAAATAGGGAAGAAAAGTGGTAAAAATAGGAATTAATATGTACAATTAAATTGTGTTAAATTGGGTTGGAGGAGAAAGGAAAGGTGGACCTTCAAAATTCAAAGTAAATATTAAGAAAATTTTACAAAATTATTTTTATTATTATTATTATTTTTTAAATATAATAATATAATAATAATAAATAATATTAATAAAAGTAATGTGAGTAGTTTTTTTTTTTTTTTTTTAATTCAAATGATATATGATGTATAAATAATTTTATTCCTATTTTTTTGAGTGATTAAAAACTCTAGCATTTGTTATCCAAAGTTCAAAGTGTCATACTTTGATTGGTCCATGATGTCAATTTAGCCACCACATCATCACGTCGTGTATCTTGTTTCGATTGTAACTTATTTGTTTTAGCTCTGATTTGAGTGATTGAAAAAGACCTTAAAATCATTATTACCAACCTTACGACAATTCAAAATACCGATAATTATTAATAACTAAGTGTAAGTTTGTTATTATCAAAACATTAATTAATTAATTTTAACTAAGTGTAGTTTGTTATCATCGAAACATCAATTAATTAATTAATTAAAATTAAATAATTTGAGATTAAGGGCCAAAAAGCCAACCATAGGATACCCTATTCATGGTACATGTGTAACTCTACAGTATCATGAGCCTTCTCATGACTATATTCGTATCATAAGTACTTGTAGTATCATGTAAGGAGGTGTTAAGGATAATATAACCAAATGAAATACTTTAATTATGAAAATTTCAAGTCTTAGTTAATAGTACAGGATTACATTGTCTTTATTGGAAATAGAAGTATCACGTGGCTTGAGTATTTTAAGAAATATTCCGTAAGTGACCCCATTTTTGGAGTTAGATGCAAACACATACAATCATGAGTGAGAACTATCATACCAGTCTATATTCCTTAGGCGGCTATCCTAAATGGATTAATTGGATGTGTATTTACAATTCTACACACGATTCACATATGCGAGTATAGATCCACCAGTCGGTTTACACACCTCCTCGTACCCTTTCATAGTCAGACGAGCATTCTCTAGGAGCTGTTGATGTCGGACACCCATTAAGAATAGCGACCGCCGCAACATTATAATAAATATAATGATCGTTTCCCTGCCTCGTAGTGTACGCGTCCGTACCATCATAAAAGAGGGGTATTTCTCCGGTGCATGAATACACAATGATGCATGAGGTTCGAACATTTTTATTCATTGTCATGTAAGACAACCCCTTCCATTTTCCTTCGTATCATATCATTTTCATCATAGGTTTCCATGCATAAATCGGAGTTGTGCATCATATCGACACATCTTATCTTATATCATTCATATCATGCATCGTGTCATATCATGTCATATCATACATATCTCATATCATCCAAATATCTTGTAACATCATATACTATATCGTCAAACATGTTACAACATAACATTTATCATATCATCAGTACATCACATCATAACACGTGTCATAATATTCATGTATCATCTCATAGTAGCATCGTATCATGGACATATCATGGATTTATCCTTTCATATCGTTTCATAAACATATCATAGTTATATCGTTTTATATATATATATATTTCATTGTCATATCCTTTCATAAATATATCACACATATTAATCATATGACACATGTAGAACCTCGAGCCACGTGTCCTCATACAAAACATCAATTTCTAACCATACCGATAGTCAGACCACTTACTTAGTTGACCTAGGTCGAAGCTACTACGACTCCTTGACGCTAGCTTAACGTTGATTTCTTAAATTTAATTCTGCCTAAGGAGTAACAATCGTAAATTAAAATTATACTATGAGAATTGGCTCACTTAGTTTTACATAAAATAATTTAAACTTACTCTTCGTAATTAAAACTAGCTAAGCTTAATTATGTGTAAATACTTTAAACTTGACTCCAAAAATTTTATCCAACTAAAATATAGTCATACTAACCTTAAACGCTTCTGAAAAATTGAAACTAAGAGGAAATGGTCCGAGCATATCAAACCCACGTATCAGACCCAAGCCAGATCAACCAAAATGTTGGCCTTGAGCCATCAGAAAGTGTTTTTTTCGATTGGCTCGAACGAGGATGATAAAATAAAGTGAAGGACCTACCTTTTAGACTGAAAGTCAACTCCCCACTTCTCAACTTAGGTCAAGTTAGGATAATTTTTTTTTCCCTTTCTAACTTTTGGGTTATTATAGAGTCCATATCCAATATTTGTAAGTAAGGCTTTTAATTGTTTGTTCCTTTATTATTATTTTTTATTTATAGTGTTTACTACTAGATTTAAGCTGTAATTAAAAAAAAAAAAAAAAACATAAACTAGATTTAAAGCAAAGTCATATTATACCAAATATTTCTGAGTCTCCTAAAGATCACAACAATATCTCCTAATTTTTTTTTTTTTATTTTATCATCGACTTATAAATTTATTTAAAAAATATCTTATTAAAATAAGATAGAAATTAACATGATGCTTAATGTATAAAACTTAGAAGCCATTCTTGATATTTGATATTCTTTACCCTACAACTTTATTATTTTGGATATTATTTATATAATAAGAAGTGTACAACTTTATTATTTTGGATATTATTTATTTAATAAGAAGTGTATAGTTAAACTTATTAAGAAAAATCAGCGCTTTCCCCTTACTTTTATTTTGATCCAAAATTGAACAAAAATCGTACTGAGGCTTACTTGGTAAAACAAGACAGCTACAGCTTACATGCACAAACGCGTTATCGCTTGAGCTATAAATAAGAGCCCTCCAACCATTGTTTTTCTCACCTTCTTTTTCAATATCACCAAATCAGAGGCTTCTTTTCCTATGAGTAAATGAAAATGGAAATGCCACAAGTAGCTGTTCCCTTGTTCACGTTGCTGCTTCTTTGTTTAGCATGCAACGCCCAACTTTCGTCTACCTTTTACGACCAAACTTGTCCTAATGCACTCACCACAATTCAAACTGTTATTAGGCAAGCAATTTCTCATGAACGTCGAATGGCAGCATCTCTCATTCGCCTTCATTTCCATGATTGCTTCATTCAAGGGTGTGATGCATCAATATTACTTGATGATACTCCATCTATGATTGGTGAAAAAAATGCAGCGCCAAACATAAATTCTGCTAGGGGTTATGAGGTGATTCATAAGGCCAAGAGTGAGGTTGAAAAGATTTGTCCCGGCGTTGTATCTTGTGCGGATATTCTTGCTGTGGCTGCAAGAGATGCTTCGTTTGCTGTGAGTATTGCTTCATTTGTATGCATGGTTTATGCTCAAATGTTATGGAGTTATTTTACTAATATTGTCATATACCGTTAAAAAAATTAGGTTGGCGGTCCATCTTGGAAAGTAAAACTTGGAAGAAGAGACTCTACCACTGCAAGCAAAACTCTTACCGAGAGAGAGTTTTCAAATTTTCAAGTGGGTCTTGAAGGACTTATCTCAATTTTTGCAAACAAAGGTCTTAGTATAAGAGATATGGTTGCACTATCAGGTAATTAAATTTAAACTTTTTGAGTACAAGAAAATATAATATATGCATGGACCTTTATTAAGCATTTTCAGGTTTACTTTATTGCAGGTTCTCATACTATAGGACAAGCCCGATGCCTCTTTTTCAAGAATAGAATATATAATCAAAGTAATATTGATGCAGGATTTGCTAAAATTCGCCGTAAAAAATGTCCAACATCAGAGGGAAATAACAATTTGGCACCTCTAGATTTGGTCACACCCAATTCTTTTGACAATAACTATTTCAAAAATCTTATACAAAAGAGGGGTTTGCTAGAAACCGATCAAGTCCTTTTTAGTGGAGGATCAACCGATCATATTGTTACGGAATACAGTAGAGATCCAACCGCATTCAAATCTGACTTTACCAGTGCAATGATCAAAATGGGAGACATTCAGCCTCTAACAGGAATAGAAGGGCAAATAAGAAATATATGTAGTGTGGTGAACTAAATTTATTTCTGTCACCTCAGGGTAATATAATGTTAAAACGGGAGGGTTATTATGTGATCAAAGAGATGAATGTAATGCTTTATCAAAGTTGTATAAGATCCTAAATAAATTTAAAGTAAAAATGGCAAAAGAGTCTTTCTTTATTTTTTATTTTTATTTTTTATTTTTAATTTTGACTAAATTTGAGAAGAAATCTCAGCCTATATAGAAACTAAAAATAAGGTAAGAATTTTCAAAAAGAAATTTAGATTTTTCTAAATAAAATATTAAAAATATGGAAAATTGACGAGAGGCCTTGAATTTTTTAGAAATGGTAAAATGGTCTCACTCATTAAATCCAGCATGCATATTCATTTTATATTGGGATGTCAAAAAAAAACTTGAGATATTTTGAGATCTAACCATTGGATCATTCCCAAATTGGGACTAGGACCCTCACAAAAACGTAACGTGATGTTAGTGAAGTCATGAATAAAGTATACTCTTCCTCGTTTGAATTTATGCTTTAAAACCTAATTAATTATTTAATCTTTAATAATAATTTTGATTGTTTTATTTGTATTTTAATATTATTCATTAGATGAAAAATCTAAGATTATTAGTATAATCTATAAGAGTACGTTGTTACATACGAGAGAGAATCATGTTCAAGTAATAACTTAATGGGTCTATAATACATAGATAAGGTTGGGTGTCTTATTTTGGTAACACTGTTGATACGACCCACTTTGTAATTGTTACAGACGATTTGGTCTAAATCGTTCGTGTAGAGACATGTGAACGGAGGTATCCTAAAAAATGAGTTTGTATAAGAATTGACCATTAAATATTTAATCTCTCTTTCTAAATCCATTAATTGAGAAAATTAATATTTCACAAAATCATCATATGCGACTCGATCTTAATAACTTTTGCTTGTGAGGGTTTGTCCTGCGATTTGCATGGGTGCTAATGAATTTTTATAGCTGACTGAATAATGTTTACCATTTTGGGGACTTGACCAAATAGGGAGCTGAAAACATAATTTTATGAGATTGAACTCACTACTTTCGCTATAGGAAAAGTAGATGAGCAATTCTCTTAAACGTTGACTTCAAGACTTAAGACATAGAGCCTCACTTCTATGGTTGTGTCAGAAGATGTTTTAAGATGAGAAATAGAGGACCTCATGCATGTTGTGTGTACATAAGCATCAGGATACTTCCCATTTATGATGATGAGTGTGGACACGCACGTTATGATGATGACGATGATCATGTTGATCATGACACACAGGACTGACCCCAGACGTCGCTACAGACAGTTAGCTCGACCATGATGGGTCCAGGGGGTGCGAATCGCTTGGAGATTCACTCACACGTGTAGGTCGTGTATAGAGAAGTACTGCACATCCATAGTTAGTCCGGACTGGAGGTCACCCCTAGTATGAAATATAGATAAGTCCCTAGAGCATGATTGCATGTGTTTGCATTTTAGCATGGCCCCTATAGTGGGTCACTTACTGAGTATTCTCTGAAATACTCAGGCCGTGTGCCACATCATTTTTCAAGTAAATGTAAGGCGCCAATGTATGGATGACGGTGACATCACAAGCAGAGATCATGACACGTACATAGGATAGATGCATATTTAAATTTCTAGACTTAGGATAGGATAAGTTGTCTTGCATTTCATATGTTTTAATTATTTCATATTTGTTTTTATTTTAAATTTCAGATGAAATTGTTTTAATTTTTTTGAAATTTATGTTGAGGTAACAAATTTCTGATAGTTATTTTTTGTTGTTATTAGTTGAGTCGTACGTTTCATGTATTTTTATATAAAAGACATTGAACCCTATGAATAAAAGATGATCATTTTTGGTACATTTGTAAGTCTCTGAAATTTACAGCTTTCATTTGGTATCATAGCAGAAAAGGATCCAAGAAAGTGATCCAAGAAAGTGATCCAAGAAAGAAAATGAGCAGCGACAAAACACTCACCAAGATTCCACAGTTTGATGGTCACTATGACCATTGGAGTGAACTGATGGAAAACCTCTTGCGTGCCAAGGGTTTGTGGAGTCTAGTGGAAGAGGGTTACACCGAACCGGCAGAGGGAATCGAAGTGACTGCAGCGCAGAAAAGAAATCTTGATGAGTTCAAGATGAAGGATCATTAAGTGAAACACTACCTGTTCCAAGCAATTGATCGGGTTGTGTTTGAACAGATCTTGAATCGCAAAACATCCAAGAACATTTGAGATTCGATGAAGAAAAAGTTTGGAGGCAACGAAAGGGTGAAGCGGTCTCTTCTCCAAACTTTAAGAAGAGATTTTGAGGTTCTTGAAATGAAGAACAAAGAACACATCAATGATTATTTTTGAAGAGTAATGGCTGTCTCCAACAAGATGAGAAGCAACGGAGAAGACATGTCAGATTCGAAGATTGTTGAGAAAATACTTCGAACTCTGACTGACAAATTCACATACGTGGTGGTAGCCATCGAGGAGTCAAAAGAGACAAGAAAGATGACGATTGACGAACTGCAAAGCTCTCTGTCTGTACATGAAAAGAAATTCAAGAAGATCAGTCATGAAGAAGGCGATCGAGCTCTCAATGTCAGAGGCAGAGGCAGAGGATCATACAAAGGTCGAGGCAGGGGCAGAGAACGCTCATTCAACAAAGCAACAATCGAGTGTTACAACTGCCACCAACTTGGACATTTCCAATATGAATGTCCAATTAGGTACAATGGAGCACATTTTGCAGAGATCGAAGAAAAGGATGAAGTTATTCTCATGACATATGTGGAGCTTCAAGGCACTAAAAGAGGAGATGTGTGGTTCGTGGATTCTGGGTGTTCAAACCATATGTGTGGAGAAAGAATATGTTCTCAAGCTTCGACACTAGCTTCACACATAATGTCAAGCTTGGGAACAATCACAAACTGATGGTTGGTGGGAAAGGAGCAGTTAAAATAATACTTAAGGGAATAAGCTATGTGATCAACGATGTGTATTATATTCCGGAACTGAAGAACAACCTGCTTAGTGTTGGACAACTTCAAGAAAGGGGTTTAGACGTGCTATTCAAAGGAGGAGATTGAAACACATGCAACATTTTTCATCCCTCAAGAGGAAAAATAGCAGAATCTATTATGAGTGCTAATAGGATGTTTATCCTGTTGGGTGAATCAAATAACAAAACAAAGAAGGAGAGATGTCTGCAGGTTGATATCTCAGACAAGGCAGAGCTGTGACACCATCGATATGGGCATCTCAACTACAAGGGACTTCACACATTATGCAGTAAAGAGATGGTTGTGAGTTTACCTGAAATTGAAGATGTGAAAACTATCTGTGAGACGTGTGTCAAAGGGAAACACCACCGTGTTCCATTTCCGAAGCAGAGCAAGTGGAGAGCCACTGAAAGATTGCAGCTTATCCACTCTGATCTCTGTGGCCCGATCAATCCACCATCAAACAGTCAAATAAGGTACTTTATAAGCTTTATTGATGATTTCTCGAGAAAAACATGGATATATTTTGTGCTAGAAAAATCAGAAGCATTTCATCAGTTCAAGACATTCAAAGCGTTTGTAGAAAAGCAAACTGGATTGTTCATCAAATGTCTAAGAACAGATAGAGGAGGATAATACAATTCAATTGCGTTCAAGGAATTCTGTAAAGCGCATGGAATCAAAAGACAGCTGACCACCGCCTTCACACCTCAGCAAAATGGTGTTGCTGAACGCAAAAATCGTACAATCATGAACATGGTGAGAGCAGCGTTATTAGAGAAGGAGGTACCAAAATTTTTCTGGTCAGATGCTGTGCAATGGGTGAATCACATTCTTAACAGATCTCCTACACTCATTGTAAAAGATATGACTCCGGAAGAGGCATGAAGCGAAAGAAAGCCATCGGTCGAACACTTTAAGATTTTTGGATGTATCGGATATGTTCATATCCCTGATGTTAAAAGAAGCAAGCTCGATGACAAAAGCGTGAAGTGTGTTCTGTTAGGTTTCAGCAGTGAATCCAAGGCCTTTAAGATGTTCGATCCAGTGGAGAAAAAGGTTCACATCAGCCGAGATGTGATATTTGAGGAAGATAAGAAGTGGAATTGGGAAGATGTTGGTTATTCTTGTGAAGAAAGCATTGAACTTGAGTGGGAAAATGATTATAAAAATGTTGAGAATGCGGAAGAATACACTGATGACGTTCCTTCACCAAACGATCCACCAATTGGAGAAACAATAGCAATAACGGGCAGGGTGAGAAAACCACCAATCTGGTCTGCAGATTATATCACAGGAGAAGTGTAACCACCCTAATATTTTACCTATTTTGTCTAAGGTCATTAATACACTTTGAAATGCGGAATAAACATTAAGTGGGCCATGTATCATTAATGCGGCTTACACTCGCCTTTTATTACCTCGTGAAAGAAAAATACAAGGGAAAGAAAGGAAAAAGAACAAAACCAAAATAAATCTCTTATCCTACCCTAAGGTTTATTATGCAAATACAATTCAACCTATACTAGCCTAAACTAATCACCCAAAACGAATTCAACTTATACTAACCTATACTATGAAGGGACAAAAAGAAAGATGACTGCCCTATGCATGTGCCACGGTCCCGGGGTGAAAGATGCCGCCGACGATCTCACATGGGTGTCTTACCCTTATCTGGAAAAAAAAGATATAGCACGAGGCTTGAGTATTTCTAGAATACTCAGTAAGTGACTCCCCTATCGGGGTTATGCAACAATCACAAGCAATGAAATGATGGGACCTATCTTTCGTTTCGTTTCGTTTTTTTCCTACGGTGCTGTCCTAACAGGTAACTCTGGACGTGTACCATATACTCTACACACAGCCCATATGTGCGAGTATGGGCTCACCAGCTAGTTCGCACACCGCTGGGCCACTTTCATTACCCGGTGGGCATACTCTGGGAGCCTCTTATGCCGGGACCCGTTAGAACTAGTAATCGTCACGGCAGCGTTACGCGAGGCATAACGATCGTTGCCCTGCCATTGGGTGTACGCGTCCGTACCCTCGTGATGGAATGGGGGTATCCCCCCAGATGCATGAACACACACAATGCATGAGGTCCCCATTAATACTATATTATCATTAGTGAACATAACCCCTCAGTTGCGTTCCATGCAAACATGTCAACCTCGTTCCCTATTTATGTACCATACATAACTCTATTGGGGTTTTGTTCTCATGTATCTACCTTATTTCATGTCATACAATTCATGCAATTAATATTCAACATTCCACACAATCATGTCACAACCATTCAAGAACAACTTAACGTCACATGCATTACATATCGTATCAGATTACAAAGCATACATAGCATACATAGCATACAATTACGTTCACATAGGTACGTATTTAAACACACAATTCAATGCACTATTTAATGACACGTGCGAAACCACGGGCACGTGTCATCACACAACAACAACGCGTAATCCTACGACGGGGTGAGCCACTTACTTGGTAGGCCTTAGTCGAAGTACTCCCTAAAATATAACGTAAGCTCCTAGCTCCTCGTAAAACGTCCTATGCTTCCGTGGGTGGTTGGTTCCTATTGGATCATTCAACACCTTCGTTAGTATTTCACAATTATCATAAATATCCAACTTGCAATTGTGACATACGTCCTTAAAATGGTCTAATTTACCTTAAACGGGGCCGAAACCAGGTCCGGGAGGGTCGGAACAGTGACAAACGGGTCGAAAACAGGTTTCTCGAGCTGGATAAGCCGCCGGAGCCGAGAAGCCGCCGTCGAGCCGAGGGGTGTCGCGCTGCCGAAGTGACACGTGGCACCACCAGAGAGCGACACGTACAACGGTCCGGGTCGAGGCGCGGGTTTTCGGGTCGAGCGTGCGGGTCTGGGTTGGCCGCGAGCGACGGGTCGCCCCAAGCTGGAGGCAGTGTAGGTGGGCTGGGCCTTAACTGGTTTTCTCGGCTGGGCCGAAACGTTTTGGGCTGCGGGAGGTTTCGTCGACCGAATTGGGTCAGCGTGGGTTGGGTTCAGTTCGGGTTGCAGGGTCCGACGTTCGGGTCGGACTTCGTCTTCTTCGCCCGGCTTCCTCGCCGATTTCCGGCGACTGTCCTCTCCCTCCGTGACGTCGCTTCGCCGTCCTTTTTCCCTCCCTTTTCTCCGTTTTCGAGTCTCCTTCTTCCCCTAATCTCGTTTTTGGGATTGGTTTGGAACGTTACGGCCTAACACTCCCGGATCTGAGAGGGTTTGGGGATCCGACGCTCTATCTTCCTTGCCGGCGGTGTACAACGTGTAGGACTCGCCCAAATCTATCCCCGATGTATGTAAAAGGCTCTGGGATTACTTTCGTTACGTGAAATTGAAGTTTGACGTCGATTTCGTAAGGTTTGGGCCTCGCCGGAGTTTCGTCGGCTTTTTCCTCTTCCTTCGTTTTTCCCTTTTTCCTTTTCCTTTTTCCTTCCTTGCAGGTGCTCTCGGGGTGGCTGAAGGTCGGGTTCGTGTTTCCTCCGCGATCCCGACTTCGCCCTCCCTTTGTGGGTCGTGTGCGAACGAAAACTCCGGCGTTCGCCGGAGTTTTCGGTCCTGCCGATGACTCGCGGTTTTTTTTTTTTTTTTTTTTTATCCGTTACAAGAAGGGCTATCAGATACAGAGGAAGAAGCAAACATGGCTAGAGTCGAGATTGAAACTCTAACTTTCATGGCCATATCAGATCCGACCAGTTTTCAAGAAGTCGTAGGACATCAGAAATGGAAACAAGCGATGGATGCTTAGATACAGTCCATCGAACGGAACCACACGTGGTCGCTGACTGCACTTCCCGTTGGAGCCAAGGCTATTGGGGTTAAGTAGATTTACAAGACCAAATTAAATGAACTTGGAGAGGTAGACAAGTACAAAGCTCGGCTGGTTGAAAAAGGGTATGCTCAAGAGTACGGAGTAGATTACACAGAGGTATTCGCACTAGTGGCTTGAATGGATATAGTGAGGATGATCATTGTTGTAGCAGCACAAAAAGGATGGGGAATCTATCAGCTCGATGTCAAATCTGCTTTTCTACATGGTGAGCTGAAGGAAGATGTATTTGTTGAACAACCACAAGGTTATGAAGTAGCAGGGAAGAAGGACATGGTTTATAAGCTGCAAAAGGCTCTTTACGAACTAAAACAAGTGCCTAGAGCTTGGTTCAGTCGCATTGAGGCTTATATCGTCAAGGAAGGTTTTGTAAGCAGCTCTAGTGAACAAACATTATTCATCAAACAAAAGGGAGGTAAAATTCTAATTGTGAGCATTTATGTTGATGATCTATTGTTCACTAGTAATTATGAGGAGTTGTTGAATGAGTTTAAGCGCTCCATGATGGATGAATTCGACATGACTGATTTGGAGAAGATGAGATATTTTCTTGGCATTGAAGTGATCCAGAAGGCTGATGGCATCTTTATATGTCAAAGAAAATATGCTGCTGAGTTGATCGAGAGATTTGGGATGCAAAATTACAACTCTGTTTGCAATCCAATAGTCCCTGGACAACAAATTGGCCGAGATGAAGCTGGTGTGAAGATCGATTCAACACTATATAAGCAAATGGTGGGCAGCTTAATGTATCTCATGTTGTAAATTGTCATAAGGTCCTATTCTTTAGGACTAATTAGTCCTATTCTTCTTTGGAGCTTTAAGTTTCTTTCTGGTGATATTTTTAGGTTCAACCAAGATTGTAAAGGCTATATAATGCCATGCTTAGAATTAATATAAACAGTACTTGAGATCAAAAATTCTTGGTGTCTCTTTGTGTAATTCCGTTGATTGGTGTTGTGAGTACATTTGTTCCGCTTTCGAAGCACAAGTGGTATCAGAGCTTGATTGTGGTATTTGGGGTATTGTGAAAGTTTTGGCCTCATCGACCACTAGACGTACTCACAATCGTGCTTATTTTCTTGAAAATCAATTTTCAAGAATTGTGTTCTTTAGTTACATCCAGATTAATTATTGCAAATGGCAGAATCATCTGGAATTAAATCAAGGCGTGGATTGAGATTTTTGAGTTCCAATCTCGAAGTAGAGAAATTTGATGGAACCAATAATTTTGGTGTTTGGCGATGCGAAGTTAGCGATTTGCTGATCATGCAAGACCTTGATGTTTCTCTCCAAGAGGAGATGCCTGAAGACATGACAGACGCCGAATGGACGAAATTAAATCGACAAGCTTGTGGAATTATTCGATCCTGTCTTGGTAAGGATCAGAAATATCCATTTATGAAGGTTACCATGGTGAAAGAACTATGAGACAAGCTTGAGGCGAAATATATGAAGAAGAGTGTGGAAAATAAACTCTATTTGAAGAAGAAACTCTTCCGTTTTGACTATAAGAAAGGTATCTCAATGGCCGAGCATTTGGATGATTTTAACAAAATCATCACTGATTTGCTCAATCTAGATGTTACAATTAATGACGAAGACAAGGCGTTGTTGCGGTTGAATTCTTTGCCGGAATCCTACGAGTTTTTAGTAACCACCCTACTACATGGACTCACTGATCTTGTTTTTTAAGATGTTTCAAATGCCTTAATGAATAATGAGGTGCGAAAGAGGGAAAAGGAGGCATATCAAGACCCTAGCACAAATGTTCTCACTGCTCGTGGAAGGACTTCTACTTGAAAAAAGAGCGAACGTGGAAAGTCTCGAACAAAGTCGAGAGGTAGATCTGATAATTAGAGAAAACTTGATAAAAATAAGTGTGCATATTGTTGACAGAAAGGCCATTGGAAGAAAGATTGCCCGATCTTAAAAGAAAAAGGGGTCGAAGTCCAATGTGGTTAGAGATGATGACACCGATACAGATAATGCCTTGACGATCTCTTTATCTGTCAGCCAAACCAGTGAATGGATTCTTGATTCTGGGTGCTCCTATCATATGTGTCCCAACAAAGAGATGTTTTTGGACTTCAAAGAGTTCAATGGTGGAGTTGTCTATATGGGCAATGATAGTACTTGCAAGATGATGGGAATCGGCTCAGTACAAATCAAGATGTTTGATGGGGTTATACGAAAACTCAATGATGTGAGGTGTGTCCCTGACTTGAAGAAAATTTGATTTCCCTTAGCGTTTTGGATGCAAGTGTTATCGCATCATTTTGGAATGAGGAAATTTGAAAGTAGCTCGTGGAGCTTTGGTGGCAATTAAAGAAACTAGAAGAGGTAGCATATACTACCTCAACGGAACCATAATAATTGAGCATGCTGCTGTGGCAAGTTTGAAAGAACAAGACATATCGAAATTATGGCACATGAGACTTGGGCATGCTGGTGAGAAGGCGCTTCAAACATTGGTGAACCAAGGAGTCCTTAAGGGTGCCACAACTGGTAAAATTGATTTCGGTGAACATTGTATATTTGGTAAACAAAAAAAATGTAAAGTTTGGTACAGCTATACACCAAACAAATGACATTTTGGATTATGTTCACACTGATGTATGGGGTCCCACGAAGAATGTCTCATTGGGAGGAAAGAGGTGGTTTGTCACCTTTATTGATGACTACTCGATGAGAGTTTGGATCTATCCCATGAGGCACAAAAACGAGGTTCTCCAAATCTTCCTAGAGTGGAAGAAAATGGTAGAGAATCAGACGGACAGGAAAATCAAAAAGCTGAGATCAGACAACGGAGGATAATATACTTATGATCCATTCCTTAAAGTATGCCGAGATGAAGGGATCGTTCGACACTTCACTGTTCCTGGTAAGCCACAACAAAATGGAGTTGCTAAGAGAATGAACCAGACATTAATAGAGAAGGTTCGATGCATATTATCTCAAGCTGGATTGAGTAAGGCATTTTGGGCTGAGGCTCTCAGTTATGCAGTTCACTTGGTGAATCGTTTATCTGTTTATGGAAATGGTGGGAAAACTCCGCTTGAGGTATGGTCGGGTACTCCTATTAGTGATTATGATAAATTGCATGTGTTTGGGTGTCCTGCTTATTATCATGTGACGGACTCAAAGCTGGATCCTAGAGCAAAAAAAGCCAAGTTTATGGACTTTAGCAAAGGCGTGAAGGGTTATAGGTTATGGTGTCCAGAAACAAGTAAGATTGTTAATAGTCGAGATGTGACATTCGATGAGTCTGGAATTTTTTTGCAGAATGAAAATAATGACAAGGCATTGAAGCAGGTGGAGAAGGTGGTGTTCTCTCCTGATATGGTTGCTCCTACTGAAGAACCTATTGATCAGGTAGATAATAACTCTAATGTCTTAGAATAGGAGGAGCAAAGCCTTGTAAATGAAAGAGTGGAGGAATCTGAGTCCATCGCCAAGAATAGACCACGAAGGAAAATTCGAAAACTTGCAAGGTTTGATGATATGATAGCATATGCTTTCCCTTTGATTGATGGAGTTCCCAACAACTACAAAGATGCTATCTAGAGCCCGGATAGATTGCACTGGCAAGAGGCTATGAATCAAGAGATAGCATCATTGGAGATAAATCAAACTTGGGATTTAGTACAACTTCCAAAAGTAAGAAGGAAATTGGTTGTAAATGGGTTTTTGCAAAAAAGGAAGATTCTTCTGGTATACGTTATAAGGCTCGACTTGTGGCTAAAGGCTATGCACGAAAGGAAGGTATTGATTACAATGAAATTTTCTCACCTGTGGTAAAACATTCTTCCATTCGAATTTTGTTGTCTTTGGTTGCTCAATTTAATCTTGAGCTTGTACAACTCGATGTAAAAACTACTTTTTTGCATGGAGATTTGGAAGAAGAAATATATATGGCGCAACCGGTTGGTTTTCGAGTAGTTGGACAGCAACATTTGGTATGCAGATTGAAGAAATATTTGTATGGGCTGAAGCAATCTCCTCGCCAATGGCATAAAAAGTTTGATCATTTCATGGTAGAGCATATGTATACTCATAGTCAATTTGATCATTGTTTGTATTATCGGTGTCTTGATGATGGATCGTTTATCTATTTGCTCTTATATGTTGATGATATGTTAATTGCTTCAAAGAGACCGGTGGAGATTGATAAGCTCAAAGATCAGCTTTCTAAAACATTTGAAATGAAAGAATTAGGCAATGCAAAGAAAATACTTGGAATAGAGATAGAGCGAGATCGGAAAAAAGGTACAGTCTGGTTGACTCAGTCTCAATATCTACACAAGGTATTGTCAAGATTTAGTTTGAATAATTCAACCAAACCCGTTGGTACTCCACTTGCTCCTCATTTCTAGCTCAGTGCTTCCATGTGTCCAAGTTCTGACGATGACAAAAGGTATATGGAGAATATTCCTTATACAAATGTTGTTGGTACTTTGATGTATGCTATGGTATGTACTCAACCTGATCTTTCACACGCAGTAAGCATGGTGAGTCGTTATATGCATAATCCTGGTAAAGAGCATTGGCAGGCTGTCAAATGGATTCTTAGGTACATTCTTAGTACTATTGATGTTGGTATTAAGTTTCAAAAACAAGAAATGTTTAATCTTGACAACCTTGTAGTTGGTTATGTGGATTCTGATTATGCTGGTGATTTGGATAAGCGACGATCTACTATGGGTTATTTATTTACTATGGCCGGTGGACCTGTTTGTTGGCGTTCAACATTGCAGTCTACTGTTGCATTGTCTACCACCGAAGCAGAGTATATGGCAGTAACGGAAGCTTTTAAAGAAGCTATTTCGATGCATGGTTTGATCAATGACTTGGGTATTTTGCAGGAACATATAGATGTGTTTTGTGATAGCCAGAGTGCTATTTGTTTGTCAAAAAAATTAAGTCCATCATGCTCGTACTAAACATATTGATGTTCGTTTTCACTTTATTCGAGAAATTATTAGTGAAGGAGACATTCGTTTATTAAAAATTGGAACTGCTGATAACCCTGCTGATATGTTGACAAAGGTGATCGCTCGTGAAAAGTTCTGGCATTGTTTGGATTTCATCAACGTCGGAAGAAAGAAGTAGTGTGTTGATGTGGTAGCAACCAAATCAGTTATCAACTTGGAGATCTTATGACAAGGTGGAGATTGTTGTAAATTGTCATAAGGTCCTATTCTTTAGGACTGATTAGTCCTATTCTTTGGGGCTTTAAGTTTCTTTCGGCTGATATTTTTAGGTTCAACTATGATTGTAAAGGCTATATAATGTCATGCTTAGAATTAATATAAACAGTACTTGAGATCAAAAAATTCTTGGTGTCTCTTTGTGTAATTCCGTTCATTGGTGTTGTGAGTACATTTGTTCCGCTTTCGAAGCACAACATCTCACAGCCACACGACCTGACTTGATGTTTGTGGTAAGTCTTATTAGTCGTTTTATGGCAAATCCTACTGAGTTGCACTTTGCTACTGCAAAAAGAATCATGAGGTACTTGAAGGGAACTCTAGAATTTGGGATATGGTATCAACGTCAAGGGAAGAGTGAACTCTTAGGCTACACCGACAGTAACTATGCGGGAGATGTGGATGACAGTAGGAGCACTTCAGGCTATGTTTTCTTAATGAGTGGAGGAGCTGTGGCATGGTCCTCAAGGAAGCAACCAATCGTCACGTTGTTAACTACTGAAGCAGAGTATGTAGCAGCAGCTACATGTGCCTGTCAAGCCATTTGGATGAAAATGATATTGAAAGAAATCGGGCATGAACAAGATGAAGAGATGATTCTGTTTTGTGACAACACGTCCACTATCAAGTTATCAAAAAATGCAGTCATGTACGGAAAGTCAAAGCACATAACGGTTTGATACCATTTCTCAGAGAATTGACAAAGGAAGGTGTAATGATCGAGTTTAGTTCAAGGGAGGAAGGGTTGAGGTAGCAATTATTTTTTCTTGTTATTAGTTGAGTCGAAAGAGGATCATTCTGAGTACATTTGTCAAGTCTCTGAAATTTACAACTTTCAATTTATGCTATTTTATGATGTCGTTTTTAAAAGTATATTCCGCATGTGAGCTAAGTATGAGATGTTATCGCATATGAGCTAAGTATGAGACTAACAACTCTGAGTAAGAAGAAATTTAGGGTCGTTAAAATTTTATTTTTATGTTCCCTTGAATTTTACTTCTTTGAATTCTAGATCGAAATTCTTAATTTAAAAAGTTCAGATCTACAAGTAAAAGAGGAACTGGAGATCTAAGTGAAATCTTTTGAACCCCTTGCTATATATATCAATGGGGAGGAATCCATTTGATGACTCAAATACTTTACAGAACAAAGAGTTCACCAGAGCAATAGCAACAATCGTACCTAGTAATCCTTGATGGAGACGAATGAACAAACATAGAAGAAGAAGCTAGGCCTAACAACCTAACGACCAACAGCAGTCGATATGTAAAACTTAAACCTTGAACTTAAATCTGGTAAGATTTAACAGCTTTGGTCAAATGTTAATTATAGATTCCTAATATTTCTATCTCCATATTCAAAAAAATAAATCTGAGTCATTGGAACAGTGTTGTATCAAAATTATAGAAGCAACAGAAATAGTCTCAACATCTAATTTATCATCATATTAAAACACCAAATATTAAACAAAAATAGTCTTAGAATCATGACTACAATACTCAACTCTTAAACCGTAACGGCTGCTTGGTTGGCAAGCCTCTTCCTGGCTTCTTCAATGATGGATAGTTTTATACCCTTGCCCTTGGGAAGGGACACCCATGGCTTTGTCCCCTTCCCAACCGTGAACACATTGCACAGCCGAGTTGCAAATTCATGCCCGGTAGCATCCTGAATGTGAATTGTCTCGAAGCTTCCCTTGTGCTTCTCCCTGTTTTTAATTACTCCAACTCGTCCTCTATTTCTTCCACCAGTCACCATCACAACGTTTCCCACGTCAAACTTGATGAAATCAGCAATCTTGTTTGAGTCAAGGTCTAGCTTGATGGTGTCGTTTGCCTTGATCAAGGGGTCGGGATATCGAATTGTTCGTCCATCGTAAGTGTTCAGATAAGGAATTCCCTTCTGCCCAAACTGCACTGACCGAACTTTACACAGCTTAAACTGCAAAATCAATGACAACAGACAAACTCATTACTTCGGAGGATTTGGAATTAATTTCCCTTCTTGAATCTCACATGATAATAATCAAGGTGAAAAACAGCTAACTTCCATAAATCATAGAAAAAAATGCACAATGGTTTGAAAAACATGATATTTTCCATCTGGACAAGTTTTAAGACCTCTGATTGCAATTGCATTTAATTTCCTCTGAATCCTGACAGTCTACATTCTATACAACAGGAATTGTAGTGACAAACATATCAAACTTCGTCATAAAAGAACAATAGCTAACCTTAGCCTCTTCATCCCTGACTGAGTGAAGACGGAATCGGCCTTTTGTGTCGTAGAGAAGCCGGAAATTCTCGTTTGTTTTGGGAATCGACACAACATCTAAAAAACAAAAGCATCATGCTTAAAATGTACATAAAAAAAATGAATGGATTGCATATTAAGCAATTAAGAGACATTGGATGAAAACAGTACCATGGTCAAGAGAATGATTTAGATAAGAGCAGACAATCAAGTCATTGGAACACATTCTATTATCAGGTTACTGTTATGTATCTCGTTTGCAAATAGTAATTTGCCTAGAAAGATATGCGCATTTGTGGGACTTATGAACAATGGTGAATAAGTATTGAAACTGAAATAATAGTATGCATGCAAAGGTTGAGATCAGCATACCCATGAACCCAGCAGGGTACGTCTTGTCTGTCCTCACCTTCCCATCAACTAAAACATGTCGTTGCATCAAAATTGAAATTACCTCACGGTATGTGAGAGCATATTTCAATCTGTTACGCAATATCAAAATCAGTGGGAGACATTCTCTTGATTTATGAGGTCCAGATGAAGGTTTGGGGGCCTACAAAGGAATTAAAAAGGTAGAACTAAATGTCATCAATAAGTTTGTCCAAAAAAAAAATGTAAACTGAAATGGAAACTAGAAATTTCACTCACAAATGCACCACCGAGTTTGTCGAGCATCCAATGCTTTGGAGCATTGAGCCTCTTCAAATGCTTCTTCAATCCTCTTGCCTATCAAAGTCTCAGACATTAATTTCATGGAAAAGTTATCAATTTTGAATAAGAAAATGAAAGTAAACAAAAATATGTGGATGAACATCTTGCAAAAACTATTATACCGTGCATATTTCTGGGATTGTAGGAAGACCGAACTATTTGTAATTTTTTTTTTTTACTAAACAGATTCCATGCCTTTTTTCCGTCACAGCCTTGGACACAACACGATTAAATTCTATGATGGACGGTTCCAGAACCAAACTCAACCACTCTCTAGGACACATAATTCCTATTAGCCGAGGCCTTTGCGGTGGCCATTTCACAGGGTATACCTCACAATAAGCATCACTCTTATATCGAGACACTTCAAAAATCCAGAACTAACAAATCAGCAGTCTCACAAATCTCATATTACAGAAGAAAAAAATCCAAATGAAGATGGAAACAACAATATAGAACATATTAAAGGAGAACGTCAATGGAGACATCAACCAAAGGAGAAAAGAGAAGAGTTGATAAAGAGATCAACTGACCATATCCTCAAAACGAAGTTGGAAAGAGCAACGCCCTTGAGTGAGGTTGCCACCGGCGCCTTCGGGGAGAGAGCTAAAGCTTCTGCAGAGGCGAACAAGAGAACTGTTGAAAGGGCGGTAATACGTTATATGAAAGCCTGAGTAGGAGAAGAATATTGGTTATTCGAGGAAGAGGGAGAGGAAGGGGACTGAATTTAGGGCAAAGTTTTTGGGCCAATAAACTGGGCTGGCAAGGAAAAATTGGGCTGGGCATTGTTGAAAAACTGGATGGACATGTTTTGGGCTATAGGCTTACGGCAGAACCAGGTGAATGTAAAAGGAAAGGGTTTTAAAAAAATACAGAATTTACCACACATACGATTCTATTTTATTTACTGATTTCCAATTCTATTCCACGATGTTTAATTATTTCAAAATTGTCATTTGAGTATAATTTTCCATAATTTCTTTCAATTTAAAACCACGAGAACTTTCCCAAAATGAGTCCAATTAATTGCAAATACCAAAATGAGTCCAATTAATTGCAAATATAACATCACTATTATATTCCATTTGAACATAGTTAATGGATGAGACATGTTTTTTTAGTTGGAAAGAATATATCTAACTAATCGAATATTTTATTAAAATCAAGGTCGTTATTATATGCATAATATATCTATAATGTACAAAAAAAAAAATTATAAATATTTTATAGACGATATTATGTACTTAAATATTCGTAGAGTTTATTTCAAATAAAAGTAAATATCAATAAAAAAGTGAAAACGAAGTAAAAATAAGTTCAAAGTAACGAAGACACTTTAAGCGTTGCAATTTAAAATCAAGACATAGAAGACAAAAGGACCAACCTAACAACCCACATAATAAAGCAATAAATGCTATAAAACTTTTTAACATGCCTTATGTTAT
Source organism: Cucurbita ficifolia (assembly GCA_033971965.1). Lineage (NCBI taxonomy): Eukaryota > Viridiplantae > Streptophyta > Magnoliopsida > Cucurbitales > Cucurbitaceae > Cucurbita > Cucurbita ficifolia. The sequence continues at coordinate 10,988,391 of CM066965.1, read as the reverse complement.
GATTATGGATGACTCGGTAAAATTTGAAAGTTACTGGAACACGTAGCTAAACCAAGAATTAGGGAGTAAAATGACCAAAATGTCTTTAGGACTCCTTATGATATTTCAAGGTCTAAACATGTTTCAAGTTTTCAAGTATCACTTAGAACGTAAGAAGCTTTTGAGGTAGGTTTTCAAACTTCGCTACTTGGAACGTAAGAAGCCTTGAGCGTAAGTATTTAGACTATGCCACTTGGAACGCATAAAGGCTTGGACATAGGTTTTCAGACCGTGTCGCAAGGAATACATGAAGCCCTTGATGCGAGTTCAGATTATGTCGCTGATCGCTTGTGAACGTATATAATAAAATGATATAAAATTCACAAAAATAAGTGCAAGTATACACTATCACACGTAATAGGTAATAAGTAAATTATTGATTCCAGAGAGAACCTATCTTTTTGGTTGCTTTTATTGATGGGAATTAAGTGAGTTTTTGGGTATTATTTAGATGGGTGTCCATGATTTTAAACTAATTAAACAAAATTATGGAGAATGCACTACTATCGAAAAATAGAAAACAATGAGAAAATCAACAATAATGAGGAAGGTTGCGCTCAGAGAGATTAAATAGATAAGTTGTTGAGTTTTGTGACGGATTTTAGTTCTTTTAATAGATTCTCAAGCCCACTTCTCAGGGTCATACATGTGATTACTTTTATAATCGTTTTTTAATTTCTATTAATAAGGATTTAGGAAAAGAATTATTCATAACTCTTCTATTACCTTCGATCTTTGCAATGAAACTAGAGTATTAAAGAGAATTTCATTGTTCCCTTTCTTCTCCATATAAGAGAATAACTATGTAGGTAAAGTAGCTAACTAAACAAACATGGAAATCAGTAACAACAACTCATTAATAAACTAAAATCACATCGTTAACATACTTAAACTACATAAAACTCTTTTGCCTCTCCTATAAAGTTTAGCTCTCCATACAAATTGAATTAAACAGAAAGAACCCACATCTAAATCATATTAAATTGATAGAATAAGAAAAGAGAGTAAGGAATTAGAGATTTATCAAGCTTTGTTGTTGTTATTCAATGGAAGTTCCCTTACATTGAGCTCTTGCGTCCACCTCTTTGCCCTAATCTATCATTCTTGGTTTTCTTTTTCTTCTATCGTCAACAACTCCTGGATTAGGGTTCTTCTTCTTCCTCTCTGGTTTCACAACAGTAGAGCCATTTGATGTCTATTTCGATTTTTCTTCCCAAATGTGGCTCTCCCCTCCTAGGATGCTCCTAATTAGGTAATCAATGACTCACGTGGATTGCTGATGTGGATTAAAATTTTCATGTCATCCCCGAAAAGTTTACTTTCCGAATTGGTTCAACATTAGGGTGAGCAATTTGTTTCTAGATTTGCGAGCAGGGTTGTTTCCAAATTTGCTACAACATCATGGTTCAACATAAATGTTCTGAAATTTTACCAAATAACTCAATTAAATGTACAATTAGGCTCGATTCATGCAAATTGATATTCTTTTCATGTTGAAACATACTGGACTATTTCATGCTTACTAATTAGAATAAATAGAGCAATTAATATGAAAATGGTTTGTATGAATGCATAATTAACTACAAAAAATACTTGATATGACTCATACTTTTGGACGTAAGTACAGACTGTATCGCTTAGAACGTATAAAGCCTTAGACACAGGTTCTCATGTTCATGACTTGTACCGTAAATCCTAGGGGTGTCTTGGAGAAGGAACCAAGAACAGAACAATAACCTAGAAAGTAACCAAGTACGACACAACGATCAAGAACTAGAACATAGATCAAAATCCAGGTTCGGAAGACAAGAACCCCAAACCATATTACTAAGGTTCTTAGATCGGAACCAAGGTTGAGACCTCCGGATCCAAGGACCAAGGTCCTTAAGATAGATCATGATAAGAATTCACAAGTCAAAAACAAAACCAAAGGGGCCTAAGTACTTGCAACAAGAACAAGATAAGAAAGAGTGTGGTACCCTAACATATCAAGAACACGATTAAGAGCCTACAAGTAGGCTACTTCCTAAGTTTTTGTACTCACTCCATGTTTTTCATGTTTTTCAGGTAAATAAGGAGTTGGTCGAGGTTAGGAGCGGACTCTAGAGCAAGTGTCATAGACAAGTCTCACCTGTCATCCTCAACACCTTTTTGTTTTTAAATATTTTGTGTCCGTTTCTTATTTTATGTTTTTTTAACTACTATATGATATAATGTAAATATATTCTATATAATGTTTTAAATTCTCTTTGTTTTATTTCGCAACAAAATTGGCCGTCTTTTTATACCATCGAGTTAATCCCAAAAGTTAAATTGCGCATGTGTCTTACATGTGGATTGCCCTTCAATAATACAATTATTAACTTTCATGCTTGCCATTAGCTCAATAAAGCTTTTAAAAAAAATTAGAGCAATCGGACTTTATGATATTAATTGTTGGATCGATATGACAACTCTGGAAGGAGAATAGGTTTTAAAAGAAATATTTAAGTATGCTCAATTTTTTAATTATTATAACTTTTAGAAACCATTATCAAAAACAAATGTTAAAAAAATAATTTTATTTATAACAATAAAAAAATATGAACCATTTAAAATATGTAATAAAATATAATAATAATTTTTAAATTAAGCTATCCTTACTTTACAATAAAAATATTTATCAAGATCAAGATGAAGAGGAGTAAAAATGAAAGCTTAGACAATAACTATATAAATTTTTTTAAAATTGAGAATTAAAAAATTATAGAAGTTATGTTTAAAAATATAGAAATGAAGATAGTTTAGAGAGAAAGTTGCAAAAAAAAAAAAAATCAAAAATTAATTTGGATAGTTAGATTGAGAAAGAAATGGAAGATAAAGAGTAAAAGAAAATAATATAAAAATCAATAAAATAATAAAAGTAAATGTAAGGAAAGTGAAAGATTTATTTTAAAATTAAAAAAAAAAATTATTAAAGTAATAATAATGATATAATAATATAAAATTAAGATATAATATAAAAATATATGTGAGTAACGGAAATTAGGTTTTCAAATTTTGTGTTTTGTTTTTTGTTTTTTTAAATACTGTCACACGGTCAAGTTTTTAATAATAATAATAATATATATATATATATTTTTTTTAAAACATCCTAAAATCCACCCTTGATTTGAGTGATTTAAAAGGCATTGAAATAACTGAATTTTGTATATCAAAACTTCGAAATATTAAAATTTTGTTATTATCATGAGATGTTATTTTCAAGATATGAACTAATTAATTAATTTAAGATTAAAAGGAAAAAAAATTAAGATAGAATTAGCTTATGATTATGAAAATTAAAATTGAGTTAGATAGTTGTCCAATAAAATATTTAATTTATCAATTAACGAATTTAAAAAAAATGACAAAATAGATACTTTCATAATTTAAATAAAATAATATTTAATTATTATAAAATGAGTGGTATTAATAATATTATTGAGATAAGACAGGTAATCTTATTTATGGTAGTCTCGACTATTTAGAAAGTTTCTAGACCATATGATTTTCTTCTACATCTACGGGAGAGAAATAAAAATAGGAATATATCTATGGGAGACAACTTTCCATTTTATTCCCACGTAACATGGACGTGTCGGTCGTTTCAGTCCTTGTGTTTTGAAAAGTTTGTTTGAAAAAGTCAAAATGATTGAGATATGACGATTTCATTTATTCAACCTGGATTCATGTGAAAATGTGTGATTCATAGCATTTGAAAATAAGTTTTATCTTTAATGAAAAAGTATTATTAACTTCGAAATTGCCGCCACTCTAAGAGCCACCAATTAAATAGATGCACGATGTTTTCTTTTCTTTAAAAAATTCTACCGTATTTCCTCCCTCTTCTTATTTCTGCATCTATCTCTACCATTTTCAAAGTAAGTAGCAGCTCTTTCTAATGCAACTTAATGGCGTTGGCGAGTTCAAATGATCCCCACAAGAAGATCCTCATAACTGGAGTGAGCCAAGGACTAGGAAGAGCTTTAGCGTTAGAGTTGGCAAAGCGTGGTCACACTATTGCTGGTTGCTCTCGCAATAAAAACAAATTGGATTCGCTTCACAGAGAGCTCCTCCAGGCTTCCCCCTGCAACCCTTTGCTCTTTAACATTGATGTGGTTTGTAATCACATTTTTCTTCACCAACCTTTATATTTAAACATTAATTTCAAAATTGGTTTTGCAGAAATCAAGTAGTTGCATCAAAGAGATGGCACACACAATCATGCAAAAAATTGGCGCGCCTGATATAATTGGTATGCTCATGTTATGGTTCTTTTGAAATTCCTCCTAATTGAAGTGTACTGAAATTTGGTTATCCACAGTAAATAATGCTGCTGTGTACCATGACAATTTAAAGATGTGGGAGGTTCCTGAACAAGAGTTTGATTACGTTATTGATGTTAATATAAAAGGAACCACGAATGTGTTGCGTCACTTCCTTCCTTTAATGATTCCTAAGAATCAAGGTGTCATTGTTAATGTGTCTTTCATCTATGGAAAAACAGGAGCTGCCTTGGTATGTATGCGTATCGTCCTAAATGGAAAGCTTCAAAATTATATCAAAAATGGAGTTTTAGGCTTTTGAAATCATAGATTAAGATTGAATGATTATTATTTAGGCTTCCGCATATAGTGCGTCAAAGTGGGCGATTGAAGGGTTAAGCAAATCAGTTGCAAAAGAGCTACCCGATGGAATGGCGATTGTGGCATTAGATCCTGGTATTATAAATACAGAGATGCTTGCGTTCCGCTTTGGCGATTTAGCTTCTCAATTCCAATCTCCCGAAGAATGGTAAGATTATAAACATATACATATATATATATATATATATATATATATATATATATTTTATAGATAAGAGTATTACAAAAATAATAACAAATATGGAAAATTTTAGAACACAGGTAACTTTTAATTTCAATTAATCAGTATGCAGAACATAGTGCTTCCGTAGCAATTAAATATATAAAGAAAGAAGCATGTGGAAAGCATATGGCAAAGATATTCTTACAATGATTTATTTATTTATTTATTTGTTAAATTGTGCTAGGGCTTTGAAGGCAGCTCCAGTGATTCTGAATCTTACCAACGCTGATAATGGCGCATCTCTCATTGCTGATGATCCCGGTATTCTACCTGGCTGACATGTTTTATGTCAGCCAAAAATATTATTTCAATGAATCTTGTGTTATGTCGATATTGAGATCAAACATGGTAGATCTTATAATCCTGTGTGACATTAACGATGTACGATTAGCTTTGATAACTTGGTTTAATTATGCTTAAGGTTTGTGGTGTATGAATCAATTTTATGATGCTATTTTATTAGGTTTATTTTCTACAGTAATAGACAAGTTAAATCTAATTTAAGTTAGAGTTAGAGAGTTCTCAACAATTTTATTTTAGATTTGCATTTCGTCATTTTGTTCCATTCATGAGTTTCTACAAAAATAAATAAATAAATAAATAAAATTAAAAAAAAAAGAAGTTGAACATGAGACAATAAAGATGTCTCGAGTTAGTAAAAGATCATGATTGAGCCTATTTAGATAAGATAAATGCAGTTGCAGATATCCGTGATAGATATCCTCAATAAAAAGACAAATCATTTATCAACATTAATCACTAGTTGAGTATGTTGAAATAGTAATGACAGTAATTATCAATATATCTAACCTTAAGATGGAGGATTATTGTTGTAAGAGTGTTGTATAATTACACATAACTCAAAAAGATATATGCAAGCATATGCAGTAGCAAAGGATAAATAGATATCAAATCTCCATAATATATATATATATATATTTTTTCTAGAATTGTATCAATTTCTCAGATTTTAGGTGAGTTTAAATGGCTACTAATATGTGATGGAGGTGTTATATTGTTAAAAAAAATTCGCAACTTCAAGAAGAAAATGAGAAAACATATTAAGGGGTAATAGGCTATTAGGCAAAGAAGGGGCAGGCTAACAGGCAACTTCTAACTACCGTTGTTCTACAGTATATTAATTGATTTCTTAATAACATAGCTGGAACTTTGTTTTAGACTTGTCACTATCCATTTTCAACGCTTCAAATTTGGGACAGTAACTATAAAAAAATAAATAAAATAAAAAAATAAACCAAAAGCAAATAAAATAAAATAAAATATAATATAAAATTGAGCCAAAATTTAAATCCAAAGAGAAGTAAACAACACTTGGATTAAATACAAATAAAATTCAATTACAAGACAGTGCAGCCCAAATTTATTATAAATGCGGAAATGGGTTCAAGATACAATTATAAATCTAAATACAAATTACTCAAAATATAAAAACATGTTGACGCTCTAGAACGACCTTCTCTATGACTACGCAACTCTCCAACAATCCCCCACCTTGTTTGATAGTCTGCGAACTCATGGAAAAAAAGAAAAAGTGAAAAGTGTAAGTATAAAAATACTCGATAAGCAATCTACTTGTAGGCTCTTTTAACATCCTTAACCTAATAGGTATCCATAAGTTTTACTATGAGATCTAGGAATTTTAGATCTAATCTCTATTGCTAGAGCATTGAAGTAGCTTGAAGTTTTGAGCAGATCTCTTATTTGAATCTTAACCCATAGGGATATGTGTAGGTTCTACAACTTTTCTGCTATTTGATTTAGCTAGCTTGCTCTACCTATGCGGTGAAAGATCGACGTCCTAAGTTTAGGCACTACCTCATAAAGTTCTAGTAGGACACTAAGGTGATTGCTAGCCTACATATCATCCATGGATGATTAGCGGGCGAACCTTTCCACAAAACCATAAAGTCACCCTAGTTTGGGGGTGCGACACCCGGCTAGCTACTGAGTCAACCTATGTGTTTCCACCCCCCTCTCAAGGCGAGTTTACTGCTTTGTCACTTCCACAAGGTTGGGCAAAGTTACCTTGCGCACTACCCTAACTACTCTAGGCCTAGCTCGGTAGTATTAGTATAAGAGTGAAAATTGTATCGGAGATTCTGATGGCACCATTAGACATCTAACACCGTGGAGATCTATTAGCGGAGGGTCTGATGACATCGTACATACTGCTAACAACTAAGAGAGCTACCTTTGTCCTTCTTGGATGTCGTAGAGGTCTACTAGGTCCTTAAGGGCGTCTAGACGATTTAAATCTCGTCTCTTATTTCAAGGATGTTTAGAGCCAATTCCTCGCACTAATCCATTTTCTGGGTGCACACAGGTGTAGACCCTTGATCGTTGCTCACGATCTTGGGGTGGAAGGTCTACTGGAAAAGTACTAACCTAAGTCTACATGTAAATCGCCAGAGTTGCAACACCTAAAACTTAACTTGGTTGGCTCATGCATGCTTGTTAAGGAGATATTCCTATCGATGACCTAAAGCACATGACATAAATTCTAATCATCACCTTAGTCATCTCTCCGTAATGAGGAGGTCTATTGGATTCCTAAGGTGGGTGGGTGGCTTAACGCAAACTTTGGACTCTAAGGTACCCTAATCTGACTCCTCGAGTCTTTCTTAGTCTAGGAGCACTAGGGTTTAGACCCTTTAGCCACTAATTATGATCCTAAAGTGCTCAGTCTATTGTAGGTGTCCTAACCTAGGTCATCGTCTAGCCAACCGAACTCTAGAGCCCTAATTCTAGCTCTGTGCAGATAAACACACTCTATAGGGAGAACACACAATCAATCACCTAAAGCTAAACATACAAGCTCAATGGGGAGATAACATCATCAAAGAGCACAAATAACAATAACCATCCTGCATTATATCTCCACAATGAGCACATAAAATAACATGTCTCAAAATCTAGACTTATGGACATTTTAGTAATTATCCATATCATGCATAACTTACTCAACCAAATTTCCCTACTTGAGTTATAATATGCATATTCCCTACCTAGCTCGGTGGATAGCAAAAAAATAATCATGCATCTCATAATCTTATCGTAGGGGCATTTCAGTAATTTTCTATAAATATATTGCTTACTCATTAAAAAAAATGTCATTTTGAGGTCGTAAACATACATAATTTAACAACTTAAGGTAAGAAATGCTCGCATGCTAGTATATCCTAACGATCCGTACAAGTATTGTTTAAGGAAAGTCCAAACGACTACTTATTTGAATGTCGCATCCTTTCCTTCCCCAACTAGCTTTTCTTGTGTTATGGGTTTCAAAATTTTCAAAATTTATGTGGTCGGTCCTATTTCAAATAGTAATAGGGTTAGTATAAAAAATGGGATTTAAAACAATTGAATGGTGGTTAAATGGGGAGCTCACCATGTGTGTTCATGTGCTTCCACATGCTTGGGAGGGAGTCCCCCACGCGCGTACAGTGGCAGTTAAGGGAGGAGCCCCGCCAGCCGTTCTCCCCGACGAGTCCGCGCAAGCACCGTCGGCCGTTCCCTGCACGTGCGTGCGAGCACCCACCGCCCCGCAGGCGTTAAATGCAATTTGTGCGCATTGCATGTCGGGTGCGATCATACCAGCACTAGTGCACCGAATCCCATCAGAACTGCGCAGTCAAGCGTGCTTGGGCGAGAGTAGTACTAAGTTGGGTGACCACTTGGGAAGTCCTCGTGTTGCACCCCTCTTTTATTTTTTTTTACTCGTTATTTCAATTTCTCCCCGTTCTTTTCTTCCTTTCTTTACAAATGGCAACCGCCCCCGCTCGCACCCTCACGCCCATCGCGTTTCTTCTCTCCCCCGACGTGTCCGCGCGGGCCCCGCCGGCCGTTCCCAGCACGTGCGTGCGTGCACCCACCCGCCCCGCATGCGTTAAATGCAATTTGTGCGCATTGCATGTCGGGTGCGATCATACCAGCACTAATGCACCGGATCCCATCAGAACTCCGCAGTTAAGCGTGCTTGGGCGAGAGTAGTACTAAGTTGGGTGACCACTTGGGAAGTCCTCGTGTTTCACCCCTCTTTTTTTTTTTTTTACTCGTTATTTCAATTTCTCCACTCGTTATTTCAATTTCTCCCCGTTCTTTTCTTCCTTTCTTTACAAATGGCAACCGCCCCCGCTCGCACCCTCACGCCCATCGCGTTTCTTCTCCCCCCCGACGTGTCCGCGCGGGGCCCCGCCCGGCCGTTCCCAGCACGTGCGTGCGTGCACCCACCGCCCCGCATGCGTTAAATGCAATTTGTGCGCATTGCATGTCGGGTGCGATCATACCAGCACTAATGCACCGGATCCCATCAGAACTCCGCAGTTAAGCGTGCTTGGGCGAGAGTAGTACTAAGTTGGGTGACCACTTGGGAAGTCCTCGTGTTGCACCCCTTTTTTATTTTTTTTTTTTTTTTTTTCTCCACTCGTTATTTCAATTTCTCCACTCGTTATTTCAATTTCTCCCCGTTCTTTTTTTCTTTCCTTTCTTTACAAATGGCAACCGCCCCCGCTCGCACCCTCACGCCCATCGCGTTTCTTCTCCCCGACGTGTCCGCGCGGGCCCCGCCGCCCGTTCCCAGCACGTGCGTGCGTGCACCCACCGCCCCGCATGCGTTAAATGCAATTTGTGCGCATTGCATGTCGGGTGCGATCATACCAGCACTAATGCACCGGATCCCATCAGAACTCCGCAGTTAAGCGTGCTTGGGCGAGAGTAGTACTAAGTTGGGTGACCACTTGGGAAGTCCTCGTGTTGCACCCCTCTTTTATTTTTTTTTTTACTCGTTATTTCAATTTCTCCACTCGTTATTTCAATTTCTCCCCGTTCTTTTCTTCCTTTCTTTACAAATGGCAACCGCCCCCCCGCTCGCACCCCTCACGCCCATCGCGTTTCTTCTCCCCGACGTGTCCGCGCGGGCCCCCGCCGGCCGTTCCCAGCACGTGCGTGCGTGCACCCACCGCCCCGCATGCGTTAAATGCAATTTGTGCGCATTGCATGTCGGGTGCGATCATACCAGCACTAATGCACCGGATCCCATCAGAACTCCGCAGTTAAGCGTGCTTGGGCGAGAGTAGTACTAAGTTGGGTGACCACTTGGGAAGTCCTCGTGTTGCACCCCTCTTTTATTTTTTTTTTTTTTTACTCGTTATTTCAATTTCTCCACTCGTTATTTTTCAATTTCTCCCCGTTCTTTTCTTTTCCTTTCTTTACAAATGGCAACCGCCCCCGCTCGCACCCTCACGCCCATCGCGTTTCTTCTCCCCGACGTGTCCGCGCGGGCCCCGCCGGCCGTTCCCAGCACGTGCGTGCGTGCACCCACCGCCCCGCATGCGTTAAATGCAATTTGTGCGCATTGCATGTCGGGTGCGATCATACCAGCACTAATGCACCGGATCCCATCAGAACTCCGCAGTTAAGCGTGCTTGGGCGAGAGTAGTACTAAGTTGGGTGACCACTTGGGAAGTCCTCGTGTTGCACCCCTCTTTTATTTTTTTTTTTACTCGTTATTTCAATTTCTCCACTCGTTATTTCAATTTCTCCCCGTTCTTTTCTTCCTTTCTTTACAAATGGCAACCGCCCCCGCTCGCACCCTCACGCCCATCGCGTTTCTTCTCCCCGACGTGTCCGCGCGGGCCCCGCCGGCCGTCCCCAGCACGTGCGTGCGTGCACCCACCGCCCCGCATGCGTTAAATGCAATTTGTGCGCATTGCATGTCGGGTGCGATCATACCAGCACTAATGCACCGGATCCCATCAGAACTCCGCAGTTAAGCGTGCTTGGGCGAGAGTAGTACTAAGTTGGGTGACCACTTGGGAAGTCCTCGTGTTGCACCCCTCTTTTATTTTTTTTTTACTCGTTATTTCAATTTCTCCACTCGTTATTTCAATTTCTCCCCGTTCTTTTTTTCTTCTTTCTTTTCTTCCTTTCTTTACAAATGGCAACCGCCCCCGCTCGCCCCCGCTCGCACCCTCACGCCCATCGCGTTTCTTCTCCCCGACGTGTCCGCGCGGGCCCCGCCGGCCGTTCCCAGCACGTGCGTGCGTGCACCCACCGCCCCCGCATGCGTTAAATGCAATTTGTGCGCATTGCATGTCGGGTGCGATCATACCAGCACTAATGCACCGGATCCCATCAGAACTCCGCAGTTAAGCGTGCTTGGGCGAGAGTAGTACTAAGTTGGGTGACCACTTGGGAAGTCCTCGTGTTGCACCCCTCTTTTATTTTTTTTTTACTCGTTATTTCGTTATTTCAATTTCTCCACTCGTTATTTTTCAATTTCTCCCCGTTCTTTTCTTCCTTTCTTTACAAATGGCAACCGCCCCCGCTCGCACCCTCACGCCCATCGCGTTTCTTCTCCCCGACGTGTCCGCGCGGGCCCCGCCGGCCGTTCCCAGCACGTGCGTGCGTGCACCCACCGCCCCGCATGCGTTAAATGCAATTTGTGCGCATTGCATGTCGGGTGCGATCATACCAGCACTAATGCACCGGATCCCATCAGAACTCCGCAGTTAAGCGTGCTTGGGCGAGAGTAGTACTAAGTTGGGTGACCACTTTTTTAGTCCTCGTGTTGCACCCCTCTTTTATTTTTTTTTTTCCTCTCGTTATTTCAATTTCTCCACTCGTTATTTCAATTTCTCCCCGTTCTTTTCTTCCTTTCTTTACAAATGGCAACCGCCCCCGCTCGCACCCTCACGCCCATCGCGTTTCTTCTCCCCGACGTGTCCGCGCGGGGGCCCCGCCGGCCGTTCCCCCAGCACGTGCGTGCGTGCACCCACCGCCCCGCATGCGTTAAATGCAATTTGTGCGCATTGCATGTCGGGTGCGATCATACCAGCACTAATGCACCGGATCCCATCAGAACTCCGCAGTTAAGCGTGCTTGGGCGAGAGTAGTACTAAGTTGGGTGACCACTTGGGAAGTCCTCGTGTTGCACCCCCTCTTTTTTTTTTTTTTTTTTTACTCGTTATTTCAATTTCTCCACTCGTTATTTCAATTTCTCCCCGTTCTTTTCTTCCTTTCTTTACAAATGGCAACCGCCCCCCCCCTCGCACCCTCACGCCCATCGCGTTTCTTCTCCCCGACGTGTCCGCGCGGGCCCCGCCGGCCGTTCCCAGCACGTGCGTGCGTGCACCCACCGCCCCGCATGCGTTAAATGCAATTTGTGCGCATTGCATGTCGGGTGCGATCATACCAGCACTAATGCACCGGATCCCATCAGAACTCCGCAGTTAAGCGTGCTTGGGCGAGAGTAGTAGTACTAAGTTGGGTGACCACTTGGGAAGTCCTCGTGTTGCACCCCTCTTTTATTTTTTTTTTTTTTTTTTATTTCAATTTCTCCACTCGTTATTTCAATTTCTCCCCGTTCTTTTCTTCCTTTCTTTACAAAATGGCAACCGCCCCCGCTCCGCGCACCCTCACGCCCATCGCGTTTCTTCTCCCCCCGACGTGTCCGCGCGGGCCCCGCCGGCCGTTCCCAGCACGTGCGTGCGTGCACCCACCGCCCCGCATGCGTTAAATGCAATTTGTGCGCATTGCATGTCGGGTGCGATCATACCAGCACTAATGCACCGGATCCCATCAGAACTCCGCAGTTAAGCGTGCTTGGGCGAGAGTAGTACTAAGTTGGGTGACCACTTGGGAAGTCCTCGTGTTGCACCCCTCTTTTATTTTTTTTTTTACTCGTTATTTCAATTTCTCCACTCGTTATTTCAATTTCTCCACTCGTTATTTCAATTTCTCCCCGTTCTTTTCTTCCTTTCTTTACAAATGGCAACCGCCCCCGCTCGCACCCCCACGCCCATCGCGTTTCTTCTCCCCCCGACGTGTCCGCGCGGGCCCCGCCGGCCGTTCCCAGCACGTGCGTGCGTGCACCCACCGCCCCGCATGCGTTAAATGCAATTTGTGCGCATTGCATGTCGGGTGCGATCATACCAGCACTAATGCACCGGATCCCATCAGAACTCCGCAGTTAAGCGTGCTTGGGCGAGAGTAGTACTAAGTTGGGTGACCACTTGGGAAGTCCTCGTGTTTGCACCCCTCTTTTATTTTTTTTTTTTTTACTCGTTATTTCAATTTCTCCACTCGTTATTTCACTCGTTATTTCAATTTCTCCCTCGTTCAATTTTCTCCCCGTTCTTTTCTTCCTTTCTTTACAAATGGCAACCGCCCCCGCTCGCACCCTCACGCCCATCGCGTTTCTTCTCCCCGACGTGTCCGCGCGGGCCCCGCCGGCCGTTCCCAGCACGTGCGTGCGTGCACCCACCGCCCCGCATGCGTTAAATGCAATTTGTGCGCATTGCATGTCGGGTGCGATCATACCAGCACTAATGCACCGGATCCCATCAGAACTCCGCAGTTAAGCGTGCTTGGGCGAGAGTAGTACTAAGTTGGGTGACCACTTGGGAAGTCCTCGTGTTGCACCCCTCTTTTATTTTTTTTTTTACTCGTTATTTCAATTTCTCCACTCGTTATTTCAATTTCTCCCCCGTTCTTTTCTTCCTTTTCTTTACAAATGGCAACCGCCCCCGCTCGCACCCTCACGCCCATCGCGTTTCTTCTCCCCGACGTGTCCGCGCGGGCCCCCCGCCGGCCGTTCCCAGCAGCACGTGCGTGCGTGCACCCACCGCCCCGCATGCGTTAAATGCAATTTGTGCGCATTGCATGTCGGGTGCGATCATACCAGCACTAATGCACCGGATCCCATCAGAACTCCGCAGTTAAGCGTGCTTGGGCGAGAGTAGTACTAAGTTGGGTGACCACTTGGGAAGTCCTCGTGTTGCACCCCTCTTTTATTTTTTTTTTTACTCGTTATTTCAATTTCTCCACTCGTTATTTCAATTTCTCCACTCGTTATTTCAATTTCTCCCCGTTCTTTTCTTCCTTTCTTTACAAATGGCAACCGCCCCCGCTCGCACCCTCACGCCCATCGCGTTTCTTCTCCCCGACGTGTCCGCGCGGGCCCCGCCGGCCGTTCCCAGCACGTGCGTGCGTGCACCCACCGCCCCGCATGCGTTAAATGCAATTTGTGCGCATTGCATGTCGGGTGCGATCATACCAGCACTAATGCACCGGATCCCATCAGAACTCCGCAGTTAAGCGTGCTTGGGCGAGAGTAGTACTAAGTTGGGTGACCACTTGGGAAGTCCTCGTGTTGCACCCCTCTTTTATTTTTTTTTACTTTTTTTCACTCGTTATTTCAAATTTCTCCACTCGTTATTTCAATTTCTCCCCGTTCTTTTCTTCCTTTCTTTACAAATGGCAACCGCCCCCGCTCGCACCCTCACGCCCATCGCGTTTCTTCTCCCCGACGTGTCCGCGCGGGCCCCGCCGGCCGTTCCCAGCACGTGCGTGCGTGCACCCACCGCCCCGCATGCGTTAAATGCAATTTGTGCGCATTGCATGTCGGGTGCGATCATACCAGCACTAATGCACCGGATCCCATCAGAACTCCGCAGTTAAGCGTGCTTGGGCGAGAGTAGTACTAAGTTGGGTGACCACTTGGGAAGTCCTCGTGTTGCACCCCTCTTTTATTTTTTTTTTTTACTCGTTATTTCAATTTCTCCACTCGTTTTCACTCGTTATTTCAATTTCTCCCCGTTCTTTTCTTTCCTTTTCTTTACAAATGGCAACCGCCCCCGCTCGCACCCTCACGCCCATCGCGTTTCTTCTCCCCGACGTGTCCGCGCGGGCCCCGCCGGCCGTTTCCGTTCCCAGCACGTGCGTGCGTGCACCCACCGCCCCCCCGCATGCGTTAAATGCAATTTGTGCGCATTGCATGTCGGGTGCGATCATACCAGCACTAATGCACCGGATCCCATCAGAACTCCGCAGTTAAGCGTGCTTGGGCGAGAGTAGTAGTACTAAGTTGGGTGACCACTTGGGAAGTCCTCGTGTTGCACCCCTCTTTTATTTTTTTTTTTTTTACTCGTTATTTCAATTTCTCCACTCGTTATTTCAATTTCTCCCCCTCGTTCTTTTTTCTTCCTTTCTTTACAAATTTCTTTACAAATGGCAACCGCCCCCGCTCGCACCCTCACGCCCATCGCGTTTCTTCTCCCCGACGTGTCCGCGCGGGCCCCCGCCGGCCGTTCCCAGCACGTGCGTGCGTGCACCCACCGCCCCGCATGCGTTAAATGCAATTTGTGCGCATTGCATGTCGGGTGCGATCATACCAGCACTAATGCACCGGATCCCATCAGAACTCCCGCAGTTAAGCGTGCTTGGGCGAGAGTAGTACTAAGTTGGGTGACCACTTGGGAAGTCCTCGTGTTGCACCCCTCTTTTTATTTTTTTTTTTTCTCGTTATTTCAATTTCTCCACTCGTTATTTCAATTTCTCCCCTCCCCGTTCTTTTCTTCCTTCTTTTTCTTTACAAATGGCAACCGCCCCCGCTCGCACCCTCACGCCCATCGCGTTTCTTCTCCCCGACGTGTCCGCGCGGGGCCCCCGCCGGCCGTTCCCAGCACGTGCGTGCGTGCACCCACCGCCCCCCCCGCATGCGTTAAATGCAATTTGTGCGCATTGCATGTCGGGTGCGATCATACCAGCACTAATGCACCGGATCCCATCAGAACTCCGCAGTTAAGCGTGCTTGGGCGAGAGTAGTACTAAGTTGGGTGACCACTTGGGAAGTCCTCGTGTTGCACCCCTCTTTTATTTTTTTTTTTTTCGTTACTCGTTATTTTTCAATTTCTCCACTCGTTATTTCAATTTCTCCCCGTTCT
Organism: Cucurbita ficifolia; assembly: GCA_033971965.1. Classification (NCBI taxonomy): domain Eukaryota; kingdom Viridiplantae; phylum Streptophyta; class Magnoliopsida; order Cucurbitales; family Cucurbitaceae; genus Cucurbita; species Cucurbita ficifolia. Next base: position 10,972,717 of record CM066965.1, on the reverse strand, counting down.
TTTTCTTCCTTTCTTTACAAATGGCAACCGCCCCCCGCTCGCACCCTCACGCCCCATCGCGTTTTCTTCTCCCCGACGTGTCCGCGCGGGCCCCGCCGGCCGTTCCCAGCACGTGCGTGCGTGCACCCACCCACCGCCCCGCATGCGTTAAATGCAATTTGTGCGCATTGCATGTCGGGTGCGATCATACCAGCACTAATGCACCGGATCCCATCAGAACTCCGCAGTTAAGCGTGCTTGGGCGAGAGTAGTACTAAGTTGGGTGACCACTTGGGAAAGTCCTCGTGTTGCACCACCCCTCTTTTTTTTTTTTTTTTCGTTATTTTCAATTTCTCGTTATTTCAATTTCTCTCCACTCGTTATTTCAATTTCTCCCCCCGTTCTTTTCTTCCTTTCTTTACAAATGGCAACCGCCCCCCGCTCGCACCCTCGCACCCTCACGCCCATCGCGTTTCTTCTCCCCGACGTGTCCGCGCGGGCCCCGCCGGCCGTTCCCAGCACGTGCGTGCGTGCACCCACCGCCCCGCATGCGTTAAATGCAATTTGTGCGCATTGCATGTCGGGTGCGATCATACCAGCACTAATGCACCGGATCCCATCAGAACTCCGCAGTTAAGCGTGCTTGGGCGAGAGTAGTACTAAGTTGGGTGACCACTTGGGAAGTCCTCGTGTTGCACCCCTCTTTTATTTTTTTTTTTTACTCGTTTATTTTCAATTTCTCCACTCGTTATTTCAATTTCTCCCCGTTTTCAATTTCTCCACTCTTCCCGTTTCTTTTCTTCCTTTCTTTACAAATGGCAACCGCCCCCGCTCGCACCCTCACGCCCATCGCGTTTCTTCTCCCCCCCGACGTGTGTCCGCGCGGGCCCCGCCGGCCGTTCCCAGCACGTGCGTGCGTGCACCCCCACCGCCCCGCATGCGTTAAATGCAATTTGTGCGCATTGCATGTCGGGTGCGATCATACCAGCACTAATGCACCGGATCCCATCAGAACTCCGCAGTTAAGCGTGCTTGGGCGAGAGTAGTAGTACTAAGTTGGGTGACCACTTGGGAAGTCCTCGTGTTGCACCCCTCTTTTATTTTTTTTTTTTTTTACTCGTTATTTCAATGTCTCCACTCGTCTCCACTCGTTATTTCAATTTCTCCCCGTTCTTTTTTCTTTTCTTCCTTTCTTTACAAATGGCAACCGCCCCCCCCGCTCGCACCCTCACGCCCATCGCGTTTTCTTCTCCCCGACGTGTCCGCGCGGGGCCCCGCCGGCCGTTCCCAGCACGTGCGTGCGTGCACCCACCGCCCCGCATGCATGCGTTAAATGCAATTTGTGCGCATTGCATGTCGGGTGCGATCATACCAGCACTAATGCACCGGATCCCATCAGAACTCCGCAGTTAAGCGTGCTTGGGCGAGAGTAGTAGTACTAAGTTGGGTGACCACTTGGGAAGTCCTCGTGTTGCACCCCTCTTTTATTTTTTTTTTTTTTTTCCACTCGTTATCGTTATTTCAATTTCTCCACTCGTTATTTCAATTTCTCCCCGTTCTTTTCTTCCTTTCTTTACAAATGGCAACCGCCCCCGCTCGCACCCTCACGCCCATCGCGTTTCTTCTCCCCGACGTGTCCGCGCGGGCCCCGCCGGCCGTTCCCAGCACGTGCGTGCGTGCACCCACCGCCCCGCATGCGTTAAATGCAATTTGTGCGCATTGCATGTCGGGTGCGATCATACCAGCACTAATGCACCGGATCCCATCAGAACTCCGCAGTTAAAGCGTGCTTGGGCGAGAGTAGTACTAAGTTGGGTGACCACTTGGGAAGTCCTCGTGTTGCACCCCTCTTTTATTTTTTTTTTTTTACTCGTTATTCAATTTCTCCACTCGTTATTTCAATTTCTCCCTCGTTATTTCAATTTCTCCCCGTTCTTTTCTTCTTCCTTTCTTTACAAATGGCAACCGCCCCCGCTCGCACCCTCACGCCCATCGCGTTTCTTCTCCCCCCGACGTGTCCGCGCGGGCCCCGCCGGCCGTTCCCAGCACCCAGCACGTGCGTGCGTGCGTGCACCCACCGCCCCGCATGCGTTAAATGCAATTTGTGCGCATTGCATGTCGGGTGCGATCATACCAGCACTAATGCACCGGATCCCATCAGAACTCCGCAGTTAAGCGTGCTTGGGCGAGAGTAGTACTAAGTTGGGTGACCACTTGGGAAGTCCTCGTGTTGCACCCCTCTTTTTTTTTTTTTTTTTTTTTTTACTCGTTATTTCAATTTCTCCACTCGTTATTTCAATTTCTCCACTCGTTATTTCAATTTCTCCCCGTTCTTTTCTTCCTTTCTTTACAAATGGCAACCGCCCCCGCTCGCACCCTCACGCCCATCGCGTTTCTTCTCCCCGACGACGTGTCCGCGCGGGGCCCCGCCGGCCGTTCCCAGCACGTGCGTGCGTGCGTGCACCCACCGCCCCCCCGCATGCGTTAAAATGCAATTTGTGCGCATTGCATGTCGGGTGCGATCATACCAGCACTAATGCACCGGATCCCATCAGAACTCCGCAGTTAAGCGTGCTTGGGCGAGAGTAGTACTAAGTTGGGTGACCACTTGGGAAGTCCTCGTGTTGCACCCCTCTTTTATTTTTTTTTTTTTTTTCGTTATTTCAATTTCTCCACTCGTTATTTCAATTTCTCCCCGTTCGTTTTTTTTCTTCCCCGTTCTTTTCTTCCTTTCTTTACAAATGGCAACCGCCCCCGCTCGCACCCTCACGCCCATCGCGTTTCTTCTCCCCGACGTGTCCGCGCGCGGGCCCCGCCGGCCGTTCCCAGCACGTGCGTGCGTGCACCCACCGCCCCCGCATGCGTTAAATGCAATTTGTGCGCATTGCATGTCGGGTGCGATCATACCCAGCACTAATGCACCGGATCCCATCAGAACTCCGCAGTTAAGCGTGCTTGGGCGAGAGTAGTACTAAGTTGGGTGACCACTTGGGAAGTCCTCGTGTTGCACCCCTCTTTTTTTTTTTTTTTTTTCAATTTCTCTCGTTATTTAATTTCAATTTCTCCACTCGTTATTTCAATTTCTCCCCGTTCTTTTCTTCCTTTTTTCTTTACAAATGGCAACCGCCCCCCCCCCTCGCACCCTCACGCCCGCGTTCGCGTTTCTTCTCCCCGACGTGTCCGCGCGGGCCCCCGCCGGCCGTTCCCAGCACGTGCGTGCGTGCACCCCACCGCCCCGCATGCGTTAAATGCAATTTGTGCGCATTGCATGTCGGGTGCGATCATACCAGCACTAATGCACCGGATCCCATCAGAACTCCGCAGTTAAGCGTGCTTGGGCGAGAGTAGTACTAAGTTGGGTGACCACTTGGGAAGTCCTCGTGTTGCACCCCTCTTTTTTTTTTTTTTTTTACTCGTATTTCAATTTCTCCACTCGTTATTTCAATTTCTTTCTCCCCGTTCTTTCTCCCGTTCTTTTTTTCTTTCTTTACAAATGGCAACCGCCCCCCCGCTCGCACCCTCACGCCCATCGCGTTTCTTCTCCCCGACGTGTCCGCGCGGGCCCCCGCCGGCCGTTCCCAGCACGTGCGTGCGTGCACCCACCGCCCCGCATGCGTTAAATGCAATTTGTGCGCATTGCATGTCGGGTGCGATCATACCAGCACTAATGCACCGGATCCCATCAGAACTCCGCAGTTAAGCGTGCTTGGGCGAGAGTAGTACTAAGTTGGGTGACCACTTGGGAAGTCCCTCGTGTTGCACCCCTCTTTTATTTTTTTTTTTTTTTTACTCGTTATTTCAATTTCTCCACTCGTTATTTCAATTTCTCCCCGTTCTTTTCCCCGTTCTTTTCTTTACAAATGGCAATGGCAACCGCCCCCGCTCGCACCCTCACGCCCATCGCGTTTCTTCTCCCCGACGTGTCCGCGCGGGCCCCGCCGGCCGTTCCCAGCACGTGCGTGCGTGCACACACACCACCGCCCCGCATGCGTTAAATGCAATTTGTGCGCATTGCATGTCGGGTGCGATCATACCAGCACTAATGCACCGGATCCCATCAGAACTCCGCAGTTAAGCGTGCTTGGGCGAGAGTAGTACTAAGTTGGGTGACCACTTGGGAAGTCCTCGTGTTGCACCCCTCTTTTTTTTTTTTTTTTTACTCGTTATTTCAATTTCTCGTTATTTCAATTTCTCCACTCGTTATTTCAATTTCTTTCAATTTCTCCCCGTTCTTTTCTTCCTTTCTTTACAAATGGCAACCGCCCCCCCCGCTCGCACCCTCACGCCCATCGCGTTTCTTCTCCCCGACGTGTCCGCGCGGGGCCCCCGCCGGCCGTTCCCAGCACGTGCGTGCGTGCACCCACCGCCCCGCATGCGTTAAATGCAATTTGTGCGCATTGCATGTCGGGTGCGATCATACCAGCACTAATGCACCGGATCCCATCAGAACTCCGCAGTTAAGCGTGCTTGGGCGAGAGTAGTACTAAGTTGGGTGACCACTTGGGAAGTCCTCGTGTTGCACCCCTCTTTTTTTTTTTTTTTTTTTACTCGTTATTTCAATTTCTCCACTCGTTATTTCAATTTCTCCCCGTTCTTTTCTTCCTTTCTTTACAAATGGCAACCGCCCCCGCTCGCACCCTCACGCCCATCGCGTTTCTTCTCCCCCCCGACGTGTCCGCGCGGGCCCCCGCCGGCCGTTCCCAGCACGTGCGTGCGTGCGTGCACCCCCCCGCCCCGCATGCGTTAAATGCAATTTGTGCGCATTGCATGTCGGGTGCGATCATACCAGCACTAATGCACCGGATCCCATCAGAACTCTCCGCAGTTAAGCGTGCTTGGGCGAGAGTAGTACTAAGTTGGGTGACCACTTGGGAAGTCCTCGTGTTGCACCCCTCTTTTATTTTTTTTTTTTTTATTTCTCGTTTATTTCAATTTCTCCACTCGTTATTTCAATTTCTCCACTTTCTTTCAATTTCTCCCCGTTCTTTTCTTCCTTTCTTTACAAATGGCAACCCGCCCCCGCTCGCACCCCCTCACGCCCATCGCGTTTTTCTCCTCCCCGACGTGTCCGCGCGGGCCCCCGCCGGCCGTTCCCAGCACGTGCGTGCGTGCACCCACCGCCCCGCATGCGTTAAATGCAATTTGTGCGCATTGCATGTCGGGTGCGATCATACCAGCACTAATGCACCGGATCCCATCAGAACTCCGCAGTTAAGCGTGCTTGGGCGAGAGTAGTAGTACTAAGTTGGGTGACCACTTGGGAAGTCCTCGTGTTGCACCCCTCTTTTATTTTTTTTTTTACTCGTTATTTCGTTTCTCCACTTTCAATTTCAATTTCTCCACTCGTTATTTCAATTTCTCCCCGTTCTTTTCTTCCTTTCTTTACAAATGGCAACCGCCCCCGCTCGCACCCTCACGCCCATCGCGTTTTTCTTCTCCCCGACGTGTCCGCGCGGGCCCCGCCCGCCGGCCCGTTCCCAGCACGTGCGTGCGTGCACCCCCACCGCCCCGCATGCGTTAAATGCAATTTGTGCGCATTGCATGTCGGGTGCGATCATACCAGCACTAATGCACCGGATCCCATCAGAACTCCGCAGTTAAGCGTGCTTGGGCGAGAGTAGTACTAAGTTGGGTGACCACTTGGGAAGTCCTCGTGTTGCACCCCTCTTTTATTTTTTTTTTTTTTCGTTATCGTTTATTTCAATTTCTCCACTCGTTATTTCAATTTCTCCACTCGTTATTTCTTTCCCCCCGTTCTTTTCTTCCTTTCTTTACAAATGGCAACCGCCCCCGCTCGCTCGCACCCTCACGCCCATCGCGTTTCTTCTCCCCGACGTGTCCGCGCGGGCCCCCGCCGGCCGTTCCCCCAGCACGTGCGTGCGTGCACCCACCGCCCCGCATGCGTTAAATGCAATTTGTGCGCATTGCATGTCGGGTGCGATCATACCAGCACTAATGCACCGGATCCCATCAGAACTCCGCAGTTAAGCGTGCTTGGGCGAGAGTAGTACTAAGTTGGGTGACCACTTGGGAAGTCCTCGTGTTGCACCCCTCTTTTTATTTTTTTTTTTTTTTTTTTTTTCTCCACTCGTTATTTCAATTTCTCCACTCGTTATTTCAATTTCTCCCCGTTCTTTTCTTTTCTTCTTTTCTTTACAAATGGCAACCGCCCCCCGCTCGCACCCTCACGCCCATCGCGTTTCTTCTCCCCGACGTGTCCGCGCGGGCCCCGCCGGCCGTTCCCAGCACGTGCGTGCGTGCACCCACCGCCCCGCATGCGTTAAATGCAATTTGTGCGCATTGCATGTCGGGTGCGATCATACCAGCACTAATGCACCGGATCCCATCAGAACTCCGCAGTTAAGCGTGCTTGGGCGAGAGTAGTACTAAGTTGGGTGACCACTTGGGAAGTCCTCGTGTTGCACCCCTCTTTTATTTTTTTTTTTTTTTCGTTATTTCAATTTCTCCACTCGTTATTTCATTTCAATTTCTCTCACTCGTTATTTCAATTTCTCCCCGTTCTTTTCTTCCTTTCTTTACAAATGGCAACCGCCCCCCGCTCGCACCCCCTCACGCCCATCGCGTTTTTCTTCTCCCCGACGTGTCCGCGCGGGCCCCGCCGGCCGTTCCCCAGCACGTGCGTGCGTGCACCCACCGCCCCGCATGCGTTAAATGCAATTTGTGCGCATTGCATGTCGGGTGCGATCATACCAGCACTAATGCACCGGATCCCATCAGAACTCCGCAGTTAAGCGTGCTTGGGCGAGAGTAGTACTAAGTTGGGTGACCACTTGGGAAGTCCTCGTGTTGCACCCCTCTTTTTTTTTTTTTTTACTCGTTATTTCAATTTCTCCCACTCGTTATTTCAATTTCTCCCCGTTCTTTTTTTCTTCCTTTCTTTACAAATGGCAACCGCCCCCGCTCGCACCCTCACGCCCATCGCGCGTTTCTTCTCCCCGACGTGTCCGCGCGGGCCCCGCCGGCCGTTCCCAGCACGTGTGCGTGCGCGTGCACCCACCGCCCCGCATGCGTTAAAATGCAATTTGTGCGCATTGCATGTCGGGTGCGATCATACCAGCACTAATGCACCGGATCCCATCAGAACTCCGCAGTTAAGCGTGCTTGGGCGAGAGTAGTACTAAGTTGGGTGACCACTTGGGAAGTCCTCGTGTTGCACCCCTCTTTTATTTTTTTTTTTATTTCAATTTCTCCACTCGTTATTTCAATTTCTCCACTCGTTATTTCAATTTCTCCCCGTTCTTTTCTTCCTTTCTTTACAAATGGCAACCGCCCCCGCTCGCACCCTCACGCCCATCGCGTTTCTTCTCCCCGACGTGTCCGCGCGGGGGCCCCCCGGCCGTTCCCAGCACGTGCGTGCGTGCACCCACCGCCCCGCATGCGTTAAATGCAATTTGTGCGCATTGCATGTCGGGTGCGATCATACCAGCACTAATGCACCGGATCCCATCAGAACTCCGCAGTTAAGCGTGCTTGGGCGAGAGTAGTACTAAGTTGGGTGACCACTTGGGAAGTCCTCGTGTTGCACCCCTCTTTTATTTTTTTTTTTTCTTTTTTCAATTTTCTCCACTCGTTATTTCAATTTCTCCACTCGTTATTTCAATTTCTCCCCGTTCTTTTCTTCCTTTCTTTACAAATGGCAACCGCCCCCGCTCGCACCCTCACGCCCATCGCGTTTCTTCTCCCCGACGTGTCCGCGCGGGCCCCGCCGGCCGTTCCCAGCACGTGCGTGCGTGCACCCACCACCGCCCCGCATGCGTTAAATGCAATTTGTGCGCATTGCATGTCGGGTGCGATCATACCAGCACTAATGCACCGGATCCCATCAGAACTCCGCAGTTAAGCGTGCTTGGGCGAGAGTAGTACTAAGTTGGGTGACCACTTGGGAAGTCCTCGTGTTGCACCCCTCTTTTATTTTTTTTTTTTCGTTACTTTTTATTTCAATTTCTCCACTCGTTATTTCAATTTCTCCACTCCCCCCCGTTCTTTTCTTCCTTTCTTTACAAATGGCAACCGCCCCCCCCTCTCGCACCCTCACGCCCATCGCGTTTCTTCTCCCCCCCGTGTCCGCGCGGGCCCCGCCGGCCGTTCCCAGCACGTGCGTGCGTGCACCCACCGCCCCGCATGCGTTAAATGCAATTTGTGCGCATTGCATGTCGGGTGCGATCATACCAGCACTAATGCACCGGATCCCATCAGAACTCCGCAGTTAAGCGTGCTTGGGCGAGAGTAGTAGTACTAAGTTGGGTGACCACTTGGGAAGTCCTCGTGTTGCACCCCTCTTTTATTTTTTTTTTTACTCGTTATTTCAATTTCTCCACTCGTTATTTCAATTTCTCCACTCGTTATTTCAATTTCTCCCCGTTCTTTTCTTCCTTTCTTTACAAATGGCAACCGCCCCCGCTCGCACCCTCACGCCCATCGCGTTTCTTCTCCCCGACGTGTCCGCGCGGGCCCCGCCGGCCGTTCCCAGCACGTGCGTGCGTGCACCCACCGCCCCGCATGCGTTAAATGCAATTTGTGCGCATTGCATGTCGGGTGCGATCATACCAGCACTAATGCACCGGATCCCATCAGAACTCCGCAGTTAAGCGTGCTTGGGCGAGAGTAGTACTAAGTTGGGTGACCACTTGGGAAGTCCTCGTGTTGCACCCCTCTTTTATTTTTTTTTTTACTCGTTATTTCAATTTCTCCACTCGTTATTTCAATTTCTCCCCGTTCTTTTTCTTTTCTTCCTTTCTTTACAAATGGCAACCGCCCCCCCGCTCGCACCCTCACGCCCATCGCGTTTCTTCTCCCCGACGTGTCCGCGCGGGCCCCGCCGGCCGTTCCCAGCACGTGCGTGCGTGCACCCACCGCCCCGCATGCGTTAAATGCAATTTGTGCGCATTGCATGTCGGGTGCGATCATACCAGCACTAATGCACCGGATCCCATCAGAACTCCGCCGCAGTTAAGCGTGCTTGGGCGAGAGTAGTAGTACTAAGTTGGGTGACCACTTGGGAAGTCCTCGTGTTGCACCCCTCTTTTTTTTTTTTTTTTTTACTCGTTATTTCAATTTCTCCACTCGTTATTTCAATTTCTCCCCGTTCTTTTCTTTCTTCTTTCTTTACAAATGGCAACCGCCCCCCGCTCGCACCCTCACGCCCATCGCGTTTCTTCTCCCCGACGTGTCCGCGCGGGCCCCGCCGGCCGTTCCCCAGCACGTGCGTGCGTGCACCCACCGCCCCGCATGCGTTAAATGCAATTTGTGCGCATTGCATGTCGGGTGCGATCATACCAGCACTAATGCACCGGATCCCATCAGAACTCCGCAGTTAAGCGTGCTTGGGCGAGAGTAGTACTAAGTTGGGTGACCACTTGGGAAGTCCTCGTGTTGCACCCCTCTTTTATTTTTTTTTTTACTCGTTATTTCAATTTCTCCACTCGTCGTTTTTTCACTCGTTATTTCATTTCTCCCTCGTTCCCTCCCCGTTCTTTTCTTCCTTTCTTTACAAATGGCAACCGCCCCCGCTCGCACCCTCACGCCCATCGCGTTTCTTCTCCCCGACGTGTCCGCGCGGGCCCCGCCGGCCGTTCCCAGCACGTGCGTGCGTGCACCCACCGCCCCGCATGCGTTAAATGCAATTTGTGCGCATTGCATGTCGGGTGCGATCATACCAGCACTAATGCACCGGATCCCATCAGAACTCCGCAGTTAAGCGTGCTTGGGCGAGAGTAGTACTAAGTTGGGTGACCACTTGGGAAGTCCTCGTGTTGCACCCCTCTTTTATTTTTTTTTTTACTCGTTATTTCAATTTCTCCACTCGTTATTTCAATTTCTCCCCGTTCTTTTCTTCTTTTCTTCTTTCTTTACAAATGGCAACCGCCCCCGCTCGCACCCTCACGCCCATCGCGTTTCTTCTCCCCGACGTGTCCGCGCGGGCCCCCGCCGGCCCGTTCCCCAGCACGTGCGTGCGTGCACCCACCGCCCCGCATGCGTTAAATGCAATTTGTGCGCATTGCATGTCGGGTGCGATCATACCAGCACTAATGCACCGGATCCCATCAGAACTCCGCAGTTAAGCGTGCTTGGGCGAGAGTAGTACTAAGTTGGGTGACCACTTGGGAAGTCCTCGTGTTGCACCCCTCTTTTATTTTTTTTTTTACTCGTTATTTCAATTTCTCCACTCGTTATTTCAATTTCTCCCCGTTCTTTTCTTCCTTTCTTTACAAATGGCAACCGCCCCCGCTCGCACCCTCACGCCCATCGCGTTTCTTCTCCCCGACGTGTCCGCGCGGGCCCCGCCGGCCGTTCCCAGCACGTGCGTGCGTGCACCCACCGCCCCGCATGCGTTAAATGCAATTTGTGCGCATTGCATGTCGGGTGCGATCATACCAGCACTAATGCACCGGATCCCATCAGAACTCCGCAGTTAAGCGTGCTTGGGCGAGAGTAGTAGTACTAAGTTGGGTGACCACTTGGGAAGTCCTCGTGTTGCACCCCTCTTTTATTTTTTTTTTTACTCGTTATTTCAATTTCTCCACTCGTTATTTCAATTTCTCCACTCGTTATTTCAATTTCTCCACTCGTTATTTCAATTTCTCCCCGTTCTTTTCTTCCTTTCTTTACAAATGGCAACCGCCCCCGCTCGCACCCTCACGCCCATCGCGTTTCTTCTCCCCGACGTGTCCGCGCGGGCCCCGCCGGCCGTTCCCAGCACGTGCGTGCGTGCACCCACCGCCCCGCATGCGTTAAATGCAATTTGTGCGCATTGCATGTCGGGTGCGATCATACCAGCACTAATGCACCGGATCCCATCAGAACTCCGCAGTTAAGCGTGCTTGGGCGAGAGTAGTACTAAGTTGGGTGACCACTTGGGAAGTCCTCGTGTTGCACCCCTCTTTTATTTTTTTTTTTTTTTACTCGTTATTTTCAATTTCTCCACTCGTTATTTCAATTTCTTTCTCCCCGTTCTTTTCTTCCTTTCTTTACAAATGGCAACCGCCCCCGCTCGCACCCTCACGCCCATCGCGTTTCTTCTCCCCGACGTGTCCGCGCGGGCCCCGCCGGCCGTTCCCAGCACGTGCGTGCGTGCACCCACCGCCCCGCATGCGTTAAATGCAATTTGTGCGCATTGCATGTCGGGTGCGATCATACCAGCACTAATGCACCGGATCCCATCAGAACTCCGCAGTTAAGCGTGCTTGGGCGAGAGTAGTACTAAGTTGGGTGACCACTTGGGAAGTCCTCGTGTTGCACCCCTCTTTTATTTTTTTTTTTTTTACTCGTTTTCAATTTTCAATTTATCTCCACTCGTTATTTCAATTTCTCCCCAATTTCTCCCCGTTCTTTTCTTCCTTTCTTTACAAATGGCAACCGCCCCCGCTCGCACCCTCACGCCCATCGCGTTTCTTCTCTCCCGACGTGTCCGCGCGGGCCCCGCCGGCCGTTCCCAGCACGTGCGTGCGTGCACCCCCACCGCCCCGCATGCGTTAAATGCAATTTGTGCGCATTGCATGTCGGGTGCGATCATACCAGCACTAATGCACCGGATCCCATCAGAACTCCGCAGTTAAGCGTGCTTGGGCGAGTAGTAGTACTAAGTTGGGTGACCACTTGGGAAGTCCTCGTGTTGCACCCCTCTTTTATTTTTTTTTTTTACTCGTTATTTCAATTTCTCCACTCGTTATTTCAATTTCTCCCCGTTCTTTTCTTCCTTTCTTTACAAATGGCAACCGCCCCCGCTCGCACCCTCACGCCCATCGCGTTTCTTCTCCCCGACGTGTCCGCGCGGGCCCCGCCGGCCGTTCCCAGCACGTGCGTGCGTGCACCCACCGCCCCGCATGCGTTAAATGCAATTTGTGCGCATTGCATGTCGGGTGCGATCATACCAGCACTAATGCACCGGATCCCATCAGAACTCCGCAGTTAAGCGTGCTTGGGCGAGAGTAGTACTAAGTTGGGTGACCACTTGGGAAGTCCTCGTGTTGCACCCCTCTTTTTATTTTTTTTTTTTTTTCTCGTATTTCAATTTCTCCACTCGTTATTTCAATTTCTCCACTCGTTATTTCAATTTCTCCCCGTTCTTTTCTTCCTTTCTTTACAAATGGCAACCGCCCCCGCTCGCACCCTCACGCCCATCGCGTTTCTTCTCCCCGACGTGTCCGCGCGGGCCCCCGCCGGCCGTTCCCAGCACGTGCGTGCGTGCACCCACCGCCCCCGCATGCGTTAAATGCAATTTGTGCGCATTGCATGTCGGGTGCGATCATACCAGCACTAATGCACCGGATCCCATCAGAACTCCGCAGTTAAGCGTGCTGCTTGGGCGAGAGTAGTACTAAGTTGGGTGACCACTTGGGAAGTCCTCGTGTTGCACCCCTCTTTTATTTTTTTTTTTTTACTCGTTATTTCAATTTCTCCACTCGTTATTTCAATTTCTCCCCGTTCTTTTCTTCCTTTCTTTACAAATGGCAACCGCCCCCGCTCGCACCCTCACGCCCATCGCGTTTCTTCTCCCCGACGTGTCCGCGCGGGCCCCGCCGGCCGTTCCCAGCACGTGCGTGCGTGCACCCACCGCCCCGCATGCGTTAAATGCAATTTGTGCGCATTGCATGTCGGGTGCGATCATACCAGCACTAATGCACCGGATCCCATCAGAACTCCGCAGTTAAGCGTGCTTGGGCGAGAGTAGTACTAAGTTGGGTGACCACTTGGGAAGTCCTCGTGTTGCACCCCTCTTTTATTTTTTTTTTTACTCGTTATTTCAATTTCTCCACTCGTTATTTCAATTTCTCCCCGTTCTTTTCTTCCTTTCTTTACAAATGGCAACCGCCCCCCCGCTCGCACCCTCACGCCCATCGCGTTTCTTCTCCCCCGACGTGTCCGCGCGGGCCCCGCCCGGCCGTTCCCAGCACGTGCGTGCGTGCACCCACCGCCCCGCATGCGTTAAATGCAATTTGTGCGCATTGCATGTCGGGTGCGATCATACCAGCACTAATGCACCGGATCCCATCAGA